>OX359290.1:20055665-20768165 GCA_947179395.2 Pulicaria dysenterica | reverse complement strand
TATCCCTGCACGCTCACCATCCATGAAACTTCCCATATCCAAGGAACGGCCGAGATTGGTTCTCGCAGTTCTCGCACTAACAACGGTTCTCGCATTAACCCTCCCCTATATATATATATATATATATATATATATATATATATATATATATATATATATATATATATATATATATATATATATATATATATATGGTGAAGTTATATATAAAACATTCATCAAACATAGAACCTAAAGAACCATCATGTTGATTACACGTGATATTATGATTATGTGCAAAACTGGAAAATATAAAAAAAGCCCCACGCGCCTCCTCCTATCTCCAAGAAACCCCCTTTTTTTTAAACTTCACTTAACTTCAAATGTTGATAACTCATTCGTTTTTAATAATTTTAGTAAAAAAATTTATATCATTAGATTCAATTTTTCATCTCTTTCAAACAAGACTATGCTTGATATATTTTTGAAACTTTTTTTCAAAATACAAAATTTTCAAAAATACAAAAAAGTTTGCATTTTCATATAAGTTTTATTTCAAAATTTACATTTTCATATGGGTTTCATTTCAAAATTTTCATTTTCATCTGAGTTTTTTCAATATTTGCATTTTCATATGCGTTTTCATTTCAATATTTGCATTTTCAAAAAAAAAAATTAGAAAAATATGGGAAGAGTGATCTTGATTGAAAAAGGATTAAAAACTAGAAGATTGGTATCATTTTTTTTGCTTGTATTCACAAAACTTAAATAGTTATGACAATTTTAAATTTTGAGAGGTAACTTTTTTTTATAAGTTGAATTGGGGGAAGGAATGTGTCGTGGGTTAGAGGGGGGGGGGGGGGGGGGGGGGGAATTTTCCATGTTTGTCCCTCACATATTCAATTATCATATATAATTTTCATATAATTACAAAATATTCATCTTCAAATCTCATCAATTAAGTTTGATGATACAATGGTCCTGGTTGGTTCTTTAGGTTTTTTGTTTAAAACATTGTTTTTTATTGATGCTATATAAATATATATATATATATATATATATATATATATATATATATATATATATATATATATATATATATATTAATGGTTATTTATATAACCACATATATAATTAAATTAAATTAAAACAAAATTCAAATTGGATTATTAATAGGTTCAACAAAAAATTTGATAATAATGATATGTGGGAATTTTTAATTTCTAACAAAATTACCTATCTTTTAATTGATTTTATATTCAAGTGTATCTTTTACAATTTTTACAATTGTTTTACTATATATGTTAGTACTCTTAAACACTATAAATATTTAAAATTAACTTTAAGAATTCTACAAACATGGGTTTAAGTTGGTCGTATAATATAAATAAAAGCCTAACTTAGATAAAATTAATTTATTGTATGATTTTGATTATATATCTTAACCATCTTTTATTTATAATTGAAGGAATTGATTTTGACTTTTAGCAATCAAATTAATTCAAACACAATTTTTAAAAGCACATAAAACTCATTAATATTAGGAATGTAAACGAGCCGATCTACTCGCGAGCTATTCGAGCTTTGATCATTAAAAGCTCGAAATGAGGTGAGCCTTAATGAGCTCGAGCTCGAGCCTAGATTAAAGCTCATTTAATAAACGAGCTGAGATCGATCTCCAAAGAGTGGGCTCGCGAGGTTAAACGAGCTCCATATATAATATAATTTATATTTTATATGTTTAAGTTTTGATAATTACATATATCATTTTAATAAAAATATTTAAATAGTACTCCAGCCTAAACGAGCCTAGCTTAAACGAGTCTAAACGAGCTGAGCCCGAGCTTCATATATATTAAACGAGTCGAGCTCGAGCTCGAGCTCAATATCATAAGCTCTAAACAAGCCGAGCTCGAGCTTAAACAAACCTAAACAACCCAGCTCGATAAGTGTCTGACTCGGCTCGGCTCGACTCGTTTACATCCCATCAATATTAAACATTAATATTACTAACATGATGCTAAAAATATTAATATTACTAACAAAAATATTAATAACATTAATTTCAATTATAGATCGACCCAATTTTAAAACCGATGACATGATTTTCTATCGATAATAATATTTATCCATTAGTTAATATTCTATCTTCTTCTTCTAATACAAACAAGTGTTTAGTTTCAAAAAGTGTATTGTACTTGTTACTTTTTGCTATTGTGTATACTCATCTTTCAAAACTACTATTTAGTGTACCGAAGTTTTAATAACTACCATTTAATGTATGATAACTTGTTATAGTAAGTTAATGCTTACGTGACACAAGTTTAGATTACATGGTAGTGACATGGCAATGTTTTGATGCTGAGGTGTTTGTTTATTCATTTAAAAATAAAAAAAATAAAGAAATAATAATAATAATAATAATAATAATAATAATAATTTTAATAATAATAATTTTAATAATAATAATAAATATAATAATAATGAAAGAAAAGGAAAAACCTTCTGGAGAATCGATTCGGGGAATCAGGGTTTCAAGTGCAATTTGGGGTTTCATTGCACTTCATCCGTCACCACCACCATCTGGTCAATATCGCCATCACCATCTGGTCAACATCGCCACCATCATCATCATCCCGTCGCTAACACCATCAGGTCACCATCACCACCATCGACTGCACCATAAACCTCTCGCCACCTTCGCCAAGAATCGTTTATCCAACCACCACCACCACCACCATGGCTCGATCTTAGCAAACACAGATCAGCGATTAACAGATTTGGGTTTCTCATCGCCACTATCTATTGCACCATCTAGGGTTCACCATCGACCACCATCTGGATCTGGGTTTCGACATCGAAGGTATATTTCTGATTGAAGATCTGGACTGCACCATCGAAAGGGTTTTTTTAGGGTTAATGTTTCTGTGTTTCTTCATGGTTTTCGAACAAAGACCCGAAATCGATTTGTGAGTACTCGGTTGAAAACCCTACGAAATGTTTTCGGGCTTTTATTTCAGAATGTAAGCTTCCAAATCTTAGTTCTTGTTAGATTATCATTACCCGGATTCGATTTTTTAGGGTTCATGTTTTCAGGTTTGAATCTATTTCATTGTTCATGTTTTAGGGTTTTTATTTCAGATCGTAAGCTTCCAAATCTTAGTTCTTGTTTGATTGTTCATGTTTTAGGGTTTGAATCTATTTGATTTTCGTTACCTAGATTGTATCAAATGAGTTTACAATGAATGTTAGAAGATGAAGTTTGTTCTTGAAGATGAAGGTGTTTTTGAATGTTAGATGATGTTCCAAATTATGTGTTTTTGATGGGGTTTTTGATGTTCTTTATTGTGTTTTTAATGGTGTTCTTATTGTGTTCTTCATGTTCTTATATTGAGAGATAAAAATAAAGTAAAAATGACATGGCATATGAGACGAATTTTTAGGAGATTAAAATAAATTAAAAATGATAAATAAACCTGCAACCTGAAGAAGAGGTAACTTGATACTCAAAATGGTAGTTTTTGAAAGTATGATACATTAAACGGTAGTTTTCAAAATTAGGTATACATAATAGCAAAAAGTGACAAATTCAGTACACTTTTTGAAACTAAACCCTATAAATAAAAAACTCACACCATCGAAGGATGATACTACTTCTTTATATAATAAAATAATTTTAATTATTAAAACTTGACATTCTATTTAATCAAATTTAGAATTCCAAATTTGATTTTACTTTGAATCAAAATTATTAGAAGAATTTTATATATGTCATTTTTAAACTGTAAAATTTTATATGTGTCTGACCTAATTTACATATATCATATTTTTACAATTTTACCCATTATAAAATATCACATTTAATAATATTCTTAATGTTATCAATTATAATATTTTATAATGGTTTTAAACTCCTAAGAAAAACAAGAACTTGACCTTATTGTCCTAATTGTAACAATAATAATTGATAAATTATACAAGAAATATAATCATGACTTTTCGTATGATGATACCACGTTTTTACCATCAAACATGCCCTCAACCTCACGTCGGCACTTCCGCCGCTGGTCTATGAGTTGACGTCGTCTATCATTATTTTTTTAAATTCTCAATTATTTCGTGTTTTATAATTATTTAATATTCTTTTATTAATATTTAATATTTTTATTTTTTAAACCCAGAGCTTCATATGAATATATCACAACAACAAAAACAACAGTACCCGATAAAATTAATATACATTTAATAATGTTAGTAACATTAATGAAATTAATATTAAATCAATCTTAAAATCGATGGTATAATTTCATTAATTATTGTCTAATATCAATGTCAATTAAATTGCATATAAAAACATGACTCAATTTTCATTTCATAATGTTGATCCTTTAATTATATTATTATAAACACCCTAGATTTTATGTTTGTGTGATACACATGTACGTTAAAGTGACGACTAAAATATGATATCATAATGCAAAGAGACATAATTGTATTTAATAATTGTATAAATTATAAATCGTTATTGTTACAATTAGAGTCAATATTTATTGTTTATATTACAAAAGAATTTAGAAATATTATAAAATATTTTAAAATGATAAAACTAATAATTTGATTAAATATGATATTTTGAGATATTTATAAATTAGGATAGACAAAAACAAAATTTTAATGTTTAAGAAGATTATATATAAAATAAAGACTTATAATCCTAATTTAACTTTGAGCAAGAAAAGTCAAAATTAAATCTAATCTTTAATCTTTAATTCTTCTTTATTCTTTAATCTTTAATATATATTAAAAGAATATATGATTATGATGACATCTTCCTATTTTAGATTTTTTTTTTCCAATCATATCCTTTTATAACTCTTAATCGCCTTTCGAATTTGTTGTTTCTACACTCAATAACCTTAAGCCTTTCATATTGCTCAAGATTTTCTTCTTTAGCTATTTATTTTGTTAAGGCTAAAATATATTAACAAAAATATATTCAAATTATTTAATATATATATTTTTTTCATAGTTATTTATGTAAACACGTAGACCAATTTGGTTAAATTAATACATTGAGTTTCATTATTCGATTTATGATACTACTTTATTTTGGGAATCTTTTCGAAAAGCGTCATAACATATCACTTCAAGTACTATCTTTTCTATTTTTGTTTTCTATCGTGACTTGTTAATTTATTTTGCGATACTCTTTATTTAGGGCACATTTGTTATTCGATATATGTATTTATACACGGGATATTATTTGTTTATACTTTTTGTATGTTTTATAATTGTTTTACGATATATAAATATTTACATGTAACTTTAATCATCCTTTTGTTTATACACTAGATGTTAAAAGTAGTTTTGATTATAATCTGATTGAACAATTTATTGATGTTAAACTAGTTTTGATTAGAAGATAATAAAGTTATTAATATTACATTATTAATAACATTGATATGGGATAAATTATAAACGAGGGTATGATTCCGTTAATTCCTCTATATATCAATTAGCAAACTATGGAAGCATTTTCTCATGATAATTTGGAGGGTATAATAGTAACTTTATTAAAAAAAACATGAGAAATTAAATTATTATGAGAATATGAGAAGTATACACCACCGGTGCTTTTAATCTCCCACAGGCACAGCCCTTCTTCTTTCTCGACCGCCGCTCCACCACATTAATCTATTATAAAACATTTACATTTCTCTCTCTTAAAAATTTTAAGACTACTTAATTTTAAGTAGTACAATTTTTTTTGCTTAAGATACAAACACTTAAAACAATAGTCTAACCAATCATTCCCTTGATTATCTCAAATAATTTAAGACAATTATTACTTTAATAAATCATTAAACATCACAAAAATTATTTAATTTATCTCATTATGGCTATATTACTTACATCAATGCGATTTTAAAGCTATAATATATTTTTCTCTAATTATTCAATAATAATATTTTTTTAGTTGCTTTTCAAACACTATTTTAACAACTAATAAAATGGTTGATTGTAAAAAAAGTAAAGAAATTAGAAAAAGTAGAAAATACACGTATAAGTTGACTAACATCGCATTTCACATACCATATCCTACTTTTTAAATCAAACATATTATCCAGCACAAACTATTGTCATCACCGCCGCATTGCGCGGGTGCAATACTAGTATGGTGTAAACGATGTACATATTCATCTTTATGTTTGACGATATATCATTGCCCCTTTCGAGTTTTTGATCAATAGTCAGACATTATTGGGTTCATCGGCATGCTCAAATTGTTCTTTTCTGGAAGTGCCACTGCCACCCTTTAATTTGATGTGGGATAGAAAGATTAAAACTGATTATATCGATCTGATCTATAATCACAACTTAAAAACTTACTTAACTACACGACAAGTTTTTTTGGGTAACTATAAGCTATTGACTTTCTTTTGTCTATTCCTTATTCTCCCAATCATCCGAGTTTTTTCTTTGATGTGGGTATGATTTATGAATTTGGTTTTGTACGCCAACTGTTTGATGAAATGACTTCACTACTATGTGAGAATGTAAGCGGGTTTTTTGCTCACGGTTGTGTGCTTAAAGAGGAGTTCTAAGCTTATTCTTTTAATGTTATCAAGGCCTCTTAGTTAGTATGTAAATTTAAATGGTTTTTCATCCGAAGCTAACGTGATTCATACTTAAAGGCATTGCATTTGACGCTTTGGTGAAGGACTTCTTGATTTTGTTGAATGTTGGGTTTTATTTACAGATGCTTAATAGTTGGTTTGAAGAATCTTGATGATAAATTTTAATTTCATTTGTTTGGTGCTACTTTCAGCATCTTGATCATTTTCTGTTTTTCCATATGAATTAGTTCTGCTTTCTCAAAAGTTTTAAACGACTGGAAGAATATATTAGAATTAGATATATAAGATGAGGTTGTGTTATCTATATCAAGTTTAGTAAGTTTGAAAGGAATGTATAAATTTCAGCTCATTACTTATGGGTAATTACTCATACAATGTAGATTTACTTAAACTTAAATTATTTTTTATAATAAGTTTTGAGTCGCATGTTATGCAACTGCTCAAAAACTGTGATATTAGTGAAGTTTCATAAATATATATTATAACGCTACGTTGTTAAGTAAATTGATTATAAATTTTGTGGTCTTTTTGCTGTTAGAAAAAAGTTTAAAATTTGTTTGTATGAATAGTGAAACTTGGTTACTATTAAATAACATTTTTTATAAACAATAAACGAGATACATGTAAAAAACTAATCTATTAATTTTATTTTCACCCGACGCGTTGCGCGGGCTGTATTAAAACTTCTTATAGTCAAATATCAATTTAAATTGCATATAAAAACGTAACTCAATTTTCATTTCATTACCATCTTAACTATAGTAAAATATATACATTTTAAAATGGATATTACGATTACCTAGCAAACCAAGAATGTATGTCAATTCATTAACTTCTATGCAATGATCATAAAAAGTCAAGAATGGGAACACTTCCCCGCCTCTTCAGAGTGTGTTCGAATTGCTTGGTGGTGGGTTTTCAACCACCCCTCATTATTTGGCTTTAACCAAGGTTCGAGCATCACTCCTTCACTCCATTGAGGAAACCCCTAAGGGAAAAACCCCCACCCACTGCATGCAGCAGGATTTGATCCCCCAACCTCTTGCGAGGAAGGGGGGCGCCTTACCAAATGGGCTAAACCCCATTGGCGTCAAGCTATTGTATATTCTAGTTTTCCTATCAAAAGTAAGCAAGGACCGAAAGTTTTATCATCGTTAACTAGGGCTGTAAAGGAACCGAACAAACACGAATGAGGGTTGTTCATGTTCGTTCATTTAACATTAATCGAACAAATAAATGAACACGAACAGATATATGAACGGATTTCTGCGTTCGTGTTCGTTCGTTTAACTTTGGCCGAACAAATAAACGAACACAAACGATAAACGAACAAGCATTTGTGTTCGATTGTTTAAAAGATTGGTTAGTTCATGTACATTTTTGTTCGTTCATTTAAATGATAAACAAAGATAAACTAAGGGACACACGTTATAATATAGATCCACCACCAATAAACACAAATAAACACGATATATAGTCAGACATATATATAATATAAATATCTACACATATACTTATATAAAATATAAACGAACATAAACTAACGAATAACCGAACTTTCACGAACATAAATGAACGAACGAAAGCTCTATTCGTGTTCGTTCATTTAATTAAACGAACGGAAAATCTTATTCATGTTTGTTAGTTTATTAAACGAACTTCCAGCCGAACAATTTTACAAACGGATCATGAACGTTCGGTTCATTTACAACCCTATCGTTAACTATGAAAACGATAAATGTTGTATACAATATAAGTCATACAAAATATTTGAGTATTTTGCAGTAAATTACCCTCATCACCTATATATGTAATACACAATTACTTATCTAGTACAAAATATGAGTATAAAAAAACAAAGCATTGTACTAGTTGTAGAATAGCTAGGCTATGACCTATGGTTAAAAAAGCGGAGGAGAAAACTCAATTCGGTTAACGTTCCAGATTCATGTGAAATTTCGTTGAAAGACTCTATGGTTAAAAAAGTGGGAAGTTGTAGCCTATTAGAGAATATGTAGTTAGGTTTTAGTATACTTAGGTGTAACCGGTTTCATATTAGGGTTTTTACCCTACCCTTGTAATCTATAAATATGTTTTATTGTAATATAATATACGTACGGGGTTTTTATTATTATTCATGGTATCAGAGCCTTAAGGTTTGGCCATATCCTCTCCCCTCCCTTCCGCTGCCTCTCCTCCGCCGCCGCCGCCACCGAACAACGGTTGGCCGCCGTCGCCTCCCTTTTCCTCGTCGTTCCCCTTATGTGACGACTTTCTTTCTTCTCCTTACCCTCTCGTCCTGCCGCCTCCATTTTCCCCGTCGTTCCCCTTATGTGACGACTTTCTTTCTTCTCTTTACCCTCTAGTCCTGCCGCCACCGCACCTCTTGTCCTGCCGCTACAGCCGCACTCCCTCATGCTGCCGCTGCATTGGAGTCAAATGTAGTTGCTAGCATCTATCTATGTTGCAAAAAATTTAGACCTCTCCTTGTGATTCAGATTGCTGGAAGTGGGGTTGCACTCAACATGGGTGTTGTTTACAAAGTCATTGACATATCTCTTTTGGATCGAGAAGAAGACATTTTAATTGGTGAATTGAATGAATCAAAGTTCTACCGGAACTCCTTAATTGGTCCTTATTAAGGTGAAGATTGCGGTGTGGAGAATGTTTCTTGATGCCCTCTCAACAAAAAGTAACATTCTCAATAAAGGGATTCCCATTGAATCCATTATGTGTGCCTTTTATGATATAAAGGCATAAAATCAGCAACATTGCTGGGTGAAGTGTCAATTGGTAATTCCGATTTGGAAGAAAATTCTTGTTTGGCGGAGATTCCTTTTATAGATCTTTTGGTGATAAATATCTGTTAGATTATAGAACTCCTTAAATAATAACATTATACGAGAACAATATAAATAAACTACAAATGGTAAAACCCTAATGGGTCTGGGCCCTAATTTAATGGACTCTATATATCCTAATACTCCCCCGCAGTTTGAGCGGAGGTTTACAAAGACTCAAACCGAAACTAAAATCAAAACTAATAACTCAAAAACATATTACTACTAATATCATCCTGGGATTGATTTATGTTGCGAAAACCCAATAATGTAGAAATATATATATATAAGATGGAAATTGCTTTGAGACCAAATAAACCAAGAAAACTGTAAAACTGTGCACTTTGAAATCCTTTAATAGCCAACTTATTTTTGAAATTATAACCATCACCAATGTGAGATACAATGAGAAAATTAAGTCCCAGTAGCAATTGTAACCCCATTAAGGATTTGCTTACCTTTTAGAAATGCCATTTAATCCTAGTTGATTACTTTCAAAAAGACTTTTGCCAATCAGTTTGCAAAAATTTACCCAAAAGATCAGAGTAATAAAAGATGGGAAAATTCAAAAATTTTAAAGTATTCTAAGCATTCTACAAAATACGTTTAAACCAATTCTTAATAGCGTTTTAAAATGTTGAAGGAGAATCCATCCGAACACGAGAGACTTGGAACATTTGCAATAAAAAAGATTAGCACAACAATAACATCACACACCATATGATTTGTTAAAAGTTAAAACACCTCATCGTACTTGAATCCACCTATAATATGAGCTACCAATTATATAAATACAATACATGTAATCAATCATCTTCCCTCTAAAGTAGGCATTGAAAGGACAGAGTAACAAACCCATTTATTTAGGCATTGAAAAGACATACAAAACCCAAGTGGTTTTGTTCCTTTTAAAGTAAATGGCAAAAGTTTTGCATATATATTTCAGAAATGAGATATTTTATAATCAACCCTTGATATCTTTAGCAATTGGCAAAATTGGTGGCTGTTTGGATGTTATGCACTTAATTATGCACTGAGAATGAATAGAGGTTCCAAAAAAAATATTAAAAAAAAGAAGAAAATGAAAATTTTAAATTTAAGATCGGTGTTTCAAAATCCAGTTTTTTAGTTGATCTAGTATAATGAGCGGGACATGACTTAACGGTTTAACCACCGGATCAACCTGGTTTTTTGAAATTTTTAGCTCTATATAGATTATGCATGTATGTGTGTGTGTGGAAAGCAAAATTCAAACGAGCACTGTCTTTTTATGCAAGAACTGCAAGAATTATCTGTAACGCTACTAGTGACTTATTAATAGGGGTATTTTGATCTTTTATACATTACCTAACGGTGATTTGCATCCGAGTGGAGCATCGTTAATGAGTAAGGCTTCATTTTTCTATAATACCCCTTATTAGAATTATTAGTCATTAATATATTTTAATCAAGTGTCGTGATTCGTTCTCACAGTGCTCGCATGAAAATCATTTCTTGTTTTAACCTTCCCGATTATGTGTGTCTATATATATTGGCGATTTATTGAAAAATACCAATTTTTAATGAGAATGAAGGAACAAATCTTGACTCTAATCAAGTAAATTTTAATGGTTGAAATTAGAAAGATAATTAGAGGTAAAAGTGGAAATTTACTTAAAAAAATGTCAGGCGCACTTCACTTACAATGCATCACTTTTTTTTGTTTTTATATTTCTTTTCACTTTATATTGAGCATTAATAGATTTTTTTTCTCATTTTTATGAATTAAAATACTTAAAGAACTACGTAAAGTAAATTTAAATAAAGTACATCATATTAACAAACATTTTTTCTTTCTAATCATACTCCAAGTTTGATTTTCTATTAAAAAAAATACTAGGTTTTTCCCCTTAATTTATACTTGAGAAAATCATGTAAAATTTAACAAAGTATTTTTATTTCTTAATTGGGTGGTTTTCAAATTTTCAATATTATTTCACATATGAATATTTATATAGAAACTTAGCTGGGTTTTTTCTAACTATTATCGGATTTCAAATTATTAGTGTGTAATTTCACATGTGAAACAATGCTAGTCCACATGTGAATGGTTATATAAAATTTAAATGGAAGTTTTTCAATTTTAGATAGGTCATTTCTCAATTTTAGCTAAGTTTTCTAAATTTCTAAGAGTAAATTTATGAGAATAAATATGTAATATAATTTCACACTATCACTTCACATGTAAATCGATACAATTTCACATGTGAAATTACGTCAGTCAAATATATATTTTAAAAGTTATTAACTTAAACATATAAATATTAATCACCACCCAATTTACCATTATGATACTTAATAAACGTTGAGATGAAATTTTAGATCACCTACTTCAAGCATTTAATAATCATTTATACACCCGACTCAATAGATCCTTCCTATAACCAAATTGACAGGGAGCTTGAAACCAATCGGCATCAACCTACCATCAGATCTGAAAATGGAGAGAGAGAGAGAGAGAGAGAGAGATAGACGAGGGAAGAGATGGTGAGCTAGGAGTCGTGGTCTGAAACTGGAGAGCAGAGGGTGAAACAAAGAATGCGATGATTGGGTATGCTGGTGACAACGTTGATTGGGTGAACTAACGAGGATGATAGAGATGAGTAGGACGATGGTTAGCTGAGCAAATGAAGGCGGAGGTTTCAAATATGAAATCGGAGAGTGAAGAGAGAAAGAGAGACAGAGGAAGAAGATGAGAAGGGCGGAGATCCGTGGAGAGGAGGCTCCGGAGTTACTGTGAAGTGAAGGCGGGTGTGCGCTTGGTTGAGCCGTGACCGTACAATCTAAAGGATGAAAGGTTATGAATGAGTCTCTCATTCTCGTATAAATATTATTTTCATACACACACACATACACACACACACACACACACACACATATATATATATATATATATATATATATAGAGAGAGAGAGAGAGAGAGAGAGAAAATACCTAGGAAGAAAATACACATATCAAACCTAGAAAATTTATAGTCAAAAAATATAAAAAACATATATAACATCACAGATCTATGTTTTTAACTCGATGGTGTGGTTGGCTTGGAATGAACAGTTAGTTCTAAACTTGATGTTGGTGTCAATGTGGTGCAATTGTACATTCTAGAGAATTAGGATTGTCGATAGTATCAACTCGATATTGACACTTGACAACAAATTGAAAGCAATCAGGTCAATAGCTAGTGACGAGTATGTGTATTAAAAAACCAAACTGGGTCAATAACGGGTCATGGGTAAACAATTCAACCATAAAACCGGTATGTTCAAAGGGAGTAAAATTCCAGTCGTTATTCAACTGGCCGGGTCAACTCAAATGTTTAAACATTGATATTAGGAGTATGAGTGTGTGTGTGTGTGAGAGAGAGAGAGAGAGAGAGAGAATGTTCTATAATAGGGGATGAATTTATATAGCTAGCATCTATGTTCTGTGAGACTAGACTCTAACACTCGGTGAATCAGACTCGCAAACACTTCAAGTGATAGATGTTTTAATCATTTCCAAATTTTCATTTTAAAGTTTTATGAATGTGAGATGATATTTTCACTTATAAAGTTGATTCATCAACTACAAACTCATCATTCACTAACTTGTAATATAGCTTCAAAGGTGTTATACCTTTAGTGGATGAATCAAATTTTTAAGTGGAAGAATCAACTCCCTTTATGAATATAGATAATATCGATACACACAACCACAACCCTAGTCTCCTCTAGTCCCCCTCCGAACACCCTTACTAATCTTCAGAAAGTGTACCCCTTAATTACTTTCTGTATCCTACAAGGGATTTTACATAATAAGAGAGAAGTTAGTCAAAAAGAATAGCAGTAAAACAAGTATAAAATTTGCTAACTTCAACCAAATATTTTTTATTTCTGATAATTAAATGTCATAATTAATAATCTGGTTTGAAGACACAATCATTCTTTATGAGGACAAATGACTTGTATTTGGCCAAAATACAACGTGATTTTACGTATTTGGAAATGACAGATCTACTTGTATAGCTGGCAGTAAGAATATATTCTCACATTTCAGCCAATAATTATGTACACGTTAAACTGCAAAAGCACATTTTAAACAAAATTTAAATGAAATTAAAAATATTATCTAATGTGTAAGTTTATAATATATTTTAAATTAAAAGTTCTAAATGCAAGCGATATATATCAGTCTATATAAATTATTATGTTTATATAAAATAAGTAGTAACTTTTATTATTTTATATAGATGTGTGAATGATAGTATAATACTAATTAATTTTACCATTTCATATAATTAGAATTCCATAATTTTATTAATAGAGACCCTTAAATATATAGATGAAATTAATATGATATTTTTTTTAAAAAAAGTCATTGACTTGACTTACTATACATATTTTAAGTAATATTTCTAAATTAAGTAAAAAACCTAACCAATCCGATTATAAGTTACCACATTAAATTTTTTCGTCATTAATTTTAGTTGATCAAAATTACTTAAAATGGTATAAAATTGATTTTTCTAAATAAAATACATATTTTACTAGCTTGTAACATAACTTCAAAATTGTTGTATTTTACGTGAATGAATCAATATTATAAATGAAAGAATTGTCTCTTTTATTAACTAAGAGATAGTTCTGCATAATCGAACTAGCTTATAGTTACAGAAACATAAAATATACAATCTATATGGTTAAGTGCATATTTGGTATATTAAAATAGACAAGCATTTTGCTTTAAAAATAAAAACTTCTATTCTTGTTTGAATATAAAGATGTAAACTTCTATTTTTTTAAAACCTGGAAGACATGAAACAACTGTAAAGCTTAACGGACACATAAATTAATTACACATCACACTAGATATGTACACATCATAAAAGTCATGATCACGTATCCATACACATAATACCGAATCTATGCACTGATGACGATTTCATACTCTGGGTCACACTTGTCTATCCAAGCTGTACCAATGATTTCACATGTTTGACTGTACCTAAGTTGTGTTTTCAGCACAACACTCATAAACACATTAGTTATACTTTCAGAAATACATAGCATGCACATTTCACAATAATATAATGAATAAGTTAGCGTAAAATTGTAAATCACCTGATCGCAGCAAAATATATAAATTAATAGCACAATATAATATTTGGAATATTCTTGTCTACCATTTGTCACCTACAATTAAGGTTCCCACAATATTAGATACTACTCCGAGTTTTAATTCCATGTATTCATTATCGTGGTACGGGAATCCCTATTATCCCATAACAAAAAAAAACAGTTTGCGATTCTCCTATAATAATTTACGATTGTGTCTCCTTCATGATTTACGATCTTGCACATCGAATTATGATTGCCCTTTAGTTCCAATTTGCGATCCCATTCAAACATCATTTACGATTACAAGAAAGTCCCAGTTTACTATTCATCTACATTTTTATTCGCATGTTATTATAGGGGGTTTTCGATTTCAACATTACATAAGAAGATTTACGATTAGGTTCCAACCATGATTTGCTATTCCTCTTGAATTGCAAATCATAGTTTCTCATGACCCAGATTTAAGATTCACCCTTATGATGGTTTCAAATTACTCATATGCGATTCGCTCCCTACGTGAATTACAATTTGCGATCCTGAGGAATCTCACTAAAAGACTCGACCCTTACTCGTTTATGATTTATGATAGTTATTCTATTTTTCGATTACAGTCTAGTCATAAATTACGATCTGTAGGTTTTCGATTGGTTCTAGTTCATTAGCTGATTTACGCTACTTTAGGATTTACGATTGCCACCTCCCTTCTAACTTACGATCCATTGGATCCCAAGAACATTTACGATACAACAACACCCAGTTTATCGATTACACAATCAAACTTAACAAAATCTTAATCAAATCATAATATAATATTGCACTTGCATTTGATCTCAATCACCCTATATAGAAATCCTTAAAGTTTAATTGCAATTTAAACAATATACAGTGATTCAAAATCCCAATAATGACTTCACTTCCATCTTTGTGGTTTGAACAATCTAAAATCCTCCCAAACCCCCACCAAAACTGAATCAATTGTTATCAATGAATATGAATAAAATCTAAAAGGTACTACGAAGATGACCAGATGTTACTCCCTTGGAAACTAATCAATTTGAATCTGAAATGCTTGTTTCTTCTCCTCGATTTTTCGATATGCGCGCACACACGCAAAGCTTAATAACACAAAACAACCACAATTTTGATGACCCAGGGTTGTGTGCCCTAAGTTTGGTTTAAATACCCTCCCCACTTGCATAATTTCCATATTAAACTCTTAACTTCTGAAATTTGCATTGATTTACCATTTTATTAACTAAAGTGTCATTACATAATCAAAAGGAACAACGAGTATTACATCCTTACTGAAAATTTTCTATCCGAAACCTATTTTTCTTGTAGTGATAAAGGTTGTGGTTAAGATTTTGATAGTGAGAGCCCCATGCTTCGTGGGCTGCTGATGCCAAGCTATATAAGCTCTTCAACTGAAGCCATGAGTTTTAAAGTTTAAACCTTATGGTTATTAGCATGTGGGTGTGGAATTATATAGAGATCACTTTGTTTTAGTAGTGGTCATTGGGTTTCTCATAGCTTTTGTGCCTGTAACCTCAACTATCTTATCAAATGCTTGATTTTTGGCTTTATAAAAAATTACTTATATCATTTAAAATTTTCTATCTAATTTTAAATTTTCTAGGTCTAACTTCCAGCTAGTGGGTATGATAGGTATGAAGCTTTTTGAAGCTTATTAGAGCTTGTAGTTTTTTGTTTTGAAAGAAAAAGCTACAAGTAATGTTTGGATGAAAAAACTGAAAGCTTTATTTTAAACAAAAAAAACTCTAAAATAAGAAGCTTCTTAAAGTAGCTTTTAAAACTAGCTGGAAGCTTTTTATATACCAAATTACCTAAATACCCTTTTTAATTATTTTATAATTCCTCATATTTTTATAATTTGTTCTTTTTTTTTTTGTCATTTTACACTATTAAGCTCCAGCTACTAGCTAATTTGTCGAACACATATATAAATAAAATAAACAGCTACCAGCTCCAACTACCAGCTTCTAGCTATCAGTTAACAGCTTCCAGCTACAACTACCAGCTACTCCCGCCAAACATACTCAGTATGTGTGAAACACGTATTTATAAATAAATGCTCTACTTTTAGCTTACGGGTATGTTAATTATGAATTTTTTTTAAATCTTTTAGAAGCTGAAAGTCTTTTGTTTTAGAAATAAAACTTGAAGCCTTGTGTTGATAGTTTTTAATTTCAAAACAAAACGCTACCACCTCTAAAAAGCTTCAAAAAATTGTGTATCGAAAACTTCCGTAGAGCTAGAAACTTTTATCATCAAAGAAAAAAGCTTTAAAACAAAAAACATGCCGAAGTAGCTTTTAGGAGCTTCTTAAGGATTTTAGTTTGTAAAATTACATTAATACCCGGACTGAATAATATTTTTAATTGTTTTTATCATTAAGTTTTTTAGCCTTGTTCTTGATGTCATTTTACATTTGTTAGCTTTGGCTACGAATTACTCTGTCGAACACATGTAATAAACAGTTTTCAGCTTCGAGCTTCGACTTACAACTTCAACTACCAGTTATTTCTATTAAACAGACCATGTAACTACTAGATATTAACTTTTACATTCTTAGCTATCACGTACCAACTAGCAACTGCTTGAGATAGATACACCTTAATTATGTAAAGATCAATCCCTACACCTTATTTTTTACGTATAAATTGTAGGATTTAGACTTTTTTTAATGCACATTTTGTGAATTTAAGGGGTACGAAATGCATAAAAACATACTAGATAGAGGTGACTATAATATTTTAATAAAGGTTGTGGACTATTAGTTGAATTATACATAAAAAGCACAAATAAAAAAAAGGTGAAAAAAATATAAAATAAAACAAAGCCAAGACAAAGGATCAGTAGCAGTAGTATTCTCATTATCCCCACATCTCATCACACTCTCTTTCGACCTCATTTCCTCCTCATCCAACTTGAGTTTTCTTTCTCAACGCTTGCATGGTTTCAATAGCCACTTTAATTCTCTGCTATATTATTTTCTTTTTTCTTTCATATATTTTTATTGATTTTATGTGATATTTTTTGGTGATTTTTTCAAGTGGGTATTCAATTTTTTGCATAAAGATTTGACCAACTATCGAAGTGAATCAAAAAAGATTAATTTTTTGTTGGTTTAAGTTTGTGTTTGATGGTGAGAAAGATTTGAGGGTTTTTGGGTCATGGGGAAGAAGAGGATACCAATGAAAACAAAGGAATTATCATTAGCCATAGCAGAATCTTCATCAGTGATTGAAGAGGTACAAGTGGACCAGCAACAGGTACAACAAATCACTCCAAGAAAGAGAGGGAGGCCAAGAAAAATAGTACTTGAGAAAAGTGAAGAAGAAATAGAAGAAGCAGAAAAACATCAAGATTTGCAAGAAGAGATGGAGTCAAAGAAAGCAAAGTCAACCAAAGAAAATTTGAATGAAGAATTGGTCAAACAAGAAGCAAAAGAAGCATCATCTCCTACTACTAGTAATACTAAGGATCAACCAAGAAGAAGTAGGAGAAAAAGCAAGCCCAGAAAGAGCAGCTAATGGTTTGTAAAATCAAAAAAAGAAAAAAAAAGAATCCCTTTAAATTATTTTTGTTTAAGGGAAGCTTGGGATTGTAATTCAAAATTATTGTTTGATGCAAGTGAATTTCTTGATTTATGCTCTTTTCTTCCTTAAATTCAACCTTAGTTTTTCAGTTTTAGCTTGAGTTTGGGTTATTTACATGGATAATTGTGTTGAAGTACATAGGTAGTATAATATAGAAGAGATAAATATCATTTGATTCTATATTTATAATTTTTTTTATTATATATAAATCTGCAAACATAAGTGTAAAAATCATAACAATACGAATAAATTTCTCTTTAGTAGGTTTGTTAGTTTATATTGTAAAAAGAATATGAAAACCTATTTAATGTTATGGCTAAATAATGAGTCTATAAAACTAATATATAAGTTTTATATAGCATTAAATTATTTGGTATTTTTGGTTCATTTTAAATTTTATAAGGAACTTTTGTTTTATCGGGATTTTGTAGGAGAGTCAAACTATATTTTGGTTAAGGATGTAAACGAGCCTAGCCGAGCCGAGTCAGACCTTTATTGAGCCAGACTCGTTTAAGCTTTTTTAAGCTCGAGCTCGAGCTCGGCTCGTTTAGAGCTTATGATGTTGAGTTCGAGCTCGGTTCGTTTAATATTTATAAAGCTCGGACTCGGCTCGTTTAGGCTCGTTTAGACTCGCATATTATTTTGATATATAATTTAAAATCATATATATAATTATTAAAAATGAAACATATAAAATATAAAATATATTATATATAAAGCTCGCGAACCCACTCTTTGAAGCTCAAGCTTGGCTAGTTTATTAAAAGAGTTTAATCTAGGCTCGAGCTCGAGGAGCTCGAGCTCGTTAAGGCTCGGCTCGTTTCGAGCTTTTAACGATCCGAGTTCGAATAGCTCGCGAGTAGCTCGGTTCGTTTACATCCCTAAATTTTTGGTGTATGTACATGACCTAGTTTTCAAGACTATTTCATTTACTCTATGCCGTTATCCAACATGTTTATCCAGAGAAGACTCGGCCTATATTTATTTTGTCATATTTTAGTTCACTTAATAATCACTAGCCTAGCTTGAGTTGTAAACAAAATTTTATTCATGTGATTGTAAAATCATCATATGTTAATTACGAAAATGTCACTCTGCCCAAAATTTTAAAAAATTCAATCTAAACCATTGACGGGGCTGATTCAAATGCCAAGATTAGTCACTCAGGAGTATGAATTAAGTATAGACTATATTGAACATTTCTTTATATAATCATACATAGTATCTTCTTCCTAATTGAACAACAAACGTAATTCACGGAAAATGTCACCAAAAGGACTCATGTAACGCCCCATTTTTATACAACTTAAATTAAAGAAAATCCTCATTTTATGATCAAATAATATTGTGTAACCAAAAATCTTTCAAAGTAAAACACCAAAAGTTGTAATAAAAATTATTTACTACATAAAGATTAATATAAACTAAGTACCTTGAAAACTTTAAGTAACAAAATATTTGTGTCTACAACACAATCGTTTAAAAATTTGGGCAACAATTTGCATATTTGAATTTAAAACTAGGTTGCACGCAGCGAATTTATCCACTGGTTCATTGTTCACGTATTTTTGAAAGAAGGTGAAAAGGATTAAATCAACTAACATGAGCTTTGCAACTCAATGAGTAATCCCCAACTCATAGTTATAAATAATGATGTCATCCATTTTAAAAATTAACTTCTACGTGAACTTCATAAATGTTTAACTTTACTCACAAATGATCATAACTTTTGTTAGCATTTATTACTATTCTTCTTCATATTAACAAATATTGATAAATAACTCTATATATAAATATTCTTGTTTTTTTCGTAGCTACGTATTAGTTGTATGTTCTTTTACGGTATCAACTCCTCAATTGTTGTGGAATTATTCATATGTTTGTAATAATATTTATATCAGTACCGTATCCGTTATAGTTATACAATCAAAATATTTTTATAATTGAACTATAACTTGAATTCCATATTTACACATATGTATAATCGCAAGTGCATATCTTATCTACGGATATATTCATATTTAAGATTATATCTATATACTCATGAACATAACTTCGTTTATTAAACCGTCATCACTCTGTTATAATACTCATACCAATACAATCATTATCACATTCATGTAAACATCATATCCATGTTTGTTCACTATATTTATATTTGATCTTGAAAGATAGTGACATATCTACATATTCATACTTGTACACTTGTAAATGTTATCCACATAAGTATTATATATTTTGTCACTTTTATCACTCACTTGTTACTTGTATACATTATATAATAATTCCTTTTTCCTTACTTTTGAGTACTCAAAATAACTATTACCACCAAATTTAGTATTTGACACACCATAGACTTTCCTTACTTGATTTATGCACACTTACATTATGTCAATCTTACATCCACAAATACATGCTCATTTTATATAATTATCTTTTATAACTATATCACATAGATGTGTTAACTTATATGATTCATTACATACAAGTATAAATTAGAGATATTCAGCGAAGGTCCCAAATGATGTAACTAAGGTGTTGTTTGTTTTTTGAAGACATAAGCTGTTAAGGTCTTAGGCCATGTCTGCGAATGTCTTATTGGATAAGCTAAATTTTAAAAGGTCTTATGTCTGCGAAAAAATATTGTTTGTTTTTTTAATTTTAAGAAATGTCTTATTTACTATATTTACCAATAGGCACTTCCCCCACCTTTACCACTACCAACCGCCACCTCCGCCAACTGCCACCGCCTCCGACCACCACCGCCGCCGCCTCCGACCACCACCACCGCCGACCACCGCCGACCGACCACCACCACCGCCGAACACCGCCCACCGCCGCCACCGCCTCCATCGCCCACCGCCCACCGCCACCATCGCCCACCGCCGACCACCGCCGCCGACCACCGCCACCCCCACTGCCGCCGCCGACCACCACAACCGCCGCCACAACCGCCGACCTCCACAACCGCCGCCGACCACCGCCACCACCACCGCCGCCGACCGCCACCACCGCCACCGACCACCGCCGACCACCACAACCGCCGACCGCCACCACCGCCGCCGACCGCCACCACCGCCGCCGACCACCACAACCGCCGCCGAC
Organism: Pulicaria dysenterica; assembly: GCA_947179395.2. Lineage (NCBI taxonomy): Eukaryota > Viridiplantae > Streptophyta > Magnoliopsida > Asterales > Asteraceae > Pulicaria > Pulicaria dysenterica. The sequence continues at coordinate 20,746,847 of OX359290.1, read as the reverse complement.
CACCGCCGACCGCCACAACCGCCGCCGACAACCGCCACCCCCACCGCCGACCACCATCGTCACCGACCACTACCAATGGCCATGGCCACCGCCGAACACCACCGTCGGCGGTGGTTGGCGGCGGTGGTGGTCGGCGGTCGAGGTGGTGGTGGCGGTCGGCTGTGGTTGGCGGCGGTGGTGGTCGGCGGCGGCGGTGGCGGTCGGCGGCGGTGGTGGCGGTCGGCGGCGGTGGTGGCGGTCGGCGGCGGCGGTGGTGGTGGTGGCGGTGTTCGGCGGCGGTTGTGGAGGTCGGCGGTGGTCGGCGGTGGTCGGCGGTTGTGGCGGCGGTTGTGGTGGTCGGCGGCGGTGGCGGCGGTCGGCGGCGGCAGTGGGGGTGGCGGTGGTCGGCGGCGGTGGCGGCGGTGGTGGTGGTCGGCGGTGGGCGGCGGTGGGCGGTGGCGGCGGTGGGCGGTGGTGGCGGCGGCGTCGGTGGTCGGCGGTGGTGGCGGTAGGCGGTGGTCGGCGGCGGTGGTGGTGGCGGGCGGCGGTGGCGGGCGGTGGTGGTGGCGGGCGGCGGTGGCGGTCGGCGGTGGAGGTCGGTGGTGGTGGTGGTCGGCGGCGGTGGCGGGCGGTGGTGGCGGTCGGTTGTGGTCGGCGGCGGTGGCGGGCGGTGGTGGCGGTCGGCGGTGGTCGGCGGCGGCGGTCAATTCTAAACTCTTAAAACATCAATATAAGTTCAATAACATATACTAAACCCATTTGAACGATCAATTCAAGTCCCAATTAAGATTTAACCATCTTGACCCATTATGAACCCTAATTCCAATTGCTTACTATTTGATGATAAAATCCACTCATTTGAGTAGTCCTCAAGTTCTAGGATTTACAATAGAAATCATACATGGTTTCATAGGGACGATTCTTACACCTTACAGCTACCAAGTCTTACTTTCATAAACTCAAGAATACATTTAGGAGAAGAATACACTTACTTACTGTTGCTATCTCTTGCTCTTAGTTTATTTGAACCAAGTTTTAAGGTTGAAATCCTTAATTATGTTTTCTAGTTTCCAGATTGTAATCCCCCTTTCTTGTTCTTCTTTACTTCCAAAATTTTCTAAAGTGTGTGTGTTTTGGGTGATCGAGAATGAGAAAAAATGAAAAGTTAGGCTGGCATATAATGTTTAATTTATCTCAAATACGAGTGTTACACTCTCCTATTCAAATTACAACTTATCTCAAATGATATCCAAAAATTTTATCGAAGATATATTTAAAATTATTATTCTAAACCATTTAATAAATAACAATTTTTAATTATTTTTCTCAACTTTTATCTGATACCTCATTTAATAATTTATATAAATTTGGGGTATTACAACCCAAGAAATGATCTCGATCATAACATAAGTGTGTTACAACATTAGACCAAACATGAATTCAAATTGACACCATAACATTTTCTTCTTGGGTTTTTACAGAAGTTAAAGGGAATGGATATATAGAAGGTGAAAGGAAAACAAATAAATGATTATGTTATCTTCTTGGGTTGAAAGAAAATTAAAAAAAATATATAGTATGACATCTTTTTTTTTCAACCATCTCATATTTAAAAGATATATTTTAAACAAAATAACTTCTCCCTTAACCTATTATTTTATACGATATTTCTTATGTTTAAAGTTATCATTAACTACACTACTTTAATTTGTTTAGAAATAATAACCAAAATTAAAAAAAAATTTGCTATAGTTACCGAATTTTTTATTTTACTATTAAATAATTACGGTTATAACAACTATTAACATGTGAATTTTGTTTTAAATATAAGATTAAAATGATATTTTAGTTATTAAACTTTGAACTAATTTTACTTATCTTAAAAGGAGATGATATATATTTCTTCCACTTATATAATAAAGTTAGTTACAAATTAGTGAAATATGTGTATTCTTTAGATGAATCAAATTTATAAATAAAAGTTTAAATTGTTTGGATTAATATAAAAGATTAACTTCAATGAAATGTGTTTATATTGTTTGGATGAGAGTTTAAGAGGGATGATAATATTCTAATATAAATAAAATATTAACTTTAATAAAATCTATTAAATAATCATATCCATTAAATTTAGATAAATTTTAATTACCAAATCTTAATCATCCATTTTGATAAAATTAAATTAAAATTTAATAACTTTATTTTTACTTTAATTAAGATTAAAATTATTAGAGATCATTTCATATATGTCCTTAAATCATATAATATTGTATTTGTTAATAGTAATAATTTACAAATATATATCACATTTATCTTTTATAATATTTTAAAATATTTAACCAAATTCTTAGTTTTATCATTCTACAATATTTAGTAATCACTTTAAATTCTTTTTTTTAACTAAAATCGATAAACGCTTAGCCTATTGCCCTAATTGTAACATGATAATGATCGATGACTTGTACTAAAAATACAATCATGTCTCTTTGTATCGTGAGACCACGTTTCTACCGTCACGTTCGGTCCTCCCCCTTGTATCGACGTTTCTATCATTGGTCTGACTATTGACTCGACCCGTCTATCGTCATTTTTTTATTCTCATATCATCAACGTTTTATAATTATTTAATATTTTTTGTTTAATACTTGATACATTTTTCTAAATCAAACCATACATTACATGGATTTAATCTATCTTTTAAAAGAATTCGTCATTGGTTTAACCTAATTAGTTTAAATGCTCAAAATCTTTTTAATTAAGGTAATTTCATGGTTAATGATGTATTTTATATTTATTAAATGATTGTCTGGTTAATGTAATATATGGTATTATGGTTGAAAATTGAAGCATTTTTTTGGATAAGCCCCTGGGAATCTCTGGTAACAACATAAAGAATGAAAATTCACATACTAAAGTTTGATGCATATATAGACTTTCATGATGTATTTATTTTCAATCAACCATTTAACATTATAACTTTCATGGAATAATAAAAACAATGTAATCTAACTTCAACAAAACAATTAAAGGTTTAATATTTTGCATCACAATTTAAGTAAAAATGTAATTTTACTTAGCATTAATAATTGGGCAAACTACACCAAAATACAACGAACTTTTACTAAGCTAACAATATATGTATACAACGAACTTCAAATTTTTTTAAAAAAATACAACGAATCCAATTATTCTCCCATTCTATGCATGTTTACCTTCTGAACCGGTCATCAACAGGTTAACATGAACTTTTTAGGACAAACTGTTTCAAAATACAACGAAATTTTACTAAACTGCCAATATATACAATGAACTTTAAAATTTTAAAAAAATACAACCCCGGATTTGAATTTTTTTATTTTCCTGATTTTTTTTTATTCTTCAAACTATGAATATCTGGGTTTGAAGCTTTGAGTGGAACCATAAAACAGGTCTAACCCCAAAACTACATCTCAGCCACCAACTTCAAATTTCAACCCCAAAAACCCTAGTATCAGCCGGCTGCAAACCACCACCACCACCGCCGCTTCAACCCATGACCACCGACGCAGCTTCAAACCACGACCACCGCTGCTGCTTCAAACCACGAGTGCCGCCGCTGCTTCAAACCACAATCGTCACCGCTACTTCAAACCACGAGCACCGTGAGATCTTTCACCACCGCTATCGTTTTCTTGTGTGAGGTTCAAACAACCGCCGCCGTTCGGGGTTTAAACAACAGCTGTCATCCCCGCTACTTCAAACACCACCGCCATTGACCTTCAAGCCACTGTTGCAGCAAACACCACCAACGTTGCCGCCACTGCTTCAAACCACCATCTGGATGTGTTCGTTTTTTAGATCTCCATTTTTAAGGTTCGATTTAAGATCTCGTTTATACAGATTAGGGTTTGTTTACACAGATTGTTCATTCTCAGATCTCGATTTAAGGTTCATTTTTTAGGTATCGTTTTTAGGGCTTTCATTTTTCTTCATCTTGTTCATTATTTAGGGTTTTTCAGATTTCAGATGGGTTCTTTGTTTCCAATTGTTATTCTTTGCATCAATGTTTCCAATATTCCAGATATGTAACTTCTTCAAGAAGATGAATGAATGTTCATAATTTTTTGTAAATTATTCAAGAACAAAGAATGTATAATGTATTATGAGGTATACACATTTAGATTTGTTTTACAGATCTGAACATCACGATTTGAACATCACGATGTTTACATATTTAGAATTGGTTTACGTATGGTTTTTATTCTTGTTTCATTATGGTTTTGGATTTGATTACAGATTTGGTTGATTTATGAGTTGTGTTCTTGTTCTTAAAGGTGTTATTCATCATTAAGAACAAACAATTATAAAAACTAAAAAAAAATTAGAAAAAATATTAAAAAGATCAAAGATGACATGTTACCTGCTTATGAGGTTGCTACTTGCATATAATGAAAGATAAAAGAAGGTTCGTTATATTTTTTAATTTTTTTAATTTTGAAGTTCATGGTAACTTAATAAAAGTCTGTTGTATTTTGAAACAGTATGTTTACCCTTAATAATTTATCCAACGCATAAGTATGAGAATTAGTTCGCTCTTGCAAGATTTTATAAGTGTTATTCTTTCCCATATTTACAAGTGTATTGAAGTAATTTTTTATTACAGTAATAAATAAATTTCTCCTGAAGAACCGTTAATAGTTTTACATATTTTTATTTTTTAGGTAAATTAATATATACCAAAAAAGATAAAATAATAATATTCTATATATACACCACACACACCACTCTACTTCTGGATAGATGTCTCACACGAGGCTTTCATACTTATTGCATTATTTTTGTTAGGATAAAGCTGCATAAAAAGGGTATTGTCTGTTTTTTTTAAATAACTTTATTTGATCCATTACTTTTTTTAATTCGCACCACAAAGAGAAGAAATTGACCATACTTGCAAGTTGCAACACATTCAGTTGTGGAATCATTACTCTCCACCCCCTAATCTTTTGAGGTATAACCAAAGTAATCCTCACTCACTTCAAAGTCGTCATACATATCACACCCTTGTATGAATGTGTACTTTTACTATTATGGTTAACTTGAATATTGAGGTATGGGTGACCATATTCATTGAACATCCCGAAGTACCGTTTTTGTATTTCGGTTCGATATTCGATACCAAGAATTCAATAAATTTAGTTTCGATAGTTTTGTATCAGTACCCATTCGGTCTAGTTCCGGTAAAGATTAGCATATTTACTTGAAATTTCCTAAACGAGTCGATCCTTGTATTTCGAATTAGTATTTAGTATCAAGAATTCAAAAAATCCGGTTTTGAAATTTCAGTACAGTTCTAGTACCAAACACACCCATACATTGAAGTGGATTCTTAGGGGTGGCCTCTAAAATCCCTTTGAGATGGATTACTTGTCTTAACATATGTTTTAAAGGTCATAGAGGCACACACTTGTTTGTACAATTTAGTCTAGCAGATTTAAAGTTCGTCCTGGACCTTCAAGGTTATTTATATATGATCAGAAAGTGCCATATTCACAAAGAGGTAATATTATACTTGTAAACAACTAGAGTGAGGTCCAGGGTTCAAACCTTGACAATGGTGTTTAATTCTAACTTGGTGTTACTAACTTACTAACAACTAACTTTGCCGTTAAAAAAAAAACTAGAGTGAGGTGAGAAGAATTCTTTTAGTTCAGTTTCTCAAAACTCTTGTTCTTTTGATCTTAAAAAATATTATTATTATTTGAAAGCTATTTATTAACAATAAAATATCCATATGAAATGAAAATGTACAATAAAAAGTAATATGTCATCTTGAAATACAACTTATATATGAACAAGTTTTAAGATATTTTTATAAGAGAGATATCAATATACAAGGATGTATAGTACGTGTTAACAAACATACTTCGACTTCATCAAGAGTATGGTCGGCTAACTTCTCTCATGAATAGTAAGATATCCTCGTGTATACTTCTCTATTAAATGGAAGATATCACCCGTAATTTCTCAGTATTGATAGGGATCACTATATCTTCTTGCTAATCTTTGTAGAGATCACCAAAATTTCTATTTTACAATAGAAAAAAAAAAGGTCAAGGTATAAATTTAGTCACTTCTCTCTTTACAATAGGTAGATATATGATAATCTCTCAACTCACTACTACGATTATGGGATTTAGAACTCTAAACCAAGAGATTCATTTTTCATAATTTATACCAATTTATATATACTAACATTTATCAGGAACTATGAACAGTAACCTGATAAATGTTAGTTATATATTGATAATCCCGTAGTATTTAATTTATGAAGTAGGTGGCGGAGTGGTAAGCAATAGAAGTTTGGCGCATGTGGTGTGGGTTCGAAACTTGCTCCTGTAGTTTTTTTTTGTTCCTTTTAGCAAGCAAGCGACGCAAGATATTTTGTTTTTTATATTTTATATTTTATTATTATTATAATAAAACAATTATTTTGGTACATTATCTATTTTCTTTTAATAACTTTTAGTATATAATGTTTAGCGCAAATATAAATATATATTTGTGACGATCTCATTTTTATCTACACACCGATATAAATTTTATTGTGATACGATGTATATGTAAATGTGTACTCTTTCGATCAATGTTACGTTCTATGTAATATGAAAAAGTTAACCTTTATATTTGAATTGTGTACTCAGTAGTACAAAAAAGATAACATTTATATTTGAATTCAAAACAAATGGTATAAACGTACTACGAATGTTATAAATAGTACAACACAAAATATGAGTCATGCTTATATATAACACAAGAGTTATCTTTTTTAAGAGATAACATATGCAAAACGAAAGCTATTTTTAACACTACACTTTTAACATTTTGTCCACGTCGAAAACCAAAGACATGGAGAGAATCTCTCTAACACCCTGGTATCGTTTCGCTACAAGCATTTTTGGTTTTTCACATTGATACCGCTTAGCTACACCTTTCCTACATCTTTAACTTTTTCTATAGTTTTCTCATGTATTAGTTTATCATCTTGAGAACTATATAAATGATAAATATTGGAGTAAATTTTATTACAAGAGAATATTTATTTAAATTATGTATTTTTCAAAATAGTTATGTGCGCTAAGAAATACAATTGGTTGTAGTTTTCACTTTAAAGTTTTCTTTTTTTGTTTTAACTAAAAACTATAATAACATTATTACCGATTTCTATTTTTTTTCATAGTGAAAATTCTTCACCTCTATTTAAATTTATTTCTCTCTTAACTTTTGTCCACTTTATTTTTAAACATTTTTGTTTATGTTTTTTCGTTTACTGTCACGTTACTCATATAAGTAAAAAATGTATAAGTTCAAATCCCGCTGCAACGCGCGGGGTAATTTACCTCGTTAATAGTAAATTTGAGGCATTGTTCTTTCTATGTTTGTTATGTATTTTAACTTTGTTACGAGTTTAATCTTTTACTCACTTAGATAATTTGAACTTGGACATGATTTATTCAATAAAGCTTTTAACTTGATAGTTTATATGTTGTGTATTGTCATTTTAGTTGTTTATCTTGATTGAAGAACCTAGGGAATTAGTAGGGATAACAATTGTAGATAATTTGGTAATAAGCTACGACTTAAGTTTGAAACTTTATATTCATGAGAGTGAATGGTTTAGTTAGATGAAGATTAGGCTGGGTTGGTAGATAACTATATTAATAACTTTACTAGTTTTTTTGTGTGGATATGATGTATTATTAATTATGTGATATGATAGTCGAATGTGATGAAGTCAAATCAAATCACATCGATTAAAGTGAATGCTTTCATTTGTAGAGAAATTTAAGATAAAGTATATTTTGCTTAAGAAAAACAAAAATGATTTATCCTTTTTATTATTTGTTTCTACTTATTCTTCTACTCATTTGATCAATACAAGTTTTAAAATTAGTTAATGATATAAGGAAAGAAAATGAGTCCATTACACATGTCAAACAATAAGTAAGTAGGAGGATGGAGTAGGAACAAATAGTAGGAGGATATATCATCTCTCTAAGAAAAATGATATGACACATTTATCCGGCCTTTTACTTTTTTTTTTCTGCTGCTTCGTCTTTCTATTCACTACATGATAACATGTGGAATTTACTAAGTATCTTTTCTTATCTTCTTTATTAATTTTGACACATGTATTAATTTTATGAGTAGAATAATAAGTATAAGGATGAAATAAAAGGATGTATCACCTTCCTTTACTCAAAATCAGTTCCTTTGTCCCCATTTAGTTATATATTTATATACATTTTATTATTATTAAAATAAAATGTAGGCAACTGAAGTTGCTCACCAAAATCTGTTTGAAATATATAGTTTATTACATATATTGATATTTTAAGTTAATTTATTGCATTTTGCACAATTTATCTCTTTTAAAATAACAACTAAACCTAATTCACAAGTCAAGTTAACACCTTTTAAGTATTGCTTTATATTACTTGTTTTAGTATTCTTTAATAGCACAAATTTTTTATTGTATATACCAAATCTTAGAACGTATCTTTTTATAATATAATATATTAAACTTTTAAAACTTACTTTTTTATGTATTGATTTTATCGTGAGAAATACTTTTTTCCTAGTAATGGTAGGTCAATGTATACCCTTGGACACTATAGATACCTTTTGGAGAAAACTTTATTGTTCATTGACCGGTTCAAACCATTAGGAAAGAACAAAAAGAGCAAGTCAATCCCACATCAAGCTCATTGTATCATAGTTTATCGGTGGATTTGAATAAAGTACACGAGAGACATATTAGTTATTCAAAAAACTTAAAGAGTGTGAGGGGGAGGGGAGTTCATATGTCATAGACTTAATTAAAAAACAAACAGTTGTTAGTTCATTTCCATTGAAAAGAATTCCAAATATCATTGATCATTGTATTGTATCCAGGGGCGGATCCAGGATTTTTTTTGACCGGTAGCACCATTTAATGCGAAAATAAAATTAAATAAAATTGAGGATGTGGCTCGGGTTTTTTCTCGGGTTTCCGGTTAATCGGGTCGGATTAACGAGGTTTTTCGGCTGTTGTTATGATATTTTAGGGCCAAAATTTAAAACAAAACACAATTTATATGAAACTATGTTAACTAAAATGTTATTTTAAAGGTAAACTAAAGTATTTTAAAGGTATAAATTGAAAGATTAAACTATTTCTTATCATTTTTTTAAACAAATTCATTTTTCCTTTGATTTTGGTGGCATCACCGGTAGCACCCCGAAAATTTACCGGTAGCACCGTCTCAAAAAATCAAAAATTAACATTACGAACCGTCAAAAGACCGGTGTCCCGTGACTCCTCCCCACCCTTAGTAGGTCCGCCCCTGATTGTATCACTACAAGAAATGTTATTTCTTTATTATATAATTAACGCGTTAGAATTTAAACCTTGTGATATTTATGATTGTGAAATATAGTTTAAATATAAAAATTGTTAGATAAAGAACAAACTCTACATTTATAAATGTGTAAATTTGATTTTAAAAATCTTTTTTAAATGTGTAAATTTAGTAATAAATAGATAATTAAAAATTTTCACACTTCAAAAGCGTGGACATTACTTTAAACATGATTTTTTTACTAGAAATTTCATACTTTAAAATATATAGATTTGATAGAAATTTACAACACCCAATTTTCACGTTGGTTGTAATTTTCTATGGTTTAAGTGTAATAATATTGATAAAAAATGTGGATAATCAAGATCTTTTTTGTAGTGCATCATGAGTATATAGGATGCAATCGATGATGAAAGTCGTAGGTTTCCGGTGGCAACTGTTTTTCTAGGGTATGGTGAATATTATTGGGTGCACATGTGGCAAACGGTGGCTAGAAGAGTTATGCAATGAATATAATACCCGCTATAATCTTTTCACAGACAAGTTTAATGATTTGCACAAGTCATTGCAGTTCTCAAGAGGGATGTGGCAGAAATGATGATGTTAAGTTGGACATGTGGTAAAACCTTGCTAGACAGGTTTCCAAACAGAGGTTTCAAGGACGAACTACGCCTTTTACAGCTAAGTTGAGAGAATGAAAACTACGTTGGGTTGACCAAGTGAAGAGGCTACTTTGCACTGAGCCTATTAGGAGAGCGGAAACAGTTAGTCAGCAGAATAAGGAGAAGAGGACATCCTTGCAGACGGTGAGAGGAGAAGTTGAGGCTTGATACATTAAAGTTACAGCTCTCAAAGAACATGAACAGCAGGTGATGATTAGGGTTGACGGATAGTATAGGAAAGACCCGTGTTATAAGTTTGTGTGAGCATGTATACGCTGATACGCATACTTATCATGTGTTCGGGTAGTTTATGTTCATGGTAAATTAAAAATTATCCTAATATCCATTTATTAAGTCATTTATAATAATAGTAAATATAAATAAACAAATAGCCTTAACTAAGATGCTTTTTTCCCTCAAAGTCGCCTCCCTTGTTAATTTATCGGACAAAAAATAATACTAATAAAAGTAAGAAGAATAAGACTAAATAAAATAAGATAATCTATCTATTTTTACAATACATACATAGGTAATAAATCTTTTTATTTTAATAACAAAATTAACAATAACACGGTTAACACCTATGCATAAATATAAATAAATAATCATATATATAATTATTAAAAAAATTTGGCACTTCGTGGGTTGTTTCTTTTTGCCTTTGAAAACAGTTTCTCTCTATATCTTACATCCCTCATGTTTTGTGTTGACGTCTAACGAAATTGAGTAATGTTGTTGTCTGCGCCTTCATAACTTCAACAAGTTTGGTTATATTGTTCATTGTTTAAGTCACAAACAATATACCACTTGCTGTCTTGCTACCATGTTTGGAGAAGTCTAAAAGGTTTCAAAACAAGCTAACCCAATTAAGCTAAAAAAAAATACATAACTTTGGATTGAGCAAAAAATTATTTATTATTATCTTATAAATACTAAATCTTTTAGAAAATGTTATTAACAACAAAATTTGCAGGATGGCAGTCGCACATGTATCCATTGGCAAAGTGATACAAATCAAATTGATAATCGAAAACTATTGATAATAGGCACCCTTAATCGGATGCTTGAATAAATAAACCCTGGAATTCGAGAACCAGGAGGTCTCCAAAGAAAACAAATAACAAAACAAAACAATATTTTTCTCTCCTTATACCCTAATCAGCCCTAGGCCTTTATAGACTTCTAACCCTCTATTTTAGGAACTAAATAAAAGATAAAAAGGAAACTAAATAAAAGGTAATTAATTAAAATATCTCATCCAATCCATAAGAGGGGGGGGGGGGGGGGGGGGGGAACGTATCATTACCCCGCCCTGAAAAATCCACCTTGTCCTCAAGGTGGAGGGCTCATAACTACTCAGCATGTAGGTGACGGTCTTTCAAATCGGTGTCGTCATCATCAATCAGTAGAACATGGAGTGTCTTTGGTAGGCAACGATGTCCAGGTGTAAACTTCCCGTTACAACGGAAACAAAGCCCCTTAGCTCGTTTATCAGCGAGTTCCGCCTCTGTCATCCGCTTGAGGGGCTGCTTCAGTCCGCTCGTATTGCTTTGCGTCATAGTCGAGTTTGGTAGCTCCTGCATGTATAGTCCCCCTTCCGCGATTCGAGTCGGATTAATCTTCCCCTCTTCCTTCCCACTCCCATATTGGTTCTCATTTACCATGATTGCTATTTTCATTGCTTGTGTCAATCCCGCAGGTTGCAACAAACGAACCATTGACCTGAGATCAGGTTTTAATCCCTTTACAAATGTACCCATCATAACTTGTTCCGGAATTCCGTCCAACTGTGAAGCTAAGGATTCAAACAAAGCCACATATTCCCTAGCTGTTCCCACCTGATTAATTGACAGAAACTGTTCATATAGGTCTCCTGCCTGGGATGGCTGGAAACGATCTAAAATCCGAAATTTCAAAAACTCCCAGTTAAGAAATGGTTTCTTCTTTTCACTCCACCTGTACCACGATAATGCCGGACCCTCCATGCATAAAATAGCAGCCCTCAACTTCTCCCCTGGCGTTACCAGACCCTGCACCTCAAAAACCGTTCTAGCCTATACACCCACCCATAGGCATCCTCACCATCGAATATGGGCATCTTGAGTTTCCGTAAGCGGTGGTCAGCCCCGGGTGCCCAACTCCGATCTCCCGTAAACATCGACCCTCTACCCCGACCATAAGCCCCGGTCGGCATACCCGTGGTACCAAAACCAAAAGCTCCATTTGAATTGTCATTTTATTCATAATCAACAAACGGAGAAAACTTACCATTCACTTCACTGTTGTCTCCCTCTGGCGCAAACACTGGAAAACCCTCCTCATCAAACAACATCGACGAAGTGACATGCGGGATTCTAGTAGTGGTAGTTTTCGGCGGGGGTACTGCTGTCGCAACATGCGACGTGGGTAGGGCTCGCGACTGTTTCACCAGCAGTGCCATCAATTCAGCGTGTCGTTTTTCAGCTTCCTCATGACGTTTCTTGGCTTCCTCACCCATAGCATCCATCATTTGTTCCACCCTATCAAATCGTTCAACCGTATCATGTTTGAATTGAATCAAATCGGCATCCACGTCTGCGACTTTTCTGGACATTTTTGGTGTCGATCTGTTTTTTTATGAACAGTAGTCGCCGATGAACAGTAGCGACGTGAACAGTGTGTTTCGGCAATGAACAGTCCGTGAACAGTGTTTCCAGCATTAAACAGTGTTTCCGTCGACGACTGTAGTAGCGTGAACGGTACTTTTTTTGGGTGCCCAGATTCAACAAGCTTTGATACCAATTTGATACGAATCAAATCGATAATCGAAAACTATTGATAATAGGCACCCTTAATTTGATGTTTGAATGATAAACCCTGGAATTCGAGAACCAGGACGTCTCCCAAGAAAACAAATGACAAAACAAAATAATATTTTTCTCTCCTTAAACCCTAATCGGCCCTAGGCCTTTATAGACTTCTAACCCTCTATTTTAAGAATTAAATAAAAGATAAAAAAAAACTAAATAAAAGGTAATTAATTAAAATATCTCATCCAATCCATAAGGGGACCCGTATCACAAAGCTTTTGGCACCAATCATACAAAACAATTTTAAAAAATAAAATAAAAAAATAAAAATTATTAAGTCTTCTATGATCCCCCAAATCTAGCCTGCACATGCTATCATGAGTTCTGATCTTCATACCCCAACACTAGGGGGTGTGGTCACCAAGTATAGAGTTCTATTAAATTCCAATAACACCCTTTGTAAATTTACACTTGTCATTAACAACCCCCAAACTATTTCCCTATTACTATTTCATCAAAAAAGTTAACTCAACAATCAAAAAAACTGATCACAAACCATCAATCAGTTAGTATGCAATAAACAAGAACTTCAAGGTCGCCATGTTGTCTTTTGGACACAGAGAATGCCCTCGTTGTTCTGAACAAACGACATTCGGATCTCCCAATGCAAACTTTTGAATATTTCCTCTAATGATTTGATTATAGTCGCCTTTTCACGTATGATTGCCCAACCACCAGGTCTTAATATTCGATCCATCTCAACAACTACTGTTACTGCTTTCTTACACCTGTCAAAAGACATGTTTACATTCTAAGATGGTTTGTAGAAAAACAACAATTTCAACCCGTTTACAAAGATCAAACTGGTCGAAAGTAGCTCTAAGTGTGCTTTTAAAACATGCAATCCCTAAGCGGAATCTGTTAATAAAACATTAAAACAGATTATTGGGAAAACACATAATCAAACCCACAAATTAATTTTACTTCTTTCTTAAGTTTGATGCCAAGAAACGCGAAAAAGTTGTGAGATAATATAAATAAAATAAAAAAACCTGTTTTTAAGCCTTGAGAAGAGATGATCAGCGTGCAAAAGATCATATGATCTTGGATAAGTACCGAAAGATTCACACCAGTCATGATAGATGCCAACAAGCCCGCGTTCAAAGATTATTGCAAGTGTATCTGGTGCATACACCGGCACCACATTCATCACCCAAACATTCTGTTCCAAGAGACCAGCTGCAAAACTGTAATCACAATAATAATATTATTACCAAAACAATTTAATTAAAAACTTTTTTTACCACCACCAAGGTGGCTACTGGCTAGTGGTAAGGCGTCCAGTCCTCAAAGAGGTCACGGGTTCACTAAGTAAACATCTTGAGGGTGGCCAGGGAAGGGTAAGGAAACAGTCACTGGGTACCCCGGTTAGGCTGCGTACATCTGAGTCAAAGACTCGCCCTTCCCAGGTAACCTGAACAGAGAAAACCTCTCCGTTTACCTGTTTTATTATTTACAAAAAATTTAAGCTTCTAGAGAATAAGTGTTTCAAGTAGACCCAAACCCGCCCTTGCCAACTTTAGCTATAATTTATTTGATTTCATACCTTCCAAAGATTGCATGCATGTCCATTACATTCCTTATAGTTGACCAGTTGATACCCATTCCAGTTAGGTATGACTTTTCAATAATAGATTTCCAGTGTTCGGTGTCTGAAACCAACTTATCCCTATTGTTCATCCACTCAGGAAATGATTGAAGCCTTTTGGGCCATTCCTCAGGCCATTCGGTCCCTCTTTCCTCAATCGCAGAAGGAATTGGATGCAAACATAAATTAATGGGCACATACCTGATCCATAACAGTCCACATTTCATACGTAAACCTTAAAAGATCACATTTTTATATCAGAATAATATTATACTACAATCTTTATTTCTTTGTGTCAAAAATATAAACTTACCAAGCAGCATCTGGACTCTCATTGTCCTTGCACATGGGAGGAATCTTTTTCCTTCTTAATGCATATATTTCATTTGATTCTGGTTTTTGGTATATCCTAACACCAATATCACTCACATCATCAGTTTTATGAGCTAATATGTTCCAACCAAGTGATGCTGTCAGTTTTGACATAGCTGGACAAAAAGTACACGTACTCGGTGAGAAACTCTGATATAAGAATTAGAGGTAGAAATTTAAATTTTTGTCAAAAAAAAAAATTTAATTTGTCCCAATAACTAGTGTGTCAAAGATGATTTACAAAAGTATTATTTCAACAATAATTTAAAATTTAAAAAAAAATACACTTTGGTTAAGCTTTGGCCCATTTGACGTGTTTTCTTTAAACTGATTTTCTTGTTCGACCCACAAGAGATACTAACAAAATTTAACCCGTATCCACCTAGTCACAAGTAAATGGGTGAAAACTATCACATATAATAAATTAATAAGAATAAATAATTGATGATAATTTAAATAATACATCTTCAGATAATGCAACAAATAGAAAGTTTAACAGAGTTTGGATACCAAACATTTTATTGTTATAAATAGTTCAACGAGTTTTGGTACAAAAGAAGACAGAAACAAGTAGATCTTTGGGAGAATATATAGACCAAACCTTCATCATCTTCAATACTATCATGTTTACTTGACAAAATCAAGTATCCAGCAGGCCTTAAAATTCTATTCATCTCTATAAGCAGCTTACCACCTGAAATGTATCAGAAATCAGAACAACCAATTATATAAATAAGATTGATGTTTTTTCAATGATAAAAAATGTACAATTAAGACATAATTTGGTCAAAATAACATGAAAACAAACCATTAGATTGCCAGTGAATTTGACATTCTCCACAATGTATAGTATCAAAGGTACCACTGGGAAATGGTAATCTCCGAGTTCCAAACGGGCTAACAATGGCAGGAAGACCACGTTCAAGGGTAACCTGAGCTAGATCCACAAGGTCATCTTTCAAGCCTAATGTAAGAGTAAACACATTCTTGTCAAAAAGAAATGCTCCAAAGCTTGAATCTTGTACTCCAATGTCCAATATGGTGCGGATATTTTTTCCCCATTCAATATCTGGTACCGTCTATAAATCCAATCAATACAAGAAAAGAAAAATAAGATAATTATCAACAACTAAAAAAACAACAGAAGTGGAGTGGTTGATGAGACAAACTGTAAAATCCTATATAATGGTTGCTAAACATCAACATTCAAAAAACAGATTAGCATATGTTTGCAATTTGAATTGGAATTGGAATTGGAATGAATAATATAAGATAAAGAAAGAAAATTTGAACTTTGAAGTACTTGCCTCTTCAATAGATTCAAGATAATGAGCAATTCCACCAGTGAGTTCGGTTTGGTTTTGTGGGAAAGTGAGATATTCACCAGATTCCACCACCCAACTTTGTGTCTTAATGAATTGAGCTAGTTTTGGATGTGCAACATTCTTAAACCATATCTGCAATGATTCTTAAGTTTATAACATTACTAATTGAATCAGAAATCACTATGTAAAATTGTAAACACATAAATTGTAATTGTATATCATATAAACACACCTTCTGTTTACTCTCGGGCCAGCTAACGGGCGTTTGATATCCATTGTGTGGAAGAGGAACAAGGCACATTAGGGGATTTTTAGAGCAGCTCCTCTCATGATGTCGGTAGCTTTTAATTCGTTTTGAAGGGGTTTCGATGTCAATACACGGAATATAGTTATGCTTGCTTCTTGAACTACATAAGTTCCAGCTATAGTCAGCCTTTGGATCAAACAAAGGGCCTTTATACTTCTGCTTTTTTCTCCCTTTATCATTTACTTCATCACTCTCATCTACCTGAACAACATCATCTCCAAGAACTGAATCACCATCCACTGTGTTTTCTCCTTCTTCACTTTCTTCTTCACCTTCATTTTCTTTCCCATTTTCAGTATCTGATTCTGTAACATCAGATCCTTTTACATCCTCTTGTTTCTCCTCTTTATCCACCTCTTTAACTACCTTCACACTCTTTTCTTCTTTCTTATGGTCTATGGGTTTATTAACAGGATCCAATCCTAATGACCCATTAACCCCTTTCTTCTGATCTACCTTTCCCAAATTCAATTCAGGTTCTTTCTTGATTGGAATTACAGAAGATTGGCTCTTTCTTAATTGCCCCCTTTCTGAAATGGGTTCCGCAATTTCACCAAAAGTGCTTCTTTGATATGTGACAGAAGAAGCTGAAGGAGAAAACATATACCAAACGAACACAAAACACAAACCCAAAATTGCTACTGATACGAACTTTATACAAAACCCATATGACCTTTTGGCTTGTCGACCGAATCTAGCTATGGGCAATCCGATCTTCTTGAAACCCATCGACTCAAAGGGAAGCAGAAAAGCGAATCTTTATAGTCAATTCAATGAAGGGGAAAAACATCAAACAGATGGTGGGCATTAATGGATAGTGAGGTGTTAACTCTAAACGAAATGATGTACAGATCAAGAAGAAGAAGAAGCAGAGACTTGAAGTCAGTTACCCATTGGATCCTCAGTGAAATTGCATTGAAAGAGTGATGCAAGTGATACCCATGTGGGTTGTTAGCCTCTTTGAAGCTTGATTCAACTTGCTGGGTGTTTTCTTCAAAAAAAAAAAGTTGGATTGTAGAATTGAAAAGAAATCTTATGAAATAAGTTTCTGGTCAGACTGTAAGAAGTGAAAATGAAGAGTCGCGGAGAGTCGAGAACACTCAAAACAAGGATGTCTTCCGGGGTCACGCTAGTTTTTTTTTTCTCTACGTTAGCAGCAATTTTATTAAAATAGCAAGTAGCTAGTATACAAAATAATAATAAAATAATAGTTACAATGGAAAGAAAGAAAAAGTGGAGTAACACCAATTTTTCTAATTTATCCTACATTTTAGTTTTCCTCTCAAGATTATCCAAAAATACACCAAGTCTTGAATACCTAGATAAATATTACAGGGATAAACTTATTTTGATACACCAGTTCATTTCTCGTCTTCCATATTTGACAAATGCATATATAAACCATTGTCTCGAACACTTGAAGATTATCCCAACAACGTTTGTCAAATGCACACCGGCTAACGTATTTGATGGATGATCTAAATTTCACCATGATGTGATTTCTCTTATCTGGATCTATTTTCCATGTATCAGAATGTGATTTCTCCTACCAAATTCCTTGCAACAAAACAATCAACCAAGAGATGGATTTCTGCCTCTAGGATAACAGAACAGAACGAGCATGATTTTGTTTCTGAAATAATTCCTCTTTTTGTCAAATTATCATACGTAGTCAATCTTTGATGCTGAACTTTCCACACATGGATATTAACTTCAATTGTGAGAAGTATTATCCAATTAGTCTTCAACCCACTGGCGTCTTGAAGGATGTGTGAATCCAAGTAGCTATGAAACGAAGAAACTATGAAGATGCCTATTGATCCATATGCCATTTCCACTTATTGTCAACTGAAATAGAAAACAAGGAATGCAAATCTATGTTCAAGTCAGTGAGCAAATTTTGAATCAATATTATTGATTCGTATGTGCCTATTATTTATTTATTTTGACAACAATGTGTCTCTTGGATAATTGCGATTGAAACTGTGGATTAATTTAATCGCTTATGCGCACAATGAACTATTTTCATGTTTAATTCCCACATCACTTTGGTAATAATGCCATATATAGAGTATTGAGACTCCCTAATCCTAGTCCACCTTGCTCTTTGGATGCTAAAGTATCATTCCAAGCAATCCATTTTTTTGAATCAAGTCCTTGTCTATTAAAAAATTCCTCCTTAAACTTTCTAGTTTTTTTAAAACCATGAAGGGTGATTTGTAAATAGAGAATTAAAATGAACCAATCGATCCTAACACCAACTTATAGAGAGTCACTCGACCAGCAAATGCTCACCAAATTGATAACTTGTATCAAAATTTATCTAGCTTTTTTTTGTCACATTTAACTCTTCTAGGACAATGATAAAAAGAAACAAGGCAAGGGGATACCAATATCACCATTTTTTTCAAAGTTTAATTGCTCCATAACTGAATCGACAAAAGCCCAACTCAGTGAGTCAAAAGCCTTTTTGTATTAACTTTTAACAAGAAGAACTAACGCTTTGATATTTTTGCCCGAGAGACCATTTCTTAATTATCAATGGACTTTCCAAAATACTTGTCCCTTTTACAAACGTCGTTTGCTCCTTACTGACTACCACATCTATCACCGATTGGAGCCTCATGGAAAAGAATTTTGCAATGAGATTATACGTGATACCAATTAAACTTATTGGACGATAATCCGACAAGTATACAAGACCATGCTTGTAGTGGTAGTCTCGTTAAGAGCAGCGATGTAATCCTAGTCTTGGGGTTATCTTTAGTAGCCTAGAACTTTAGATCTATGAAAGCGATCTACCGTGATTCTTTAGCATGGATTCAAAAGGTTTTTATTTTTTCTTTAGAGTCAAATTGAGATCTCCATAGCCTTGACTTCTAAAAATCTCCCTAAATAATGAAGAGATTCAATAGAAGTAATCTTACAAATTAATGAGATTTTCACTTAGCCACGAAAGCATCTTAGGAGAAGAGATCATATAAACAACTTGTTGATCTTGAGTACTTTGATTTCCTTTTAAGACATAGTGCAAAAGCTCCTCCATGTTGCTACCGTCGTTGTCGGCTTTCCTTGATAAGTTCGTGTGCTGATCTTTAAGCGGGGTAACGATTCTCTCTTTCGTTCATACCGGGTTAAGTTAACTTTTATTCTACGATTGCCGCATAAAATCCCATCCAACTTCCTTTCAAACTGCTTAACGTTTTCCACCTTGAGGAATCGGTCAAAACCAAACTTTTTCCCTGCTTTTGTCTTCTTCGTGGCCGTGTAAACATCCGCCAGTCTTCCATAGTTTTGAAATGTTCTCCCGAGCATAGCCACGTTTGTAATATCCCTAGTTTTGAAATAGCATTTAATTGAAATAATGAGGTGTTTTAGATACTCATTAAGAATAATTAAGATTAAGATTGATAAGAATGACGTTGGTTTATTTTCTTTATGACAGTTTGTTAAATGTATATATAATTAAGTTTCATGCAAGTTATGTGTCCAAGTTATGAAATATTAAAACCTTAGGAGCTTCCGACCACAAGTTTAAAACGTGGGGGACTATAGTTGTAAGTTAAGGTATAAATAATACCCAAATGTTTGACAAATTGACTCATTTGGAGCCTCATTGTTGTTGGAACATTCAAGAGAGTGAGCGAGAGCTTGCAAAAAGTGAAATTTTGGCTAAGATCTTGGAGATTACATAAAGCATGTTTGATTAGAGGCCAAATTAAGGTATGTTAGTAGTGATTCTACCCTTGGAGCTTGGATTTGGTCGAAATTGAAGCTGGTCAGATTTATGAACTTTAAGTAAGTTATAACTCTTGATTGTGTTTAAATTCAGTGTTATGTGATAAATATAGAGACCCAGTGTAATTATATTGAATTTTGTAAGTCAAATGGGTCAAAATTACAAAGTTAGGATTTGATTAATAGTTAGATATGGCTATGTTATAGTCTGTTTTGATGTGTTAAAAATGCCAAAACATGTTGTATAAACTTAGTTTTGAATTTGATAATAATTGGATTCGAGTTAGATTGAGAAAATAGCAAGTTTTGGTCAAGAAAACTCAAAAATATGATGTTCGGATTTTGCTGCACTTTTTTATGTTGTTTTATTAAATTTATGAAAATCAACCGTTTATCGAATTTAGGCGGATCATATATCGTTTAAAATTTAGAAATGTCTACTTTAGTCGATTCTTTAATCCCATAAGCTAATTTCAATATGTAGGTATGCCAAAAATGTCGAAATACATAAGGGGTGTCAATTTTGGAGCATATTTTGGCAAATGTAAAAGAAGAATTCTTTTAGTAATTGACCTTAAGCTTTCGTGAAGTGTTTTGAGATTTACAAGTAACTTATATTAAAGTATATTTGAGGTCTCATAAGTTATCTAGTATTGAAATCAAATATGTCTCGTGGAATCCTGGCTTGAGAGTTTGGTTAGGTTACCTAGTTAAGTTTTGTTTAAAAATTTATAATAGGATCAACTAAGATTTATAGAGTAGTAATCCTCGTCACACCTTAGTACACACCACAAATACTTGCTTATATAAAATAATACAAGTCATCAAGCTTGTGTTCACTTATGTTTGGCAATTTGAATTATGAAATCTATGGGATTAAAGGGATGTGAGATTTTGTAGAATGTTTTTATGATGCACATTAAATGTGATATCAATGTAAAGGCAATGCTCTATTTAGGAGAGGGATATGTTTCTTAAGATGTGTGTACATGATATTTGCTTAGGTGACAAGATCTCCATGTAGGATAGCTTATGCCAATTGTGATAACTCAAGCTGATAATGATATGATGATTTTGTGTTTTATGCATATTGTATGAGCTGAGACATTGTTCCTAAGAGTTATAGGCATTCTGATGCCTTTTTGTTTATTATTGATTATGATTGCTTGAGTTGCTTGGCCTTGACGGCTAGTGCTATGTGTTTACCCTTGTGGTTTGAGTTATAGTTCGGACTAGATCATTATACAATTACACATTGGATTTCTTCTTTTCCACTAGTAGACGTGTATGACTCAGGAGGCTTCGACGAACTAAACCACAAGATGCATGTGTGGTATTGAAAAGAGATTGATTCTATGATTGATGAAACTAGGTAGTTTTGCATGCTTCATGTGATCTTAAAGCATTTCAAACTGGCTGAAGAGCCAATCAAACCGGGGTTCATTGCACGAGCAAAGTGAGGAACTACTGATGTGTGATTTACGTACCAGTTTTATATTTATAAAATCCGCGTATTGAGTATGACTATAACACAATAGGCAAGAGAACCTAATCGGATTATAGAATAGAAAATAAGTACGGGTGTCGAACTCGAGGGGAACGGGTATGATTTTAGATATATTTAACTACTAAACTAAATTAATCTACTAAAAAGCAATAAAAGGGGGAATGATGATTTAATCAATTTAAACTAACAATATCCTACTTTTAACGCAAGAAATTCAAGAGACAAATAATAAGAAGCTAGAAAAACAAATAAAGCAATAACTTTGGAATCAAATAATCAAGTATGTGAAGTATCTTTACTTAAACTTAGAATCCTCTTTTCAACTTGGTTGATTTCTAAGACAGTGCAATGGATAACATGCAATTCATATATTGATTTCGAAATAGGCTAGATCTCATGATTAGTCTCACTAGCCCTATAGATATAGAAACGTTAACCCAATGTTCATGGCATTAACTATTTCTACAACTAGACAAATTGATTCGTGTTATGAAAGACTTAATCTATTGATTTGTATTGGTCACAAAATCAATCAATTAACATTGAATGGTCATCACATGCAATTGCTAACACATTAAAGTTCAATCTTTTACAATCTATGTAACATCCCAAAATAGGGCCTAGTTGAAAAGGGTTGTACCCTATGCTTGTATAGTTGTACATTGACTTTAATCAATGTGTTTTGTTGATTATTGTTGTTATTTGTCGTTTTAAATGTGGTTATGTGAAAAGTGTCGTAAGTTGACCAAGTTGGTATTTTGTTGAACGGTTTTAGATAATGGTTCCGAAAAATCTTCGTTAGTTAAAATGGATATACCTAATTCGTGTTTTAAGATGAATAGGAGAAAGAAATACCCACGCGGGGTATTAAATAAACCAAGGTCGGTTTATATGGGTTCTTATCCCTGGGAACACATATTACACACACTAAATACACATACAAACACATACGTGAGTTGCAAACTTGTCTACACACTTGTTCTTGTGAGATTTCAGGGAGAAATCAAAAGGAAGCTAATTGTAGTGAATCCAAGCAGTAGAATCAAGCCCTAAATCTGTTCTTCTTGTGGTGGTTCGATTGATTTTGTAAGTATTCTTCATGTGAACTTGGTTCTTGAAGTAGTAATGGAGATAGGTGGATATGAGGGCTAATAATTCATGATAATAGTTGTTTTGAGTCAAGAAACATGTAGGTAATGTTGTAAAAGTTTTATTGAACATGTAGGAACGTTTAAGGTTGAGTTTTAGTCGATTTGGATGTCAAAAAACTCGAGTTGCAGGTCTGATGGCTGAACAGGACGAAGTTTACTGTGCAGGACCTTCCTGCGGCCGTAGAGGAAAGTTCCTGCGGCCGTAGAGGTTCCTGCGACCGTAGTAAAATGTTCCTGCGGCCGTAGGGAGGTGTTTTTCAGGATTATTGAAATTAAGCCTTCTGTGGCCGTAGGAAAAGGTTTCAGCGGCCCTAGGAGGATGTTTTGTGTATTTTATGAGGTTTACCACCTAAGGGTGAAGGAACGAAGCCTACGGGCGTGGGTACATAACCTACGACCGTTGGTACCCAAAGAATCACTCCTGCGGGCGTAGGGTAGGGTCCTTACGGCCATAGGGTATGGTTTCTTGGGAAGGAACTCTTGCGGGCGTAGGATACATTCCTGCGGCCGTAGGAGGTGTCTGGAAGGTGTCCTGCGGCCGTAGGAGCTGTTCCAGGTTACTTGTTGCTTGTTGTTCGTTGTACGTTTGCATAGAAGCAATGATAGTACTTTTAGACGTTGACTAAACCTACACGTGATGTGTTAGGTGATTCGGATAACTCCGTGTGCTCTTGGGATTCTCGAATTCATATCTGCCTCCTGTAATCTCGAGGTGAGTACCGGTTTTCCCATGAGGCTCAGTAAGTAGAGTTGTCTGTGGTTAGTTGAAATATGTCGTTGATGTTGCACACGTGCGTATATGAGGTATGATATGTTGTTAACGTTGTTCATGTGCGTATATGAGGTACGATATCCTATGTTGCCATGTGCTATGCCATGTTAAGTTGCTTTACGCGTTTATTGTAAATCGCATGCGTAGTGTTGGACCCGATATAGGTAAGTTGTTGCTTGATGTATTTGTCCAGACAGAAGCTGGCATGGTTAAGGTCAGCCGCAAGGCTGGATCCCTTGAGATGGATAATTCGGGGTCAACGGTGGCTCGGTGGTGCACATCGTGTCTCAGGTTCTGCAGGACCGCCGTTCCTTAGCATGAGTTGGGATCTTGGCTTACTATCAAGATCCGAGTTGGCACGAATGCGCTGGGTGGACTGCTCTTCGCTCCCTCACCAGTGTGGTTGGTTGTAGCTGATACCCCAGTTGGAGTTGTTGAGCGGGGTTCCCACCCTGCGAGATGTGACTCTTACTGACATGTTGGCACGCCGCGTTGTGATAGGATAGCTGTATATCTTTTGGGAACACTGGTTGTTATATATGTAATCCGGTGGTCGGTTGTCGCTAGTTGGTAACACCTGTTAGATATGAACTTGGCATATTCTTTTGATGTAAATTAATAGCCAAGTCTGATGAACTTTACTAATCTTTTGTAAACGTTGCATATTCCGCTGCAAGCTTTTGATTAAAAAGTTTTAATTGTCGCTAATTTTAAGCTCGTGAAAGCCGGTGTAACAATCTAACCCTAGGATCTGGTTCATCACTAGTTATGAATCCTAATGGTCATAGCAATTCATAATTCAAGCAAACATAGATAGAATGGTCATCTAACCTATGAAAACTCAGCAATAGATCATAAAGTCAGAAACTTTATCATGCAAGGATATTTGAAAAAGCTAAACATAACAAATATATAAACCATGTTATCCAAATCCATGAAATCAAACCAAGTATTCAAGATTCATCCAGTCTAAGCAGAGATTACAGACAATTAGCCCATAATTCTCAGATTACAGAAGTAGAACTACATAGAAAGTAAGCTAAACATGATTGTAATGGCAAACCGAATGTAGATCTATGATGCAATCTTCGAATTCTTCACTTCCTTGTGCCAAAACTCTAAGATCCAAGCTCCTCTGCCCTAGAAATCTGAAAATATGTCTCTGGAACTTCTTTGGAAGGCTAAAAGTGATTGGAATCCACTTCAAACGATAAGAACAAGAGTTTAAATAGGATTGGGACTCGGCCGTAAACGCGTCGGGTTTCTTCATAAAACGCGTCGTGTTTCGCGTTTTTCGCACGATTAGTTGAACCTTATCTGCAGGAACGCGTCTCGTTTCATTTATTAAATGCGTCGCGTTTGTTGATTTTCAGATTTTATCTTTTCCTTCAAACTTCAAACTTTTTCAGCCTTTTTCATTCAAACTTCTTTCAGTCATCACTTTTCAACCTGATATTCATAAATTACAATTATTAAGTACCTTCTGCCCATATTTTGTGAAATATCCATACTAAGCTAACGAGATATCGCGAAGAATATACATATAAATACGACGATATCAACTACCTCATAAATGCCATTATTAAACCTAGAGATACAAGAACTCGTGTTTCAAATAATCGTCGTATGGTGGAATACTTTGTGCTCCCCCACCTTGACAGGGAGACCGTGGCTAGCTATCACGTGGAGATGTTAATACCCAATGGTCTGACCCACATCCTTATGTTTTTATAAGTGTGCATTTGCTTATTGAGTATATTGTCAAGCTTGTATTTTAAAATTATCATAACTGGATTTTGAAACGTAAATTGTTTGGTGGTACTCACTGGCTATACTATAGCTAACATATGGTATTGAATGTTTTTGTATCTGTAGGTAGTTTTGTGGTCTCATGAGGTGGGTAGATGCTTTGGGCATTGATTTGGCTAGCTAGATAAATTAAAAGAGTAAATTACAAATTTGGTCCCTGTGGTTTGCTCGAATAACATTTTTGGTCCTGTTCCGTTAACCGATTTGATGAAGTCTGTGTGACTTATGATTCTCTGTTAAGGATCAATTCAAGTTTATGGCTGTTCTTGATTCACGGTTCCGTTTTGGGAGCTTGAATCTGTCATTTTACATGGGGTGAATTGTAAATGTCAAGTGGGAGCTTGGAATTAGGATCCATAGTTGTTAAGAGTTAAGTTGTAAATTGGTGTTAAATTAAGGTTGGATGGGTTGGAGGTGAATTGCAATGCTTTGGTTAAATCAAACTACAATATTTGAGTCCATCT
This sequence comes from Pulicaria dysenterica, assembly GCA_947179395.2. Taxonomy (NCBI): domain Eukaryota; kingdom Viridiplantae; phylum Streptophyta; class Magnoliopsida; order Asterales; family Asteraceae; genus Pulicaria; species Pulicaria dysenterica. The sequence continues at coordinate 20,720,947 of OX359290.1, read as the reverse complement.
AGAACTCTAGATTATATGAAAGTAGATTTCACACCCGTGTAAACACGGGCCAGTATATAAGATTTTTGATATATGCTTTTATATCCTCTCATGAGAATTAAATTAACTTAGTCATGGTTATGTCCGGTTTTATTGAAGGCAAACAAAGCTTCAATTAATAAAATCATTTAGGAGTGGCATACAATCTGATTGAAACTAAATAATAATAATATTATTCATTTTCTTTTCATTTTGTCTCCTCATAGATAACTACATATCCTTCAATCCACCTGAACTTCGAAAGGATGAAAATAACCAATCTCTACCTTTTGAAAACTAACTTCCTTATTCCTTTCTAATATGATAATCGAGGGACACGCTCCATTAGTTTTCTACCCAGCCGACGACCTTATCTTCCCAAAATGTTACTCCATTAGTTTTTTGTTATTACAGATTGATAATTAATAGTCTCTCATCACTCCATCAAAGCGGTTTAATATATGCTTTAACCTAAAAAGTTTTTATAATAATAGTATTATCTATTGTCTCTCATTCTCATCAGTCTTTCTCTCTCTTTCATACCTAAACCAGAAACCACCACCACATCCACCACCATCACTACCACCATACTACACCTCAAGTTATCCACCACCACACCCATCTATCGAGAACAGAATTGCAGTAAAAAACCGACTAAAACCCACCAAAAACCACCATCTGCTTCAAAAACCGACCAAAACCCCAAAAAGTTCGAATAAAACCAAAAACCCTAGATCTGACCAAAACCCCAAAAAGTTCGAACAAAAACCCCAAAAACCGATAAAAAAACCCTAGATTTGACCAAATCTTGGTTACGGTGGTGGTGGCGGATGAAGATGACGGTGGCGGTGGTTCTTCCAGATCTTGATTACGGTGGTGGTCGTGCTTCGATCTTGGTTACGGTTGTGGTGGTTATTCCAGATCTTGGCTACGGTGGCGGGATCTTGGTTACGGTGGTGCCGTCTAGGGTTTTATAGGGTTATCATGTACCGATGGAGGTGGCGAGGTGGTTGAAGAAGATGAGAGAACCGGTGGTAGCGTAGGGCGGTGGTGGTGGGGGCGTTGGTTATTGAGTGAGAGGAATGGTGAACTGAGAGTGAGAGATTGAGAGAGAGTCTAGAGTGCGAGAGAGAGAGGAGAGAGGAGAAAGTGAGAGAGCTGGCGGTGGCGGCGGCATTAGGCGGCGGTCATGGCGTTGGGCGGCGGCGGTAGTGTCAGGGTCGTGGGGGCAGGTTAGGTTAATGGGGAGTAAGAGTGGCAAAGAGATTGAGAGATTGAGAGAGGGAGAGAGAATAGGTATAGAGAGAGATATGAAGTCAAAAAGACTATTTGACTTTAAATATATATTTTTATTAAAAAAAGGTTTAAATATTGTTTTAATTAATAACAAAATAGAAAAAAATGGTAAAAAGACTGAAATACCCTTGACTTAACGGATGTTACTAACGGCAAAAGTTAGAAAGGACCAAAGTGACATAGAAATGGTTGTTAAAGGATGGTTTTTACCACTTTTAAAGTTATAGGACGAAAATGGCCGAAATCCTAAGTTGAATGACCATTTGAACATTTGAACAATAAAAAAATGACCATTTGTAATTATTCAATAATTAATAAAAAAAATGACCATTTGAACAATAAAAAAATGACCATTTGAACAATAAACTCTTGTAATTATTCAATAATTAATAAAACTATTGTTTTAAATTCTTTTACACAATCTGATACATATTACGTTGAAGCACAACCTCCCATTTTCAATAGCAAAAATATGGGAATCGGAAGCTCATGAACAAATTTGTAACTGATACATTCAAAACTGATGAATACATACCAAATATATAAGATGCACAATCCAGATCGCACCAGATACATACCAAAAACATAAGATGCACAATCCAAAAACTCCAATTGTGCACCGAAAACAAATACAAAAACGAATTTTGCATTACACCAGTGTTGATGCACACAACTCACCGACAACCGTCTTTGGAATCAAGCAGAAATCACGATCGAAACGCCTATGAATGTTGTTGGGTGGTAGCCTCAGCCTCGACGGTGGTGGTGGTCGCACAAATGCGAGGGAGGCGCAACCTTCAACTTCGATTGCATCCCACATCGGAACCTTCAACTTCTATTGTACCTCCGTCTTCAATTTCACGTTCGGCTACACCTTCAAGCACCTTCAAGCACCAGCGTCGGATGTGAAGCAGTTGGCGATGAAGGCGGCGGTTACAGGGAAAAACCACCAGGGAGGCGGAGGTTGATTAGGGTGGTGCAGGATGCATACGGCAACGCGATATACGGATACCGTTGTTGGCGTCGCTAGGGTACAACGGCCGACGGTGGAGGCTTGGCAGGTCGACGGCGGCTGCATATTTTCTAGGGTTTTTGGCTTTGTGCAAATTGTCGCATGAATATAAACAGGAAAGGGGGAGACGTGGGTTATAGGAGAGAGAAAAACGTTACATAATTTTAGAAATAAAATCAAATTCCTAAATTACCCTTTTAACTAAAAAGACACATCACATCCTCGTATTTCTCCCTATCATTTTTACCTTAAATTTTTTTGTATTTGAACCTAATTCCAGTTATATATCTATATCTATATCTATATCTATATATATATATATATATATATATATATATATATATATATATATTAGTATTGTATTCGCGCAATTAGCGGTTATGAATATATTTTTTCTCAATAACCTGAGCAATTACACCTAAAATCTGCAAAGATTTAATCAACAAAATATAGTAATTAAAAGCAAAACCTCATACAAAAATTAAAATTATTGCCGCTTTCATCGATGCCCAATGTGTCTAGTTTTAGAAATTCTGACCTATTAAGTGATGCATAAATTAGTACCTAAGTTATTCAAAACCTGAGCTATAATCTCTTCGTATCTCCTTTTGTTAATAAAGTCTAAATTTTGTGAAACTAAACCGGACAACTGTGAACCGGGAAATTTCACTAAAACCGGAAAAAGACCGTTGAACCGGAGCAACCCGCATCGAACCGGTCTTTACTAAAGCTTTTTAACTAAAATCAAAAGATGATAAGAGACCTAAATATAGGCAAGGACATCCTTCGGTTTGTTTCTTAAAAGCAATGTGGGATCATTATATATATATATATATATATATATATATATATATATATATATATATATATATATATATATATATATATATATATATATATATATATATATATATATATAAGATCTCCTTGTTTGCCTCAGCTAGAGATGTGGGATATGGTGTACATTTTCGGTTGTTACTTAGAAGCAATGTGGGATCATAATATATATATATATATATATATATATATATATATATATATATATATATATATATATATATATATATATATATATATGGTGATCTCCTTGTTTTGCCTCAGCTAGAGATGTGACATATGGAATCACCTAATTGAATGCCACATCATATTTATACCTTATCTAATTACATTGGATTTCAATTTGAAGCTTAATTACACATGCCACATATGATTTTTAATTTCTTAAGTTATATAGGATATAGATTATTATATACACAATAATCAGAAAACATATAGTTAACTGATTAACAATGTTAACTACCAAAAAGCCGAATTTATTTTAATAAAATAAAAAATTAATTCAAAATTTTCACATAGGCCGGACCGGCCGGTTGAACCCATCAACCATGAGCCCCGATTAAATCCGGTTCAAAAGTAGCGACTAAACCGGACAAATGTGAACCGGCGGTTTTACTAAAACCGGAACAAAACCGATGAACCGGAGAAACCCGCATCGAACCAGTCTTTAATAAAGCTTTTTAACTAAAATCAAAAGATGTTGGGAGATGTAAATATAGGCAAGGATATCCTTTGGTTGTTTCTTAGAAACAATGTGGGATCATAAAATATATAGAGAGAGAGATATGGAGATCTTCTTGTTTTGCCTCAGCTAGCCATGTGGGATATAGAAATCACCTAATTTAGTGCCACATCATATTTTGACCTTATCTAATTACATTGGATTTCAAATTTGAAGCTTAATTACACATGCCACATAGGATTTTAATGTTCTTAAGTTATATAGAATAAGATAGATAGATTATTATATACACAAGAATCAAAAAACAGTTAGATAACTGATTAACCATGTTAACTACCCAAAAACCGAATTTATTTTAATAAAATAAAAAATTAATTCGGAATTTTCACATAGGCCGGACCGGCCGGGTGAACCAGTCCAACCGTGAGCCGTGATTAATTTTAGTTTTAAAGTAGCGACTAAACCGGACAACTGTGAAACGGGCGGTTTCACTAAAACCGGAACAAACCTATGAACCGGAGCAACCCGCATCGAACCGGCCTTTACTAAAGTTATTTAACAAAAATCAAAAGATGTTGGGAAACCTAAATATAGGCAAGGACATCCTTCGGTTGTTTCTTGGAAGCAATGTGAGATCATAAAATATATATATATGGAGATCTCCTTGTTTTGCCTCAGCTACCGATGTGGGATATGGAAGTCACTTAATTGAGTGCCACGTCATCATTTTTACAATTTGCAATTGCTCATACTTGAAATTTTACCAATCAATAGGCATTGTCACATGGGATATAAACAACCCTAAGTTATATTGGATATAGATATATACAAAATCGAATTAGTGTTGCAAACATGATATTAACCCATGATATATTTAATTAAACTTAGTTGAGTTGTATTAGTAATAATTAAATCAAATATAATTAGTAATAAATGGTAAACTAATTGATAAAATATGATTAAAATTATAAAAAAAAATCATGTAGGGACAACATAGAGGATAAAAAAGAAGGGCAAATTGGTCATTTACAAATATTTAACATTAGGCTAACGGAGCAGGGACCAAAAGTGAAATGAAATCGGGTCGGGATGGACTAAACCCGTAACTTTTCGGATCTAGGGACTAAAACTGTTATTTCGCACAAACCACAGGACCGAATATGTAATTTAATCTAATTAAAAACTCAATAGCGACAATGCTTTTTGCGGCGACTTTGGGTAAGACGACATAGAAGCAATTGCATCGAAGAAATAGCGGTGACTTGTCGGCGCAAAAAGGTATTAACGAAAACTTTTAGGGGTTTTAGCGAAGACATTTGTCGTTGCTATTGCCGTGATTTCTTGCGGTAATTAAACATGTGTAAATACAAATCTGAATTTGATGTAACTTTATTCATTAGTCATGATAAGCTTAACTCAAGTATAAGCGAAACCAAATGTATTTTTCATGTATTCTTAATTGGATCTCGTAAATCAAATGCTAACTAATAATACAAGTATGTGGATCCTCGATGTTTAATTTGGTAAAGACATCTATCACTTAATTGTCTCCAAAACCGTCTTCCCTTTCAATTCGATCTCTACTCTCTAGTTTACTTTTGGATATGAAAATAGTGATATAGACAATATATATCATAACCTTAGTATCATTTATTTATGTTTCACATAAGCTCGACTGGAAAATAATAAGTTTCTGTCTAAAAATACAAACCGTATTTTGTTTTTCAATAAAGTGGATTAAATCTATTATTGGATGAAATGTATTTGGGGCTTCATGATTAGATTTATTATTAGTTAGCCCATTCAAAGCCATGTGAGATTGTGTGTGTTACTTTGTTGGACTATTAGGTTTTCATTATCATGTAGGCATGTAGCTTGTAATTTTTCTTATAATCAGTGGAATAACAAGCATAGATAATATTATCTTGTGGTATGAGAGCTGTGATCCGATCTCCTTCATGGCCAGGGTCGTCTTAAAGGGCGGGTTACCTGGACAACCGTCCAGGCCCATGCCTAGATAGGGTCCATGATCAGTATATTATATATATATATATATATGTGTGTGTGTGTGTGTGTGTGTGTGTGTGTGTGTGTGAGTGTGAGTGTGTGTAATCAACTTTCTTGAGCCTAAATATGCAGACAAATGAGGAAAAATGCCCAATTTTTAAGGCCCAACATCTTAAACACAAACTTAAAAATTAAAATAGCAATCAGCTTGTAAAACACATAATGATAACCATTCACTCTTTCCGAAATCAAGGCTTGAGTCTAATTGTTCAAACTCTAACACAACATGCATAAAGTTTATTTTATCTTTGATTTCCTAATTGAGTTATTGATTATTGATTATTAGTTATTTAATTTGACTCAGTTTCTTGAAATCACATACTTTCTCAAGTCACTTGTTAATTGGAGGCTGGAGCCCATTTTTATCGCTTAATTAAAATTTAATCACTTGATATCAAATTATCAACTATCAAGTTTGTTGGTGTCACTTATTTGAAATGTTGAAACACTTTGAAAATCAGCTAAATATTAGTGATAATTGGTTAATTAGTTTCGTATTTATTTAGTATATTAGATAAACTGATTACTTGAATCACTTGATATCAAGTTAATTAGTGTGTTTATTTGCATAGTTGAATCACTAAGTATCAAGTTAATTGGTTTGTTTACTCAAATTTCCAAAATGTACGTCTCTTGTAGTCAAAAGAAAGAAAAGAGAAGAATTTGAAAAGCTAAAATGATCTCAAACAAAGCGAATGAAATTTTATAAAGAATTTTCAACGATTCATATATTTTTGTCTATTTCAATGATTTTAAGACCCATTTTTTAGTTTTGCCCCGGGCCCGAAAATATTTAAGACGGCCCTGCCCATGGCTCCCTATCTCTTCTCTTTTCTGGAACTAAATTTTTCCTTCTCTTTTATTCGTTTATTGTAGGTTTCAAAATTACAAGTATCAATGAATTTAATACGTACACATATATTATGGTGATATAAGATGTAGAAGATAAAAAAAACATGTAAAAACACACTTCACACTCAAACACATACTAAATTTCTTTTAAAAGTTTGATGTGTATTGAAAGCCAAACACTTAGTGGAAGGTTCAAATGAGAATGTATATTTATGTGAAAATGAGAGACTCAATCTTGGACCTCGATTTGATCAGATGGTTTACAATTGTCCCCTCATTTAATTCATAACCCAACCATGAACTACGACAACCATGAATTGCGACAGGTAATTACGACCGTTAGATATAATAGATCAACATCTAATTGATGGTTAGGATTCATCATCTCATTCTCACCTAAATATAAAATATCCATTCTTATAGTAACTCTCCCCCACAAACTATATTCCTAACATCCATGCCCTTTCACGTAACACATATTTGATCACTCATCACTCATGCTTCTGTACACCAGTGTATTGAAGCATCCAGCTGCAATTTCGTCTCTTTCCTATTATGATATAGGAATCCTTTCATCTAGCAGCACAACAACTTCATCCGTGGACACAAAACATGAACCGAACCGATTAAAACATGAAATACGATTTGAACCGAACCTAAATTAAGTAACAGGAACCTAACAGGACACGAAATCAACTTGGATAGAAAATGAATCGATGCGAGCAGAATTAAATGCCTACTCCGAAAAAATCATTGAACAAAAGTGTCCATAAATATGATTATGTCAAATGTCTGCGTCAATTCAAACTAATGTCGAGATTTTTTTCATGTAAAACAAAAATCATAACTTAATTTATCAAGCATATTTAGCATGTGTAATAAATAATGGCCACAATAATATCGAAAAATAATAAAATATATACACTTGATCATCACATCACATCACCTCTATTCACCTAACAACGAGTTTAGGTAATGGTTTTGCAAAGTTTTTTTGTTTACGAGTTTACCGTTATAGATGTAAATGAGTCAAGCTGCTTGTGAGTTATTCGAGATTTAATCGTTAAAAATTCGAAACGATCCGAACTTTAACGAGCCCGAGCATGATTAAAGCTCATTTAATAAACGAGCCGAACTCGAGCTCCAAATGGTAGGCTTGTTTGAGCTCGCGAGCCTAAACGAGCTCCATATATAAAATAATTTATATTTTATATATTTAATTTTTAATATTTATATATATATATATCATCTATATCTATACTACATTATAAAAACATTTAACATTCTCTCTCCTCTTTAATTTGAAGAGTTCTTAAAATTCAATCAATACAAAATCTCAACCTTTAATTCAATCTAAATTAATCTTATCCACTCAATCTTTAATTCTTTCACACTCTCTCTCTCTCTCTTAATTTACTTTAATTTTTTATTTACTTAAAATTTACTTTTTCACACTAAAACACTCTCTCACACAAACACAATTATTCACCTAAATCAACATAATTCCAAAATCTTATTAACTTATCTCTTTTTATTTCATAAATATAAATATTGTTATTATTTCAATGTCGTTTAGAATTTATTTTTATAATAAAAATAGTTTATGCAAATAAAAGAAAACGAAAAATTGAAAAAAACGGAATATTGTTTCGTTTGCTGTAGAATATTTTTTCGTAATATTGAATCGCGCGAATAACATATCATTACATTCTTTAAGCTACATGTTATAAAACGGAAACTATTTGTCGCCGCAGCATTGCGCGAGTACGCTGCTAGTACTATATAAATCATTCAACATTCGCTCTCATTCTTAATTTAAGAGTTCTTAAAATTCAATCAAGACAAAATCTTAACCTTTCATTCTATCTAAATTAATCTCATCCACTTACTAAAACCATTTCACTCTCTTTCCTAATTTACTTTAATATCTTATTCATTTAGAATATACTCTCCCACCAAGAAACTCTCTTACAAAAACACAATTATTTACCCATATTAACATAATTTTCAAAATCTTATAGTACTTCCTTTCTCGTTATTTCATAAATATAAATCTTTTTTCTTATTTTAATGTCTTTTCAATTTTTTTTTAAATTAATAAAATAGTTGATGCAAATAAAAAATATGAAAAAAATGGACATATTACTATAGAAATCTTTTTCCTGACATTGAATCACGCAATAACATATAATTACATTCTTGAAATCGATATGTTGTAAAACAAAAATTATTTGTCGTCGCAGCATTGTGCGGGTACAATGCTAGTTTTTTATAAAAATATCAAAATAATGGCCGAGTCTAAACTAGATTAGCTTAAACGAGCTTAGCTTGAATGATCCTAAACGAACCGAACCCAAGTTTCATAAATATTAAACAAGCCGAGCTCGAGCTCAACATTAAAAGTTCTAAACGAGCCGAGCTCGAGCTCAAGCTTAAAAAAGCCTAATTAAACGAGCCAGGCTCCGAAAGGTATACGGCTCGACTCGGCTCAGTTATATCTCTATTTATGGTGCATGAGTTTATTGCATCAAAAAATATATATACTTTTTCTTCTTTATCATTTAATAGCTAATCAAAGTTATTTTTTTTATTAATACTAGTACAACACCCAGTGTATAAATACGAGGATAACTAAAGTTAATTTTAAATGTTTCTGCATATTAAAACAATTATAAAATATACAAAACGTATAAACAAATAATTAAACAGATAAACCATGTATAAATACATATATGGATAACAAATACTCCGTATATAAATAGTATCACAAAATTAGATAACAAATTACGATAGAAAACAAAAATAACAAATAAAGAAGGTACTTGAAATGATATATTATGACGTCATTTTCTTAATGATTTCCAAACTAAAATAGTATTACAAATGAGAGAATGAAGTTTTAATGTATTAATTAATCTAATCAAATTGGTATACGTGTTTACATAAATAATCACGAAAAAAATATCTATTAAATTATTTGAATATATTTTTTGTTAAAATGTTTTGGTCTTAACAAATTAATTTAGCTAAATAAGAAAATTTTGAACAATATGCAAGGCTTATAGTTTTTGACGTAAAAACAACTAATTCTAAAGGCATTTGAGAAAATAATGAGGTATGATTATAATAAAAAATTCTAAAAATAGGATAATGATATTATAACCATATTCTTTTAATATATATATTGAAGATTAAAGATTAAAAATAAAAATTAAAGATGGTCAAATTTCTAAAAGTGGTTCTACACGTCTAAAATCGTGCAACTTTATAATTTACATATTTCATAGTGCTATTGGATTGAAACTCGTACAGAAAATTGATTCTAAATCTTTATATTTTTAGTACGGAAAAAATTGTTTATTATATATGTAAGGATCAAAACATCATCTTGTAAGGATCGAACTTGAAACTATAACAAAAACCTAAAAGATGTGGATAATAAATAAAAAAATCAAACATGAGAATATAACGTAGTTCGGTCGTCAAGGTCACGACCTACATCCACGGGCATGAAAAAAAGACTTCTTTATTAACTACGAATGTTTGGTTAGTACATATGACACTACAAGAAAAAAAGACTTCCTTTTCTAACCGCAAATTGTATTTATATATAACTTTTATTTTTTAATTAGGACATATATGTCGCCACAAAAGATCAACTTCGTTGCCACAAATAATTATAATATATTATTTTTTAATTTTTAATTGTCGCTGCAAAAAGGTTGAATGTCACCGCAAAAGGTCCTCTAAGTGGCAAGTTCTAGGCCCGTTAAGGTTCGCCTCTAAAACTCAAAAAGTTCGTCGCAAAAACGTTCAGGGCACGAACTTTTTGCGACGATATGGCGCCACAATTTCTCCGTTGAGACGACAAGAAGGCTTTTAGCGGCGATATATGTCGTCGTTTTTTTTCTTTTGAAGTGTGACTCCCCTAGCTATGATATTTATAGATAAAATAGACTAGAAATCCCAAACTAATTACAATTACGTCGGCCGTAATACTCGATAACTTTGAACATAAGATAAACATTAAGCAATTTGAATTTAAAACATTCCACGGCGTGCTCCATATCTTCTTGACGTGTGCACATAGAAAATTTAAATTCAAACAATGCAAAGTTAATGACATGCATGTTCCATGTCGTGAACTCGGCTTCCACGACGTGTAATCTTCATATCTTTTGAAACCAAAGTTAATTACATGCATGTTCTATCATGTGCCCTTCCCCTGCCTAAATACAAGGTTAGAACTGGACTACCCCTCATTACTAGAAACCTTGCGCTTAAGTTTCTTCGACAATAAGGCATCTTTCACCTCTGTGACAGAAATTGTTGACCTGCCATATAGCATGGTGTCAACAAAGTTCTCGTATGCACTCGACAGTGAACACACCAGAATCAGAGCAAGATCTTCATATTTAATGTTAACATTTACCGCCTTCAGAAGGATGTTACGATTAACATTATGAAGATGATCTTTTACCTGGATGCCTTCTGATATCCGGGGGTATACAACTTTTGCTTCTGTTAAAGCCTATTGTGAAGGTATTTTTCGGATACTTCTCAAATAACTTATACAAACCAACAACAGTTGTTTGATCATCTCCCTCAACACCTCATCAGTCAAAACACAACAAAATCGTCGAATACGCTTTTGCTAGAACATCTCTCTTCACATTCTCCCTCATATCTATTTTCTCATATTAACGCCACCGCACAACCCTGCTGAACCAGAAAAACCCTCATCTTTACCTTCTATAACGTGAAATCATTTGAGCCATTTAATTTCTCCAAATCAAACTTGAAAGATGACATCTTCAATCAACATTTGCGCGAACCAAGGTAAAACCCGGGCTCTGATACCACCTGTAAGAATCAAAACACCACCTTGTAGCAATTGAACTTGAAACCTTAACAAGAACCCTTTAGAAGATGCCGATAACAAAACAAGATAAACGAACATGATAATATAACGTGGTTCAGTCGTCAGGATCACGACCTACATCCACGGGCAAAAACATAGACTTCTTTATTAACTGAGAATGATAAGTAGTATATATGACTCCCCTGGCTACGATATTTACATATAAAACAAACTAGAAATCCCAAACTAATTACAATTACGTCTTCCGTAATACTCAGTAACTTTGAACACAAGATAAACATTAAACAATTTGAATCGAAAACATCCCACGACGTGCTTTATATCTTCTTGACGGAGATTTAAATTCAAACCAAGCACAGTTATATTCCATGCATGTTTCACGTCATGCACACGGCTTCCATGACGTGTGACCTTCATGTCTTCCGAAACCAAAACCTATTTATCGCATACCTCTCGTCGTGTACCCATTTTTCATGCTGAGTACCCATTCTAGTTTCAAATATCATACTGCTAATTCGAGTCATGCCCAACAATATGCACATTAATTTAAGTAAAAAGAGTGTCTAAAAACTTGTAAATACAAAAAAAGATGGCTATGTGCCTACGTCTACACGCTACTATGTACAAAAACTTGATTAATTTTATGCATTTTCACATAAGAAATTGTTGGTTGAATGTGTATACTTCTAAGGTCGTGTGCATCCATTTAGTTGGTGATAAGCTGGATGAAGAGTGACACATTGATACATCATTGTCTCTTTTCCTATAACATTGAGTGAGCCATGTTAACTAGTTTATACTCATGTTGAAATCCCCTCTTTCTCTCTCTCTTTTCTCTATCTCTCATCTGTCTCTAGATTTTTTTAAAACGAAATAGAAAAGTTAAAGAGATGGATGTGAGGTTAATAAAAATGAATATGGATAGAAAGAAAAAATAACATGACGTTGATATAAAAAAGAAAGAAAAAAGATAGATGCTTATGATTTAAGTGCTAAAAACACCCTAAAGGGATGTACTTTGAAACGTGAAAACAATTATTTAAATGCATATAACTTCTAGTGCAATTTATGGCTAAATGACAATCATTTAATATGCACAAACGTATCTAAAACACAACTATAATTTTGTACGTTATTATGTAGATATGCATAATAATGTTGTTAAATTTCATTACGAAACTCGTAAAGATGAAACTCAACCATATAAAAGTATAAAAATGTCTAAATTTTAAAACAGGATATTGTTCATTGGAAGAAGAAATAGTTATTTCTCATTTTGCTAATCCTCCATTGTATTCGTAAAAATAAGAAAAGTAGAATTTTTATATTATATTTGTGTTTATGTTATATAATACTTAAATTATATGTATGAATTTTGTTTTAAATGTAATTTCCTCGATATAATTTTTCATCAAGGATTATATAACACAATAATATTACCAAATAATGACGCAAGTTAATATATATATACTACATAATATACATTTAACACTTTTTCTCCTACTTTACTTAATAATTTAAATTTTAGTAATCGAAAATTACTAATATACCTTTTAAGTAGCCTTTATTTTTTAGCTAACATTTTCTCTCTTACTTTACACATTCACCCTAATTACTCTTTTATAACTATACACTATTTCACCCACATAAAATAAAGAAAATAGTTATGTTGTTAACGGGTAGAAACAATTCGCTGAGTATTGTGCTCCTATATTCTATAAAACAACATGTTATCGGGTAGAAACTATTTGTCGTCGCAACATTACGCGACTCATCGATAAAAAATATTTCTAGTAACATATGTGCGTGTTTGGATTCATCCGTGAAGTGGTAAATAATTAGAAAACCATGGTAAAAAGGATGGAAGAGATTCAAGATATTGAACCAACGATAAATGTAGAGAGATGGAGAAAGTAAATATGATTTAAGGTATAGAGAGAAGGGATAAAGTTTCGAAATAGGGATCTTGGCTCCTTGCCCTTCATTTGACACCGCAAGAACCTTGAGCAAATTCTATGTTCAAGCCAGACGAACTTTAAGAATACACAAATTCTCTCCTCACTTTTAAGTATGTTTGGGTAATTAAAAATCTGAATTCTAATACTGACAACTGGACCCCAAGGCATTTACTTGTACTTGTGAAAGACAGGATTGGATAAATTTGATTTAAATTCAAATCAAATTTATCCCGACTCGGACACGACCATGTCATGACTCAACACACCCGTGTCATTTAAAGCTGACACGACACGTGTCCATCTGACATAGATATGTCCCACTCTTTTGGTAATTAATACCTTATGTGTTCTATGAGTGGACTGCGAATATTCCTATCGTGTGAGCAGAACACCCTTGTATTATCAACCTTGTTACTAGTTTACCTATTTCAATATGATTTCCTTAGTATATGTAACTATGGTTCTATATTGACATTCTTTTATATATATATATATATATATATATATATATATATATATATATATATATATATATATATATATATGTGTGTGTGTGTGTGTGTGTATTAATGAACTTGATCTTTTCGAAAAGTAAATTAATTTTTTAATTAGCATCTAGTATATTATTATATGGGAAATTTATATTTATTCTTAGTGCATTTTCATACTAGATGATAACGTGTATATTATACTAACTTTTTCTCTTTATCTATTCTTCTAATTTAATGTTTGTCTTCATCTTGTAAGTAGGAACACGAGTAAAAATACAAAAATCATATTATACGTATAAAAAAAACTTACAAGTCGCATTTGCCATTTAACATTCGTAAATAGAAAGTGGTATAAATAACACGTCGTCTATCTTTTGCTCATTCATAATTACTATTGACATATTATTATAGAGGAAAATGTGATTATGACACAAACCTACACCAATTATGAATTGCTAATAGCTTATCAAATAACATCGTGTGGAAAACAAATGTTGATAGTATTAATTATTATGTGAGCATGCAACATCACAAATTGGTGAGATAACCGATATCAACAGAACACTCATCCGGATCACATAAATTATAAAATAATATTAATATATGTGATAAACCAAAGGGATGATATAATTAATGGTAGACTTGTTACAAATTTATAAAATATATAACATGATATTTACTTGAAAATAATACATGATATTTTTAGTTAAACGAAATTATTTATGTGATAAATAAATAGATTAATCATGTATATTTGTTTTAGAAAAAAATAATATATGTAAATAATAAATTATAAATAATATAATTTGTTGATAAAATAAATTGTTAAGTTAGTTTATTAGTTAATAACAAAAACCAATCTAGATATATAACAAAGAGAAATGTTCAATATAGTTTATAATTAATTCATAGTATATTCTTGATGAACTAATTTTAGTCTTTGGATCAGTTCATCAATGATCTAGATTGAATTTTAAAATCTTGAGCGGAGTAACATTTTCGTAATTCGCATGTGATGTTTTTACAATCACATTGTATACTGAATCACATGTGATTGAATATTAAAAGAGTTAATTGCAAAATTGGTCCTTAAACTATCCCAAAAATACATGTTTGGTCATTTAAAGATCGACAGTACAAAAAACATCCTTATTTTGGCTAAGTTGGTGCATTTATGGTCCTTTTCTTAACTTCCATTAATTCTGGTCCATTAGCTGCTAGGGAAATAACTTTATTACGTAAAAGGCAAAATTTTAACAATATAATATCGTATCTATTTGATTATGAAATAAAGTTATGTTGATTGAGAAATTCAAGATGTCAATGCAAAAAAAGTTGACTTATGCGTTTTAAAGTTATGTTGATTGAGAAATTCAAGATGTCATTGCAACAAAAGTTGTTTCATCATGCATTTGAAATTTGGACGAAACAATATCATATCATTAGGGTGATAATGGTTTCGTATTCGTGTTATTAAAAGATATAATTTAAATGTAAAATATTAAAAAAAATTCAACTCTATCAAATTTTTTTAGTTATAAGTGATAAACGTTGATGATTTGATGATGTCTACTATCGATGCTCTTCAAACAATGGAGGGACAAGAGAAATGATGGATTTGTTTTGATTAAGTTTACGGGGATTAAGAAATAAGAGAAAAGTTATTAGCAAAGTAAGAAACGTGGAATAGAAAAATAAAAAATATCAAAAAAATCTATATAGGTTGGCAGGACACACATGAACCTGCTACCCAACCCGAACATGATCCGTTTATTTATACGGGTTGGAAGATCAACCCGAAAATGATCCAAACTCGTTTATGTTTAACCTAACCTGTTTATTTGTGTCAGGTTGACAATTTTCACCCCAAGGTATCAACTAGGGATTGCAATCGTGTCATGTTTAGGTTTGCGTGTCATGTGTTCCGGGTTGATGTGTTAGAATCACTTTACCCAAACGCAACTTGTTTATTTATTCGTATCAAAATTCATAACACTAACCCGTATATGTGAGACCTCCGCAACTCATTTAATTATACGAGTAAGCGTGTTGGTGGGTCATTTACACGTCGGTGGGTTATTAGAAGGTTGACAGGCTGTAAACGAGTCAACATGTTGAAAGGTCAACATAAAAAATCATAATATTTAACGCCAGGATCTTTTTTGTTTGATATATCACAAACTAAAACTATCAAAAGTGTGAAATAGTATAAGACACATGATAATTACACCAAAACTTGGTTTATATATAAAAAGTTAAAAAAAATTATCTGATATATATAAATATTAAACGAGTTAATACGTTGACTCGTTAACTTTATATATATATCTTAACCCGATCAATTTATTATGCATGTAACACAAATTAACTCAAACCTAAATTTTATATTATACGTATGACAAAAGTTCATGCGAGAACCGTTGTTAGCGCGAGAACCGCGAGAACTAATCTAAGCCGTCCAATCCCTCCTCATTCTCATTGCCCACCCATGAATTCCTCACATACACCCTGCCACACCCTATCCCTCCACGCTTTCCATCCATGATACTTCCCATATCCAAGGAACGACCGAGATTGGTTCTCGCGATTCTCACACTAACAACGGTTCTCGCATGAACCAACCCCTTATACGTATTAATCCAAACCAAGTCACGAAAGAATCGACAAAAAGTTAAGTTAAAATCAACGTGACTCGTTTGTCAAAACAAACACATCACGACACAAAGGGGCCAGTTCTGTAATACTATCAAAAGTACAGGGGGGCAAATCCGAAAATACAACTCTACCTTCTTCACTCCACCTCCACAGTCCACATGATCGTCAATCACAATATAACCCGGAAAATATAAAAAAACCGCCATCCTCCACCGCCGCGCCCGCCGCCGCAGGTCACATCGACAAGCACTTACGACAAACGCCCGTACAGTGTCACGGACCACCATTGGCAAATCCATCCTAAAAGACGAAGTATCCATTTCAGAAGAATTTGAATTCGATTCCGTCGAGAAATGAACAACCTAATTGCAATTATGGATCATGCCACAATCGAGCTATTAATTGCTAGATTCCAAATTTGATTGCGTAAGCGCAATTTAATGAATCCTGTTTCATCATCATCATCACCAACTAGAACCTCGTTACGAATCGGCACAAAAAGAACGCTGCGGATTCCCGTACCGGATTCGTCTTTTCACATTGGTTTATTTTTATCGATATCTTTCCCTAAATGTCTATTTAAAACCAATCGTAAGATGCGTATTCCCAAGACACTCACCGTTTCGTTTTGCTTCTCTCTTCTATACTCGACTCCTTCTCGTTTTCCCCAATTTTCTTCCTCTGTTCCAGAATTAGGGTTCTGTTCTTCCAGAAAATTCTTCAGCAACAAAAGCTATCAAGGTTTGTTTGGAATTAGTTCTTCACACAATATGTTATGCTTTGTTTATTTGTGCTGCTGAATTTTGCTGTTACTATTTGCTAAGTTCAACTGTTGATTTTGAGTTTTATATTGGATGCATGTTTCTTCTAAGAAACATATTTGGTTTCTTGCTGATGATATAAATATATTTTACATGCTGGACTTTTATTTGCTTTTATTGTCACTGCTTTTGAGTGTTGGGTGGTATATAGACTATAGAGTTAGGTGTCAAAATAGAACCTTTCTTGTTTTCTTTTTTATTTTTATGATTGCTTAACTAAGTTGTTGGAATCTATTTTATTACTTTAATACTTTCTTTTACTTGTTAGGACTTTGTTTCACACACATGTCTTTGTTTTTTCATATTTCTTAAGACCGCGTGGACTCTGATTCTGTCTTTAATCTCAAGACTCAGATTCAACTGCTGTTCTGCTGCTCCAGAATTTTATACATGGTTTAGGGTCTATATGTTTTAGTGTTGGCTGTTATCTTGCATTCATGTTGCTGCCTTTTTCTTCTGGATTTGTTAACGTTTTTGGTGGAGTTATCGGAGGTTGCAACCCTTTTTCTTGATAATTAGTAGGTTATTTTTGGGATTTTTAGGTGTTTATCAGAGGATATCTGGGGAGTTTACACTTAGAGCTTTGAACATTTGCACAGTTGCGTTGTCTTCTTTCAGTGGTCATTGAAGGTATGTCTCAAGTTGTTTTTATTTCTTATTTTTGGGGAGAAGGATTTTTGTCAGTCTGTTGTCAATATCTATCTTTTTTGCTTTGGATATCATTCCGAATTTTTTTCGGTTGATTCTGTTAAGTCACAACATCTCACTACATTTTCACATAAGATGGCAAACCAGCCAGTGAGTTTTAGAGGCATGTTTATTTCCAGTTTTCCAGTGCAGCTGCTCAGGCATTTCTGTAGTAATGAGTTTAGTTGACTTCATCTGATACTGGGTTGATTTTATTTCTTCTCTTGAACTATGTCCCTTGTTGATCTTATTTACTGCATCATATAGCTTAAAAATATATATGTTAATGATAACTTACTTTTTGTTGTCATGGTGATTTCACATTTTGAATTCACTATTTTCTGTTTGGACCAGGCCCCTTTTACTTAGGCGCAAGCTACAAAATGGATGCCATTGATGATGGAGTAACATCAGAGATACAAGGACCTAATGGCCATGGAAAAACTCAGGTTTCATCTGTATGGGCAACACCTGAAGGAGGGCAAAAGATTGATATTGGCAAACACATTTTCTGTAACAGGGCTGTGAACATGAAAAACATAGTTGCTGTTGGCTTTGATATGGATTATACACTGGCACAATACAAGCCTGAAACTTTTGAGTCCCTTGCGTATAATGGCACAGTCAAAAAGTTAGTGATTAACTTGGGATACCCTAAAGAGGTTTGTTTGTTGATAATGCTATATTTGGGTGAAATATGGCTTTGAATTTGTTTAAAACGGATTACTATTAGTTTAATGTTTGTGATTTGAGAAAGTGAGCACAATATAAATGAAATTGCAAAAGATGATAATTACAAAGGTCTCTAGGAAAAATCAGAAGTCAAAATAAAAAAATTGAGGAACAAGTTTAATGAATCCCAGGCAAACAAGGGATTTTCATGTTCATTTTTGTTGAAAACGAGTAAGAGTCAAGTAGAACTAGCCGCACGTATTATTTTCATTGTTGAGTAAATTTTTAATTTTTCTATCATGTACTGGGATTTCTGATTGAACATGTCAAAATGTGAGGGAGTTGAACCCTAAAATTGAGCTTTTGTTTCAAGTCATTTATTTTCTTTATGATATCTTATACTTCTCTATTCCTGTTTTTATTCAATGCAGTTACTTGATTGGTCTTTTGATTGGACATACATGGTCAGAGGACTGGTTCTTGACAAAAAGAGAGGAAACATATTGAAGGTTTATGTTTTTCATATATAAATTATAACTTCTTAGGCCACATAATATTCATGTAATTGAGTATACGGATTGAACTAAGTTTGAGTAATTACAGAGAACAAAAAGCTAAAGATTTTGAACCATCGAAAAATGAAACCCTGAGTTTTTGTAATAAATACTTTGAAGTAGCAGATGAAATGAAGTTCATATTTGTTTCAATTTCACCTTCCATCATGTTATTGCGTTTATGTTCTTTTGCAGATGGACAGGCATAAGTATGTAAAAGTGGCATATCATGGATTTAGGTTAATGTCAAAAGATGAAAAGGTGGCTACGTATGGCAACACCCTTGTTCGAGATGCATTTGATGAGCCTGATTATGCCCTCATTGACACCCTTTTCTCGTTAGCCGAAGCTTATTTATTTGCTCAATTGGTTGACTTCAAGGATAATAATCCAGGAAAAATCTCTGAAGAAAAAGAGTAAGGATTTGCAGATCATTGAATTACGTCTAAATGTTCAATCATGATGAAAGTGAAAATAGTCATTAAGTGGGCTATACGTTTTCATGAAATTTCAAATTTAGCACATTATATAATTAAGCCCGCAGACAAATATATAAAATATGCATATTTTGTTATAGTATCAAAATTTATAAATAAATGTTGTTATGGAATATGCTTATATTAATGCATTTATGCTGAGCATACGAAAGAAAGTTGTAACATTGTTGAAAAGTGAGTTAATTTTAATGCTCCATGATGGTGGGCATACAAATTCTCATTTTTAAATACATTATACATGACTATCTTGGTCTGGTTTATCCTTTTTGATGAGCATCTTGGTCTGGTTTATCCTTTTTTTTTCATTCCTATAAATACATTAATTTCTTTGAAAAATCTTTTCTACCCTATAAAAGAATTTTTAATTATTGTCAACCTGCCTTTATACAGTTGCTGGGAAATTATGCTTTCATTACGTTACTATGGTTTCTATATACTAATATGGAAAATATGTTTGTGCAGTTACTTCCGTATGTACAGAGATGTTCGAGCTGCAGTGGATCTGTGTCATCGTGATGGAACATTGAAGCAGATGGTAGCAAATGATCCAAAAAAGTAAGAGATATTTTATTCTTGTAATATATATATATATATGTGTGTGTGTGTGTGTGTGTATATATATATATATATAGAGAGAGAGAGAGAGAGAGAGAAAAGTTCATGCGAGAACCGTTGTTAGCGCGAGAACCGCGAGAACCAATCTAAGCCGTCCAATTCCCCCTCCTTCAATGTCATTGCCCACCCATGAATTCCTCACATACACCCTGCCACACTCTATCCCTCCACGCTCTCCATCCATGATACTTCCCATATCCAAGGAACGGCTGAGATTGGTTCTCGCGGTTCTCGCACTAACAGCGGTTCTCGCATGAACCCTCCCCTATATATATATATGTGTGTGTGTGTGTGTAAAAATTGGTATGAAGGAAAGTAGTATTTGGCTATTTCGCCTTCATTACTTTATCGGGAATAAGGGTTGTGAGATGGGTGGGTCACGTGGTTTATGTGAATAGGTCAGAATGGGTTCTGGCTGAAACAAGCCACTTTGAAGGTGGGTTGGGCTGGCTTGACCTGCAAGAATGTTTATAGATGATGTTTGTGTTATATATGGTTAGACGATAATGTTACAACTTGATTATCTAAATCTTTGCTTAGAACAATGTAGGAGGTTGTATGCATTGACATGGATTTCGGGTGACTTCCAACCCATCTGACCTAATTAACTTTTTTCTCTCCAAGCCAACTCTTTTAAATTGAAAAACCATTTGAGATAAAATACAACCCAAATAGACCCATTTAAACTCATCCCAAATTGTGCTATTTATAAGTTAAAAGTCAATTCTTGCAAGAAATCTGCAACACTTAAGTTCGTGTATGAGATGACAGTTGATGAAAACTTAAAAGTGATTTTGAAACTTTTCACACAGTTTTTGATTTGTGAATCAGTTAGTGTACGTTTTATTCCTTTCTAATTGAAAATTTCCAGTTTCGACTTAATTTAAATTATGATCATTACCTTTTACTTTTCTAATCTGTAAATATTCTTAAAATCAGGTACATCAATGAAGACAAGTCAATAGTCCCAATGCTTCAGATGCTTAAAGCTTCTGGGTTTGCTGTATTCTTAGTTACAAATAGGTATGTCTATACTCTTAAATTTTGCTGATTGACACTACTGTTCAATCAATGTTGTTTTCATGTATAATTTCTAAACTATTTATGTACTAAATCACTGTCTTGATGGACACTATACACGTAATGTTTCGCTTGATTTAATTTGGTTTTTCTGCTGCAGATAGCTAATGCAAGAGTTAATGTAATTAGTTTCTGTTTATCTGATGCAGTCTTTGGGACTACACAAATGTTGTGATGAATTTTCTTTGCGGGCCTCAGAAGCTTGATGACGGCTCTTCTCTGACTCTTGATTGGCTCCAACACTTTGACGCTGTCATAACTGGCAGGTTCTACTCTTTCATTAGTATAAAGATTTTATATTAGACTGTGTGCTCATCCATGTTTTGAACAAGGATATGTAGTTTTAATCACATAATTACTGCTCACTATGAGATTTTAGTCTTTAACTGTAAGGTAGTTTTCAGTTTTATGTTTTTTTACTTGTTCAAGGTTAAGTATATTTAGTTTGATTCTAAAAAGGTATGAGAGTTGTAGATCATTTCACTATTCATGTTCATTACAAAGGAACATGTCTTTATTTTTGCAGTGCAAAGCCAAAATTCTTTCATGATGAAAATCGTGCAAGTCTTTTTGCTGTGGACACTGATTCAGGAATGCTTATTAATACTGATAATGGCAGTCCTATGGCTCAGGTTTGTGCGGAAAAATGGTGTTTTAACTTAAAAATGCTACACTTGTTACTAATTTGTATACCAAGTTCTTATTGCCGTTAGGTTGGGGGCCCTTCTTTAGAATTGGCAAATCAGATACCAGATAAACCTTACAAAGTCTTTCAGGTAAGAAAATTTTGCATCCTTCGCTCTCTCAATCAATCATATGAAAAGTGCAACGATTTACTGACAACATAAAAGAATGTGTTACATTTAGTCAAATGTTATAAATACTCTCAGTGAGATGATGTACTTTATAATGATGATAATGTGAAGTAGGTAATTTTAGTTTGAGCAGTTGAATTGTTGCAACAGCCCAAAATGGAGACTGTTTCAATTTGTTTATAGGAAGGAGGGAATGTTAAGGACAATTTGAGCATATATATCATTGACATGGGACTTTGTTTTGATTACTGTTTCAGGGAGGCAGTGTTGGCCATCTGCATAAACTACTGAGTGTTGAATCAAGTTCACAGGTGTTGTATTTTATTTATCGCCGTAGTTTTCATTTCCGGAGCCTAATAAAAATTTGCTATTTAACTTTCATGAATCATCAATATAATTGAGCTATAGGTTTGCCTCATCTTCTTTCCTTTACTATACTTTTTATTGTGACCTTGATAGTTTTCGGATCAGTAAGTTCTTCAAATATGTTTACCAAATCTAACATAGATAGGCTAAAAAACATTTAAGGTCAATCTATAGAATTGTGCAATATGACTAATTGACTACATAGCTAAACAATGACGGTTTACACAATGATTCTTATGTACTAATGAGACTTACATATTATGTTTCATGAACCGTCGTGGGACTCAAATTGTAAATTGTAGGATTCTGAGAGCTATGATTGTTGTCATGTTTCCATCAGTATTATCCTATACTATCAATTTGAGAAGTCCTGATGCAATATCTCATGAGATTTTAGAGGGTAAATTCGTAATTTAAATTAAAAATCACGAGAAATACAAATATCATGAAATATTTGTCATGTGGTTTGCAGTAGTGCTGTACAGAAGTGCAGAACAGTGCAGAAGTGCAGAACACTTCATCTCTCTCACTCCCTCTCCCTCTCTCTCTATATATACATACATACATACATACATATCATTGGGTCTTTTTATTTTCTTCTTTCACTAAAGTCCTCCGTGAGATTTTATCTCTCTCACTCCCTGTCTCTCTCTCTATATATATACATATATATCACCCGGTCTTTTTCTTTTCTTCTTTCACTCAAGTCCTCCGTCAGATGTAGAAATGAAGTTGATAAAATCTTGCTTGATGTTTAGCTAAGGTCATAACAGCGAGAACAAAAGATGAGAATAGTGAAGGACGATGTATGTTCGCAATCTGCAACGGTTGTGCGTTTATGTCAATGATGCAACACCAACGACGACGATGCATCCAACTGCAATGGTGGTACTGTTGATGTGGGTGTGGTTGTGGATTGCGTTGTCGTGGCGGCGGTTGGGTAGTACTGTAGTAGGGATCGATGCATTGAAACAGAGTGCTACGTAGTCACGCTATTTGCCGAGGGGCGCCGATTTTGGTGGAGATCAGGAGATAGAAGGTGGACCGACAACGCAGTTGGTTGAGATGGAATACATGTATTAATATTCTATGAAATTTTGATTTTTTTTCCAGTACCTTAATATATTATTACTCTATAAACATTAATACAAGAAATAGACTACTTATGTAGTTAATGAATACTAAATCTATACTTTTTAGTAGTAAAGTTAAAATTTTAATAAAAATTAAAAAGGTTACTTTTATAAATCAATAATGCAAATAACAAAAAATAATTATCTTTATGCATAAAAATTAAAACAAACATTGGAGATGAAATATATAGACTTCAAAACTCAAATTGTTTTGTAGATGTAAATATTGAAGAATAAACATGACGCGATCGAAATTGGATTAGAAGACGAAAGTATTTTTTTTAACAGAATATACATACTTACCTAAATTAAATCTATGTTTATAACAGGATGTATTCAAAGTTTCAATCTCTAAGAGGAAACGACATATTAACGCATCTTGGTACCGCTAAGCCAGAGGCTCTTTATAAACAAACATCAAACTTAAGCATGAATCCTAACCAGAAATCGGATCAGATATATGTTTATTACGTAAGAAGCTCTGTATTAATTTGCTTTTAACCCGACGCAATGCGTGGGCAATTGCCATCTCGTTTTTCTTCATTTTGAAAGCCAGTTTTACTGCTATTGTTTACTTGGGTAGTTGCATCTGAAGTTGATCCATTTAAATGTTGCATTTTTTTTTTTTTCAGAACTTATAATTGTATTACATATATACGGAATCGAACTACTGTGAATATTTGTTTTCTATATGGTTACTTTGGCTACTTTTAACATCTTGAATCTAAGCTAGTTCATTTATTGCTTATTTTTTCATTGTGGAGCAAAAATGACACATGCTGTTAAATGTTGTTAGGTTCTATATGTCGGAGATCATATATATGGGGATATTTTGCGCAGCAAAAAAGTCCTGGGTATAACTCTCAATGCACCTCTAACTTCTTCAAACCTAAGATGAAAAAATTGCTCAAGTATCCTTGTGCAATAACTTCGCTGTGGATGTTTATATTCTTATTTATGTTTATTGTTATCAAGTTATAATTTAATGGCATCATTTTTTATCGTCTTGTAAATAAACTAATTACATGAATCAGGGTGGAGGACAATGCTTGTGGTCCCAGAACTTGAAGATGAAGTCAATCTTCTCTGGTACTTACGGGACACCCGAAAGGTAACATCAGGTTTATCTAATTGTGTATCTAAGGCATGGGGGACTCGTATTTGTGTAATCTTATTTCTTGACGTTGTTTATCTAATTTTAGAACATTTTTAATCATTGGGTGAAGTACATAAAGTGGTTAGTGAAGTTTTATTGTTTATTAATACACGCAATTTTTATCAATAACATACGTATGCCTTCTGTGTGACAACTAAATTTTTTCCTCGGAAACATATACCTTTTTGTGCAGCAACTTATGTTGCTTCGGAGCGAGCGAGATAATATAGAAGATATAATCCATCATTTGAAATGGTCCCTTCAGTAAGTACATACATAAGCAGTCACGTCTTTCTGTCAGATTTTATGTCTGAGTTGCTAAATTATTATCTCAAGTACTGCACTCTCAAGAATTCTCAGTCTCTCTCTCTCTCTCTCTCTCTCCACACACACACACATATGCACACCCCTAAGCACTCACATGTAAAAGGATACAAATCGAACTTTTAGCTTTGAACAGGGGTGTCAAAATGGGCTTTGGGGGAGGTGTTTTTAATAGCAGACCGGTTTCGGTCCGGAAAGTTGCACTTTTTAGTATCACTTTGAAGTGGGTTGGGTTTGGTTGTGCTGAGCTGGTCCCCAAGCAATTTCTTTTCTTGACTTCTCATTATAGAATGTTATAAATACTCAGCATTACATATTCCTACACAACAATATTACACAATAATAATCTAATCTGGTTTAATCAAATTGTCAATGAGGTTTTATGCATTCAGTGAATAATTGGTTTATCCGGTTATGGTCAATGTCATTGTTTTCCCACTCTCCAAGATCTATAACGTTTGTTTCACATATATTCATCATTCCAGTGGGAGGGTTGATTGGTGCTTTTATACAATTGTGGGCACATATGCTTGAGAATTGGTCTCTTTGCGGTTAAACTTTATATGTCGTTAACTTTGCATGTCTGATTTAAACTTGTACCGGTTTGCAGGAGTGATTGTTTGGATGCTCATGAAGCAAAAAAGGTGCCATCAAAGCTCGACTCACTTGAGGTTGGTCTGTTACATGATAGTACCTCCTTTTCTATGCTTCCGTGGCATAACAACCTATTACGGGCTATTAGTTTTCTTCCTTTTTTAATTTCAGTTTTTTTATATTTTTAATTTACATGTTTTCTAGTGTATTTCTTCATCTGATGTCATATAACCTTTCTTGCCTCGAATTCTTTTATATGGATATAGGTACAACGTGAACGAATTAGGGTGACGCATCAAGAAGCCCAGAAAGTTTTTCACGAGAAGGTAATCAGTTCTGTAACAAATCTCTTATATTTGTGTTCATTTAGAAGTATATGGTGACACCAAATTGGAAAGCATCTTGTGCCATCTTGGAAGTGACATGTTCGTTTTTAAATGACAGTTCCACAAGATTTGGGGGCAGTTGATGAAAACTGGGTACCAGAACTCACGTTTCGCTCACCAGGTTTTAATGACCCTCTTAAATACTTAGAACCAGTTATATTTGTAAAATGAGCTAGTCGGATAATGAGTCAAAATAGTTGACTTTTTACGGGTTTGGTTGGGTTGAACCGGAATAAATTGTCCTATATTTACTAATTCATTCCAAACAATTTTCTGTGTGAAATACCATTTAACCTATTTTCCTTTTATCTATCTCGACTCGTTTACCCGTTGAAGATAAAACATTACCCAAACTGATCCATACATAAGGAAATGTACCAAAAAATCCCATTCCCTAGTGCTCAGTGTTTTTCTTCATACTATAAACATAGATAGAGGTCCTTTAATTATTTCTTTTGATGTTGTAGGTGGAGCGATTCGCATGTTTATACACAAGTCAAGTTGGTAACCTGGGCCTATATTCTCCTGCAAAATATTATAGGCCGAGTGAGGACTTCATGCCACACGAGTTTGACGTATTTTCATTATGAAATTCAACAAATCTATGTATATGATGATTTCGCTTATTAGGTTTGTGATGATTACTGTAGCTATTACTTCATATTTTTGCTTTTTGCAACTCGCATTCTGGGAAAGGTATAGCTAATAGCGTGGGTGCGAGAATGGTATACACAATGTTATATGTATATGTTTGTTATCAAATTAAACAATCTTACGTGTCTTTCAAAGGGATTTTCCTGTACGTGTCAAACTCTGATACACAGGAAGATCCCTCTTGAAAACCGTGGTGGATCACGTTGTCCACTAAGGCTGTTTATGAAGATCCCTCCATTCGGCCGCAAAGACGTACTAAGGCCAACATACGCCAACGTTTTAACACGTTTACGACTATCATTCTTCACGGTTATATCGATCTTCTTTTAACACATGTGTGAGTGCTTTGTGTCATTTTGATTCTAAGTTGTCGCATTTATGGTTCTTTAGGTAATTTGCTTTAGTTTTATTACTTTTGAATAATTAACTTTAGTTTTAATATCATTAACAAAATTTGTGATTTGCTTCTACCAAAACTTATATAAATATATAAAGTTCTTGAATTTTTTTTATTTCAAATGTATTTTTGATGTCTTTACAATTTGAATATTATAATCATAAAATATTTATAGAAAGAGGATGTGTGCAGCTTGAACAATCTATGTTGGATGTTTTCATATTCACAAACACTCTTATTTTAATTGTTTGCGAGTGTGGAAGCTTCTATGATAGGTGTTGCTAGAAGTATTTATACTATTCTTAATATTATATATATATATATATATATATATATATATATATATATATATATATATATATATATATATATATATAGACAAAAGTCCATGCGAGAACCGTTGTTAGCGCGAGAACCGCGAGAACCAATCTAAGCCGTCCAATTCTCCCTCCTTAAATGTCATTGCCCACCCATGAATTCCTCACATGCACCCTGCCACACCCTATCCCTCCATGCTCTCCATCCATGATAGTTCCCATATCCAAGAAACAGCTGAGATTGGTTCTCGCGGTTCTCGCACTAACAACGGTTCTCGCATGAACCCTCCCCTGCGAGAACCGTTGTTTGTGCGAGAACCGCGAGAACCAATCTCAGCCGTTCCTTGGATATGGGAACTATCATGGATGGAGAGCGAGGGATAGGGTGTGGCAGGGTGCATGTGAGGAATTTATGGGTGGGCAATGACATTGAAAGAGGGGGAATTGGATTGGTTCTCGCGGTTCTCGCGCTAACAACGGTTCTCGCATGAACTTTTGTCTCTCTCTCTCTCTATCTATATATATATATATATATATATATATATATATATATATATATATATATATATATATATATATATATATATATATATATATATATTTTCCCACACACACATATACATATTTGGGAACATCTCTTTACTACGAGTAACGTAAATACCAATCTTAGCCCTTAATTAGTGTATATTAATAGCTATAATGCTAATACCTAATTAATGAGTTATAATTCATGCCTAATAATGAATTATTTTTAATTATTATTTTTTTTCCGAAAAATTAAGTCAATCTAATATGCTTCATCCGCCTGGTTGTAATTCAAGGTTGGTTAAATTTTTTAATGACCAAAACATTCCAATTAATGTGTATTAATGGTGGTTACAAATGTATCTTGCCGTATTCGTAATAAGAACAATTTTTAAATGAATCTCACCTTATATATATATATATCTAAAGGTTTAGTTATTAAGATTGTATATAAACGTTTAGACTGAATTTCGTATACACGTTTATTTAACTTGATAATATCATAAATGTTCAACCTAATTTTAAAAGTATTATTTGTACTTTTTAGTAACCTTTGAAAATATCATACTTAACCATAATTGTTATTATAGTCAAAAAGGAAAATTGCACCAAAATACAATAAATAACTTTGCATAAATTATAATCATATGCAATCAATTTTTTTTCTTACATAATACAATGAACTTATTCAAACATTACACTGTATGCAATATTACTCTTACAACAGATTGTTGTCGGAGATTGATTTGCAAGTCGGTAGTTTTAAGGTCAACAGAGTTCGGTTTGAAGGTCCATAGGACGGTAGGAGGCTGAGGTTGTTGGGGGGTGTGGTTGTAATATCCGCAATTTTTTTAAAAAAAATAAAGTTTTATTTGTCATGAGAAATAGATAAAGAGTCTATTTTGAAATGTATGTGACTAAACTTGAGGAAGTGAAATGAAGAGGGCTTTGTGATAATAAACCAAACCTTCACAAGTCTTTAAAGGAAAACTGAGACACTTACATGATATTTGCCAACTTGAGTTCTCGATCAAGAGAATGTATGTGACAAGTGAGAAGGACAAAAGTAGATTTTTATTCTTGGAAAAATTTGAAGTTGGCTAAGAATGATTTAGAGATATTTCTTTAGAAATTTAATGCATGTTTTCGTTTAATTTTGTTGTGAGATATGTGGTGTCAAAGTCTGAAATTCACTAGAATATGTAAATGTCGCTGGAGATGGTCACCAAAGTTGGGTTACTATCTTACTGGCTTCTAAAATTTGATCACATTTGAGAAAAAAATTGGTTACATATAGAATGCTATTTAAAACAAATTTCGTTGTAAAGTTTAAATAAAAGGTGTATTAGAAATCAAATAAAAATAATTAATAGTAGAAACAACATTTATAAATATTGATATGGATCATACCCTATTTTGCGTCAGTATCTTTTAAATTTACTGATATTAATAAAAAGGTTACAGAATATTAAATGATAATCATATTAATACCAATAATAATTAGAATAGTAAGAAACTATCTAGAACTCAATAAACGAAAACAACGTTTAAATAAATATAAATATTATAATAAATTAAATAAGAAAATATAACACATATATAATTTGTCAATTAACTTTTTGTTGATAAAACAATATCAATATGATTTTAAAAATATTAAAACTAAAGTTTCTTACTTGAATGTAATGGAAACTAAAAAAAATTTATTCAAAAAATCATTAATGCAACTTGAAAGCATGAACATATAAAATGTTATGTGAGAAAAGGATAAATAGCCATTTTTCAAAAAGTTAACACTTAGACCACCAACATCCATCACATACTTCATACAACCATATCAGTGTCACATCAGCATTCATCACATGTTTCATATCATTTTTTAATTAACATAATTTAATTATTAAAACAATATAAAAAACATAAAAAACATTAAATAACAATATAACTTCAAATAATAAAAATTAAAAAGTACATAATTTCAAAAAAATTAAAAAGTACATAATTTAAAAAAAAAAGTATAATCTACCACCTGTATTTTTTTGAGCATATCCTTTCGTTTCATCACAGCATCATATTCATCCCCCGTGAGATGATCGTGCCGGCCATAGACAAATTCGAAATCTTTGCGTTCTTCTCTATTTTTCATTATCTCCGTTTTCTCTCTTATCGACTCGGCTACATTATTCATTGCTTTTATTTTTTCTTGCTCGGTTTCATCACTTCTTCGTTCCCGGATGCAAACTTGTCAACGTACTCATTGAACTCCGCCATCATGTCCATGATGCCCGAACCTTTTTCCGTGTTTTTTTTCTTTGCTAGCATGTTTAGATTTGTCCCGCCCCGGTGGGCGTAAAGGCTCGTGGATTTGAACATCATCGTCATCCTCGTCGATGTCTTATAAGTTAAGGTCAATGTTAACCCCGGCATTGGAAGACGCAGTGTGCGGGGTTGATGGATCCAAAGACTTGCTCCTTTTAGATAGTCTCGGGGTTTCAACCATCAAGGGCACATTTGCCCATTTTGGATGGTTTTTCAATACCCTCCATGCCTCCTTATGAGCAAAGACAACATTTTTATTAAGTTGATGATATTGTTTGTTGGCCTTTTTGAGGATGTACACCTCACTCCATCCTGATGCGGCGTTGTTGGCAAAGTTATTATATATGCCATTGAACACTGTTATTTTCTTCCTCATATCGCTCCACTTGCCGGTGATTTGGTCTTTGGAGCGTTCTTGGAAGTCCATTCTCTTTTGGTTGTAATAATCAACCACCTCCCCCCAAAAGTTATCTACAAATAATAATATATAAATATGTAATTAGAATTATATACATATATACATTTAAATAATAATACATATAAAAATATATAAATACTAATATATACATTTAAATAATAATACATATAAATTTATATAAATACTAATATATATACATTTAAATAATAAAATAATAACACATATAAAAATATATTAATACTAATATATATACATTTAAATAATAATACATATAAAAGTATATAAATACTTACGTGCTTTTTGAGAGTTGCCGGTTACACAATTCTCGGATATTGTAACCCATGACAAAGCCAACAAAGCCTCTTCCGCGAGACTCCACAACACCGCCTTTCTTTGGCCTTTTTGCCTAGTGTCGGGTTCGGGAATCACCTCCACGGGTTGCGTATCGGGTACCACCTCCACGGGTTGCGTATCGGGTACCACCTCCTAGCGTGGGGTGTCGGGAATACCCTCCTCGTCCTCATCTTCCTCCATCTCGAGCTCATCATCACCCGGATACGTTTGATTTTGAAGGAGGTCTGTAAAACCACCTTGATATCTCGCAAAACCCATTTGGAATTGATTCAATATCGGCGGTTGTGGTCGGTAAACCCCGTGTTGAAAACCACAGGGAATTGAAGTAGGTGAATACATCGGAAATTGTTGTATATTTTGGATGTAGTTCGGTGGTGGAGATGATATCCCGAACATGTTATCCGAGGGGTCGGTTGCAAGCTCGTGCCTTTTCCCGACTTTGAAACCCGTCGTGGGGTTTTGAACGATTGTTTTTCCTTATCCATTGTGAAATATATTTGTGTGAATAGAGAACTGATGAATAGAGATTTGTGTGAAAAATGAGTTGATAATGTAAATATTTATAGGAGAGAAATGGTAAAAAAAGAAAAAGAAAAAAAAATTTATTTCACCCCCAACGGCTACCCCAACGGTCAAATCTTCTACCCTCCCCTTCTCTCAAATCTTCTACCCTCCCCTCCTCTCACGTGCGCGACCACCGTCACCCTCGTGACCGTGAGGGCGCCCTCACGAGGCTCAGCGATGGTGTTCCACCTCGTGACCGCCTCTCATGGCCTCCCCCACACGATAGATGCTCCCGGTCTTATTCTATTATCTTCATAGTTAAGTCAAGAACCAAATTGTTACAAACTTAAACCATAGTAATTATGTGTGTCTTTTTAAAAATTTAAGAACAAAACCTGAAATTTTATGTAAACCACATAGACGAATAACAATTTACTCTAAAAATGTATAATTTGTCCTGGGACTGATTACCTAGGTCAAAACTATATTCATTTTAAGTTTGACTTAAAAATGTTTTCAACAAGGCATTATAACTCCTGCATGTTGCAACGGAGTTTGAAATATAACATATGTTTAGTGTTCCGCTATTAAAAAAACTAACATCTGAGTTATATATAGTAAACATTATTCATATTTAGTATCATACTTTTAATAACGTTCGTAGTGCGGTCATATTATTTGGTTTGAATTCAAATATATAGGTTAACTTTTTCGTACGACAAAGAAGCGTAATATTGATAGAAAGAGTACATATTTAAATAGATATCATATCACAATAAATTTATATCGAAATGTAGATAAAAATGAGACCATCACAAATATATATTTATATTTGCGCTAGACATTATATGCAAAAAGTTATAAAAGAAAAACAAAAAACTTACCAAATTAACTGTTTTAATATAATTATAATAAAATATAAATAATAAAACAATGATTGTTGGCGGGCCGGCAGTTGATACAGAAAAAAAAATTGATGCAAGAGTCGAAAGCAGCATCTAAAGGATGTATGCCATATTACTTATTACTATGCTAGATCTTTATTTTGTTTCTAGTTTAAAGAGTAATATATATCTAACATTTATTAAGTTACTCTTCATAAGCTTTATGTTAGTATATATAATGAGTTGGAATAAGATTTCGTTATTTTGGAAATATGATTAAAAGAATGGCATGATTATATTCTAAACCTAGTGCATATTTTAATATAAATTAACATTAGTGCAAAATAGCGATGTTGGGTATAAGAATCAGAATTAGATAAGTACTTTTCTAAAGACTTGGGATTTATTTCTGTATTTGTAAATAGTACAAAAGGGGCTTATTGTTTTATCTAATTTAGAATAGAAAAAAATAAACATCTCGATAGCAACTAAGGTAGTTGCATGATCAGATTTTAGATATTCAGAAAACATACAGTTATTCTAGTATCTTAATAGAACAAATATTTCAGAGCCGGGGGTAAAATTTTAAGGCTATGCGTAGCGGGACTCGGGTTGGCTTTGGGTTGGGTGGGAACACGGCTACGGGTGTTTTGGGTTGGCATTGGGTTCCTTCCCTTCGGGTCCTCCAAACCGAGAGCTTGTACGTGGTAGCTTTTTTTACTTTTTTTATTGGTTATGTAGAGAGAGTGAAAATAGATAAAAATATTTGGGTTGTTTGGGTTCGATGTTACTTAGGTTTTGGGTTAAGTTTGTCTTAAGAAGAAAAAAATAAAAAAAACTGATATTACAGCTAAGGTGACATTTAATTTGGTTTATATGACAAAGGTGATACGGATAACAAGTGCTTTTTGCCAAATTGACATGATATCATAATTATTATTTTCCAATAAGTACAAATCGAAAATCAATATTATCTTATAAATCAATTGGCAAAGTGAATTACCATTTTTTCATGAGAAATTAAGGTTTTTTTTTTGGTAAATACACATTAATTTCATGATACTATTAATTCACAATATATTGTTTTTCTCGGGAGATATTAAAAGCAAGAGCTATTTTAATTAATAATTATGGAGATTGCAGGGCAAAAGTTGCAGATATGGGGTTCGGTAGAGATGATGGCTACGATTTTTGACATAACAACATTCAGGGATGGCAGCGGCAGCGACATAAGCGGTAGTCGCTGGCGGATCTAAATGACAATCGATAATGACATAAGCGGTAGTCGCTGGCGGATCTAAATGACAATCGATGATGAGGCGGAGACGATTATATGGTGAGGACGTCATGGGATCTACGAAAGAGAGACAAGGATGTGTAGGGGTATGTTAGTAACAAAAATCGGAGGCTGGAAGTGGAGCATGAAATAGCCGGCGTCGGTGGTGGTTGGAGATCTATACGATGGCACAGTTTTGGTTTTCGATTGAAGCAGTAGCGGATGGACGAGAAGGTGGTGGTTCTTGGGAGGCCAAGGCCGGTGGTGGAGATAGTGGTCTACGTAGCGGTGTCCATGGCAGCGGCGGCGCCGGTTGTCTAGTGGTAGCCGCGGTGGGGGTCATCCTGTGTAGTTTTGTGACTCTTCTGTCGTGAAAGACAAGAGATTAACTGGGTAATGTGTGTGCATGAACAGAAAGAAAGAGAGAAAGGGAAAGTTTTACAGGGTGTGGGGAAGATGAAGATCAAGAAAAATAAATGATATACATATAAGAAACTGGTATATTAATTTACTTTCACCCGACGCATCGCACGGGGCTAGGCTATAAAAACATCATTAAAGATCAAACTAGAAATAACTCCCTGAAATCTAAATCAAAATGGAATCATAAAAAATACAAGTGCTGATGAAAAACTTTCTTTATTTCAATGGAAAAAATATATAAAAAAAATACCACCCTTATATGCCATGCTATTTTGATAGGGTGTTTGACTAGAGATCTCCTTAAAATTTATATCGACTTCTTCACGAGTAGAAACATTAATAGACAATAACAAATTTTCTACCAAAATGAGCCATGTTATTACCCACATAACCGAGAGAGAATGTTGCGTGAGAGAGAGGAAGAGAGAACTACGTGGGCTATCGGAGGAATCAAGCATGGAGATTTTAGTCAAACAACCCAGGAATCTGTTTCATACTATGCGTCTAACTTTCCGAATGAATGGGGAGCCAAAGAGCTATGGAAGATGTTCAACGGAGAAGGTGAAATAAGAGATATCTATGCGTCAAAGAAGATGAATGAGAAAGGGCAGAGATTCAGTTTCGTTCGATTTAGGAAGGACGGTAATGATTTTATAAGGGAACAGAGGCTGAAGAACATGAAGGTGGGGGAAAGAAGATTCATCATTGGTAAAGCTTTCGATAGGAGAACTTCAAAGGGTGAACCGGTGAGAGTGGTGAATCACAAAGTACAGAATAGGAATGGAACGTATGGTAGACTTGATGAAGGTATGACAACAAGTAGGACAACATGGAGGACATCGGGTAAATCGTATAAGGATGCGGTTATGGGAAAGAAACATGAGACACTCAATCGAGATCAAGTGGCTAAAGGAATTGAAGGTGATCAAAGTTCAAAGAAAAGAAAACCCATGTTCTTTACGAAGGATGAAAATGAAGACTGGATTGAAAACTCCGTGGTGGCGGTAGTTAGGAAGCCGGACGAATTAGCTATAGTATCGAATACTATTCTCAACCAGAAAGAGCTAGACTGCGAGGTAAGGGTATTGGGGGGCGACATGATCTTACTGACGTTTAAAAGTAAAGAAGATCTCGTTTATTTTGGAGAAACATATGTACATCAGAATGTTTGGGTCAATGAAGTTTTTGAGGAAATATGTTCACGGAAGACATCGGATGTCGCCGGGTGTGTCTATAAGTGGATAAGAGTGGAGAACGTCCCGTTAGATGCATATAGTGTCAACTTTTTCGCTTTTTTGGCCAATTTGTGGGGAGACTTCATAACGGTGGATGATGACACGTATAATAGAAGGCGTTTTGATATGGCTCGTTTTCTCGTCTATACTCACAGAAATGATTGGCCAAAGTATAGGGATGTTGTAGTGGACGGACGAGACTGTAGAGTCTACTTTACGGAGGAGAGCTACCATAGTATCCTGCCGGTCCCGGCAAATGTCTCGGTCAGGGGGTGTTACTCCACGGAGAGTAAAACTTCGGATAAAGGCATGGAAACTTAGTCGCCGGAATCAATGGCGGAGTGTCCGGCTGGTATACGAAAATTCGAAGGTGATATGGAAGCCAAAGTGGTGATCAATCTAAATCTGGGAATATTAACCTGGCTAATCATAATAAAGATGAGAAGGTGGCCAATCACAATAAAGAGGATATGGCAGGCGACAACAAGGGGGAACAATTTTCTAAAAAATAGATATGATGATATTGGTTTTAATAAGGTTGGTGGTATTGATGGTGTGAGCCACAGTGTATCAGACGAGAATGGGATGTTTACAGGTGATAATGGGCTTGATGATAATTATAGTAATGGATTGAGTGGGGAAGGTAATTTAAATTGCCATACCCAAAGTAATCAAAGCCCACCACGAACTGGTAATATTTTTAGCCCAAAGGTTCGGCCTGCTATGGATAAGACTATTGGGTTTATTCGATGCCCAGCGATTCGGGTTTAATGAGCATACAAGTTTGCGAAGCAGATGAATTCGAGCAGCGACAGATTTGTGGTAACATTAATATAGCAAGGACCGTATCGGACGATGAGTACGAGACCCAAAGGGAAATGAAGCTACAGGATAAAAGCTTATCCAGGGATGAGTGGATCGATCTCGCGTTTGATCAGAGAAGGGTAAATAGGCGCAAGAGAAAACAGAAAACAGTGTTGAAGAAAGGGTTTCAAAGATTTGCTCAGAATAAAAGAAAGAACAAGAAATGTGTAGCAAAAGAAAGAGAACAAGTGCAACAGATTTCGAAGGAAAACTCTAGCGAGGAGGTCGATAGAATAATGGGAATTATCGCTGATATGGGGTTCCAAGGGCTGTAAGTCTGTCTCGTTTACATTATTTTGTGCGTTTTATGTGTTTAATTATCAAAATGATTTTGTCCCTTAATATTAATGGTTTAGGTAGAGGTCCTAAAAAGAGAGCTTTTGCGAGGGTTATCCGTAGGGTAAGGCCGGGGGTAGTGTTTTTGCAGGAAACGAAAGTTGTTGATCATAGTCTTAGGATAGCTCAAGGTATTTGGAGGGGTAATGGTATCGAGGCGGAGTGGATAAATGCGAATGGTAGGTCGGGGGTATAATTACGTTGTGGGATACTAATATTTTCAAACTAAAAGATGTTTTTAAGTGTAAAGGAGGGTTGTGTCTTCGTTGGGTTTGGTTAGAAAATAACCTTGAAATTGTCTTATGCAATGTGTATGCGCCTACAGATAGGAACCTTAGAAAGCAGTTGTATGACGAGATTAGGAGTCTTAGAGAGATTCATAAGGTTTGTTGGGTTAGGGGGGGGGGGGGACTGGAATGAAATTATTAAGATAGAAGAAAGGTCTTCGTGTCAAAAGATAGATGGCGGAATGAGAGAGTTTAGAGATTTTATTGAAGCAGAAGGTTTGGTTAACTTAACTATGCAGAACGGGCAGTATACATGGGGAAATAACAAAGTGCAACTTGTGTTAAGTAGATTGGACCATTTTCTGTTTGATGCAGAAATCTTAGAAAAATTCCCAACGGTGTCTCAGTGGAGATTGGACGATAGGATTTTGGATCATTATGCGGTTGTATTAGGTAGTAAAGTGGAGGATTGGGGGGCGATTCCTTTTAGGATGTTTAATTGGTGGGCAAAAGAAGAAGGGTTCAAGGAGTGTGTTAGTAATGCTTGGTTAGAAGGGAGTGGAAATTGCTTTGCTGTTAGACTTTAAAAAGTTAAGTTAGCTATCAAAAAGAAATTTAGGTTTAATAAGGAATCTATTTTTGAGAAGATTAGAGAGAGTGAGAGGGCTTTAGCTGAAGTTGAAAATCAAAGAATGATCAACCCTAGTGAAGAAAATCTGTGGGCAATATGGAAGGTAAAAAAGGATGAGTTGTGGCAATGGAGGCAAAAAGAATTCGATCAAGCTAGACAGAAATCCAGGATGATTTGGTTGAGGAAAGGTGACTATAACTCTAGGTTATTTCATGTTATGTTGAATTGTAGGAATATGATTAACAAAGTGGCAAAACTAGACTTGAAAAGTGTGACAGTTAGTGAGCCAGGTAGGGTTAAGGAGGGTATAGCTGAGTTCTTTGAAAAACACTTTGATAGTAGGAAGTGTCTTGTAATTCCGAAAGGCCTAGGGGTTAAGAGGTTGAGGGACTCTAGTGCTGAGTGGTTGGAAAGAAGCTTTGAGAAGGAAGAAGTTAAAATCGCAATCTGTAGCTGTAATGGTGAGAAAGCCCCGGGGCCTGATGGGTTTAACATGAACTTCTTTAAGGATAATTGGGATCTGATTAGGGATGAACTGTTTAAGTTGCTGTGTTTGTTGAGTGAGACGGGAGAGTTACCTAAGGATGTAGGGGAGGCTTTTATTACTCTCATTCCAAAAGTGTGTTCCTCAGTCTCTCTAAAGGACTTTAGGCCGACATCGTTGGTTGGGGGTGTATATAAGATTGTGACCAAAGTATTGGCAAAACAGTTGGGGGTAGTAATTTTGGAGGTACTGGGGGATTATCAGTTTGCATTTATAAAGGGTAGGCCAATTCTAGATTGCGTGATGATTGTTGAAGAGATTATATACTCTATGAAAACTAAGAAATCCGAAGGGGTCCTATTGAAGTTGGACTTAGAGAAAGCCTATGATTCAATTGAATGGAACTATCTGAGTGAGGTTTTGAGTGAAATTAACTTTGGTAGGAAGTGGATTTCTTGGGTTCTAGGGTGTTTAAAAATATCATCTTTTTCAGTACTCGTTAACGGTTCTCCTAAGCGTAGATTCCCAATTAA
Organism: Pulicaria dysenterica; assembly: GCA_947179395.2. Lineage (NCBI taxonomy): Eukaryota > Viridiplantae > Streptophyta > Magnoliopsida > Asterales > Asteraceae > Pulicaria > Pulicaria dysenterica. The sequence continues at coordinate 20,682,116 of OX359290.1, read as the reverse complement.
GAGAGGACTTATACAAGGAGATCCACTCTCACCTTTGTTGTTCAACATAGCCGCTGAAGGAATTAATGCTTTATTTAGGAAAGGTGTGGAGATGGGCTTATTTGGAGGGGTCAATTTGGAGGGACCGTTAAATTTGAACATCTCTCACATACAGTTCGCGGATGATACAATGTTGGAAAATAAAACGGATAAGGATCAGATTAGGAATATGTGTGATGTACTTAAAATCTTTTATCTTATGTCAGGAATGAGGTTGAATATGAACAAGTGTGTTGTATATGGGGTTAACGTGAGTAGAGAAAAGTTAGATGAGGTAGGGGAGGTGTTGGGTTGTCATGTGGGCAGCCTGCCGTGCACTTACTTAGGCCTCCCGTTAGGGGGTAACCCTAGGAAGAAGTCATTTTGGGACCCTATAGTACAGAAGGTCAAAAAGAGATTGGAAATGTGGAAAACAAGGTTCATCTCCAAAGCAGGTAGGGTCACCTTAATCAAATCAGTTATAAATAATTTGCCAATGTATTATATGTCCTTATTTAGTATGTCTGCTAGTCTGTATAAAGAGTTAGAAAAACTAAGAAGGGATTTCCTCTGGTCAAAAGGCAAAGAGAAGAAAGGTATGCATATGGTAGCATAGAAGATTGTACGAAAGCCTAAAAAGTGTGGAGGCCTGGGAGTTGGTAATTTGAAGCAGAAGAATAAGGCCTTACTAGCAAAATGGTTATGGCGTTACTGAGATGGGAATGATCAAATGTGGAAGAAAATATTAAAATGTAAGTATGGGGACTTTGCTTTAGGGGCCAGGAGTTGGTGTAGGAATAGTGCGGAGTTGGTGTAGGAATAGTGCGAGGATGTCAAATATTTGGAGTAATATACACAAGTTGGTTGGGTCTGATGAGAAATTACTTAATCTGATTAATGAAGGTTTTGTCATTAAGTTTGGTAATGGGGATTCGATTGACTTTTGGAATGATAAGTGGGCAGGGGATTTCTCGTTAAGAAGAAAATTCCCTAGAGTGTTTGCGCTGGCGGATAGGAAAGAAGGAAAAGTGAATTGCTTTGCGGAATGGAGAGACACGAAATGGAATTGGGTTGTCAAATTGAGAAGAAGGGTATTTGATTGGGAGGTGGAAGTATTTGAAGAATTTATGGGACTACTACAGTCCCAAGAGTTGTGCTTAGATAGGAAAGATAGGATTGTATGGAAGTTTGACACGAACGGGATGTTCTCTGTTGGTAGCTTATTAAATGTTTTGAATGATGATGGTGGTAGGCGAGGGTAGGAACGATATGGAAGTTTTGGGGCCCTCCTAAGGTTAGATTGCTCGTGTGGCAAGCGATATGGAATAAATTGCCAACGAGAGCGGCATTATTGAGGAGAGGTATAGTCAGAGTGATAGTCAATGTCCCTTCTACAATCAGGAATGTGAAACAGTGGATCATCTGTTATTGCATTGTAGGGTGTCATGGTCGGTGTGGTATAGCGTTATGTGCTCAGTTGGGGTTACGTTGGTAATCCCTAATAGCATTAAAGAGCTAGTCATGCTATGGCCATATGTTTGTTGCAGTAGATGGATTAGGAAGGTGTGGATGGTGATATTATATGGAGTCTTGTGGTCTCTTTGGACGGAGAGAAACAAAATCGTATTTAATAATGTTCGTATGTGCCAGGAAAAGTTGATTAGCTTAGTATGGCTAAGAGTTGGTCAGTGGTACCTCGCGAAATGGCCAAATCTGGTAGGGACATCTATAGATATGTGCATCCGGCCGATTGGTGTGCTAGAGGGTGAGAGAATACTGGACTCCCCGGAAAATAGGTTAAGATGGGAAAGGAATGAATATATCTCAATGTATACTGATGGTGCTGTAAAGAGTGTTAGTCAAATGGCAGGGATAGGGGGAGTCTTCAATGGACAATGATGCTACTTCGGTTAAGCACCTAGGTGTTTTCTCAAAGGCCATAACCAAGTGTACTCCGGGATGGCTGAATTAGAAGCAATCTACTTTGGGTTACTGGTTCTTAGAAATAACAAAGTGTTTTGTGACTTTCCGGTTAGGTCTTTCACGGATTCCAAGGTTGCGGTTGATCTAGTTAAGGGGGAAAAGGAACCGCAGGGTGAGATGATTGAGGTAGTCAGGAGAATAAAATGCCTAAAGGAGGCGTGTACAACTTTCGAGATAGTCCATATAACAAAGTGTTTGGTGTCTTCCGGTAGACGGTATAGTTTTGAATGTTTAGGTCTTAGGAGTTGGTTTTGTGCTTTGTTCCGAGTGTGTGTGTGTGTGTGTATGTTGGTTTTATCAAGACTGTTTTGATCAATGTGGTATGGGTGGTTATGGGTTTGCTTCTAACAAGTGAGTGCAGAAGCACTACACGTTTTAGTATTGTGGTTGAAGTGACATGCAGGAGGGCTATGAGGAAGCCACTTAGCTTGGTGCAGGAAGGATTTGCATGATTAAACAAGGTGGCTTAAAGCTTGTGTGTGTACGGTAAATAATTTCCATGCTTTATCCATGTTAGCTGTTGTTTTGTGAAGGTAAGACATGTCGTTTGACCGCAACATCGCACAACTTGTTTATGGCTATGCAGATGGGTGGTATGATGTGTTGTGTTTAAGTGGTTAGCTATGGATGTAGTATAAATCTGTGTTCTATATACTAACTAAGAGTGTGCGAGCACTCTAGGTGTCGTGTAAATTTGTGCAGGGCTAAGAGTTTTTGGGATAGAGTTGTGCTCGTTTGGGTGTTGATGTGTTGACATTGTAAGATCATCAACACCACGCAGCTCGATTTGGCGTCACTAACGGGTTTGTTTTGGGTCTAGGGTTTTGGCCTCTCTTATGGGTTTGGTGGCGTGGAGGTAGGTGGATGGTACGGTGTTGCTTCCTTACCCTATGAACTATCTTTGAGCCCCAGAGTCTATTGCCTGTTTTATGTGAATGCTAGTATGTTGTCTACGAGGGGGAGTATTGTGGTGAGAATTCCTTGTGTGTATTACCCTTTGAGCCCCTGAGTCCGTTTCTCGTAGATGTTAGTGTCTATCGTCATAAATTGAGTGTTTATTAGACATTAACATCTACTTTGTGGTTATCTTTGCTCTAGCTAACATGGATATATGTTTCATGGTAAAACAAAAGTTTGGGCTTCTGAATTTGGGTACAATAGTTTGTTTCCGGGTGGTGTGGTGTTTCGAGGGATGTCTTAGGGGCAAGAAGAAGAAGGGGGCCGCTTAGGTGGATGGTGTATAAGGGGAGTGGGTTTATGCGGTGCTGGAGGAGGGAGGAAGGTTGGGATGTTTGGGTATCTTGTATGCTTCTAAACCCCTTGAGCCTCAGAGTTTTTTCTTATTTAGTTAGTTTTGCCCGGAGCACGTTAAAATGATGTAGTAGGGGAGAATGAGGGGTGGGTGAGTTTTTTGAACTGTTGACAGTTCATGCGTTACATCTTATATACCGTAACTTAGGATCCTTGTCGAGCCTCTGAGTCTTTGTTTTAGCTTTCACGGATTACATTTTGTTGGTATGAAGTGTAAGCTATAGTATGATGCTTTGTTAATTGTTTGAGATGCAGGTCATTATGTTTATGACCGTCACGTGTATGCTACGAGGATGTGGTTAACTACTACAGCAACTGTCGAGAAAGTGTTGTGTGAGCGGAGATACCTGCAGAAGTAATCTCAACATGATCCAACTGGGCGAAGCAGACAGCATGGTTATTAATGGATGTTCCCAAATGTTTAATTAAGGGTTGTTTTAGTCCTGTTTTGCTGCTACGTTTACGCAAAGGCTGCTGCGTTTTGTTTGTTCGATTCTGATGGGTGCTGCTGCTGTGCGTATTGCTGCTGCGACTGTGTTCTTGTTTATCACTGCTGCTGTTTGGGTCCACTGCTATAAGCTTGCTACTTGTGTCCTGCTGAATGTCTTGCGTACGATAGCTAGAAGTGGGATGGGCGTTGCTGCTTATCGTTTGTGTGTCTTGGCTGAGTTTTTAGAGCTGTCCATCAAAGTGTGTGTGTCTTTAGTTCAACTGTATGCCAACTTGAGGATCATACATTGAGTCAAGGGGTGCAGGAACATATGATGCTGCTAACTAATGATCTTGGTCATATAGATTGTTAGTTAGCAAGTCTAGGTGCTGCAATCATTATGGAGTCTGCACTTCAATCAATGTGACATGGTTATGTTCAGGATGAAAGCAATATTAAGAAGGGAGTGAAGATTATTATCTTGGTTCTTAATTGGTTCCATCGCGTAAGAAGCAAAGAAGCTGTGGGATTGAGTATAGATTTTAAATTATGTTATAATTTGCGTTTTGGATTTAATATGTTGCGGGATTTTGTACCAACAACAGTGTGTTTTACTTGAGGATATATGAAAATGGTATTGATGTTCAAAAAAAAAAAAAAAAATTACCCACATAACCGAATAACGTAACTTTAATCTCAAATTTAAAGATTTCACTACATGAAAAGTTACTTTTAAATTTTTAACTAAGACTGTTTCATCTTTAAAAGTAGAATTTTTATTACTTGAGAAATAACGTATTGTCTCTAAAAGACTAAAACTAAATCTAATTTAATTACAAAAAAACATAATTTAAATAAATATTTCTCAAAAGATAAACCTAAGATTTCATTCATATTGAAGCTGAACCCCATCTGTTGCAATCTCTCTCTCTCTCTCTCTCTCTCTCTCTCTCTCTCTCACACACACACACACACACACAGTTCCAAAAGTCCCAAAGACTCGATGGAATCAAACATAAGCTATTCACGATAAGGTTTTATTTAAACATCAGTCTATATTTATATCACATCTTAATCTTAATTTATAATAAAATAAAAATCTCACTATGAAAATCGTCTCTAAGCTTGAAGTGATGATAAAAATCTCAACTAATAAAATAGACTAGAGTAAGATGTGACCAACAACACCTTTGAAGCTATAAAAACCTAAATTTTGACATTTGCACCATAGAAGTTTGATATAGCAAAAACCCAATTTGGCCACCAAACAACAAGCATAAGCGACTTGTACTACTAGCATTATCATAAATACATTATAATTCACGAAGTATATAAATTTCTAGATGCATTACTTACTTCCACTTTTGCTTAATGACTAGTAGCATCCATAATAAACTCATATAAGTTATATATATCAACAATTAATTAATAAAACTCCAAGCACATAAATGAACCAATAATAATACTTGGGCAAATTGCCGAGAAAGGTAACATAAATATCCAAATTTGCCAATAAAAGCAACGTCTATTTTTTCGGGCCAAGAAAGGACTGTAAATTCCAATTTTTAACAAAAAATGGTAAAATGACCTCTTAGACCTGTTGACCACCCAATCAGTAGGTTACCGATGACATGGTTGCACACATGGTAATCCAGTCATCAGCATCAGCAAACATTGATGCATACTTGGCAGTCTATGTCATCCTTATTTTTTTACTTTTTTCTAAACAATATTAATTATTTATATAATAGATTACCAACAACTAATAATAATTAACTACTAATTAATGTTTTATAGTAATTAATTAACTACTAATTACTTACTAGTGAATTATAAATTATCTTTTAAACTTATTTTAATTTATTCTGAATTTATTTTGAATTATAATGATTTATTATTAATTTCTTGAAGGAGATTCATAGTGTTCTTGAAGGAGATTCATGGTGTTCTTGAACCACCTCCGCCATGAACCACCTACGCCGCCGCCATGAACCACCCTGCCGTCGCCGCACATATTTGTGTTCTTGATTCCTCAAGCGACCAACAAACAAACACACACACACACACACAGATACAAAGCACTCAAACACTCATAAGAACACATATCTGAGTCAAAGTCACGATCTTGAACACAATAATCACACACACAAGCACACTAATCACATAGATCTGAAACTTGAAGAACAGAAAGAGAGAGAGAGAGAGATGAAACTCGAAGAACAGAGAGAGTTCTCGTCGAGATCTGAAAACCCTAAACTTACAAAAACCCTAAAATCTTCGAGATACTTACAAAAACCCTAAAATCGCATAGATCTGGAGAGAACGGTGGTGTAGGAGTACGCGGTGGCGGCAGGAAGACGATGGCAGTGGACTACGGTGGCGATGGACTATGGTGGCAGATCTGAACCCAGATCTTTTGGGGTTTTTTTGGTGGTGGTTTCACCATAACTAAACCCTCTAACCCACCGTTGAGCGATAAGTGGTTGGTGGTGGTTTGGTGCCTGCGACGGTGCGAGAAGGTAGAAGAGAGAGAGCATAGATATGTGTTGTTTGCTGGTGGTTTGGTACGAGAGGTTGGAGAGTGAGAGCATAGATCGCACACAGAGATGGTGGAACCGTGGAGTGGTGGTGGTGGTGGAACCCTGGAGTGGTGGTGGTGCCTTTGCCGCCGTTTGAGAGATACAAGGGAGAGAGAGAGAGTGTGGATTTTTTATTATATGTATAAATTATGTATATTATATTAAAAAAATTTAATTAAAAACAATGTCACATTACAATTTGCTTGCCACCTCATTTACATGTTAACCGGTAACCTGGACTTCAGGTTACCGATTCCCTTTTTTGTCAAAAATTAAAATTGATAATCCTTTGTTGGACCGAAAAAATAGACGTTACCTTTATTGGCAAATTTGAATATATTAGTTACCTTTCTCGGCAATTTGCCCATAATACTTCCCACTACTAAACCTTAAAAACAAGATGTTACACTGACATCAGACTATTTTTGTAACAAGTTTTTAAAAAAGGAACAACCTTGCGTAATTTAGAAATCTTGAACACCAAACATGTAACTTTGTGTATGTAAAAGTGTAAAACATGTAATTTATGACTATCAAAAACAAGATTATAACTGTTGGATTGTGCATTTCAAATTAGAATGAGTAAATTTTAAAGATTCAACGAATTTATGGTTTGTTTCCAGATATCGAGCGAGTTTTATGTAATTTATAACTATCATTTCCTCTCTCCGTTATCGACAAAATGGATAGATAATAGAATCACACGTGCGGTCAGTTATCAATATAAATTAAAAATCTCGATCTGCTAGCAACTATTTGAGTTAACAGTTTCACATTCAACTAATATATTCGTAGCTAGTTTCTCCATTGCTCAAGTTAACCATTGCAGAAGAAATGTCAAAGGTAGTATATATATATATATATTCTTAATTATCTTGTATCTTTTTCTTCCCATGCTAGTTAACAATCAAATAAGTAGGCGTGCACACGCGCACACACATACACACACACACACATATATATATATATATATATATATATATATATATATATATATATATATATATATATATATATAAAAGGGTGAGCATGGATACCGAAAATACCGAACCGAACCGGAACCGGCACCGAGTTTGAGTTTTCGGTCCGGTACTTGGTACATGAAATATTGTCAAATCGGTACTCGGTATTCAGGACTAGAACTGTACCAACAAGGTATAGTAGGTACTCGGTACCAATATTGGTACCTTATATGAATATTCGGTACGATATTCGGTACCCTCTTTAAACCTAATTCGATATTCAATAAAACCGGTACCATGCTCACCCCTATATAGATATGTATGTATTAGTGGCGGATGTGTTAGGTAAAGATTTGCATACCGTGGAAAAAAAACTAATTTTAAAAAATATGAAAATTCTATTTTTGTAATGCATTTAATAGAAGTACATACCCTACTAAAAAATTAGTGCATACCATTTGAAAAGAAAATTTGAATGATGTAAATTAAACTTAATCTATGTCCAAAACAAATGTAGGAAAAGCCCAATCAAAATTAGTTAAATGATCTATGACTATAAATTTATAGTCCAAACGTAGAAAAAGCCCAAAATTTTCTTCAAATCCCTTGAATTATTGGGCAGCAAAAGAAGTAGTGATCTATAGAACCGGACGTAAGACCCGAACCAAAACTCAAATTTTATTATATTAACCTTAGTTATTGATCAAACATATACTTTTATTATGAAGTGCATACCCTAATAAAATTTTCTAGATCCGCCATTGATAGTATGTGTGTGTGTGTATATATATATATAGGGGAATGTTCATTCGAGAAACAATCTCGGGCGTTCCTTGGATATGGAAAGTTTCATGGATGGCGAGCGTGGAGGGATAGAGTGTGGCAGAGTGCATGTGAGGATTCATGGGTGAGCAATGACATTAAAGGAGGGGGAATTGGACGGCTAAATTTGTTCTCGCGGTTCTCGCACTAAGAATGGTTATATATAGGAAAAAGTTTATGCGAGACCCGTTGTTAGCGCGAGAACCGCGAGAACCAATCTAAGCCGTCCAATTCCCCCTCCTTTAATGTCATTGCCCACCCATGAATTCCTCACATACACCCTGCCACACTCTATCCCTCCACGCTCTCCATCCATAATACTTCACATATCCAAGGAACGGCTAAGATTGGTTCTCGCGGTTCTCGCACTAACGGTTCTCGCATGAACCTACCATATTGTGATGTGTTTTTAACTCTGTGTTTTCATATTGTTGTATACATCGAACCAACTTGGATTGTGATTCTCTCATGTTTTGTCAAAAATGACCGGTTATGTCTTCTAAGAAACATGCAAATGAGAACTATGAATGGAGTTACTCTATATTTGAAATAAGGGACCCACTCACAAAATATGTAAGTGATGATTTGTCATAAGATTCTTTTTGTGATACATAACAAAATATGTATGTTTTAACTATAGTTAGTGGGTTTATGAGGATAAAAAATTCATGATTGTTGTACGTGGAAAAAATATGTTTGTAAACATGACTCGTCATGTTTAATGATAGCATGAAAGAATTCCAATCCAATCAAACGGAACAAACCAATTAAACCATAATTTAGAATAAAACAAAAAGTGTGTAATGAAGTATTAATTAATTGAAATTAAGCATATCTGTATATGAACATTTATGAATAGACTGTTCTTAGAAAATAAAAAAACATTTTTAGTTATATCATAAACCAAACCTATTTCTGAAGCAGAATCTGACGGATCAAGTATTGATCATGGCAAACCATCCAACCATGCACATAGATCGAGCTTGTAGACATAACAGATTGGTGTCGGTCCTCATATATATATATATATATATATATCGATCAGTAATGTTTGTTTAGATTGATGAAACAGGTAGTCAGGAACAAAGTTCAAATTGGCTGATCGAACATGATGAAAATTTCAATGTTTTTGAAGAAAGAGATACAAAGTCAACCTGGTCAGCAAGTGAAAACAAACTATTTGAGAACACATTGGCCGAACATGATGAAAATTCCAATGTTTCTGAAGAAAGAGATACAAAGTCAACCTGGTCAGCAAGTGAAAACAAACTATTTGAGAACACATTGGCCGAACATGATGAAAATTCCAATGTTTCTGAAGAAAGAGATGCAAAGTCAACCTGGTCAGCAAGTGAAAACAAACTATTTGAGAACACGTTGACCGAACATGATGAAAATGATCATGAACGATGGCAAAACATTGCAAAGATAATTGGAAAAACAGTGGATGAAGTGAAGAAGCATTACCAGCTACTTGTTGAAGATGTGGAGCTAATTGAGTCAGGCCAAGTTCCCCTACCAAACTACAAAGATCATTTGAGTGACTCTCCCAAATGATTTTCAATTGCCACAATGTAATATTTATTTATTTATTTATTTATTTAGATTTTTAGTTCCCTAAAGTGTGTGTTTGTATTACATATGATCGATATTAGTATAAGTATAGGGTAGTTTTCACCCAACTTTTCATACTAAGATCATACATTATCATTTTGGATTTGCTTCATTTTTTTGTTTGATAGACATTGAATAAAAAGGTTATCATTTCTCTGAATTTCGTTTGTTCTTCGTTAAATACTTGCGTATTTTGTGTTCTTCGAAGATCTGGTTTTTTCCATCCGATATTTGGAATCGGAGATTTTTGTGTGCTTGTTTATTGTTATTGTGATTTGGAATTGAAAACAAATACAAAATTGTTTGAAATTGTTAAGTCTAGATGTGGATTCGTTTGTTTTTTTAGGGTTTTGTTGTTCATATTCTTCACCATTCACCATTAATCCGGGTTGTTTAAGGTTAGTTTGCGATGAATTACTATTTTCGAGAAGATTGTGATTGATTTTGAGAAGAATCGGAGTACAATTTCGGGTTTTAAGTTGATTCTGTCGTTGACGGTAAGTTTCCAAATCGCTAAAAATCTTGGAACGCTGAACTTCTTGAATAGCGAAGTACATCTGTTACTACAACACAAACAAGCTATTACGACGGAAATTTGCGACGGATGAGATCCGTAGCAAAAAATAGCAAAGTTGCGACTGTTTTGAGATGAATTTCAAGCCATAAAAAACATGTGGTCAGAATTAGTGACGGAATAGCGACAGTCTAGCGACGGGCGGTTTTGTGACGGTAATTAGCGACGGACGGCTTTGCGACAGAGAGAAATCAACGCAAAAATATATAAATGAATAAAAAAATATATAATTAAACAACCCGTCGCAAATTTCATACATTTGCGACGAACCTTGATTTCGTATTTTTCTATTTTTAAATAAAAAGTCATAAAAAAATCACCAACAAACACAAGTCATATCCTTTAATATACTTTTTGACGGTTTGGTTAACTAAGAGGTTTTATATACTTTTCTATAGATACAAACAGCCAATTTGAGTCCTCAGGATTCCTTTGATCAAAAACTACCTTCAATAGCGAATTGGTGCAGTAGCCAAGTTGTTTTAATAGCCAAACTGAGATTTGTTCTCGCGGTTCTCGCACTAATAATGGTTCTTGAATGAACTTCTTCCTATATATATATATATATATATATATATATATATATATATATAGCGGTTTAAACGAGAACTGTTTTTCGTACAAGAAATGCGAGAACCATTTTAGACCAATCAATTAACTATTAACCTTAAACTTTGCTAAAGTATAAACAAGGATATATTGGTAATTTTAACAACACAGCAGCTTTACCATTTTAGCGTTCATGCTCAAAACCCACGTCCCCAACTTATAGGCTACCTGCCTCTTCACCAAAAACCCAGATCTGGAATTTTAAATCTCAAAAACCTATATTTCTATTCTCAATTAATTTAAGGTTCTTATTTGAACCTTCAAATATATATATATATATATATATATATTCCCTTCTTCTCCTTAGGTACACCCTTTGAGCTCCTGAGTCTGTAACGGTTTATCCGTATACATTTCCCAAGCATATATCTTTTGGTTACGTGTTACTACACAGGCGAACGATAGATGAATTGACGGGTCGGTGGGTCTGCTTACTTTTATGGGGCTTTATAGGTCCTAGTGTCCTACATAAATTCTAGAAGCTTATGTAAACAGATGCTATGTGTTGGAAGACTATTGTGACAGTGAAATGGATTTGTTCCAACAGAATGGGACTAAACCCTCGTGCTACTTTCAAAATTTGGTGAAATTAGCCAAGGAGATGTGAGCCGTAAAAAAAACAGAAAGAAAACAGATTATAAAATTTTATATTCTTGCTCCGAGCAATAGGATATAAATAAAATAACGACGACTCAAGAATCACCAAGTATGCATTATTTGAAGCAAGTATGCATTGTTATAAACATATAATACCTTTTGTATGTAAAACATTAAAACAATTGTTATCTAAACACTCTACATTTGGTTCACAAGTTTTGTGAGCACAAAAGGTAAAGTGTTCTTTATCCTTGGGATCCACATATATTATAGGTTTTATTGCCGATTTTACACACAATGCTACTAAATTTGCATGTAAACATAGATCTTGACGACAATCCTCCAACATTGATGCATTTCTTCATTTCTCCTTCAACTACTCTCTTTAAAGATTTGCTGATGTCCCCAACCGCCCACGCAATGGATATATGTGGTCGAGGATCCTGTTAAAGAAACTCTTTTATTACCAAATCACATGTGGAAGATAATATATACTACCATTTCCACAAAAGCAACACAACACTGAGTCACTTACTTGTAAGGTCTAACTTACTCATTCTAAGATTGACAAATTGCATAAGAATGTATCGGCTTTGGTCTGATTTCTGTTTCACCATCCCCGTTTTCAACCATATAGAGGTAACCAACTTTCAATGACAACAACAACAAGAACTCCAACACTTACAAATTTTGATTAAGGTAATCCAAAGCGGTTACCCTTTTTATAATGGTGATGTTGTAGCTTAAGTGTTTGTAAGTTGACTTATTTTTTGAAGTGGCACCGGACAAAAGTGGTTACCTCTTATGCAATTTTCCCTGCTAGAATTGATGAAAAGCTTTTCTGATATTCTGACTTCTTATATCATTTCCCTCAAAATCAAAGAATATAAACTTTTGAATTGAAAATAAGTTTCTACTACTTTAAGAATCAAAGACCAATTTCTCTGTTTTAGGCGATAAATAATAAGCTATAAGCACACTCAGAAAGCATTGAACCATAAGCCTCTATAAACACTAACCTTGTAAAATTCGGGAAGATTGTGCAACTTATATACATCATTCACAGCTTGAATCTGTTTTGTTATCTGATACAACAATGCAGATAAAGGTTACAACGTGAGACAATAAGCTTTAAAATAGAAATTTTACAAGAATCAAAGAAAGAAAGAAGTACGAAAGAAGGGAAACGAATACCTCAGCTAGACCTCCTGTAGTATTTTCGACTGAAAGAAATGTGCGAGTCATATCATCATTCATAAAAACCTCCCACTTATTAAAATCAATCAAGTACCTGTATCCAACATCATCAAAACACAACAACAACAACAGTACTCAATCCCACTACAGCGGGGTAAAATTTCTTTTAGCACATTTCTGAAAATCATCAAAACACGAAAACTGAAAATGAACTCATTCCAACTCATATATAGATTTGACATGTTCGGACCTTTTCTGAAACTGAAGCTTCTGACGAAGCATAGCAACCACCGAATCTATTTGATGCACTCGTATGGGAACAGTTCTTCCAAGACTAATGTGAAATTCCCTCCCTAAGGCAGCTTGTACTAGCTTCTCTTCATCTTTTAGCAGCATAAGTAATGGAACTTCAATATCAATGACATGAAGACCTGGTATAACTGATGCGGTTTTCTTCAAAAACTGGGCTAGCTCCTTTTTTCTTTCAGATGGTATGAAAACTATTGATAAGTGGAATATGTAAGCCAGTGTAATAAAAAGAAATAGAAGCAAATATATGCATGATAATATGGTAACCGAAGCAATCAATACTCTTAAGATTACATGCTTGACTTACAAAAACATTTTTAAATATCACATTTTGGAGTTCACTTGCTACAGAAAGCCAATGCAGAGTAAACCCTTCTAACATGTTGCTTCTGAAATTACTTCAGCAAACAGACATGAATCTAACCAAAAGCTAAGTAAGGTCTTTCTAAAATCTCTTTTACTTTATCAATGTCCAGCCTGCTTTTATGTTTCTTCAGCATCATAAGGTCATGACAATATTATAACTACATAATACCTGTCCCTATATATATTAACTCTTAACTTGGAACCTCAGTCTTATAGTCATTCTTACAAATTAAGTTGAATGTTTATGATTTTGATCCACAAGAATCTCATTGATTAGACTAATTAGTGAAAGGATATGTAATAAAGTTGCAAATTTTGAGAAGGAAAAGCAAAAACAGAGGGAAATAAAGTGAGAAATAAAACCTGGGATATAAACATGTAAAGCGTAATTGCCTTCAATGTGAGGGAAGCTCCGAATTCTACTTACACTACTTCGCTCCAAGTATTCAAATGTTCCTGTAAAGAACCAAACACTCATAAACAATGAACGAGATTTATTGGTGTGAGTGTGTGTGCTTTTTAGGGTTTATGTACGATGAGTAGTGGCGTTTGTAAATACCTACCGGGAGGATTGAGAAGGTCAGTAGGCGGCGGAGGAAGAGCGGGTGCCGGTGGCGATCCGTTGTGATCTGCAGGTGGTCGGGAATCTGATTCGGAATCAGAGGAGGTGTCTCCGTACGACGCCATTAGTGCCTCCATTGTCGACGGCAGCAAACGAGCACCTCACGGGTTGATTTTTAACGTACATTCCCTAAAAGAGAAATTATATTTCCTCTTTAAAGTTTACAATTTAATTTACTTTTACTTCTAAATATCTTTTATATTTACAATTTAATTTTGCTTCTTGTATAAATCTGAATTGAATTCTTGGGGTAGGGAGTTTATAATCACACTAAAATTTGTCAATGCTTTTTAATGAATTTGTTGATGTTCTTTATTGATTAAACCAGTGTTCATTTTTATCATTAGATCATATTATTCAATGAAAATATTATCTCTTTGTTGTCAAATTAATTATCGATTATCTTTTTGTGATAAGTAGGTAATAGAAAATATTATTTTTGCATTGACAAAACAGTCATCAATATTAGTAAAAGTAATGATTTCTCTTTCTATTAAGTTGGTAATATAAAACATTATCTTTGTGTTGTCAGATCAGTCATCGATGTTCATAAAAGTTAAGATTTTCTTTTTGTGTAAATATAAGAAAAAAAAATATTATGTTTGTATTGTTAAGTCAGTCATTGATATTCATAAAAATAATAATTCCCTCATTGTACTAAATCAATAATAAACAATAGAGCTAATTACATTTTTTATCTTTGCGGATTGATAAATTTTACGGGTTTGATCCTTAACTTTTAATTTTTACATATTTGGTCCCTAAATAACCAAACCTTTTACGACTTTGATCCCTCTGTGAAAGTAAAAGACCAAATTACCCTTGGCCTCATTTTATTTTCATATTTTGTTTTTCATTTATTTTTAAATTTTTTTTTTCATTTTTTATTTATTTTTTAAATTATTTTTCAATGAGATAAAATAAAAATAAGAAACTCGTGAAATCTCTCTCTCTCTCTCTCTCTCTCTCTCTCTCTCTCTCTCTCTCTCTCTCTCTCTCTCTCTCTCTCTCTCTCTCTCTCTCTCTCTCTCAGAGTTGTACTCCACCATCACTTGACTTCCACCACGAGTGGCGGATCCAGAAAAAAAGTTTAGTGGGAAAATTAGCCATTGATACGGAGAATTCTAACGCTAGCGATGAGTTTTTAGAGTAAAAGATGAGAAAAATACGTGTGGAGACATCGTATAGAAACAATTTTGGGAAATAGGAATTAAATTTTTAATCTCGTTTTCTTTTTAAGAGTTGTGTAATTGAGTTCACAATCTCATGCCAATGGATTTGAGAGTTCACATCCAAAATAAATTTAGTTGATTCTCATAAATTTTTAAACATTTTTACATATATAATTGATTTTTTTTAATGTTGGGCTCACCGTCACCCTGTGCTTCCCAAGTGGATCCGCCCATGTCCACCACCTACCATCCACCGCCACCACTAACATCACCGCCACTCTGTATCTCTCATCTCATCTTGTCTCTCTACCATATGAGAAATATATCTCCCCATTTCTCCCTAATGTCGAACTTTCTATGCCGCATCCACCATCGTTGTTGTCACCGCCCCCTCCATAATTGTCGTCGTTTCCGTCACCTCCATTTCTCCTTATCAGCCACCACATGTTTGGTCAGAAGAAGCCTTAATCGCTGCCACATTCACTTCCCTTTACAACTTTGATTCACCATCACCATCACGTGTGGTCGGATTGTTGCGGATAACAAATTTCGGGATCAAATTAACTATAGATAATGTTTTCTTCACTCCAATATTGAAGTTTGAAGAGCTACTAAAATATGTAAAGTCTGGTTAAAGAGAGATGGTCAAAAGTCGATTGAGACGGAGGGTGTGGCTCTTGATTCAAGCATGGCGGACAAGGTTGGGTTTCTTCACCGTTTGAATCATGATTTGCTTAATGGAGTATATAGCATCATCTTAATTTATAATTTTATGTGAGATTTGTATAGTAAATCTTTAATGTATACAATTTATGGTGTGACTGTCAATCATATATTTCTTTTGTTTAAAAAAATAATAATGGTTAAGAACGCATTGATAAATGTTCTTATATAGTATTTATAATCATACCAGGATTTGCCAGAATTCCTTAGAGGTGATATAAATAATAAGATACCATAGTCATTGATTGTTATATCCGGTCATTATAAATGGTTAATCTTACTTCGCGAAGATAATAAAACCAAGAGAATTTAACTCTTTGGCAAACGCTTAAGAAATATCTCCTTGCAAATCAGGTTCGACATGGGTTGTAATGGTAACGTCGTAGTTTCAAAAATTCATAACTTTAAAAAAAAAAAAAAACATCCCAGCGGAAATAATATATATCATTAAATGTCAACATATATATGTTACCAAGTAGTCATACCATTGTATTAAATTTTAACAACCGTTTACTATAGTTAACCTCCAGTTGGCTTAACCATGGATAAAACATCATATCATAATGTTTAATATAGACTATTATAATCTTATACCATTTGAATGTTTAATATTTTAACGTATCAAAATTATGCACAAATCAAGTTACGGAAACAAAATAAGTAGAACTTAAAAAGAAGTGTTCTTGTACATAAAATTTTAGAACAAAATAAGATATGTTAACCCAAAACCAAACTCGGAATAAAGCATCAAATTTGTTAGATGACCATAAAGCTTTATTCAATTAAATAATTTAAATATTTAATTTTGACTATCCATTTAATCTTAGAAATTCTACTTTGACTTTTTTTCAGTTTAAAATGAATCGTAATTTATTTTCATATATGTCATAATTAAAGCTTAAAATATATTTTTATCCACTCTAATTTACAAATGTCATATTTGTTCACCCTAATTTATAAATATTATATTTCCTCTTTATTAGATTTCATATATCATATAATCTTTAATTTTATCATTTTAAATATTTATAATCATTTTAATTTTTTAATTCTAACCAATAAAGATTTGATCTCTTGCATTAATTGTAACACTTGTGATCGAAAAAGCTTCCGTAGACATTGTAGATGAAATACGAACAATAGCACGGGCAAACCAACACTTTGAAGAAAGTTGTGAGCTCGCAACGAGAAGAGTGATAGATTGTGTGCAGGGATAGTATACATGTGTCATCATATCCATGTGTCATCATACCCTAAAGAGTCACACAACTGCACACCCAACTGTTGAACCAGGAAATAATACAATATGTGTATAAGTGATAATTAATAGTTGATTAATTATCGGAAGAATTAATATATGGATGTTTATTATTTAAAGGAGAGATTAAATATTAGTTAATATTTAATTATAATGTTTGGTTGAAAAAATATTAATTAATAGTTAAGTAATTAATATTAAACCGAACTAGAGGGTTTGTTTTGTCAATCGATCAAAGATATTGATCGCAGACCGGGTACGGGGTCCAAAGGTCTTAATCCTATTAAATAAGTATTTAAAGGGATTAAGTCTTGCTTTTAACCTAATCCTAATCATATTCGCAATTAGACAAAAACAAACACACTCTCTCTCCCCTTTGCTCTATTCGGCCGAGAACACCACCACCAACTAGGTGGTGGTCGACGGTGGACATAAGGCGGCGACCAGCAGTGGTCGGAAGCCTCCCTTCGGCGGACAACGGCGGCGCCCTACGACGGCGTTTTTTTTTCGGCGATCGAACCCACTACCCAAGCTACCCCTTGCGGTGGTCTAGCTATATGCGGCGGTCGATACAAACCAAAACACCACCAGCTTTTTCGTGGTTTATACACACACGGGTATTGTTTCGTGTAGGCGGTCTAGCAGCCTGTTCACGCGGTGCGATAGCTGTGTATTTCACTCTAGCAGTTCAGGGTATATTCTTATACTAAGTTTAATACCGTTATAGACTTGTTTACATATTATATCTGTTATATAATTATGATTGTTTGTTCAGTTTTCCCACCTGATCCCGTTGTGATCTTGGGATGGGATTTATGATATTATTTTTCCGTTGTGCTTGTTGTACCGTATAAATCCCAACAAATAGAACATAAAGAACTGGATCCATCCTTGACGCATGCAAAAAGAGAGCATGAAGAAGCAATTGGATAAGAATCATACACTAAATGAGCATACGAAACGACCGAGGAAAGAGATGCTTATATGCTAGAACAAACCCTACATATTTTTTCTTTCTCTTGCTGCTATCCTGTCAACAAGTCAGTCAATCTCAATAGTGGAAGAAGCAGAGTAGTGTAACACCACTTTTCTAAATAGCTTTTAAAACTCTATTACTACATAATTAGCACTTTAAAACATAAGTGTTTGCGGAATACAGGTTTAAATCACTTTTAGTACTAATAACTACCCAAAAGCAGTGTTAAGAGTACTCTTTTCAAAAGCTTGGAGCTATCAAACTCTGCAAAGCACTTGGGCCTTACCCTTGCTGGAAACTGGTTACCTGCATGCACAACATACTAAAACGTAAGCTTTCGCTTAGTGAGCATACTACTGAACTAATAAACATATATATAGCATGAGTATCTCTTCTCAGGATGTCTCACATCCCAACTTTAATCTGCAAAACAATCAAACTGTTAACTTGTCCCGGGGTATGATCATACCTCGCGCGTAACCAACCCCTGATGCTTTACTTGGGTATAAGGATCTCAATATACCCCTTTCACTTGCCTGGATACAAACACCAAGCCCT
This sequence comes from Pulicaria dysenterica, assembly GCA_947179395.2. NCBI lineage: Eukaryota > Viridiplantae > Streptophyta > Magnoliopsida > Asterales > Asteraceae > Pulicaria > Pulicaria dysenterica. The sequence goes on along the minus strand of OX359290.1, from coordinate 20,663,436 downwards.
TGACGCTTTACTTGGGTATAAGGATCTCAATATACCCCTTTCACTTTCCTAGATACATAGTATCCGCTTTTCTTTGTACAAGGCTTCTCTAAGCCAGGTACTTTCTGTACTCGTGCACATACATAACACACATCACAACACATATATCATACTGTTCACTTTGTACATAAATGCATACTACTCATATCAAATACTATAACATAGTGCTACTGAACATCTGTAAAGCAGCCTTAAACTTTACACATCAAACATACAATTGATATACTAATCACTTAGTGCACAAACATATACTAATCTGATTAAGGGTAAGTACACTCACCTTAGCAGCAGTGAAAACATATACTTCTATGACAGAGGTAGCAGTCTCTTATCGCCTACAAGCAATAAACAAGTACCTCATTAACTTCTAAGTGTTGTTGCAAGAATCTGTTTGACTAGCAAAAGTTTAACTGAAAACTACCTCCTACGGCCGCAGAGGAAAAACCCTACGCCCGCAGGGGTCAAAATCAACAAAAACCTAAAAACACCTTCCTACGGCCGTAGTGAACCTTTCCTACGGCCGCAGGAACCAAAACAGCTAAAATCCTTAAAACAGGTTCCTACCCCCGTAGGGAATAATCCCTATGGCCGTAGGGACCAAAACAGCTAAAATCCTTAAAACATGTTCCTACTCCCGTAGGGAATAATCCCTACGGCCATAGGAATAGTCGCTACAGCAGACTTCTTGCTCTGCTCGTGAACAACAGCCGAAGCCAACTCTTTTTCAACCAATACTTGATTAAACTCAGATTCAAACATACCAACGAGTTCTATATCATTACTACTAACTTTCTATCATAAAACTTGATACAAAACAATACTAAATCACATGGACCAAGCTTCAAACATGGATTTAACCCTATGAAGAACTCTTACCTCTTGCTTCTGAATCACTACAGGATCGATCTTTGATGTTTAAACTTCACTTTGGAAATCAAAATTGGCCAAGAACAAGGGGTGTAAATTTCTATACGTGAATGTGTTTGTGTTACTGCCTGTTTGACTACAAGGAGTCAAAGAAAACTCATATGTATCTACTACTTTGGGCAATTTGCAAAACAGCCCCTGAACTTCTTTAACTTTCTGAATTGACAAAACTAACCCCTTGACTTTGTAATTCATAACACAAAACACATATAGGCAACTAACTAAACATACATAACACTTAACACGTTAATTGGTATAAACTTATATTTAGGAACTTACGAACTTTGGAGCGTTACAAGTAGTCCCCCAGTCATCAGTTACTAGTTTAATAATCCTAGTAATGTCCCTCTTGAGCCTCTTCATATCATCATACCACGTTTCTATCGTCACGTCTGCCTTCAAATTATAACAGAGGGGTGCTACCTGTCGACCAACCATAGGAGGGAGACCAAGAGAGGCCCCGAGACTATGATTCGAGGGGCCGAGTCGACCCTATAGAAGGATTTACCTAGCTGGTGCTTGGAATAGAAGAGGTCTTCGACCCCTCTTATCTATCGGATGTCTATTCGAACATCACGTAGATGCTTTTACCGCTGTTTTGAGGGTTGACGTCATCTAACACCATTTTTTATTTCTCATATCGTTCGTGTTTTATTATTATTATATAAAAATTAACAGTACCCCCCTCTCACAATATCTCTCGTTCTCTCTCTCTCTCTCTCTCTCTCTCTCTCTCTCTTTCTCTATCCCACCATTGTGGTTTCCCCCCTCACTGGCGAAGACATCAGAGAAGACACCGCCACCGCCGCCCACCTCCTCCCTCACAATCTCTCTCGATCTCTGCTCTTAACTCACCCCATCACGAAGACCGCCACCATTGCAACATCTTCACTGTCATCAGCATTATCGGGTTTTGGTTTGTTTTGATTAGCATTATGGTTTGTTCTTGTGTATGTTACAGATCTGATTAGCGATTAGGGTTTGGTTAGGGTTTGTTCTTGAATGTTCTTCTGTGGTTAGGGTTTGTTCTTGATTAGGGTTTGGTTAGGGTTTGATCTTGAATGTTCTTGTGTGGTTATTGATTTGGGTGTGTTCTTGTGTGTTACAGATCTTGATCGTGAATGTTCTTGTGCGGGTGTGTGGATCGACAGTGGTGACCAGTGACCTACGGTGGTGGTGATGATGACCTACGGTTGTAAGGAGCAAGGTGGTGACCTACGGTGGTGGTGGTTATGATCTACGGCGGTGGTGGTGTCCTACGGTGGTGGTGCAAGGGATCTACGGCGGTGGTGGTGACCTACGGTGTGTGTGTGTGTGTGTTACAGTGAAGGGGCTCGACGATGGTGGTGTCCTACGGTGGTGGTGCCATGGTGGCGGTGGTGGTGCAAGGACCGACGGGGAAGTGATCGACCAGAGGGGGTGTTTGTTTTTTTTAAATTATTAATAATATCTAATAATTAAAAAAGAAATAAAAAATGTAAAGAAAAGTCTAAATTAAAAAGAATATAGTATTTTAGTCATTTCACGTGGGCCAGGGACCATAGGCGTAACAAAATGTAAACGAGTGACCTCTGGTGTAATAAACGAAATGTAGGAACGAACGGTGTAATTTGCAACAAACCACAGGGACGAACGGTGTAATTTGCAACAAACCACAGGAACGATCCGTGTAATTTGCTCCTACATTTTAAAAATATATATGGGTAAAATTAATGACACCCTAATGGAAGAATGTCTGAAAACTTTATATGCTATCTCAGAAGAAACAATGTTCTTTTGTATTATATATCACAAAAAAATAGTGTCTGAAACCACACCAAGTTCAGGGTGGGTTGGTATACAATGTATTATTCATCATTAAAATGGTTGCATAATCTAAGAAGCACATCATCTGAATGAAAACTGAATTTCCTCCAATGTTTTTCCCTTGGTCTCTGGCACTAGAAGGGCGGAGAAGACGAGCGTCATAGCGGACATAAACATGTAAAGAGTGAAGGTTCCTGCAAATAATGAAAATGGTCATTATGAAGACTATATAATCATGTATGCAATCAACAATAGTCAAGGTTGCAGTCAAAGCTAGTCGGGTCAATTCGGATTGACCCTTAAAAGTTTGTAAATAAGTTTTGTATGACTAGCGTGTAAAATTTGATTAAGAAAATTCTATTACTTTACCAAGTATTTGATTGTTTGGATAAAAATATATCTTGAACCATTTTCTAATTCCTGTTAGAGATTAAACATAACCCGAATAATCAATCCATTTATAACTAAAAAGGGTAAACTGAGATGTTTTTCCTGTTCAGGTTACCCGGGAAGGGTGAGTCTTTGACTCAGATGTACGTGGCCTAACCAAGGTATCCCTGTGACTGTTTCCTGACCCTTCCCTGGCCACCCTCAAGATGTTTACCTAGGGAGGTTCGAACCCGTGACCTCTTTGAGGACCAACGCCTTACCACCAGGCCACCTTGGTGGTGGTTAATCCATTTGTAACACGATGAGTGAAATTGCAACTTTAATCGAAAGAATTAATAAGATCGTCGTTTTCTATGGATCAAGCATGCATTTAGACAAGAAATACTCAACTTATGTAATTAATTATGTATACACAAGAAGCTAAACATGAAAGAGACAAACCTCCACTACTCCATGACAAAAGCAATGGTGCTGTTAAAGTAACTACCCAGCAAATAAACCAATTGGCTAATGTAGCTATACTACCCGCAAGTCCTTTTATATTTACCGGAAGAATCTGTTATTCACCAACAAAAATTGAGTACACGACAAATATGTAATATATTTCATTAAGAAATCTTTAACTGTAATTACCTCGGACATAATAACCCACGGAATCGGTCCCATTCCAAGAGAAAAACCAATGATCATCCCCTAATTAGAACTTTAAAATTAGATTTGACCAAGACACTTTTAGCAGAAAAGTATTAGAGATAAATAATTAAAAAATTTACCACAACTCCAATCACTGATAAGATGCTCATTACTGTATGCATGGTGGAATTTTCCTCTACAAAACCCTGAAATTTTACTCGAAACGATTAGTTACAAGGATAATGATACATAAACACTTTTTTCCTAGAATTTTAGAGCTATTAATATGTAAAATATGAATATAAAACTATAATATTACGAAATTAGTCTAACTTTTTTAATAAAAGTTTTTATGCATTTGAAAGTACTGAAGATGGTTTCTGACCCATTTGACCCGTTCAACCCGTTAGAGATAAAACATAAGGCAAACTGATTCATTTATCAATATTGTAAGGGGAAAATAGATAAGTACCTTAATGAAAAAAGATGCTGCAACGAGTATGAGACTAAGAGTCATTCCGGAAGAAGAGACCTACAAACGATCTTGTTATTCTTTTAAATCAGTAGAAAAGTGTGTGTGTGTGTGTGTGTGTGTGTGTGTGTGTGTGTGTGTGTTGGTCCTTACAATAAGCAGAATCCTTCGGCCTGTTTTGTCAACCAACCATGTTGAAACTGCAGTTGCAATGACCTGAATTGTAAAGTATATTTGGGTATAACTTAATGAGGATTTAACTTATTCATTGATGATGGAATAAGAAATTCACAATTGAAAACATATACGAGTAGTTGTTGACTTGTTTGCACTTACTTGGATAGCACCAAGTCCAAACGTAGCAACATTACTATTAGAAATTCCTATTTGATAAAAGAAATTATATTAATTATTTAGAACAAATAACAGTTACATAATTATAGATTGCTAAAGCAAATGAAATGTGCAACACTGACCTGCAGATTGAAAAATGGTACTGGAATAAAAGAGAACACCATTAGTTCCAGTTAGTTGTTGAAGGACAAGTAAGCCAATTCCTATCTGCATGATATAAGGATTAATGTAGCCAAATGGTTAAAATCCAATAGTTAAGAGTTTATAAATAGAACGCGTTATATAAAAAATAAAAATATACACACCATAAGAGGAAACCAGTATCTTCTTTGTTTAAGATCTGAAAAACGAATTGCAGCTCTTCTATTTGATGATGCCACAGACCTCTGCAAATCTTACGGTAAAAAATTTAAAGATATTTGTCGATACACGCATGTTTATACATATGTGTGTGTATTGATATATGTATACATGCATGTGGAAAGTTTATTCCCATAATGGAGCTGTCTTCTTTTCTTTTACCTTTTATCAGATTTCAGCAAGTATCATGTTACTCATTCCACATTTGATTAATAAGAAAATGATTGAAAAAAATAATATTTTTCACATCAAAATAATCGTTTATGTTCATCCAATGGAATTGGACAATCGAATTCTTTTTCTTTCAAAAATATAAGAAAAACCAACAAAAATAATTTGCATTCATCAAACGTGACTATGTCAGATGAATAAATTAATAGTTTCCACAAATCTGAGAAAACATCAATTTATGTAGGAGAAAAAAGTCCCAATTCGGAAACTAACACCGTGTGTGCACATGTGCATGTGCTTATGTGTGTGTCCATATGCATGCTAATTTGTATAATAAAAATATATACTGAAAAACTTATTCCAGATTTCACAATTCCTCATGGCAACTCAAAGATTTACCTTAATTTCATTTACTTCCTGGGTAATATCAGTATCAAACCCACGAAGAACTTGCAAAGAAGCTTCAAAATCATCTGTCATTCCCATTTTTGCCTGAAATAAGAACAAACCTTATTACTCATTGCTTAATATATAAACAATTAAATCAATAGATTATAAATATAGACTCTTTAGTAAGCTTACCAACCACCTAGGACTCTCTGGGATGAAAAAGAGGCCAGGTATCAAAATTAAGCAAGGAAGCGTTCCTGCAAGTAAAACACGTAAAATATCATACTGTTTTTTAATCGGGTTAAGATCCTCTCATGTTATGGTCAGACATGATCCATCACGTTCTCTCACAAACATGAGAGTGGTACCTTACTTTAAGTCAAGAATGGGTCTATTCGTAGGACCCACTCTGATGTTTGTCAGACTACATGATGGGTCATGTTTGACCACAACAAGATAGGATCTTAACCCTTTTTAATCAATGTTAGGTTGACTACAGTTAATTATCGAAGTTTAATCCCTTGAAAAAGAATATTCCTGAGGTTTACCCAAAATGGCAAGAACTCTCCAATTTACAAAAAGTCCCAGCAAATAAGAAAGCATAATCCCAATAGTGACAGATAGCTACCAAAGCAAAAACATAAAAATCATATAAATCATAAAAATCACAAAACTTTATCATATAAATATGACTAAATTATACAACTAATAATTATAAATCTAATTAGAGTTACCTGGTTGACGGAACCTAAGCCCCCTCTCATGTTTTGCGGCGCTATCTCAGCTATATAAACAGGAACCTTCGTAATACACAAAGAAAGACGGTTTAAATTAGATTTCCTTCTTGAAGACAGTTTCTTTTTGGACTGAAATCAGAACAAGAAGATTTACCGTATAAGAAATAATCCCAACACCAAATCCTTCCAACAACCTTCCCATGTAAAGAAATGATGAATCCTAAGAAAAACATTGGCAATTTGATCTGGTAAAGGCTTTGTATAAGGTGAAAAATATGTAATAGGCAATTGAAGAATAGTGTATAAGGAGCTAACTGTGGCAAATGATATGGCAAGCCAGCCAAGTATATTCGGGATAGCAGCAATCATCAAAGACTGCAACAAAAAATCCAATATGTACATTAGTAACCGAGTTTTTCACCTTCAACTTTTCTTTATCGCCTTTTATATTTCAAATATTATAAGCCTTACTATTTGCTAAGGCATACTGCATACAGGGATGTTTGGATATGTGTTTTCCAAGTGATTATTGCAACTTGAAATATCATAATTGAATAACCATACACTCGGTGGACTGAACTCAATGAAAGCTACCCCTTACCAACTTCTCTATATCAAGACATCTTGACCCCTAATGATCAGAAATAAGCATGATCACTTTTCTTTCCAAACACTATTTTTAGCAATTTCATTTAAGCCACACATCCAAACACCCTATATATCCATTGCAATGCTATACTTCTGGCAACTCAAAAAAGTAAAGCAATTTAGCATTGGAGACACACAATAAGGCAAAGAGAGCCATACCCCTTTTCTGCCAATATACTCTGCTATTTGACCGCTAGCTATGGCACCAACCATGGCACCCACATTTGATAAAGAACCAAAAAATGAGAACTGAAACACAATACTTTAGATCAATTTCACAAGCACTACAGGAAAGCAGAAGTGAATAAGCTTCAAATTTCAAAGAAACGAAAAGGGGTCAGTAAGCAAACCTCAGAAACTGTAAGTTTAAGATCTCGACTGATATCCGATTGTGTAGGTGAAGAATAGCCACCCTGCAAGTAAATTTGCATTCGTAACTTGATAGTTTAACGTCAAAAATCAAATCTCGGCCATTATCGTGGGTTTGGGTATTATTGCTTACAGTGAAACCGAACTGAATAGGGCCAAGGGCAACGATGAGGACACAAGCGAGCACAGAAACAGAGCGATCTCTTATCATTTGAGAAGACGTCATCATACTCGATTGTCTTGAACCCATACGATACCAACTTCCAGTATGAAGAAAGGGTTTTCTGAGATCTCTCCCATCTTCATTTTCGTCTCTGAAACTCATTGCTTCTCTCTCTAGAACTCCCACCTCAGCGAACTACACGAAATATCTGTTATTATTGGTCATGAGCACTAAATGTTCGACGAATTGCGTGAGAGAGAAAGAGAAACACATGGTTGGAATTTGGAAAGAAAGAAACGGACAGCGGCGAGGACAGGTGGACTCGCGATTTGACTGGAAACTGCAAATTGATGAGTCGACATATGTGTTTGGTTATGATTGATCGATCATGGTTGTTTCTACATGAAATAGACCACCTTAAATGAAGAAATAGATCATATGATGATTGAGGAGTTTAAGGAAAATAGACCCAACCATGATCTCAACTCATAACTATGTGTTTAGACATCCTTTTTTTTTCATTTTATATTGTTTTTTTTTTCGTTCTTTTAAGTGGCAAAAGAAAGGCCCAAAAAATAAAAACTTCGTGATCGTCATCATCCCATCTAAATAACTTGAAAATATTATTAAACACTTTTACTAGCAAGACACTAGCAAAAAAGATAGAGTACAAGAAACCAACAAACTAGGGCTGTAACGTACCGAACGAACACGAACGGGGCTTGTTCGTGTTCGTTCGTTTAACCTTAACCGAACAAATAAACGAACACGAACGGAAATGTATGTTCGTTCGTTTAAGTTTAGCCGAACAAATAAACGAACACGAACGATAAATGAACGAGCATTTGTTCGATTGTTTATAGAATTGGTTAGTTCGTGTACAAATTTGTTCGTTCATTTAAATGATAAACAAACGTAAACGAATTAACACACACTAAAATACATATCCAAAATTATTAAACACTATATTTAAACACACACATATAATATGAATATATATATTTATATGAAATATAAACGAACATAAACGAACGGATAACCGAACGTTCACGAACATAAATGAACGAATGAGAGCTCTGTTCGTGTTCATTCATTTAATTAAAGGAACGGAAAATCTTGTTCATGTTCGTTAGTTTATTAAACAAACGAACTTCCCACCGAACAATTTCACGAACGGTTCATGAACGTTTTGTTCATTTACAAGCATACAACAAACCAAAGACCATTACAAAGGGAGAATCAATACAACACACCATTGGGTTACCATCACCTACTTTATATTCCCTTATGTCGACGAGAATTTGAAGCATTAGAAGACAATAAATTTAAAGAATAGATGATAAAAATCTTAGCATTATTTCCTATTTTCTTACCTCGTGAATTTACAAATCGTATATATATATAGGGGAAGGTTTATTCGAGAATCGTTGTTAGCCCGAGAAACGCGTGAACCAATCTCAGTCGTTCCTTGGATATGGGAAGTTCATAGATGGAAAGCGTGGAAGGATAGAGTGTGGCATGGTGCATGTGAGAAATTCATGGGTGGGCAATGACATTGAAGTAGGGGAAGTTGGACGGCTCAGATTGGTTCTCGCGGTTCTCGCACTAAGAATGGTTCTCAAATTAAAAACTTCTTCCTATATATATAGGGAGCGAGAACTGTTTCGTACGAAAACTGCGAGAACCATTCTCAGCCAATCAATTAATTAGCTGTCTTAAAAGTTAATTATTAAATAAGAAGGGTAGATTTGTCAAAATGAACCCCTGATCATCGTTCCCCAAGCTAAACCCCTATTTCTTCTTCAATCATCCAATTTCATTTCAGATCGGCAACATCGCTTCTTATCGTCAACATGCCGGAAACTTCTTCTCACCGGAGACCTTGGTGTTTATCACCCAATACATCGGCTTCTATCTCTTTGTGTTAGACCACCTCAGCACCCGTCGCCGCCACGCTCCTCGCCGTCGCCGGCCTCTCACTCAGAGACCTACGATAGATCTTTGCCTCTTATACTATCGAAGACCGCTGGTGTGCACTGGACTGCTGGTTTTTTTTCTTATAAAATCTTGTGACACAACCTCGTTTTAAATTTATAAAAACGATGTTACTAAGAAGATACTACACACAACTCAGGCAAGTATAACCTGGTCAATAGCAGTATAGACTTGGTAAGACCGGATATCGTTCCACCAAGACAGGAAGCTACCAATACTTAAGTCTCATTGTTATTCGATCAGCAGAATTAATATTAAGCAAGTGACAGAATGAACTAAATTAATCAAGAACTAAAGTAACTAACACAGATTAACACTGAAGGCAACCAGGTAGGATAACAGATTCACTCAGGCTTTTGAATCACCGAGACTAGTCATGGCAATGACACAATACAAAACATAATATGAAGACTTGAATAGATTAAGCGCATAACATGCTGTTCTAATACTCACAAGACTACATTATCATGCAGAAATTATCACTCGAGTTATCAAGACTCAGACTTAGCAATTAAACATAATCAGGCAAGCAACGACATATAAGGATTTAACTACAAATCCACCAAATCACGTCCAAATCAGACTACAAATACATACATCTTTTCAAATGACATATCCAGTAGTCTTCAGAACCCAAAAAGGTGTTAAAGTGGTTAAATAAGTTAAAACAAGCAAAAACAGCAAACTGTTGTGAAAATAACCTCCTACGGCCGTATGGATTTCTCACTACGGCCGTAGCAATTGTACAGTCCCTACGGCCGTATGGATTTCTCTCTGCGGCCGTAGGAACCAATACGACAGAACAATCAAATCTAACATAAAGACATTCAACAACAAATTATAATCTAGACTTTAATCTCATATCATAAACACATGTAAACTGGTACAATGGGGCACAAACTCCTCTAAACTCAAACCACACAATTAAGGGGTTTTAATGATTAGCCACATGATTACTAAAGATATGAACATGTTAAACCTACAATTTCTAGTGTAGCCAACACTTCTTGAAACATGAATCATGTGATATGCACATTGAACACTAAGACAAGCATAACAAAGGCATACATGTGAGTTCATTTCACCATCTAAGCATACCAACAAACATCTTTGTGAACCCTTTAATTATTTGTAGCATGTTAGACCAATGAATACACCAAATGACAAGATTTTCATCTACAATCACAAGGCATGCATAAAACCAACATATGAATAAAATGACCAATAATGGATGAACCTACAAGGATTCAAAACATATTCCAATAATGATATCTAAAGACAACCATGCAAGATGTATCATTTCTAATAACAAACTTAACTTGAAATTAGTAAAATCAACCATCATTCTTGAATATCCACATGCTTAAATATGAAGGAGTTATCCTATACATATTATCACACATGAACATGGTAAGATTAAACGTATTAAGTTGATAAAACACACTTGTATTCAAGATCAAAACATGCATATTTGAATCAAGTCATCATAAAAGTCAAATATATTTCCATAACTAGCCAAGAATCATCTTGGCCCAAGTGAAATAAGTTTAGCTATCCATATACATCAATAAAAGCACTACAACATCTGGAACACATGGGTACATGATGGAATTTAAAAATGGAAAGAGTATACCCAAGCTAATCAATGATAAAACTAGTGAATCCAAGCTCCAAGATGTTGTTCCAAGCCTTCTAATCCAATTCCTACTCCTTTGAATCACCAAGAGAAGTCCCCTGGAGTGTTAGAGTGTTTAGAGAGGGTATATAGATGTGTTTTTCCGGAGTGGAGGTGAAATTGGTAACCCTTTGCAAAATGGCAGAATTCTGAATTTAATCTGCTGTAAGTGGACTTCCTACGGCCGTAGGAATAAGCCTCTACGGCCATAGGGTGGCTGGGATAGACATTCTCCACACGCAATGTTAAACCAGTCAACCGGGACACGCAAAGATCTGGCAGGGAATGATGGTTTCTAGAAGAAAGACTCCTACGGCCGTAGGGATTATCTTCTACGGCCGTAGGGCTCACTTTTTCACTATTCTTCATTTTTCTTCAATTCTTTCCTTGTTTTGCCCATTAATCTTGCTTTAAGCTCTTTGTAACCTGCATGGTGAATGTTAAACATAATAAATCAATTATAACAAGAATCACCTTGAATTTTGGCTAAGTACGGGGTATTCTAGCATGTAAAACATGCATAAAAACGCATATATCAAAATCCCCACACTTAAGCTTTGCTTGTCCCCAAGCAAACTCTAATGCAATAGCTAAAACCAAAGAATTTCTAAAGGCAGCAAATCAGTGCAAACATGTATCATTCCGACATAGAAGAGATCTAAAAGCATAACAGACAGCCAAACACATAAACGAAAACAAACTTCCATGAAAAGCAGATTTTAACATGCATAGATGAATTATGACAAGTATCTAACTTCGTACCTCACCGGAGATCACTCTAGCACTCAATGTGTATTAGGGTTAAGTGTATAAGTGCACGTGTGCTAGATTGAAGGTAAGATTAGCATAAGCTTGATCACAGATCACATCTCCACCAATTACCATAAACATATGCAATTATCAAGAAGACTTTGTCAGGGTTGTAATGTGGCTAGGGCTAAGGGTAGGAATGGGAATATATAAAAGTGGCTAAAATAGAATCCAGAAATCAAGTTCAAAATCGTCAAAGCTGCTATTATTGAAGGAATACAGAATTACATAGTATTTTTGGCGAGAATACAGTTCATCAAGTAGAAATGGACTCAGAATTCTCTGAATGATGGCTAACAACCAGGTAATACCGACAAAGAACTACTACTCAATGTATAACAGGCTCAAAAATAGCCAAGGAAAGCATGCCAAGAAACTGAATTTCTCAATTTTCTCTTTTTCTAATTTTTTTTGGATTTTTCAGAAAACTCAGCTGTATGCAGCATAACCAGAACAAACCAAGGGACATATGTATTTTTCATATCCCACTAATCGGCGCATGAACAACTGACGATAAAAAATACAACGGAACTAAGCAGCATGAAAAGGGTCAAACTGATTCTGGAAACTTAAAAATAAAATAGACTAAAACAGGATAAACATGGGTAATGAAATGAAAGGCTTAGGCTCAAAGTGGATAATTAGGGGTAAACTATAGAAATTGGCTAAAAATAAAAGTATATAGGCTGAATTGGGGTTTCCTAGTGCTTCTATCACTTAACTGCAACAGTTTAGTTCATGATCTCGACATGCATACTAGTAAGCAAGTTCTACAGTCAAAGCAACAATCAGCAAATAAGTGAGTAATTCCATGAGCTAATCATGTAAGAAATGAAGTGTATTGGTTTAAATGCTCAGGAATGCATATCAGGTGTGGCTTGTGCAATTGAAGTCAAACACTTGTTAAAACTCAAGTATTTGTGCAAAATATACTTCATAAAAGCTGAAATGTCACTTGTTTAAAGTCTATCATGCGAGAAGATCTAAACATGTCCAAAATGATAAAATTTTGCGAAAAATTTACGCCTAAATTCAATTTTAAGGTTTAAAGCATAGTTAGCATACAAGAGTTTTCAACAGGACACAGAATAGCAGGCATGTTATATTATTCCCCTCCCCACACTTAAAAGTGTACATTGTCCCCAATGTACTAATAGTAAGCGATAAAGTGCGAGAAAAGAGCTTTAAGAACTCCCTGAACAGCAATTTCGTGTCTGTATTTGCAAGAATTTGAAGGCGTTGGCTTCCTCCCCACACTTAAGCTGAGCTGCCAAGATATCACGAATATTCTTTGCAAAACAACAACTCAACCAAAAGTGAAACATAGAGAGGGACAAAAATAAATCACAAGCTATGGCAAGCAAAAGGAACTAAATACAATAAATATATATCCGAAAATTTACAAGTGTTTTGATGTCATACAGATAGACAAAATAAGTACAAGAACATCAAACACATCAAAATGGCATGTACCACAACATAACAAAATTGTACAGCCAAGCTAATCTAGAAATACAATTAAGGACAACTACTAAACAATCCCCAAAATATAACTACGGCGGAGGCGGCTGCGAAGGCCCGGCTCCATCAGTGAAGTTCCGGAGCCTCTGCGGATAAGCTGGTGGCTGTGGCAACTGCTGCGAAGAAGTCAAAGTGTCGGCCGCAATGAGCTGCATCATGCTGATCATATACTGACGGTGAGCCTCGGCATGTGCAAACTTAGCTCTCTGTAGAGAGAGCGTAGGAGAGAGAGAGAGAAAACGTGCGTTTGAATTTGAAATGGGCATTTTTATAGGAAAGTTCCTACGACCGTAGTAGTATCGAGCTACGGCCGCAGAGGGTTCAAAAAGCTGCTACGACCGTAGTAGTATGGTACTACGGCCGTAGGGGCTCTATTTTGCATGATGACCCATTTTGGATCAGATTTTCAATTCAAACAACATTTTGGCATACACTACTCTCTATAGGCCTCTGGAGAATTTATGGGATACGAGCAAGTAGTACTGAATTGAAAACACACATCTAGATTAGCGACAATGCGAATGGAAAGGGAAACAGAAACCCGGAAAGTGGGCATCCGACAAACACACAATATGTACAAGTAACACACTATTAGTACGGTGTGTAAGCGAACACTTTAACGCGTTGAAATGCGGAGTGTTTTCCTGTCTCTCCAGACTGAATGAGAACTGAAGTGAGAAAATACGAGGAGCTATATGGCACGAACATAGGCATGACCTAGGGATACTAACGAGGCTTAGGCTCGAGTTTGCTTAGCCGGAGACTCACTAACTCATCAATCATTGCACCAGCGTTACTTTTAGGACGTAAGACCCCCGGCTTTTAGCTTAACGGGATCTTCTCGAAGGGCACTGGCACATTCTGACTGAGATATCATCGGCAAATTCTTACAAGCGCCCTCATGCAACAGAGCACCACATCTCCAACATTTCCCTACATATTTGGCACGCCTCTTTGCCGTATAGATAGAAGTGCCTCGATGAAATTTGGCAAAGTTTTGGTCTCTTCTCACCTTTTTCTCATGTCTCATGACAATATCGCGCAGAATATCAGAGGGCAATTGAGTACGCAGAAAAAGACAAGAAAGGAGGGAAAAAGAAGCGGAGGAAAGCATATCCAGTTCTTTAAGGTCTGTCGGTAAAAGACCAAACTCACCCCGCTAAGGTGTGGCGGGGTGAGGCCTTAGAAGTGCTTTCGGATTAGGATCCGTGTTGCTCGGGAGACCACCCTGTGGTCTCTCAGATAAGAGTTTGGAAATCTGGCCTACTTGATTTTCAAGATTTTGAAGCAAGGCCTGGTGATTTCTTAAAGTGGCTTCCACCTGATTGAGTCTAACATCGGTTTGGTCGAATCGTTGCTCAGATCGTGTTAGATATTGCTTCACAAGATCCTCCAGATAGGAAGGTCCTGAAGATGATGATGAAGATTGATTGGGAAGCGGTGTTTGAGTGTTATACTGACGTGGTTGCTCATATGGTTGCGGTTGACGATCAAACTGCTGAGGCTGACGATCGAACTGCTGAGGATGACGTGGTCTCTATGGGTATGGAATCCCTGGAGAGGGTTTAGTGGTTTGGTTATGATAACTGAAGTTAGCGTGATCCCTCCATGCATGATTATAGTTTGTTGCATTGGGATTATACTGAGACCTCAGCTGATTAGTAATGAAATCGACTTCCTCGTGAGCAGGAGTTTCCTCCTGGAATTGGTCACTAGGATGTGGCCCTGAGCAGAATTTACAAGTAGCCTGTTTAGGAGCACACATCTGATCCATTTTCTTTGTCAACTTTTCTACCTGTGCAGAGAGATCAGATAAAGCATCCACATTGAAAACTCCACCGTTCTTTGGCAGTTTCAGTCTCGTGGAGGGGTTCCATTGGTAGCTATTGGTTGCCATATCTTCGATAAGATCATAGCACGCTTGTGGGTCTTTGCTACCCAATGCACCTCCTGCGGCAGCATCTATCATCTGCCGAGTGACAACGGATAAGATATTATAAAATATGAAAATTTGATTCCATAGCTCATATCCGTGTGAAGGACATCTCCTCATGAGATCCTTGTATCTCTCCCAGGCATCATAAAGACCTTCCCCGTCAGTCTGCTGAAATGATGAGATATCATTACACAGCTTGGCCGTTTTGGCCGGCGGGTAGTATTTAGCTAGAAATTTGGCAACAAGATCATTCCATGTAGCAATGGAATTTACCTGGAGAGAATTAAGCCAAAGCTTGGCTTTGTCTTTGAGAGAAAACGGAAATAAACGCAAGCGAATAGCATCATCAGTAACACCAATGATTTTAAACGTATTGCAGATTTCGAGAAAACAGCGGATGTGAGCGTTTGCATCCTCGTCGAGAAGGCCATGAAACTGAACGGAATTTTGAACCATCTGAATTACATTGGGTTTGATTTCAAAATTGTTCGCTGCCACCCTAGGTTTAATAATGGTGTTCTGGATATTGTTAATATCCGGACGAACATAGTCGTTAAGTGTCCAAGGTGGTGGTGGTGGTGGTCCTTCCTCAGCCATGTTTTGAATACGTTCTCTTTGGCGTTGGCGTTGACGGCGTCGGCGTCGTCGAAACTCACGCTCCGGTTCTTGAAAAGGCTCAATTTGCTCAGAATAGAACAAACTGATAGAGGGTGTGAGAAAAAGGAAGAACTACCTAATCAGGCACACCTAATTTCAAGTAACAAGTAACAAGATCGAATCAATAATTAAACTTTTTCTTAGTAGCACACCTATATAGGGAGCGAGAACTGTTTCGTACGAAAACTGCGAGAACCATTCTCAGCCAATCAATTAATTAGCTGTCTTAAAAGTTAATTATTAAATAAGAAGGGTAGATTTGTCAAAATGAACCCCTGATCATCGTTCCCCAAGCTAAACCCCTATTTCTTCTTCAATCATCCAATTTCATTTCAGATCGGCAACATCGCTTCTTATCGTCAACATGCCGGAAACTTCTTCTCACCGGAGACCTTGGTGTTTATCACCCAATACATCGGCTTCTACCTCTTTGTGTTAGACCACCTCAGCACCCGTCTCCGCCACGCTCCTCGCCGTCGCCGGCCTCTCACTCATAGACCTACGATAAATCTTTGCCTCTTATACAATCGAAGACCGCTGGTGTGCACTGGACTGCTGGTTTTTTTTCTTATAAAATCTTGTGACACAACCTCGTTTTAAATTTATAAAAACGATGTTACTAAGCAGATACTACACACGACTCAGGCAAGTATAACCTGGTCAATAGCAGTATAGAATTGGTAAGACCGGATATCATTCCACCAAGACAGGAAGCTACCAATACTTAAGTCTCATTGTTGTTCGATCAGTAGAATTAATATTAAGCAAGTGACAGAATGAACTAAATTAATCAAGAACTAAAGTAACTAACACATATTAACACTGAAGGCAACCAGGTAGGATAACAGATTCACTCAGGCTTTTGAATCATCGAGACTAGTCATGGCAATGACACAATACAAAACATAATAT
The DNA here is from genome assembly GCA_947179395.2 of Pulicaria dysenterica. Taxonomy (NCBI): domain Eukaryota; kingdom Viridiplantae; phylum Streptophyta; class Magnoliopsida; order Asterales; family Asteraceae; genus Pulicaria; species Pulicaria dysenterica. Next base: position 20,646,471 of record OX359290.1, on the reverse strand, counting down.
GAAGACTTGAATAGATTAAGCGCATAGCATGCTGTTCTAATACTCACAAGACTACATTATCATGCAGAAATTATCACTCGAGTTATCAAGACTCAGACTTTGCAATTAAACATAATCAGGCAAGCAACGACATATAAGGATTTAACTACAAATCCACCAAATCACGTCCAAATCAGACTACAAAGACATACATCTTTTCAAATGACATATCCAGTAGTCCTCAGAACCCAAAAAGGTGTTAAAGTGGTTAAATAAGTTAAAACAAGCAAAAACAGCAAACTGTTGTGAAAATAACCTCCTACGGCCGTATGGATTTCTCACTACGGCCGTAGCAATTGTACAGTCCCTACGGCCGTATGGATTTCTCTCTGCGGCCGTAGGAACCAATACGACAGAACAATCAAATCTAACATAAAGACATTCAACAACAAATTATAATCTAGACTTTAATCTCATATCATAAACACATGTAAACTGGTACAATGGGGCACAAACTCCTCTAAACTCAAACCACACAATTAAGGGGTTTTAATGATTAGCCACATGATTACTAAAGATATGAACATGTTAAACCTACAATTTCTAGTGTAGCCAACACTTCTTGAAACATGAATCATGTGATATGCACATTGAACACTAAGACAAGCATAACAAAGGCATACATGTGAGTTCATTTCACCATCTAAGCATACCAACAAACATCTTTGTGAACCCTTTAATTATTTGTAGCATGTTAGACCAATGAATACACCAAATGACAAGATTTTCATCTACAATCACAAGGCATGCATAAAACCAACATATGAATAAAATGACCAATAATGGATGAACCTACAAGGATTCAAAACATATTCCAATAATGATATCTAAAGACAACCATGCAAGATGTATCATTTCTAATAACAAACTTAACATGGAATTAGTAAAATCAACCATCATTCTTGAATATCCACATGCTTAAACATGAAGGAGTTATCCTATACATATTATCACACATGAACATGGTAAGATTAAACATACTAAGTTGATAAAACACACTTGTATTCAAGATCAAAACATACATATTTGAATCAAGTCATCATAAAAGTCAAATATATTGCCATAACTAGCCAAGAATCATCTTGGCCCAAGTGAAATAAGTTTAGCTATCCATATACATCAATAAAAGCACTACAACATTTGGAACACATGGGTACATGATGGAATTTAAAAATGGAAAGAGTATACCCAAACTAATCAATGATAAAACTAGTGAATCCAAGCTCCAAGATGTTGTTCCAAGCCTTCAAATCCAATCCCTACTCCTTTGAATCACCAAGAGAAGTCTCCTGGAGTGTTAGAGTGTTTAGAGAGGGTATATGGATGTGTTTTTCCGGAGTGGAGGTGAAGTTGGTAACCCTTTGCAAAATGGCAGATTTCTGAATTTAATCTGCTGTAAGTCGACTTCCTACGGCCGTAGGAATAAGCCTTTACGGCCGTAGGGTGGCTGTGACAGACATTCTCCACACGCAATGTTAAACCAGTCAACCGGGACACGCAAAGATCTGGCAGACAATGATGGTTTCTAGAAGAAAGACTCCTACGGCCGTAGGGATTATCTTCTACGGCCGTAGGGCTCACTTTTTCACTATTCTTCATTTTTCTTCAATTCTTTCCTTGTTTTGCCCATTAATCTTGCTTTAAGCTCTTTGTAACCTGCATGGTGAATGTTAAGCATAATAAATCAATTATAATAAGAATCACCTTGAATTTTGGCTAAGTACGGGGTATTCTAGCATGTATAACATGCATAAAAACGCATATATCAACCGCTGATATTCCTCACTTGATGTGTGAAATCTAGTTATAAAATTTAAAGTCCAATATTCACCTATTCTAGCATAAACACACACTAGGCAAGTGTACCTAATCGTGTAGTAACAAAAGAACGGCAAGTAATGGGTATCGTATCCATAGGGAGTGATGCAAACACACAAGAAAAAATAGACTAAAATTAACCTAAAATTTGGGTTTTTCAGTTTTAAGAGAGATTACTGATAATAACTACTAATTTAAAGCAAGCAAGTAAAATAAATATGAACTTTTGCAAATGACCAGAATATATGTGAACAAGTATCCATCTTAATCTCTCCCCCTATTGTGATATATCTCAAGATCAATTTAATCGATTACCCGGATTGACTTAACCATATTCAATTTCCGATTTCATATAGTTATTGCGAGATAGATAAGAATAACAACTTCCAATTGATCATCAAATCCACACAACCTAGTTCATAATTCATCAACCACACTAAACAAGTTTAACATAACCAATCTTATCCTTGATGGTAAACCCTAGATTATTAGGTTTAGATTACGGTTTCTAGATTTTGATTACCAATCCAAGAAAACCCTTGAACAATTCATAGACAAACCATTCAAAGAGGAACATAAATCATATAAACATCCTATTCATAATCAATATGTCGATAAATCCAGAAAACATGAGATTAAAACCATAAAAATCCAAGCTTTGATTGAATAAACATGAAACTAGAATCAATCCTTAAGTAATCAAAGAAATCAAGACATATCCTAATTAGGGTTCAATCATAAGATGAATACAAGAGGTGATTAGCCTATAATCAGGCTTAAATAATCCAAAAAAGTCTTAGAAATCATTACTGATCGAAGAATAGGCATGAATTCGACAAACCGGATGGATGATGATGATGATGATTGATTGATATGGATGAATTACCTAGGCTCCAAGGGTGTTTCCTCACCCTCCAGGGTTGCAAAGAGCTTTGAAAATCGCGTAGGGCCGGCCAAGTGACAAAAGGTGAGATCTGAATGTTTAAATTTCGAATTTATAGGTATCTGATCTGCGCAGGCTCGCGGCGCGAGCTTATATGCTTCGCGACGCGAGCCTATATGCTTCGCAGCGCCAGCTATGTGGTTCCCGAAGGTCAATTTTCCAGAGAGTTACTCGTGGCATGAGCTCGAATTCTTCACTGCGCAAGACCCTCGCGGCGCGAGGTAGGGTGTAGCTCGCGGCGCGAGCTACCCTGCTGGGCACGGATATTCGATTTTTCTTCATCTCTTGCTCGTTTTCCGCATATCTTCCACCGTTTCAGCATTTTGACCCTGCAATCATCCCAACATAACCAATTAGGTGCAATATATGATCATTTACGCGTGAAATTAATGTAAAATAAACAATATTTACGGATTAAAACATAGCTTAATCCAGAAATATCACAATTCCCACACTGGATCTTGCTTGTCCTCAAGCAAATTATCAAGTAGACATAAACCAACCCGGCCAACCAAATTCCCCAACTTAATTACCGCAAGTAAGATAGATCATCCCAAACGAATAAACCAATTAGGAAACAATCAATAATCGACAACATGCACCGTATCACATCCTCACAAGGAGTTCACTCAATCACTCAAGTTTTTAGGCGTTGTATTTTGAGGTGAACACTCCTGATAGCAAACAGGAAATTAACTAGCATAAACTTGTATCCAATTCAAATATCCATCACTAGAGTTGTCAACCGTCAAGAGGTCTTTAAAGGTTATAACATTAGGCTAGGGGTAAAAGGTAGGGGACGTGGAATTTAAGGTGACTAAGATAGCGAAAATCTAAACTATGCTGAAGACAATGACTTACTACTCAACTGGAACTGTCAAACCAAACTGACATGGAAGACTAATAAGAGTTCTTGAACTAAGACCACTGGGTCACACTAAAGTATATAACTCTTCATGCATTTTGTTTTTTTTTATTTTTAACAATGCATTTGAGGAGAAATCGCTGACACTTCCATGTTTAAGAATCTGCAATTTATTGAGGCTGCATACTGCTTTTATTTACTGGATGGAATGACGCGCGGCATAATTGGAAATCATATACTCAGCACAATCAAGACTTAAGCTAAGGCCAAAAGGAAGCTAAAAATGGATTTGGTTAAACAGTGTGGCTAGAAACGAAGAGGCTAAGGATTCAAAATGGCGTCAAGGGTATTATGTACTAAAATTGAGTACTACGCGTTAAAGGGTAGGGCAGATTAGAAAATCTAACAATAAGATATTCTAACGAAATACAGGCTAAAACCATGGGTAAAACAATTGAAGGCCTCTATCAGTGCAATGGTGACAAACTCATTGTGGTGATCTCGAAAAGTACCTTGGTAACAAGTTCTACAGTCTATGCTTGCAGCTATCCTCACACAATCGAATAATTTATACTAAAAATTACTACTAGGTTCAAAAACTCTCAATTATGGAAATGGGTCAAGTGATGGTCAACAAAGCATGCAATCTCAAATATCATGTTACCAACAATTTATTCATTTGGGAAAAACTATAATAATGTGGATTGTAAGGTAAGGGAGAAAACTGGCCAAAAGTTAAATTATACCATAGACAAATGCTCGAAGGCAAGAAAAGTTAAGTTTACTTAACCCAATTCCCACACAATAACGATTTGCATTATCCCCAATGCATTCAATTAAGCAATAAAATAGAAGTAGGTTAAGAAACTTCCTGGGATGGCATATGTAGTGGACATGGAGCGTTTGTCTCCTATAGCAATCATCAATCATCAAAGCAACGGCTGCCAATCACGACCAGCACAAACAAACAAACAAAGCAAAACCCACAAAAGCAAAACCAAACAAAGCAAACGAATCAGAAAACGAAAGTAACAGTACATCCCAATAGAGTGTATCAAATAAAGCAAATCTCAAACAAATGTCCATCAATTGTATCAAACTAAAACTCGGAACACTATGGCTAATAAAGGTCATCCCTATGAGGCTCGGACTGGTGGTAATGCGACCCGGATGCTGATCCTAGGTAAAACGGCGGGTTTGGCCCATTGGAAGCCCAGTATGGTGGCGGCTGATATGCTGGGAGCTCATACTGCCGCCCAAAAACCTGAGCGAAATCTCTCTGTTGCCAGTCCACAGTGTACCGAAGCTGAGACATCTGATAATCACTCCGCCTATGGCGATCCTGTACCGAGTCCCGAAATGAGTCGAAGGAAACCTCCAACTGCTGCATGCGATCTATGAGATCCTGATAAGCCGTCCGTGGATCCCACTCCTGCTGGTTAACCTCATGTGGCTGGGATAGACCCTCATCTGCCCTGCGAGCAGAGCTGCGTGCCTGGCGGACCGGGCTTTCCGGAATGTGGGGGTCATAGTTCCATTGCCATGTACCTCTTCGTTGTAAGAGGCCGTGCTCAATCACTTGCATGCCTGAAAGTTGAGTCTCACGAATATGTCCCATCGGCTCCTGCTCAGTCAGTGAAGCAACAATGCGCGGGTGAAGTATCCCAAAGTGCTATGCCAGTCTCGTGACATAGCGGCCACCACAGATGGCGCTGGCGCTCCTTTGGCCAGTGGCCTCAGTTAAATAGGCAGCCATGAAAATGGGATGTTTACGAACCGATCCCGAGAGATGAGGTGGAACAGCAGCCAAACATCGGTTCTATTCACTTTTTCCAAGCTCTCCCTCCGTTGATTAATTGAGCACGCGATCATGCGATGGAGAACCCGATGCTCTGAATTGTGAATGTGGGAGGCCTTTGTGTTTGCCCCTATATAAGCATGAGCACCCAATGTGGCCCACATGGCATGGATGATAGCATCCTCGGTCGGACCGACTATATATTGATTGAAGTACAGTGGAAAGGCAGGGTGGGCGATCTCAGATGGTGTGTAAATGCCGACCCAGGTGGCCAATTCAGTTAGGGAGCCTTTCCTCCACACTCCCCCCAGTCTAAACGCAACTGCAAATGGATCATGAATATTTTCAAGCAAGGCGGTGACGCGCATCCTGTAGGTGGAGAAGAATTCTAGACAAAGCTCGCGGTACACCGGCTCTCGAATATTAAGTACGTTATCCCACGCATGGCAGGTGAATATCTCTTGGCCGGACTCATCTCGGAGAGTGCGATGGAGGTAAGCACGAATGTCGTCCGCTTTGCCGAGTCTTTGCATGAAGTCCCAATCCAGAGTTTTACCAGAGTCAATTCGCCGGCGGCTCAGTGTTGTCAGCCGGTCCTTCATTGCATTCAGTTGGGCAGAGATATTGCCAAATCCCGGTCCCGCTACCGCAATATTTTGGTCCAGATTCAAGAAGACGTGGTCTCCCCTTTCGTTTTGAAGGTTGACCGGGAACCCATCGTTGTGAAGAGTTGGGGCTGAAGTGGATACAGAATGATGAGTACGTTGCAAATCAAGAACCAAGTGATGGCACATGACAGTTAGTACCCAGAATGAAACCCCAAAAATCTATCAAAAAGAGACCTCCAATTCCCACACAATAGAATTGGAGAGTCAAAACATGCGGCGCAGAGATAGAAAAACTGACATGGCCTACTGCAAGATGGGCTAAATACAACGTAATGAGCATGAACCCTAGGCATCATAAGCACAACCCAAAGTAGCCACAATGGATGAATAATGCACACAACACAAAAAAGACCAAAGAGTTACATGAAGAACACGTTCGTGTAGCATTATTCTAAGCATGAATATCATGTGTAATAATTGACCAAAATAGCCACAACTAGCAAAAGTCAAACTGAAAAGTCAACGGTTTGACCCGCTACACATGGATTGCCAAAAATTGCTTCCAAAACTTACATTGAGCACCATCTTAAGCAACAATAACAATAATTGAAGCAGAATAAGGCATTACAATAGCAAAAATCGAGATCAAGAAGCATGAACATGAAAACCCTAGGCAAAAGTCGAATTTCACATGTAAGGTATGAAAAACATGGATTAGATCACTTCTAATAATGGAGAAACTCAAAATCTAACATAATGTAAGCATAAAAGCATGAAAGATTCGAGATTTGAGCAATAACATCCATGAAATCGGTTTTGGAACAAAACCATGAAGAAAACCCACAAAAATGGTGAAATCCACCATAGATCTTGAAGAAAAACGGTTTAGAAGTGATTCATACCTTAGGAGCCATTGAAATCCGGAAGAATTAGTGAAAAACTCGAAGAAAATCGATGAATGGGGGTAGTAGCAGCCGGTCTCGCGCAGGGAGGTAGTGGGGTTTTGAATGAGAAGAAGATAAGAAATCTTATCCTAAAAATCTGCTCCAGCCGACCTCGCGGCGCGAAACAGTAGGGGGCTCGCGGCGCGAGCTGCGTTGACCCGCGTTCTTCTTCGTTGACCAGGATTGCGGCGGGAGGTCTGGGGCTCACGGCGGGACACACGCTCTGGAAAAATGGACAACTTATTGGGGTACCTCGCGGCGCGAGGTAAGGGATGGCACGCGGTGCGAGCTTCAGATTTACTGAAACCTTCGATTTCTGACAAAATAAACACACGAACAAACGGAAACGCAAACAAATGAACAGAAACACACAAAAACAGAACGAAACACACGGGTTGCCTCCCGAGAAGCGCATTTTTATTAACGAGTCATAGCTTCACTCGACCGTTTAGCTCACGGTTCTTTCGGAAAGAGGGTCATCTCTTCGCCCTCTGGATCGGGTATGTTGCCGTGGTAAAGTTTAAGACGATGTCCATTGATGCGGATAATATCTTTTCTCAATTGCACATCCACGTACCCTGATGGATAGGCCGCGACCAACGTGTATGGTCCAGCCCAAATCGATTTGAGTTTGCCGGGCGAAAATTTGAACCTCGTTTGGTGAACCAACAGAAGGTCGCCCTTTTGAAAGGTTTTGATCTCTTTCAACCTGTTATCGTGCCACATCTTTGTCTTCTCCTTGTAGATGCGTGAATTCTCATACGCCGCCAACCTCAACTCTTCTAACTCATTGATTTGGAATTGACGCTCCTCACCGGCCTTGCACAAATCTAAATTGCACTATTTGATAGCCCAATAAGCTTTGTGCTCTATCTCAAGGGGAAGATGACACTTCTTCCCATAGACCAATTGAAATGGTGTGGTCCCGATAGGTGTTTTGAAAGCCGTGCGGAAGGCCCACAATGCATCATCGAGTTTTTGAGACCACAACTTCGGGTTGTTCTCAACGGTCTTTTGCAAAATGCGTTTTAAAGCACGATTAGTGTTCTCTACTTGCCCACTCGATTGTGGGTGATAGGCGGTGGTGAATTGGTGATCTACCCCATAACGATTGAGTACCTTTTCCATGAGATAGTTCAAAAAGTGGGTACCTCGATCACTTAAGATAGCTCGGGGACAGCCGAATCTAGAGAATAGGTTCTAGATGAAATTGACTACGACTCTTGCATCATTGGTCGGGAGGGCCTTGGCCTCGGCCCATTTTGAGACGTAGTCGACGGAGACTAGAATGTATTTTTTGTTGTGGGAGATAAGGAAGGGACCCATGAAATCAATTCCCCACACATCAAATACCTCACAAACAAGAATGCCTTGTTGTGGCATTTCATCACGTTTCGAGATGTTGCCAAGCCATTGACACTCATCACACATTTTAACATATGCATGAGCGTCCTTGAAGATTGTGGGCCAATAGAAACCCGCGTCTAACACCTTTCGAGCTGTGTAACTCGGACCAAAGTGTCCACCGGTTTGCCTGTTGTGGCATTCCTCTAAGATTTTTCTCGCTTCATCTCCATGAACGCACCGACGAACGACATTGTCGGCTCCAACTCTCCACAGGTTGGGATCTTCCCAGAAATAGAACTTGAGATCCGAAAAGAATTTACCTTTTTGCTTATGAGTAAACCCCTTTCGTAAAATGCCCGCGGCTAAGTAATTATCAAAATCAGCGTACCACGAGGCTTCGGGTTCCTCAAATGACTCCACCGCATTCAGAAACTCGTCCGGAAATGTGTCATGAATTGCATCCTCATTGATTTTCTCGAGGTTGGGATTATCAAGATGGGACAAGTGATCAGCGGCTACATTCTCCGCTCCTTTCTTATCTCGAATCTCAATGTCAAATTCTTGAAGCAAGAGAATCCAATGGATGAGACGAGGCTTAGCATCTTGCTTGGCGAGAAGGAACTTAAGGGCGGAGTGATCCGTGTATACTATGGTTTTGGATAAAACAAGATAGGGCCAAAACTTATCGAATGCAAACACAACCGCGAGAAGCTCTTTCTCGGTGGTCGTGTATTTCTCTTGCGCGCTCGTCAAGGTTCGGCTAGCATAGTATATGGGCTGAAAGTGGTTGTTTTGGCGCTACCCAAAAACGGCCCCCAAGGCGGAGTCGCTTGCATCACACATCAATTCGAATGGTAGGGACCACTCGGGTGGCACCATGATAGGTGCATGTGTGAGCTTCTCCTTGAGGATATTAAAAGCTTCAACACATTCGGGGGAGAACACGAACGGTTTGTCTTTTTCGAGAAGTTGGGTCATCGGGCGGGTGATTTTTGAAAAATCTTTGATGAACCTCCGGTAGAAGCCCGCATGACCCAGAAAACTTCGAACGGTTTTGACGTTCGTTTGGGGAGGCAACTTCTCAATGGCATCAAACTTTGCCTTGTCTACCTCTAAGCCCACTTTTGGAATCTTGTGTCCCAAGACTATGCCTTCCTTAACCATGAAATGGCATTTCTCCCAGTTAAGGACAAGGTTTGATTCCTCGCACCTTGTAAGGACACTTTTCAGATTGGAAAGGCATCGATCAAAGGAGCTGCCGAACACAGAAAAGTCATCCATGAAGACCTCCATGCAGTCATCGATCATATCGTGAAAGATCGCAGTCATGCACCGTTGAAAGGTAACGGGTGCATTGCAAAGCTCAAATGGCATTCTCCTATACCCGAAAGTACCGAAAGGACAAGTGAAAGTCATCTTCTCTTGGTCCTTTGGATCGATAAGGATTTGAAAGTACCTGGTGTGCACCGGACTGCTGGTTTTTTCCTTATAAAATCTTGTGACACAACCTCGTTTTAAATTTATAAAAACGATGTTACTAAGCAGATACTACACAACTCAGGCAAGTATAACCTGGTCAATAGTAATATAGACTCGGCAAGACCGGATATCGTTCCACCAGGACAGGAAGCTACCAATACTTAAGTCTCATTGTTGTTCGATCATCAGAATTAAAATAATAAAGCAAGTGACAGAATGAACTAAATTAAACAGGAAATACAACAACTAAAACAGATTAACACTAGAGGCAAACAGGTAGGATAACGGATTCACTCAGGCTTTTGAATCATCGAGACTAGTCATGGCAATGACACAATACAAAATATAATATCAAGACTTGAATAGATTAAGCGCATAGCATGCTGTTCTAATACTTACAAGACTACATTATCATGCAGAAATCATCACTCGAGTTATCAAGACTCATACTTAGCAATTAAACATAACCAGGCAAGCAACGGCATATAAGGTTTTAACTACAGATCCACCAGATCACGTCCAAATCAGACTACAAAGACATACATCTTTTCAAATGACATATCCAGCAGTCCTCAGAACCCAAAAAGGTGTTAAAGTGGTTAAATAAGTTAAAAAAAGCAAAAACAGCAAACTGTTGTGAAAATAACCTCCTACGGCCGTATGGATTTCTCACTGTGGCCGTAGCAAATTTACAGTCCCTACGGCCGTATTGATTTCTCTCTGTGGCCGTAGGAACCAATACGACAGAACAGTCAAATCTAACATAAAGGCATTCAACAACAAATTACAATGTAGACTTTAATCTCAGATCATAAACACATGTAAACTGGTACAATGGGGTCACAAACTCCTCTAAACTCAAACCACACAATTAAGGGGTTTTAATGATTAGCCACATGATTACTAAAGATATGAACATGTTAAACCTACCATTTCTAGTATAGCCAACACTTCTTGAAACATGAATCATGTGATATGCACATTGAACACTAAGACAAGCATAACAAAGACATACATGTGAGTTCATTTCACCATCTAAACATACCAACAAACATCTTTGTGAACCCTTTAATTATTTATTTGTAGCATGTTAGACCAATGAATACACCAAATGACAAGATTTTCATCTACAATCACAAGGCATGCATAAAACCAACATATGAATAAAATGACCAATAATGGATAAACCTACAAGGATTCAAAACATATTCCAATAATGATATCTAAAGACAACCATGCAAGATGTATCATTTCTAATAACAAACTAAACATAGAATTAGTAAAATCAACCATCATTCTTGAATATCCACATGCATAAACATGAAGGAGTTATCCTATACATATTATCACATATGAACATGGTAAGATTAAACATACTAAGTTGATAAAACACACTTGTATTCAAGATCAAAACATGCATATTTGAATCAAGTCATAATAAAAGTCAAATATATTGCCATAACTAGCCAAGAATCATCTTGGCCTAAGTGAAATAAGTTTAGCTATCCATATACATCAATAAAAGCACTACAACATCTGGAACACATGGGTACATGATGGAATTTAGAAATGGAAAGAGTATACCCAAGCTAATCAATGATAAAACTAGTGAATCCAAGCTCCAAGATGTTGTTCCAAGCCTTCTAATCCAATCCCTACTCCTTTGAATCACCAAGAGAAGTCCCCTGGAGTGTTAGAGTGTTTATAGAGGGTATATGGATGTGTTTTTCCGGAGTGGAGGTGAAATTGGTAACCCTTTGCAAAATGGCAGAATTCTGAATTTAATCTGCTGTAAGTGCGCTTCCTACGGCCGTAGCAATAAGCCTTTACGGCCGTAGGAAATCATGACCCGGATTTTCTCCACACGCAATGTTAAACCAATCAACCAGGACACGCAAAGATCTGGCATGCAATGATGGTTTCTAGAAGACATACTCCTGCGGCCGTAGGGATTATCTTCTACGGCTGTAGGGATCACTTTTTCACTATTCTTCAATTTTCTTCAATTCTTTCCTTGTTTTGCCCATTAATCTTGCTTAAAGCTCTTTGTAACCTGCATGGTGAATGTTAAGCATAATAAATCAATTATAACAAGAATCACCTTGAATTTTGGCTAAGTACGGGGTATTCTAGCATGTAAAACATGCATAAAAATGCATATATCAAAATCCCCACACTTAAGCTTTGCTTGTCCTCAAGAAAACTCTAATGCAATAACTAAAACCAAAGAATTTCTAAAGGCAGCAAATCAGTGCAAACATGTATCATTCCGGCATATAAGAGATCTAAAAGCATAACAGACAGCCAAACACAGCATCGAAAACAAACTTCCATGAAAAGCAGATTTTAACACGCATAGATGAATTTTGACAAGTATCTGACTTCATACCTCACCGGAAATCACTCTAGCACTCAATGTGTATTAGGGTTAAGTGTATAAGTGCACGTGTGCTAGATTGAAGCTAAGATTAGCATAAGCTTGATCACAGATCACATCTCTACCAATTAACATAAACATATGCAATTATCAAGAAGACTTTGTCAGGGTTGTAACGTGGCTAGGGATAAGGGTAGGAATGGGAATTTATAAAAGTGGCTAAAATAGAATCCAGAAATAAAGTTTAAAACCGTCAAAGCTGCTATTATTGAAGGAATACAGAATTACACAGTATTTTTGGCGAGAATACAGTTCATCAAGTAGAAATGGAATCAGAATTCTCTAAATGATGGCTAACAACCAGGTAATACTGACAAAGAACTACTACTCAATGTATGACAGGCTCAAAAATAGCCAAGGAAAGCATGCCAAGAAACTAAATTTCTCATTTTTCTCTTTTTCTAATTTTTTTGGATTTTTTCAGAAAGCTTAGCTGTATGCAGCATAACCAGAACAAACCAAGGGACATATGTATTTTTCATATCCCACTAATCGGCGCATGAACAACTGACGAACAAAAATACAACGGAACTAAGCAGCATGAAAAGGGTCAAACTGATTCTGGAAGCTTAAAAATAAAATAGACCAAAACAGGATAAACATGGGTAATGAAATGAAAGGCTTAGGCTCAAAGTGGATAACTAGAGGCAAATATATAGAAATTGGCTAAAAATAAAAGTTTATAGGTTGAATTGGGGTTTCCTAGTGCTTCTATCACTTAACTGCAACAGTTTAGTTCATGATCTTGACATGCATACTAGTGAACAAGTTCTACAATCAAAGCAACAATCATCAAATAAGTGAGCAATTCCATGAGCTAATCATGTACGAAATGAAGTGTAGTGGCTCAAATGCTCAGGAATGCTTATCAGGTGTGGCTTGTGCAATTGAAGTCAAACACTTGTTAAAACTCAAGTATTTGTGCAAAATCTACTTCACAAAAGCTGAAATGTCACTTGTTTAAAGTCTATCATGCGAGAAGATCTAAACATGTCCAAAATGATAAAATTTTGCGAAAAATTTACGCCTAAATCAATTCTAAGGTTTAAAACATAGTTAGCTTAGCATACAAGAGTTTTCAACAGGACACAGAATAGCAAGCATGTTATATTATTCCCATCCCCACACTTAAAAGTGTACATTGTCCCAATGTACTAATAGTAAGCGATAAAGTGCGAGAAAAGAGCTTTAAAAACTCCCCGAACAGTAATTGTGTCAGCAGTTTAAAAACTTCGAAGGCGTTGGCTTCCTCCCCACACTTAAGCTGAGCTGCCAAGATATCATGAATATTGTTTGCAAAACAACAACTCAACCAAAAGTGAAACATAGAGAGGGACAAAAATAAATCACAAGCTATGGCAAGCAAAAGGACTAAATACAATAAATAAATATCCGAAATATGTACAAGTGTTTTGATGTCATACAGATAGACAATATAAGTACAAGAACATCAAACACATCAAAATGGCATGTACCGCTAGCAACCAAAATTGTACAGCCAAGCTAATCTAGAAATACAATAAAAAGACAACTACTAAACTATCCCTAAACTATAACTACGGCGGAGGCGGCTGCGAAGGCCCGGCTCCATCAGTGAAGTTCCGGAGCCTCTGCGGATAAGCTGGCGGCTGTGGCAACTGCTGTGAAGATGTCAAAGTGTCGGCCGCAATGAGTTGGATCATGCTGATCATGTACTGACGGTGAGCCTCGGCATGTGCAAACTCAGCTCTCTGTATCTCTCTGGACTCCCGCTGCATCTCGCGGATCTCAGAGACTGACCTCTCCAACCTCCCAAGCCTAGCCCTATAATCTCTCGTGTAAACCTGGGCTGGCTGCTGTCGGGGAGGTGGCGTCGTCCCAAAAAGCTCCTCAATAGTGAACTCAGGAGGTCCCTGCTCTAGGGTAGCTCCAGCACCTACTCCCTGCTCTGCTCCTGCTCCTGTCTCTCCAACACCTGCTGCCTCCTCCTCGACCACCCTCGGTGGTTCCCAAACTGTCCCATCAGGGTTGATCAATCTCATCTGGTTCTGGAACCTAGCAGCGACTTTCATATGCTGCAGGACCCCCAAATCTACCGGAGTGGCTCGGGCGGAGCGAACGAGATCATCAGTAATCTCGGCAGTCAGGAGGCCCATAGCCTCTGCTAAAATGGTCACGTACCCTCCTCCATAGATAGCCTGTGAAACACGGGTGGTACGGATCTGAAATAGAAAACGGGCCAGGCAGAGAGCAAGCTGGCAGGGTTGCTGGTGAACCATAGTGTAAAGATAGAATAAGTCGGTGAATTGACCGAACCAGATGAAGCGATGTGTGAGGTCATGCTGTGGACGATCGCCCGATGCAGAATGCGGTGCAGAGGATCCCGGAGCTTCGTGCTCTTTGGCACGATGGCGGTGTTGTAGGCGCCAGTGCCCACCTCCTGCCAGAAGGAGATACCAGTAACCCCCTCCGGCCAATCTATGATACCATCAGTAAACGCCGGAGTATCCAACTCATCGTGCGTGTACAAGCCCATATAGACGGCAAACTGCCGTAGAGACAGCTGCCTCTCAGCACCTAGTAGGTGGAAGGTCAGGGCGTCCTCCCGCTCATAATCCAGCAGTGGGGTAACCAAGTGGATGGTGGAGAAGAACTCCAATGGAAGCTCGTGGTAGACTGCCCTTTGTAAACTGAAGAGCCGCTGCCAATGAGGGCCACAAGTGGTCTGAGCACGGCCTCTGATGTGAAGAGTGGCCAAATCCTCCCATACTAAATATCTGATGGGCTCATACCCATAACTATCAGCTCTATCCCTCAGAATATCTCTATCGATGCGATTCTCCTCGCGGTCGAAGCGGAGGAAGGGAGGAAGCGCGGCGTCCGCTGGATGCTCAACCGGAACTTGGTCCGGATCAACCATGCGTGGAAAATGCCTCGGATCGATGCGTGGCTCAGCGAAGCCTGTCTGCGAGCACGACGACGCATCCTAGTTTGCTGAAAATGGCCGGAGATTGAACAAGATGTGAACGGAAAACCTTCGAACGGTCGTCGGGTGCGTTTTTAGAGAGAGAGAGAGAGCGTAGAAGAGAGAGAAAGCGTGAGCTTGAGATCTGATCTAAGGGTTTATAAAGGGAAGTTCCTACGGCCTTAGGAAGTTAGTACTACGGCCGCAAAGGGATCAGAAAGTTCATACGGCCGTAGCAAGTATGCACTACGGCCGTAGGGGCTATATTTTGAAAGATGACCCATTTTGCATCAGATTTTCAATTCAAACAACATTTTGGCACACACTACTCTCTATAGGCCTCTGGAGAATGTATGGGATACGAGAAAGTAGTACGGAATTGAAAACACACATCTAGATTAGCGACAAATACGAACGGAAAGGAAACAACGGAAACGGAAATGCGCGGAAAGGGAAACGGAAACCCGGAAATTCGGCATCCGACAAACAGACATGTAAGTACAAGTAACACACTATTAGTACGGTGTGTAAGCGAACACTCTAACGCATTGAAATGTGGAGTGTTTTTCTATCTCTCCAGACTGAATGAGAACTGAAATGAGAAAACACGAGGAGCTATACGGCACGAACATAGGCATGGCCTAGGGATACTAACGAGGCTTAGGCTCGAGTTTGCTTAGCCGGAGACTCACTAACTCATCTATCATTTCACCAGCGTTACTTTTAGGACGTAAGACCCCCTCGGCTTTTAGCTTAACGGGATCTTCTCGAAGGGCACTGGCACATTCTGACTGAGATATCATCGGCAAATTCCTACAAGCGCCCTCATGCAACAGAGCACCACATCTCCAACATTTCCCTACGTATTTGGCACGCCTCTTTGCCGCATAGATAGAAGTGCCTCGATGAAATTTGGCAAAGTTTTGGTTTCTCCTCACGTTTTTCTCATGTCTCATGACAATATCGCGCAGAATATCAAAGGGCAATTGAGTAAGCAGAAAAAGACAAGAAAGGAGGGAAAAAGAAGCGGAGGAAATCATATCCAGTTCTTTAAGGTCTGCTGGTAAAAGACCAAACTCACCCCGCTAAGGTGTGGCGGGGTGAGGCCTTGGAACTGCTTTCGGATTAGGATCCGTGTTGCTCGGGAGACCACCCTGTGGTGTCTCAGATAAGAGTTTGGAAATATGCAAATTGATTGGGAAGCGGTGGTTGAGTGTTGTACTGACGTGGTTGCTCATATGGTTGCGGTTAACGATTAAACTGTTGAGGCTGACGATCGTACTGCTAAGGCTGACGGGGTCTCTGTGGGTATGGAATCCCTGGAGGGGGTTTAGTGGTTTGGTTATGATAACTGAAGTTAGCGTGATCCCTTCATGCATGATTATAATTGGTTGCATTGGGATTATACTGAGACCTCGGCTTATTAGTAATGAAATCGACTTCCTCGTGAGCAGGAGTTTCCTCCTGGAATTGGTCACTAGGATGTGCCCCTGAGCAAAAATTACAAGTAACCTGTTTAGGAGGAGCACACATCTGATCCATTTTCTTTGTCAACTTCTCTACCTGTGAAGAAAGATCAGATAAAGTATCCACATTGAAAACTCCACCGTTCTTTGGCGGTTTCAGTCTCGTGGAGGGGTTCCATTGGTAGCTGTTGGTTGCCATATCTTTGATAAGATAATAGGACGCTTGTGGGTCTTTGCTACCTAATGCACCTCCTACGGCAGCATCTATCATCTGCCGAGTGACAACGGATAAGCCATTATAAAATATGAAAATTTGATTCCATAGCTCATATCCGTGTGAAGGACATCTCCTTATGAGATCCTTGTATCTCTCCCAGGCATCATAAAGACCTTCCCCGTCAGTCTGTTGAAATGATGAGATATCATTACGCAGCTTGGCCGTTTTGGCCGGCGGGTAGTATTTAGATAGAAATTTGGCAACAAGATCATTCCATGTAGCAATGGAATTTACCTGGAGAGAATTTAACCAAAGTTTGGCTTTGTCTTTGAGAGAAAACGGGAATAAACGCAAGCGAATGGCGTCATCAGTAACACCATTGATTTTAAACGTATCGCAGATTTCGAGAAAACTGCGGATGTGAGCGTTTGCATCCTCGTCGAGTAATCCATGAAATTGAACGGAGTTTTGAACAATTTGAATTACGTTTGGTTTGATTTCGAAATTGTTCGCTGCCACCCTAGGTTGAATGATGGTGTTCTGGATATTGTTAATATCCGGACGAACATAGTCGTTAAGTGTCCTAGGTGGTGGTGGTTCTTCCGCCATGTTTAGTAAACGTTCTCTTTGGCGTTGGCGTTGACGGCGTCGGCATCGGCGTCGTCGAAACTCACACTCCGGTTCTTGAAAAGGTTCAATTTGCTCATAATAGAACAAACTGACAGAGGGTGCGAGAAACAGGTAGAAAAAGCAAGTGACTACCTAATCAGGCACACCTAACTTAAGTAATAAGTAACAAGATAAAATTAACAAATAAACTATTTCTTAGTATTGCCTGTCCCCCGGCAACGGCGCAAAAAACTTGGTGTGCACCGGACTGCTGGTTTTTTTTCCTTATAAAATCTTGTGACACAACCTCGTTTTAAATTTATAAAAACGATGTTACTAAGCAGATACTACACACAACTCAGGCAAGTATAACCTGGTCAATAGCAGTATAGACTTGGTAAGACCGGATATCGTTCCACCAGGACAGGAAGATACCAATACTTAAGTCTCATTGTTGTTCAATCAGCAGAATTAAAATAATAAAGCAAGTGACAGAATGAACTAAATTAAACAAGAAATACAGCAACTAAAACAGATTAACACTGAAGGCAAACAGGTAGGATAACATATTCACTCAGGCTTTTGAATCATCGAGACTAGTCATGGCAATGACACAATATAAAACATAATATGAAGACTTGAATAGATTAAGCGCATAACATGCTGTTCTAATACTTACAAGACTACATTATCATGAAGAAATCATCACTCGAGTTATCAAGACTCAGACTTAGCAATTAAACATAACCAGGCAAGCAACGGCATATAAGGTTTTAACTACAGATCCACCAGATCACGTCCAAATCAGACTACAAAGACATACATATTTTCAAATGACATATCCAGCAGTCCTCAGAACCCAAAAAGGTGTTAAAGTGGTTAAATAAGTTAAAAGAAGCAAAAACAGCAAACTGTTGTGAAAATAACCTCCTACGGCCGTATGGATTTCTCACTGCGGCCGTAGCAAATTTACAGTCCCTACGGCCGTATGGATTTCTCTCTGCGGCCGTAGGAACCAATACGACAGAACAGTCAAATCTAACATAAAGGTATTCAACAATAAATTACAATCTAGACTTTAATCTCAGATCATAAACACATGTAAACTGGTACAATGGGGTCACAAACTCCTCTAAACTCAAACCACACAATTAAGGGGTTTTAATGATTAGCCACATGATTACTAAAGACATGAACATGTTAAACCTACCATTTCTAGTATAGCCAACACTTCTTGAAACATGAATCATGTGATATGCACATTGAACACTAAGACAAGCATAACAAAGGCATACATGTGAGTTTATTTCACCATCTAAACATACCAACAAACATCTTTGTGAACCCTTTAATTATTTGTAGCATGTTAGACCAATGAATACACCAAATGACAAGATTTTCATCTACAATCACAAGGCATGCATAAAACCAACATATGAATAAAATGACCAATAAAGGATGAACCTACAAGGATTCAAAACATATTCCAATAATGATATCTAAAGACAACCATGCAAGATGTATAATTTCTAATAACAAACTCAACATGGAATTAGTAAAATCAACCATCATTCTTGAATATCCACATGCTTAAACATGAAGGAGTTATCCTATACATATTATCACACATGAACATGGTAAGATTAAACATACTAAGTTGATAAAACACACTTGTATTCAAGATCAAAACATGCATATTTGAATCAAGTCATCATAAAAGTCAAATATATTGCCATAACTAGCCAAGAATCATCTTGGCCCAAGTGAAATAAGTTTAGCTATCCATATACATCAATAAAAGCACTACAACATCTGGAACACATGGGTACATGATGGAATTTAGAAATGGAAAGAGTATACCCAAGCTAATCAATGATAAAACTAGTGAATCCAAGCTCCAAGATGTTGTTCCAAGCCTTCTAATCCAATCCCTACTCCTTTGAATTACCAAGAGAAGTACCTTGGAGTGTTAGAGTGTTTAGAGAGGGTATATGGATGTGTTTTTCCTAAGTGGTGGTGAAATTGGTAACCCTTTGCAAAATGGCAGAATTCTGAATTTAATCTGCTGTAAGTGGGCTTCCTACGGCCGTAGGCCGTAGGAAATCATGACCCGGATTTTCTCCACACGCAATGTTAAACCAATCAGCCGGGACACGCAAAGATCTTGCAGGCAATGATGGTTTCTAGAAGACAGACTCCTACGGCCGTAGGGATTATCTTCTACGGCCGTAGGGATCACTTTTTCACTATTCTTCAATTTTCTTCAATTTTTTCCTTGTTTTGCCCATTAATCTTGCTTAAAGCTCTTTGTAACCTGCATGGTGAATGTTAAGCATAATAAATCAATTATAACAAGAATCACCTTGAATTTTGGCTAAGTACGGGGTATTCTAGCATATAAAACATGCATAAAAACGCATATATCAGTACCCCGAGAACCCATCAAGGAAACAATAGAACTCGTTTCCCGCGAGTCGCTCGAGCTTCTGATCAATAAATGGGAGGGGAAAGTGATCCTTGCGAGTTGCTTCATTCAAGCGACGGTAGTCAATGCACACTCGCCACCCCGTGACTGTACGAGTAGGGACAAGCTCTGCCGCATCGTTAAGCACCACAGTCATACCCCCTTTCTTGGGAACAACTTGAACAGGACTAACCCATGGGCTATCAGAGATCGGGTAAATCAGTCCTGCATCAAGTAACTTCAATACCTCCTTCTTGACCACCTCCTTCATGTTGGGATTTAGCCGACGCTGCCTCTGAATACTCGGTTTGAACGAATCTTCCATGAGGATCTTATAAGTACAGAAAGTGGGGCTAATCCCGGAGATGTCAGCGGTTTTCCAAGCAAGAGCTTTTTTATGGCTCTTTAACACCTCCAACAATTTGGACTTTTCGCCCTCGGAAAGTTTTAAAGAGATAATAACAAGAAGGGACGAATCGCCCAAAAGAAAGGCATACTCCAAATGGGATGGGAGTTCCTTAAGATCTAGAGATGGCAGGTCCTCAAGGGACATTTTCACTCTAAGAGAGGGGTTGAGTTTGATATCCTCGAACCCCGCATCCTCGCTACTCTTCGCATGCTCGCCCGGACTCATGATTTCCAGCTCTCTCTTTGCTTCCTCCTGGTCGGAACTCAGACTCCCCTCAGCAATCGGGTTGACTCCATGTGAGTCAACTTGATGGGCCTCTTCTACCTCTTCATCTAACAATCGTCAATGATATCGAGAAAGAAACATGAATCATCAGAAGTGTAGGTAGGATGTTTCATTGCCTTATCTATGGAAAAGGTCACCCTCTAATCAGCTATGCCTATGGTAAGTTGCTTCCTAGAGACATGAACAATAGCATAAGCAGTATTCAAGAATGGTCTTCCTAAGATTAGAGGCACTCTACCATCCTCAGGCATTTCTAGCACTACAAAATCAGCGGGGAACACGAACTTATCCACTTTAACCGGTAGGTTTTTAGCAATACCTAATGGGTATTTAAATGATCTATCAGCTAACTGAATGGTCATCCTAGTGGGTTTAAGTTCACCTAAGCCTAGTTTCACATACAAAGAATATGGCATTAAGTTGATACTAGCACCTAGGTCAGCTAAGGCATCACAAACGAAATAGCTATTTAAATAGCACGGGATAATGAAACTCCCTGGATCACCTGGCTTTGGCGGCATCTTCGTTTGGATCATCGCCTTCCGCGCTCAAAACCATGGCTGAAGCTTCCTCAAGCTTTGATTTGTTGGAGACCAAATCCTTTATGAACTTTCCATAGTTTGGCATACCTGCAAGAACATCAACCAAAGGCACATTAATCCGAACTTGTTTAATCATATCACAAAACTTACTGTATTGTGCCTTTAACTTCTCCTTTTGAAGCCTTTGAAGGAATGGGATTTTCGGACGATGAATGGATGGCGGTATTGGATCCGGTGTCTTTTTCAGTTTAGGTGGTGCCTCCATCCTCATCTCAAGCTCCTCGGGTTCCTCCTCCGGTACCTGCACATGAACAAAATCATCAGAATTAGATTTAGGAATGGGAGAACTTACCTCTTAACCACTTCGGGTGGTAATTGCTTGAACTTGCTCGTTTCTCGGATTCGCTTGAGTGTTCGGAGGAAGGTCTCTGGTTGGCCTCTCAGATAAGGCTTGAGCGATCCGACCTATGTCCCTTTCCAGGTTTTGAATAGTAGCCTGCTGGTTCCTCTGATTTTGTTACAGAAAATCCTGACTCTACATGAGCTCCTTAATTGTTTGCAACTGAGCTGTCATAAATTGTTTCATAACATCCTCCAAGGATTCCGTAATCGGGAGCTCTAGCTATGCTCCTTGCGTATTAGGATTTGGATTTGCCCTCGGTGGTGGAGGATTTTGATGATTGAAACCGGGTGGTGGGTGGTTGAAATTGCGGTTGTTGCCCTGATTGTTCCAGTTAGAACCACCGGCTTGGAATGGTCCTCTAAAGCCTTGATTCATATAATTGACCTCCTCGGGAGTCATCATTGGCTCATTCTCGCAATCTTTCGTCAGATGCGGTCCCTTGCAATTCTCACAACCTACCTGCATAGCAACAAGAGTTTTAGTTAGTTCATCAAGCTTTTTCTCAAGTGTACGCTCGTTAGTTTTTATAGCTGCCACTTCTTCATGGGGATCACTGGCTAGTGCATTGACCAATGCTCTCTTTCTGTTGCTTCGGCGATCCGGGCCCATTCCAAATTATGGAGTGACATATCCTCCAACAGCTCATACCCTTCAGTGGGTGTCTTGTACATGAACACACCCCCACTGGATGAGTCGAGGCTGGCTCGGGAAACTTGATTAATGCCTTGGTAGAAAGTCTGAACTTGAGCACTCTTGGAGAATCCATGATTCGGGCAGTTTCTCAAAAGACCTTTGAATGATGGAAAGTATCGGGTGACAAACTTGTTGCGCAATATTTCCCAAGTTGTGATGGCATCAGGTTCTTGGGAACGTAACCAAATCTTCGCATCTCCAGTGAGAGTGAAGGGAAAGATACGGAGTCGGACTGCATCATTTGATGCGCCTTGGTTTAAGAACAGGTCACAAATGTCTAGAATATTTTTGATGTGCTGGTTTGGATCATGGACGACCTTTCCATCAAACTGGAGATCCCTTATCATGCTAATGAACTGTCCCTTAATCTCAAAGTTCTGTCCAGTTATGGCGGGTTTATGGATGGCTGGTATAGGTTGTGGCGGGGCAGTTTGCCTCGAGGTCCACATAGGTTGGTCATCTTCTCCAGCCATGAGTAGAGTTGGTTCAGGTGGAGGTCTGAGTGATTCAGGTGAGGGTGGTGGTGAAGGTGAAGGTGAGCTAATGGGTGAAAGGCTAGGTGAAGTAGGGAAGGGGATGGCTTTCTATGCTTGTCTACGGGCGCAGAACACTTTCTCTGGCAGAAAAAAAGAGGGCACTAATCCCAAGTTCGATCTACGTGTAACCGGTCTGAAAAGGAAAACACAAGAAAAACCAAAGTGAATGGCAATAGAATAAGCGGGCCACTTAAAATTGTATTAGAATATAGAACAAATAACTTTCTAGGGCACAAGGCCCCAAAAAGGATCGATTAACTAAAGTCTAATGACTCTTGGCATATTACTACTCCCCGGCAGCGGCGCCAAAAACTTGATGTGTGAAATCTAGTTATAAAATTTAAAGTCCAATATTCACCTATTCTAGCATAAACACACACTAGGCAAGTGTACCTAATCGTGTAGTAACAAAAGCACGGCAAGTAATAGGTATCGTATCCACAGGGAGTGATGCAAACACACAAGAGAGATTACTGATAATAACCACTAATTTAAAGCAAGCAAGTAAAATAAAGATGAACTTTTGCAAATGACCAGAATGTGAACAAGTATCCACCTTAATCTCTCCCCCTATTGTGATATATCTCAAGATCAATTTAATCGATTACCCGGATTGACTTAACCATATTCAATTTCCGATTTCATATAGTTATTGCGAGATAGATAAGAATAACAACTTCCAATTGATCATCAAATCCACACAACCTAGTTCATAATTCATCAACCACACTAAACAAGTTTAACATAACCAATCTTGTCCTTGATGGTAAACCCTAGATTATTAGGTTTAGATTACGGTTTCTAGATTTTGATTACCAATCCAAGCAAACCTTTGAACAATTCATAGACAAACCATTCAAAGAGGAACATAAATCATATAAACATCCTATTCATAATCAATATGCACCATAAATCCAGAAAACATGAGATTAAAACCATAAAAATCCAAGCTTTGATTGAATAAACATGAAACTAGAATCAATCCTTAAGTAATCAAAGAAATCAAGACATATCCCAAATAGGGTTCAATCATAAGATGAATACAAGAGGTGATTAGCCCATAATCAGGCTTAAACAATCCAAACAAGTCTTAGAAATCATTACTTATCGAAGAATAGGCATGAATTCAACAAACCGGATGGATGATGATGATGATGGTTGATTGATATGGATGAATTCCCTAGGCTCCAAGGGTGTTTCCTCACTCTCCAGGGTTGTAAAGAGCTCTGAAAACCGCCTAGGGCCGGCCAAGTGACAAAAGGTGAGATCTAAATGTTTAAATTTCGAATTTATAGGTATCTGATCTGCGCAGGCTCGCGGCGCGAGCCTATATGCTTCATGGCGCTAACTATGTGGTTCCCGAAGGTCAATTTTCCAGAAAGTTACTCGCGGCACGAGCTCGAATTCTTCACTGCGAGAGACCCTCGCGGCGCGAGGTAGGGTGTAGCTCGCGGCGCGAGCTACCCTGCTGGGCACGGATCTTCGATTTTTCTTCATATCTTGCTCGTTTTCCGCATATCTTCCACTGTTTCAGCATTTTGACCCTGCAATCATCCCAACATAACCAATTAGGTGCAATATATGATAATTTACGCATGAAATTCATGTAGAATAAACAATATTTACGGATTAAAACATAGCTTAATCCGGAAATATCAACCGCATACAAGTTTTACTTTCACGACCACCGTCTTTTTTATCCTCGTCAAATTTGCTACTATTCCAGATCCAGATCCACTCCAAACGATCGACGATTTCTCACCGATTAGGATCACCGCCTTGAACGATGGCGACCATATTCGTGAACACCGGTGATCATCAGCTCCTCCCTTGAACCTCCTTGTCACATAAGCTATAAACGATGGCATATTTCGATGATGGTCATCGTGGTGATTTTCAAAAGCCGGCGACGCTGCTACTTAATTACACCACCGAATAATGGATTTTTTGTGTAAGGTTTTCCATGGCTTTTTCTTAAATTATTTACTTTCCCTAAGGTGTAGTTTTCCCAAGGTTTTCTAATTCTTATTTATTATTTCAAAGGCTGCTCTACTTATTCTTATTTATTATTTCAAAGGCTGCTCTACTTATGTATTTTTCTATGGTATGTGTTTGCGAAATGAAGAATATTAATAACTGTTATTCGTTCCTTTTTTAATTGTGATTGATTATACGTAGTAATTATTATTTAGGCAAATTATGCATTGATATACAATATTTAACCATTTTTACGACAGTATTCTAAGGTGAAGTCGTAACACGATAGCCATAGAGGAAGCAATGTCTTGATTGAATCCAATCTACACCTGTGATGGGAAAAAACTAGATGAATTTGTACATATTTACACAGGTGCTAATATATTTGCACTTGTGCAAATACATATATATGCACAGGTGCAAATGTATTTGCACTTGTGCACATATATTTGCACCTGTGCACATATATATATATATATATATATATATATATATATATATATATATATATATATATATATATATATATATATATATATATATATATATATATATTTGCACAGGTGCACATATCGAGAGTTGTAATAAAAAAACCTAGCTAACACAAAAAAATCTCGAAAAAATATAGCAAGATTGGTCTCAAATTAAAGAGCATAATTTTCTCGTTAATATGGTATATTTCGTAATTTAACTCCCTTCCGTTTGATAGATATATTAGTTTAAAAAAAGTGGGGGTAATGCCAAAATGTGCAAATTACCCTTAATTATTTAAGGATAATTTTGATTAGTTTAAGATTATCAATTAACAACTTTTTAATCTCAACCGTCCATCTCTCTGATCAATGGTTGTAATTGGTTCTCGCAGTTCTCGTACGAAAAATGGTTCTCGTTTGAACCATCCCATATATATATATATATATATATATATATATATATATATATATATATATATATATATATATATATATATATATCAATTAAGAGGGATATATTGGTAAGAGGACTAAGGGGGAAGCTGGAGGTGACACGTGGCTTGATTAATAAAAGAGTAATTTAGACTTTTCCTGCACCTTCTCTCTCCTGTTTATACCTTTCTCCCTTAATATACGCGCCTGCCTTATTTAGTGTGATATCCATCGTTTTTCAAGGCACCCCATCGTGAATATCAGATCCAGAGCAGACACCCTCATCGTGAATATCAGATCCATCGTTTCAAAGACCCTGCCACCCTCATCGCTTGACGGAAAGCTTGTGGTGGCTTTAAGCTTCAACGTTTGTGAACAACCGGCCAGGCGGTGGACGAATGAAGCGGGGTTACAAAGGAAGCGGCAGTGGTGATTTAGGGTTTCTATGGTGGTGGCGTTAATCTTCAGTGTGTGAGAACGAAACTGCGACCCTCTACCGCGTTTGACGGAAAGTTAAAGCTTTGACCGACCTTCATCATCGCCGCCTTTTAATGTCGTCGGAATGGTCACCTCCGCCACCCCTTTGCTGCGACCAGCACATCAGGTTTTTGAATTTATCTGTTAGAAATCTAGTTTTTTAGTTCATCAAGGATGATTTAGGGTTTTCAATCATCAAGTTTTATGTTTCATCATTTCTTTGTTTCATCAGTACTATTTTTTATGAGAATATTGGTGTATTTTTTGTACAAGATTGTGAATATATTTTTCATGAGATTCTTGTTTCATCAATGTCCCCAATTTAAGTGTAATTTCTTGTTTCATCAGATTTCTTGTGAATATATTCTTGTTTCATCAGATTGGTGTATTTTCTTTGTTTCATCAGATTTCTTGTGAATATATTCTTGTTTCATCAGATTGGTGTATTTTCGTTGTTTCATCAGATTTCATGTGTATATATTCTTGTTTCATTAGATTGGTGTATTTTCTTTGTTTCATCAGAGATTTCTTTGTGAATATATTCTTGCTTCGTTAGATTGATTTTTTTCTTGTTTCATCTGATTCCTGTGAATAGATTCTTGTTTCGTCAATTTAAATGTATATCAACTAAGATCTGTGCATTAATTTTGTCTGCTTTTTTTTTGCCAGTGACGAAAATTCGAATATAGTGAGCACGTGAAATCAGGGATTAAAAAGGTCTATTTTACCCTTAATCATCATATTTATTAATTAAAATTGAAAGTCAAGATTGAGTGTATAGTGTATGAATTCAAATATGAGTAGAGAGAATATGGTAATAACACCTTTAAGTGTGTGTTTTACTATTTCAAAATATCAAAGGTTACATTAGATAAAAGGTTACAAGGTATATATACCCTAACCACAAATACTATTCTATTACAAAAGTATTGTCTAGATCTAATCACAAACACAGATCTAACAATCTCCCCCTTGATTCAATCTAGACAACGTGTCTATCACCCAAGATCCTTTGCCAGCTGCGAAGAGTAGCTCTTTCCTGCATCTTTTCCTCCATTTGTTCAATAATCCCTGTCAGGCTAACTCTTGTAGATTGATCCATTTCATCTTTAAGGCTAAAGCTGTGTTCTCTGATCTTTATTAACCAGACTTTGAGAGACCCATCAGAATAAGCATTAAGTTCTTTGGTTCTTAGAAAGAATTTTTCCTTCTTGCTGTTAAACAACACTATTCCTTCGTCACCCTCTCCAGACTCAACATCCTTCCAAATTACTTGATACATTTCTAGCTCTTCAATTCTAGGATGTGAGGTGTTAGGCTTTTGTACATTTATCTTTGCTTTATCAGCCTCAGCACCAAGCTGGATATCGTTTCGTTCAGCAAGTCAGATTCGTTGTTTCATGAAATCCAGAATGAGTTTGTACCTTGCATTGTTTGCATTAGAACTGTGTTTCTTGACTTCAAGCTCATCCATGATGATTTCAATATCGGCCAAACTTAAATGCTTTAGGTCCACTTGACTGAACCAATGTCGACTTTGATTTATTCTCAAAACTTGAAAATGAATCCAAATTACATTGACAACCTTTCCAAACGAGCATTTTACTTTGGAGATAGGATGTTTTGAGAAGACTTCAGCTTTTGATTTGCCATGCCAATTCATAAGTATTCTTTTTCCAGCATCAGAGGCATCAACAGCTCCTAGAAGATCAATGGATAATTCAGGTTGAATTTGATCTGAATAAATTCCAGGAATTTTTTCTTCAAGAAAAGCCACAGCTATATCAAACTCACTCCAATTTCTCTCATTCTTTCTCAGAGCCTTTGTAGTTAACACATATCTTTTCCTTAAATCTCTTAAGCTCGTTGTTTGGATAGGATCTGGATGATTGTTTTCAGGCACTTTCCACTCTGCCCCTTTTCTTAATCTTTTCAATCTTTTCTGTTTCTTCTGTTCTTCCCACAAATCTCTAGCGGATTGTCTAAATTTGCCTGGAGATGGAGGAAACATATCAGCAACCTCTTTATTCATTCTCAGAACAGCTGTAATATTGAGAGGTTCTGGTGTAGGTATCTCTTCTACCACAGGCTTTTCAACCCTTGGTGTTGTATTCACTGTTGTGGCTTTGATCTTTTCTAGATGTTGTTGTAGAGTCATATTGCCAGTATCAGCATCAGTTTCAAATGACCCGTACGCATCAAATACATTATCAGTCTCATTAATAAAATCAAATGCCTCATCAACCTCATCAACTAACTGGATTTTCTTTTTACCTTTACCTTTACCTCTGCCTCTCTTTGGAGTTATTGGTTGTTTGCTTTGTGAAGACGAAACAGCAGGTAGCTTTGATATTAGAGATGTAACAGGCACAGTCGCACGACGGTTCTCCCCCTCAGAATGATCGGGATCAGGATCTTGATCATTATGCTTTCGCTTCTTTCCTTGTGCTTGACAGGTTTCCTCAAGAGAGGCCTTAAGTGCAGAGCAAGAGCAGCTTCCTCTTCATCATTAATTCTCCCTGAAGTCTCCCCCTGAACAAAAGCTGGAGAAGCTTCACCCTCAACATCCTTAAGGGGATCCATGGAATCCATGCGTTTGTGAAAAGCAACCCCAAAAGCTGCTATACTATCTCTCATTTCCTTTTTAAAGCGTTCAAAATCAGATTTCTTATATTCATTACGAACCAAATCAAGTAAAGTGACATCTTCCTCATTGTTGTCTGGTCGAGCCATCAACTTTACATACAACTGAGATTTAAGCTCATCTATGCTCACATCTGGACCCTGCTTTGCCAATAACCGATCAAGATTTTCATGTATCGAGACATTTTCCTTTTGTAGTTCAGCAAGTTTAGAATTGGTAGCCAACACTTGTTCATTCACAGCATTCACCTTGGAAGAAAGATCTTGATGTATTCGATCCATTTTAGCATTCACAGCCGCAAGAATAGTATCAAGGTCAGTCTTTGAAACAAATTCAGAGACAACCGGTGTTAGTGTAACAAAGCCGGGATCACTTAGATTTCCCGTTGAGACTTCTACAACTGGAGGAACAAATCCTGCAGAAGTAGAGCCACCCACGTTCACAGCTGGTCCAGTGATGACTGTGGTGGGATTTCCATCCAATCCTTGAAGAACACTCTCAGTAGTGCCTTCTATAGATGTTCCGGTGGGTTCTTTCGAGAGAACACCACTTGGTGGGACAAATGTGTCATCTGATTGAAAAAGAAATTGGTCATCAATGTGCATATTGAAATGAACTTCGGGTGCATAGGGAGAAGTGGTCCCTTTTTCAATACCTACTATCTCAAAAGGAGACTTCGGTAGATCATGTGGTAAATCCCCGTGGAAAGATGAAACAGTATCCTTTTGAGAGGATTCTGAGTGGCTGAGTGGGGTTTGTGCATGTTCTGGTGGGATGCCAGAGTCTTTTTCAACACCAGGACTGACCCTGTCAGACCCGATGGCAGATGTGGTTTCCCGGCTTTTTACGGCTAGAGAACTCTCATCACTCATTTGTTCTTTTCTCACATTCTCATGTTCTATTTCTTTTAACTGTTCAACTTCTACTTCAACATTATCATCCAAGCTTCTAGTATCAAGATTATCTATGTCAAACATATCATCATGTACAAAAACTTGAGCAACAAGCAAAGATTCAGTATTTAATTCAACACCTCTATCTGGAGTTTCTTGAGATTGAGATTTAGAAAGGAACAACCCTAGAGGCATATCATCGTCCGTATCTCCCTCTCCTATACTCACATCACCCTCATTCACTTCACCTCCCCTCTCGAGATTTTCCCTCTGCTCACCCCTGTCAGAGTCACCCGATGACATCTGATCACTAACAACTAATCCCTCAGGTGCTACTGTTCTTTGGGTAGGATCAACAGGTTCTTGTCGATCCGGAAGAACTATGTTATTATCACTCACATATGCCTGCACTATGGGATCATCTAAAATCCATTAACATTAACAAATCAACAGGCATGACAAATGGCTGAACATTAATTGTCTTTTCAATTTTATACAGCTTATGCATAACGTACACCGTTGGCATAGGATCATTATCCCTTAGATTGATGTCATTAGGGTGCTCTAGCATGACACATTGCACAATCATCGATAGAAACCTTGGATACGGAAGAAATTTCTTAGCCTTTTGTGGTATTTGTTTCTGATGTACAACTGTATAAATGTCCTGAAAGATTATAGATGCATAGTCGGCATGCCAGTGTTTGACCATTGAGACCAGAATTTGAAACGAACTTGAACTAGCACCATCAAATCCTCTTGAAATGCTAGTAAGACACCGATTAATGATAGCATACAGAGACTGCCAGATTGGTACCATATTATTTCTCTTGAATTGAGCAGTCTTGGTGAACTCTCCGTTAAACCCAAGATCCTTGACATGTGGAAAGATAGCTTTGCCTGATATAATATGATCAAATCTTGTTTTGTTAGGATAAGTACCCCTCTCAGATGGAAGTTTAAACATAGTCCGAAGCTGGTCAACACCAAAAGAGAATTTGAAATTTTCAATCTGACCAGCCAAGATCTCCCCTCCTTCATCATTAACAGAAGTATGCAAAGAGTGCCACAGTTGTTGCACATATACCTCTGGAACATGAGGTTCTTCTCCATCAACAATAGGGTTATATGTTAAAATGTGGTATAGTGGATGCGAGGCTATTAGTTCAGAAAGAATAGGAAATTGAGTGGTGGTGATTAGAGAGTCAAAACAATGATTGTTCATGAGATAGGGTAAGTAATTGGTTCGAGGAAACAGTTGGTCAGAAGGAACAAGATTACTAGGATTAACCATCTGTAAGAAGAGAATAATACCAATGATTAATGATCAGATGTCCAGCAGATAACACTAGAAAAGTTGTTTCCTTTTCTGTTTTGAAAAATTCACATTTTGAAAAATTTTAAAAAATTTCAAAATTTTCTAAGTGTTTTACCGGATTTGAAGAATCCGATAAACACTTAAGAGAAATCCGATAAAATTTCTTTAGAGTAGGATTCCGATTAAAACTCAAAATTCTAATGAATCCGATCAAATTGACTTGCAATCCGACAAAAGCCTAGAATCCGATCAAAAGTCTTGGAATCCAATCAAATTCTCGGAATCCGATCAAAATTCTCGGAATCCGATCAAAAGTCTTAGAATCCAATCAAAAGTATCGGAATCCGATCAAAAGTCTTAGAATCCAATCAAAAGTCTCAGAATCCGATCAAAAGTATCGGAATCAGATCAAAAGTATCGGAATCCGATAAGTTTCAAACAATCCGATAGAATCATACCAGTGAACCACCCATCCAAAATCAGACTTTTAAAATTCAAAAATTTCAACAAACAAATTCAAGTCGATTGTAGCATTTTTCCTTCTAATCATTATTAACAAAACATGTATCCCCATCAGTGTTCATTAGACATGCTAAATACACAATGTACAGCCCGTAACTCAGTTACGCAAATCAGACTAAACTTCACTCAAATCCATCTTAAACAGAGACAATAGAAGTAATATAACAGTAGTAATACATGTAACATGTTTAACTAAGCATACCCAAGCCACAAACACATTGAATAACAAGAAATAAGCACAAAAATCAGAATATTAGATCAGCGACAAAACAGGGTTTTCGGCCTACTAATTCAAATATACATAGAGATGTAATACACTACAGAGAAATCGAGGTGTACCATGAGATTCGCAATTGAAAACTAAATCAAAAGTTAGAAACTTGAAGAAATCCACAGCCTTTTGAAATCTTGATGAAACAGAGAGAAGAGGTCAAGGTTTGAACTGAAATCCGAGAAAAAGTCAAGAATCAGATTGTTCATGACTTGTAGGCCCACAACACTTATCGGATTCCGAGAAAAGAATCGGATTCCGATAAAAACTTACCAGAATGTTGAATGTATTATCCAAATACTCGGATTCCGATAAAAGTATCGGAATTTTGAATATGTTGTGCAACTTCTCGGATTCCGATGAAATTACTTACTTGACCAATGAATGAAAAAAAATCTTTTTGTTATTTTATAATTTTGCAAATGTGTTTGGATTTTTCAGAATTATAAAACAAAAACAGTAATACAAATGAGTCTCCCCCTACAAGTATGAACCATTCGTAGTGCATAACTTGTCAACTCAGAACAGACACCCCCGACCCTAAACACTTAACTGTGCAGAATGTAATTAATAGAATAAAAGTACAGTCAAATACTCAAATTTAGCATGCCCAATTTTGAAACTAAAGTGTTAAAACGATTTTCATCCAACGGTTTCGTGAAAATGTCAGCAAGTTGATTTTCAGTATTAACATACTTTAATTCTATCAAACCTTTTTCAACATAATCTTTGAGAAAATGATACCGAATGTCTATATGTTTTGTTTTAGAGTGATGCACAGGATTGCATGAAATGGCTATGGCACTCTGAGAGTCACACATCAGCGGTATGTGAGAATATTCCAATCCAAAATCTGATAGTTGTGTACGAATCCACAGACTTTGAAAGCAGCAGCTGGCAGCAGCAACATATTCAGCCTCCGCGGTGGAAGTTGACACGCAGTTTTGTTTCTTTGATGCCCAGCATACTAGTCTGTCTCCCAGAAAATGTGCACTTCCAGATGTACTTTTTCTGTCCAGCATACATCCTGCATAATCAGAATCCGAGTATCCAATTAGTTCAAAATTAGAATCTCTAGGATACCACAAACCTAGATTTGGAGTACCCTTAAGATATCTTAATATTCTTTTCACTGCCAACAAATGAGACTCTTTAGGATTTGCTTGAAATCTGGCACAGAGACAAGTAGCAAACATTATATCTGGCCTACTAGCTGTTAAGTATAATAAGGATCCTATCATACCACGAAAAGTTTTTAAATCTACGGATTTGCCATCAGGGTCAGCAAACAATTTAGTTTTAATTCCCATGGGAGTTGAAAGTGGAGAACAATCAGTCATGTCAAAACGTTTTAATAAATCTTTTATATATTTTGACTGATTTATAAAAATCCCATGGTTAAATTGAGAAATTTGCAATCCAAGGAAGAAGTTAACTTCTCCCATCATGCTCATTTCAAATCTCTGTTTCATGGTATTAGCAAAATCATCACCATACTTTGGGCTAGTTGAACCAAAAATAATGTCATCTACATAAATCTGTACAAGAATATACTCTGAACCAATCTGCTTTTTTAATAGTGTTGTGTCTGTGGTTCCTTTTGCATAGCCCTTGCTCAACAAGTAATCTGACAATTCATCATACCAAGCTCTCGGGGCTTGTTTTAATCCATACAAAGCTTTGTCCAGTAGATATACATGCTGCGGGTGTTTGGAATCCACAAAACCTTCAGGTTGACCAACATAGACTTCCTCTTTGAGTTTACCATTGAGGAATGCAGTTTTAACGTCCATTTGGAAAACCTTGAAATTCTTAAAGGCAGCATAGGCTAAAAATAATATGATCGCTTCCAAACGGGCTACAGGGGCAAAGGTCTCATCATAGTCGATTCCTTCTTGCTGATTGTACCCCTTAGCCACTAGCCTAGCCTTGTTTCTCACAACTACTCCATCAGAGTCTTTCTTATTTTTGAAGATCCACTTAGTCCCCACAATTGATTTACCGTCAGGTGTGGGTACTAACCGCCAGACTTTCAAACGGTCAAACTGATTCAGCTCGTCTTGCATAGCAAGAATCCAGTCTGGATCTTCTAAAGCTTCTGATACTCGTGTTGGCTCTATCGTACTTAGAAAATTCATATTGAGACATTCGTTTGCGGTTGCGGCACGAGTTCGAACACCAGCATTCAAATTGCCAATGACTTGAGTGTCAGGGTGACTTCTTAACCATACAGGCTCAGGGGTCCTTACCTAAATGAAGTCATCAATTGGTTGTGGTTCCGTTGCAAATGGATTTACCATTTCAGGTTTAGCAAACGGATTGACAGTGTCATCGGTTGCAAATGGACTGTTTGTAGCTTCAAACTCATAATTCTCCTGCTCAGTGTCACGTGCAACAGAAGGAGTTGTTAACGTTACAGATTCTTTAGGTTGTGTTTGAAATGATTCAGCCCTGTTCACATTACCAGAAGAAGATTCATCAGCTTTGGAAAATTCAAACATGAAATCCAGATTTATATCTTCATTCTGAATGTTGGAAATTTCTGATTTATTTGATTTGGAAACAAGATTTTTATTGTTTACAGGTTTAGCTGTCAAAGAATTTAAGTTTACTAAATCATCAAACGTCACATTGATGCTTTCGACAACAACGTTAGTTCTCCGATTTAGAATTCGAAAAGCCTTTTTGTCATTAGAGTACCCCAAAAAGATTCCTTCGTCTGCTTTTAGATCAAACTTGGATAGTTTATCTGATTCATTTAGAACAAAACACCTATTACCAAATACATGAAAGTATTTGATATTAGGCACAATGCCGTTGCACAGTTCATAAGGAGTTTTATTGAAACGACGGTGAATTAGGGATCTGTTTTGGGTATAGCAAGCGGTATTGACAGCCTCAGCCCAATAAGATGGTGACAACTGTGAGTATTGTAGCATAGTTCTTGCAGCTTCAACTAAAGTTCTATTTTTCCTTTCCACAACTCCGTTTTGCTCCGGAGTGTATGCTGCAGAGAACTGATGGGAAATGCCTTCAGAATCAAGATAAGAATCCAGAGTTCTATTCTTGAATTCTGTGCCATTATCAGTACGAATTGATGTTACAGGTTGTTCTTGTTGAGTCTTGTGCTTTTTCAGAAACAGAATAATCTGTTGAGGCACTTCAGACTTGTGAGAGACAAACCTAACCCATGTGTACCGTGAATAGTCATCCACCATCACCAGAATATATCTTTTCCCATTTCTGGACTGTACCCGCGTAGGCCCACAAAGATCCATATGTATCAACTGCAAAGGAGCTGATGTTGTAGAAACTTGAACAACCTTGTGTGGTTCCCGCTTAAGCTTCCCTAACTCACAATCTTTGCACAGATGCTCTTTTTCAAACTTAAGTTTAGGGATGCCTCTAACCAAATTCCCATTCACCAATTTATTAATATTTTTGAAGTTCAAATGGGACAATTTCCTATGCCATGACCAGTTCAAATATGATGCAGCTTTTGATAGCAGGAAAATAAAAGAACTAGATCCTTTGTCAGACAAGTCAATAGTATACAAATTTGACTTTCTGTTACCGCCCAAAAGCTCAGTTCCTTCCTCAGTTCTCAAAGAGCAAGACTTCTTTTTGAAAAGAACCTCCATACCCTTATCACAGAATTGTCCTATTGAAAATAAGTTGTGACCAAGTCCCTCAACATAAGAAACCTTTTCTATTCTAACATTCCCTGTTTCCACACTCCGTGGCCGAGAATTGGTGCTACTTGGTCATTCCCAAACTTTACATTTCCAGAATATTTGCCCACGAAATGTTTGAGAAGACCCTTATCCCCAGTCATATGTTTGGTACACCCGGAGTCCATGTACCAAAGATTACTCTTCTGCACATAGAAACAAGGGGTGAACACCTTACCCATTGTGAAATGGGATGAGGTATGTTAGAGATAGAAACAGAAGGAATAACATGATCAGCAATCAAAGATTCAGATTTCTTTTGTTGTTTTATTTGCCATTTCCTAGGTTTCCATGTTTGTTGATTTGTCGCAGGAGGGGCGTTGGTTGGCTTGTTATGTGAATGAACAACAAATTTGTTTTTATGCATTGATTTGTTTTGAAATCTGTTATTCAAAGTTGGTTTATGAACTGATGATTGTGATTTGGAAGAATTGTGAACTGGTTTGTTAACTGATTTGTAAGAATTGTGAACTGGTTTGTGTGAAACAGATTTATTTGGTGACTTTGCAACCTGAGGTTTAGATTTATTCAAAAATATTTGACGTAGCGAATGATTGTGTTTCTCCACTTCAATCTATTGTATTTTTGCTTTCCTCACAGATTCAGCTACCATGCGCATTTCCTCAAGATGTTTTTCCCATTCACCAAACAGCATAGGTAACCTTCGATGTGCATATTTGCGAAGGAAAAATCGCAGTTCACTTTTCTTAATCCATTGGTGCATTATATAACCCTTACGATTAACAAACCAAGCAAGGATCATATCTTTCTCAGGATTTCTCCAGTTTGGAACAGATTTGTAACCACGCAACATTCGATCTTGATGATATGTACAAGCATTTATATAATGACCCTCAACACAACCTGTACTAGCATAAAAAATTTCTTTTTCAACAACCTGTGATTTTGGAACACGAATTTGACTGTTTGAAACAATATCAGTCTTTTTCTGCCAAATGAAACTAGATGCACAATTATTCACACAACGTTTATGATGGATTGAACAAAAAGTAGGAAAAATATTTTGGTTTCTAAAATGATGTTTTGTGATTTGACTCTTGTCCTTGACTGTTGTCTGCTTGAGTGGTTGACCAACATCCGGCTTCTTCTTGACTTGTGAAATTTCGGTTTTCTTCTCCTTTGTCACTTCCGTTTGGAAAACAATTTTGTTTTTATCTGATTCAGAAGAAGATTTGTTAGATTTCTTATGGAAAGAATTTCTATAAGAAGATGATACAGATGATGAAGGTTTGGTGCCTGATGTAGACCCTTTTTCACGAATACTTGTTGAATCACAAAACTGATTGCATTTGTGTGAAATATATTCTCTACAAGCTTTTGGGCAAGTAGGAATTGCAACACCCCAGCCACGTTCCACTTCTTCCAAAAGCCGTTTGATTTTTTCATCACGAAGTTGAGTTTCCAATTCATAGATAATGAGTTGAGGAATTATCAGATGTGCACAATCATAATGTTCTAAATTAGAAACATCTGATTTTTTAGATTCAATTACTTTCCTTTTTAAATTCACACTCAACTGAATGATGGTTCTTTTATGAAGCTCAACTTCCTTCTTTGTTCGTTCCAATTCCTCATAAAATTCTTGAATTTGATTAGTTAAAACATCATTTTCAAATCTCAGTTGATTCATCACTTCAGAGTTAGATTTATTACAATGAACAGCGGAAGACTGTAAGTGAGACACCTTTTCTTTCAACATTAGATTTTCAATTTCTAAAATGATGTTGTTAACTATGCAGTTTGTTTCAAAAATTTCCTGTCTACGCTGCAATTCCATGTGAGGAATGTACAAGCGTGGTGCATATGATGTGACATTTTGCTCTTGATTTGGAAAAAGTAGAGTTTCAGCATGAAAAACAGATTTATTCTTGAATGAAGAACCTTCAGTGGTTTCATACGAGGCATTCAGTGGATCATAATTAAATGGTTTTTGACATTTTGTTGTGGTTTTTCTTTTGATATCTTCTTCTTGTTTGACTTCCTCAGTAGCAACAAACACCATCTTTTCAGTTAGTCCTTGATTCATCCTTTCTGCCTGATAGAGTTTAGTACAATTGATTTTATTGAAAAAATCACTGTCGTCATACCCTAAACCCTTGTAGTACTTTCGAAGATCTGGATTTGAAGTCTTAAAAATTGTATGGCGAGTTGTGGGTTTCTTACGAAAAACTTCTTCAAAATTGTTAACTTTTGTTTCCAAAATTTGTTTTTCTTTCAAAATCAAATTGAAGTTGATTTCAGCACTCAACTTAGCAGCATTTAGATCATGAACCTTTCTTTCTGTTTGCTCATGTATCTGATTCAATTCATCCTCCTTTTGTTTAATTAATTCCTGAAGTTGATTAAGGTGTGTCATGTGTTCAGAATTGACGGCTTGATTCATTTTAAGATTAATGTTTTGTGTTTGCAGCTTTTGACTCTTAGCAGTTAAGTATTGAATTTGATTAGCAAGTGCCATGATTTGATCAGCAGAGATATGAGAGTTATAAAGAGATACCTTCTCAGCTGTAGACTCTGACTCAGTTTAGAGAGAACTGGAGCTGGAAGGTGCTATTTCAGCTTCATCATCACTTTCATACTCACTCTCTTGATCCGATTCATCAAACTTAGCCATGAATCCAGTATCTGCATCTCCTATCTCTGCATCTTCAACCACAGTTATGTCTTCAGCAAACTCCGACCCATCAATCTCATCTTCACTCTCACCATCAGACTCCAAAAATTCAAATTCTTCAACATTAGCCATGAGAACAAATTGAGCATGAACATCATCATTTTCATCTGAATCATCAGTATTAGACAAGAACTGATCTTCTTCTACCAGAAGTACTGTACCACTATTCCTCTTTTTGATCAGATTCAGCTTAGCTTTGTAGTATTCCGAATCTTTTACCTTCGGCTTTTTGCAGTCTTTGATAACATGTCATGTGCTTCCACAGTTATAACACTTCTTGGGCTGTGAAGTTTGAATCTTCCTTTCATACCGCTTTTCCAGATTTGCACTGTCACTTCTTTGAACATTATTATCTCTTCTTCGAGATCCTGAAGTGTATCTCTGACGATTGTTGGTTTTGGACTTTGAAAACTGATTTTGTAACATGTTGGTGAGGTAAGCAACTGCCTGCATAACTTTTTCATTATCTACTGGCTCCTCAGTATCAGTCTCAGAAGATTCAGATTCTTGTATTTGCTTAAGTTTCAAAGATCTGCTTGAAGATCTGCCTCTTCTATCATTCACAACTAATGCCAAAGGATCAACATTTTCCTTCTGAGAACTCATACCAACCTCATCTTGATATTGGTTCAATTCTTCAAAGATCATGTGATGAGTGACCTTATTGAGAACCTTTTGGTTCATTTGTCGATAGATGGTCACTTGAGTTCTCCACTCAGGTCCAAGTAAATTCATGAACCTGGTATTCTTTGTAAGATCAGAATAAGTATGAAGCTTTTGATTTCTGAGATCATTAAGTAGCTTGCAGAATCTGCTGTAGGTATCAAACAATGTTCCACCTTCCTTAGAACGGAAGTGATCAAATGCATTTACTAGTGCAGTTTCCTTAATCCAAACCCCGGACTCAGTCCCTTCCATTTGTCTTGCAATCTCATCCCAAATTTCTTTGGCTGTATCAAGTGCATTGATCTTAATATAAAACTCTACAGATAAACCATGCTTCAAATAATACTTTGCCTTTTGATCTGCTGTTGCTCGAAGCTTTTCATCAGCTGTATATTCTGCAGGAGTTTTAGGACGATTAATTTCACGAATTGGGGGATTGTTGGTTGAATCAGCTGGCTGATGAAACATGAAGATACCATTTCCTTCCTTGATGCTTAACTTCATATACTCTCCATATTTTTTGTTATTTTCAATAAAATCCATAAACCTCCCTTTCCATTCATTGTATTCTCCTCGATATAGTACGGGAGATTTCGTGTCAGAACCAAATGACAACGTTTCACTATAAGCACTCATGTTTATATCGTTTCTTTGAAAAGTTTCTTGTATTGTGAAAATTTGACAAAGTTTGTAATCCGATAAAACTACACTCTGAAATCCGATAAACTTTGAAATCCAATAAAGTTTGAAATCGGACAAACTTTGAAATCCGATTGATACTTGAAATCCGATAAAGCTTGAAATCCGATAAACTTTGAAATCCGATTGATACTTGAAATCTGATGAACTTAGAAATCCAATAAAGCTTGAAATCCAATAAACTTTGAAATCCGATTGATACTTGAAATCTGATGAACTTAGAAATCCGATAAAGCTTGAAATCCGATAAACTTTGAAATCCAATTGATACTTGAAATCCGATGAAGCTTGAAATCCGATAACCTTGAAATCCGATGAATCAAAAACCGATAAAATGCAAATCCGATTAAACAAATCCGACAAAATCCAAATCCGATAAAAAATCTATCGGAATCCGATAAAAATCTATCGGAATTGAGGTAATCTGAGAACAATTCTATCGGAATTGATTGAAATACGATAAAAATCAATCGGAATTAGAGAATCCGATCGACTCAACAAGCACAATCCGATTAATTCAACAAGCACAATCCGATAACTTCAACTTTCAGATCTGAAAATCGAATTCTTGATCAAATACTTTCCAATTGATCTGAGATTGTTCAGAACAGTTCGAAATACTCCGAATAACTCTTCTAAATCATAATTCCTTGATGTCTAACACTACAAATCAATTTATCAACAGAATTTCTCAAGAACTCGAAAACCCTTCAATCAATCATAACTTCAAATCTGTTGTTTGTAATGATCCAAATTTGATTTTCGAGTGTTGTATTGTTCAATTCCTTCCCAATGAACACAAACTCAACAATTCTAATCCATTAATTCTTCAAAATCAGAATCAATCTCGTAAAAGATGAAGTTCTTGAAAATCTCAAAATTTCAATCAAATTTTCACCAATCATTTGATGATCTTGCTTGTGATTCTTCAGAAATCAATCAGAGTTGGCTCTGATACCAATTGAAAGTCA
Organism: Pulicaria dysenterica; assembly: GCA_947179395.2. Lineage (NCBI taxonomy): Eukaryota > Viridiplantae > Streptophyta > Magnoliopsida > Asterales > Asteraceae > Pulicaria > Pulicaria dysenterica. The sequence goes on along the minus strand of OX359290.1, from coordinate 20,605,856 downwards.
AGATTGAGTGTATAGTGTATGAATTCAAATATGAGTAGAGAGAATATGGTAATAACACCTTTAAGTGTGTGTTTTACTATTTCAAAATATCAAAGGTTACATTGGATAAAAGGTTACAAGGTATATATACCCTAACCACAAATACTATTCTATTACAAAAGTATTGTCTAGATCTAATCACAAACACAGATCTAACAAAAATTAAGAAAAAGAAAACCTATTTAAAATCATCAGATCGGATGAATTGAGCGGTGTAGATCGCCTCTTACCCATCTTAGCAAAAAACCCCTCTTAATATATCTTTACTATATATATATATATATATATATATATATATATATATATATATATATATATATATATATATATATATATATATATATATATGTGTGTGTGTGTGTGTGTGTGTGTGTGTGTGTGTATGTGTGTGTGTGTGTGTGTGTTAATTGTCTATCATAATCTGTTAACATATTTTCAGTAATCATTGGACTTTGTTTATTCTAAAGCCTAGAACGGGCAAGGGTTACATTCTTGATTCTCTGAATCACGGTAAATCGAAAACAGAGAAAAATTACGCGCTCACAAAATGTGTCCATGAGTAAGTTTCTTACTTTGATTTAGAAATCACATTTGTTGTACAAAAGCTAACACAACCGTTTTTATTTTTTTCAGTGCTATTGGTACTTTCATGGAGAATGATTGAGGTAAACAATTTAACTGTACGTATACATATACAAACATATTTATGAGTTTTGCATTGTTAACATGTATATTTGTGATTTTAAAGTTTAGTGTAACCCACAAAAAGAATTTTGGGAATGTGGATATTACGTGATGCGCTGGATGTATGAATTTGTGACCCGCAATCATGTGAATTTCCCACCTATGGTAAGTACTTATTAGATTATTAGTTTTACCATCATTTTGCATGTTTTGCCGGAAAACTATCCCATTTATGAAAAAAATTGAGATACTTATTTTTTACACAGGTACCATGGAGCCGTCGTCCATTTTCTCAAAAAGAACAACGTGATATTGTTACTATATGGCACCGAATGTGTCGAATTTGATCACATAAAGTAATTTATGTATGTATATATGAATGCTAATACATAGTCCGTGATAAATATCTATATGATGATTATATATGGAAGTTGACACATATGTTTGTGTTCCTGCAGAGATCTTAACAATGTGTGGAAGAAAGCTAAGATTTTGAGGTATTAGCCGGGTTTTGTTTTTAGCACCATTTTGTATTTAGATCCTGAGATATTAACCGGGTTTTGTAATTAGGCCCATGTTTGATGAAGGTTTGGTCTTGTTGTGATAGAGAGTGTTGCAGTTGTTTTGGGACAGATAATTGCTTAGTCTACAAATTTATGACAATATCTTACATACTGAGTAGGAGACAATATTGTGAATGATAAACACAATTTAAGAAGTATTAAGCTAAGATACTACACAATGCATTATGGGGACCGGTTATTTTCATCATGGAGACCGGTTTCCAAACCGGTCCATATTAGGGGAGGTCTCTTTGAAAAAGTATATGGAGACCCGTTTCAAAACTGGTCTCTATTACAGGTACATGGAGACCGGTTCTAAAACCGATCTCTTTTACAAACTAATGGAGACCGGTTCCCTTAAAAAAAATATGAAGACCCGTTAGAAGATATAACGGGTCCCCTTAAGAAAACCATGAAGACCTGTTACAAGAAGGAACCGGTCCCCTTAAGAAAACATGAAGACCAGTTATTAAACAAAAATCGGTCCCTATAAAAACTTTTGAGGACTGGCTTTTACTTAATAACCGGTCTTCATGTTTTAAAAAAATAGTAATAATAATAATCCACAATAGTACACGTCAACCAGAAATAAATTTCTAGAAATTTTACAGAAATTCCATAAAATATCATAAAAAACTGTAACTATATATAACCGTAAATATTTTATGATGATTGGCTAAATACATAAATTGTGCTAAATACAAAACCAGCTACTTATATGCTAGTCCGTGTTTACATGGGCCTAAAATCTAGTATACCTTCTAACGTTAAGTGACTTATTTATGATTAGTTTTCATGACTAAAATTGTGAGTCTTTATTAATTTTAAGTCTCATTTATAAGAAAAATATAAGTTTTCTTAGTGATAGCTAATGTCGAAGTTTTTATAAGTAACTAGATAAAAGTTTTTAGACCAAATACTGCCATGACTATTCTTCCATCATACCACCACCAATAAACAACACAAACAACACAGTGGCCAGAAGAATCAGTCCTCCGATCAACCAACATAGGAACTCCAGCCTCCTAATAGCTCGCATTGCCTCATCAGCGGTGTTTTCTGTCCGAATCGAGCTCTCTACCAAGTGGTGATTAAGTTCTGTCGATGCTGAAAGGACATGTTGCTGATATGCTAGGGTTTGGCGGAGATCGTTCACCTCATAAATCAATCCCCGGAAGTGATAAGCCTGCTCTTGAGTCATACCAGGAGCGTGTCTGATAGGTACTCCCGTAACCACTGTAGATGGTCCTGCCTCACCTCGTAGGGATGGCCCTGTTGCCGCCCTCATGGGAATGGGGACCCTCTTTCGAGGTGTTACTCGAATACGGGGCCCACGGGGTAGTGTAGTAGTAGGCTGTGGTGGAATAGGTAAAATGGATGTAGGTGGTCCCTAGGGAATGTCAGCAGGAGTCCTCACACTTGACACCTCATGATCTGACCCACGATCTTCAGAAGGGTCTTCTTCTTCTGTCGTAGGAGGGTTGTGTCAAGGGTAATGACCGGTAACGTATCCAGATTCATCGGCAGAATACATGGTATGGGAAGATGATGAAGACATGTCTAAAAGGTAAATTAATACATAAATTATAATAACACCCATTTTAAAGAATATTTTGATTAAAAATATATACTCAATACGTAATCACGTCAATACGAATTATGAGGGTTATAAAACTTGTAATATATTAATAGTTCAATATATATATATTTTTTAATTTAAATATAATGAATAACTAACACAAAACCATAAGATAAGTTAAGTTATTAAAGCTATATATTTTATACAAGAGAGGAATAGCTAAGTAGAAAATATTACATAAATAACCCAAGAATCATTCTAATATACAATATAAATAGCGCATCGTTAATTATTTCCTAATGTTGTGTTTCCTTATATAAAGGTTCGGTTTGAATTTGTCTTCTGAAACTTAGTTATCTTAAAAATTAACGGTGCTGTAAAGTAGTTTCATATCCTGTTGTGTATATTTGATTACAAGAGAAGAACAACTTAGACAACACAAAAGTAGAAGAGAGATGCTTGAATCCTTAAAATATTACTTTAGACAAGTGGACTTATTAATGACTAAATCAGGAAAATATCAGCATACCGTATCTGTTGTACCTCCTATTAAATTTGTGTTGCTGTTTCTTGCGGAAATGATTGGCTGATTAGATCAGTTCAAATTGGCGATTGCTGCGTTCACGCTGATCCTGCAAATCAAGCAATTAATCTCGTTTCATTTCTGAATTTAGATCTTGCTTCTAGTATAATTTGGTATTTTATAAATCCTAATAGCATAGATAACCACATACCTTATATAAGGAGGTGATATAGTTTTTTGGCGTAATTTCGTTTATATCCTTGCAAACTTAAGTAATTACGTATATATCCTTGTAAACTTCAAAACTACATATATATCCTTCCAAAACCTAAATAATTACGTATATACCCAAATACCTAATTTAATTCTAATTTATATTTTTAAAAACTAAAAACCAATATCTTAAATTGATTTATTACTAAAATTACTAAAATACCCATATAGTTTCCCTCTCTAATCGATATACCAGATCTTCCACGATTCAAGGTATACACGATAACACTTAGTTACGAACTGCCTCTGTTTCTTAGTAGTTCCGCCGGTGGGTGCATGCAAGAGAAACCAAGCAACACCCATCAACAAGAGAAACCAAGCAACACCCATCAACAACAAACCAAAAAAACACACAAACAAAACGAAGAAATCAGCAACGAATTCCCTGAACCAAAGCCATGCAAGAAGAGAACTATAACCAACAGGTTCCTTCAAACACCTTCCCTGGCTAAACAAAAAGAACAGTCAAACAAAAGTCAAAAGAAATAGCAAAAAAGGAAACAGACCCGACCCAAACACAGAAACAAAACGAATAACAGTGATGCAAGAAGCCTAAACAAAAAAAACAACAAAAAACAACAAAATACCTCTCAATTAAAACCAAGAAGGAGAAATCAAGAACAAATTCCCTGAACCAAAGCCATGCAAGAAGAGAACTATCACCAACAGGTTCCTTCAAACACCTTCCCTGGCTGAACAAAAGAGAACAGTCAAACAAAAGTCAAAAAAAATATCAAAAAAAGGAAACTGACCCTGACCCATATCTGAGGATCCAGACCCGACCCGGCACAATTCCATAGGAAGCAACACTTTTTTATTAAGATGGATAATTATATATTTGATAATGAAAATATACAATGATGATTCCGATGAACTTACTAAGTAACGAGTGTTTATAATATGATTATGCACATAGTTATACGTTTAAGGTTGTCAAATTATATGCATTTTGGTTAAAATTTAAAACATTCCTTAATCTTGAAGAATGTTTTTAATTAATCGAGTAATGTTTATTCTCTATCTTGATCCCCAAATAAACATATAAATGAGTGGCATCATACATCTTTCTACATCTAACATTCATGTTAGACCTTGTAAAATTAGAGTTATGGCACGGGCTTTACGTGAAATAGTCATATTTTGTTCTTAAGATGTTATAATCATATAGTTTTAAGAGCATGAATAATAGATGAAATAATATATTTAATAGAAACGAAGTTTTAATTCTTTCTTATTAAAGATAACAACATGATTAGTTTATAGTAAAAGATTTAATTAGTTGTTTATTTGAAATGACTGAGCCAAATGTACGTATGAATGTATGATACTAAAGATGTGACATTTCTTATCTTATTCTAATTAAAAGAAAAATGTTTCTCCCTCTTCCTAAAAATTTTCCACCAATCAAAAACCTTGATTTAAAAAGAAATTAAAAAAAAATCGAAAAATGCTAATGATTACGTCAAAAATGCCAAATTTCCTTAAGCCTTTGGAAAGGGGGCATTGTGAAAATTCTTAGGGAGTTTTATAAAATTTGTTAGGGGCTTTTATGAAAATGTGAGAGGGTTTTATAAAAATTGTATTATTAATATAATTAATTATAGATTGTTTATAAAATATGTTTAATAACTTATTATATAATTTGTTTAGAGAAATAATAATTATATATTTACGACCGTCTCATTTTTATCTATGTTTTGATATAAATTTTATTGTAATATGACACTTTTTTTAAAGTAGTATATTTTTAATTGTTTGTTATCTAATAATAGTAGTGGGTAGGTTATTCATAAAACAATTTATATCTTTTTTATATTTCTTTTATCTACATATCATAGTCGATATAATAATTGATTCCTCGGTGTTTCGATAAAAAGTATTAAAATTATTTTTTTTTAAATTTTATTTTATTTAAGATAAATTTTTATAAAAATAGATAACATTTAAAACAGACAAAGGTACATCAATCAATATAAAATATTCAACAATCATATATATATATATATATATATATATATATATATATATATATATATATATATATATATTGAAGGGTTCATTTGAGAACTATTGTTAGTGCGAAAACCGTGAGAATCAATCTTAGCCGTTTTTTTGGAATTTTCAATTTTCAATATTTATGTGACGACATTCTTTTATCAATCATTTAAACCATGAAGTCATTAATACACTCGACATCTTCCTTTTTTGGAGCCCAAATTGCTCTTTTCTGTAGAAAATCTATATCATAAAGTTGTTTATAAAACTACCACTTAAAGCTTTTTAAAATTGATTGTTAGCTGTGACTAAATAACCATACAGAGACTATACTTCTACATAATTACTAGGTAGTGAAACAACTAACATGTTAATTTGTTTTGTAACTACACATACAACTTGAAATTATATATAAAAAATTTAATTGTCTAAGTTATCTTATTTTTAACTAATAACTTGCTACATAAAATAAAAGTTATTATATGGATATTTGAGATTCAGTGGTATCTTGTGTTTTCAATTATATTTAATTGAAAAATAAAGGGTTAAAGCCATAAAATAACGGTCTACTTTCTCTATTTTCCCATTGTGGCACGTTATGCTTTTTTTTTACACTTTTGGCCAGTAAACTTATTAAAACCGGTTGATATGGCCAGTTAGGTTATTTTGACCTGCTATAGCAGGTCACCTTTTCCCCTTTTCTTCTTCACCTTAAAATCGAAACTTTAAACCCGAAATTCTTCATTTATACTTGATGAAAATTAATAATTCTTGAGTCTATGGAAAGGTAATCGAGTTGTCTATCAAGTAGTACAAAAAAACGAATAAAAACAAGTTTAAAATGTGTCAATTTATCGAAATACCGTAAGGGTGTCGAATAGGGTCATTATCGACTTTAATTAGCAATAACTTGGCCTACACTTGATGGTTTTTCATGAATTTAGTGTCCATTGAAAGGTAAAAAGATTATCTACGACAATCTATAAAAAGAATTATGTAAAATGATCAAGAATCAGGCTAAAAACACATCTTTTTTTCTGCCCTGTTTTCGAACCCATTAACACAAAAAAACGAAACTTTGAGCTCGAAATTCTCACTCAATACTTGACGAAAATTCATGAATTTGGTGTCATTTGAAAGGTATAATAATAAATTACAAGATTCTACAAAAAAAAAAATACACAAAACGATCAAAAATCGACCCAAAAATAGCAAAAAACGGGCTGAAAAGGTTGCAGGTCACGAAATGGCCATATCAACCGGTTTTTGATAAGTTTACTGGCTAAATGTGTAAAAAAAAAACATGACGTGCCACAATGGAAAAATGAGAAAAGTAAACCGTTATTTTATGGCTTTAACCCAAAAATAAATTACACTTAAACGATTTACATATGTATAGACATAATCTATTCTATGTTAAAATCTTATTTTTTATGTGATCTGATTTGCGTATACTTAAATCCAAGATTTAAATATATAATCGGGTAATAAAAATGTCTTTACAGCACTTGATATTATAACAACAATAATATTATAGTTATGGTTTTACAATATCGGGATAAAGCTCCATCACGAGAAACACATTAATATTATACTAAAACTTTTACACGTGTAATATAACTTTATATTTCTTAAAAAGAGTATTTATAAGAAATACTAAAAAGACACGTTTTCACTCATGGACAGTTATATGTGACAGTTTCTTGAGTGAAAAGTAAAGAGAGGTTAAAAATTTTAATTTGCGATGATTAAAGAAACCTTACTAATAAAACTATGAATGTTGTTTATAAAGATGTTTTAAAGAAAATCTAATGATAATCTATGAATTTCAAAATTCTGTAATGATTATTCATTTCTTACGAGATTTTATATTCATATCTATGATTTGTAATTATTTTTACTATACTTCTTAATACTCTTTAAAACTATATAAATTTAAAATTGACTTATATCATCCCGTGTTGATACACGGGTCACTTAGCTAGTAGTTTATTGTAAGTAAAATCATCAAAGGTTGAAAAATTTTGTTGTGTAAATGAAAATTAATAACTCCAGTTTAAAGTTACTTTTTAGTTGATACTATATAGACTAAAGATTATGTATGATAAATTCGTTAATTAGTCTTTTAAATTGATGTTTGCTTTTAGATAAGTAAACAATGAGCAAAATAATGGGGTTTCAATGTAAAATCGATCTCGTTAGCTCTATTACATTCCATGAAACGAATGCGATAATATGAAAATCTATGTACGATCATGTCTATACATCAAGTTAGGTAATTATCTTGGTACTTATATTTAGAACATGATTTGCCATAACAAATGGAAGGACATTTGACGGGTTTGTAGGAAGAAAAGTGTGAAAAGTATATAGATGTCACAATAAATATATGCTAGTAATGGATGTGAAAAAAATATCATTGGATGCATATTGTACTTAAACAACTTGTAAAACTTAATCTAAGATTTCTTGTTAAAAAAATGATTGTTACATTCATATGATTAGTTTAGATAATAGTTTATTTATATGTGATTGTGACTCATGACTTAAGCAATATTATTTGATGGAATATTAGTGATTAGTATCCGTGTTTTATAAATTGTAAAACCTTATTGCTACAAGACCGTTTTCCTACAGGAAATAAATGTGATAGATAATAGTGAAAATTTATACAGATGCTTCGGAAAGAGCTTTAAATAAATTGTTATGAGAACAAACTTTTTAAAGTCATGATGCGCTGTTTTTCTTTCGCGTCCTCTTATTACAAAAAAGTTATCGAAATTGAATTATATGTGGTCTTAACCAGAAGTTTATCAACCATGATTATTTTATTGATTGACATGACCGAGTAGACCATCCCGAGTCAGTGATTACGTGAAAATTTTAAAGAAGGAGAAGCTTCTTCAACATAGTGATTTTGTGTATTTTGGTTGCTCTCGTGAAAGTCAATCTATAATCTATCATTGAATTAATAAGGAACTATTTCCCTTAATTTTCTTAAAGGATGCAATGAGATATGTGATGACATGTATATCCATGTTATGAACCATTTAAAGTTTTAAATCGATGCATTGTCTATATAGTTATAAAAGTCGCAACTTGAAGTTTGAGATATTAGTGAACTCATTGGTCCAAAATATTATATTCATATTTAATAAATCACTTCCCACATATTTAGTGATTATTATAGTGTTGAACATTGTATACTTATATTCACACATAAATTGCTTTCGTTGAAACGCTTACCAAGAGCATTCACTTGATTGCAAAGCCAATAATCTTAACGAGCAAACCTTTTGATTTATATCTAGGTCATGCTATTTTACATATAGATAGTAAATCACATCAAGACAATATATTATGATGATACCTCTCATTATAATTGGTATTTATCAGGAACAAAATATTTCAATATGAGTTTTGTTTTACTTCACCACAATATACAAAGATGGGGCTTCAAATGAATGTTAATAAGAGTCTATGGCACGCCTGAAGTATAGTAGACTATTCTATATCTAACAGAAAATATATATTTCTCAAAAGAAAAAGGAGCAATAAATTAACATGATCAATAGAGGGAATAAAGGCCCCAGATGAGTCCCAAGAAGAGATGATAGACATGGTACCTAAAATGAAGAGATTTCAATAAATTATATCATGTCTATAAAGGAATGGGTTGAAATAAATTCGACCTCCATAATATTTTTGTATAATATAGCGGTAAATATTATTGATGATGAGGATCTTGAAACATACATGCCCTGAAGTATTGAGATAAAGATGATTCGTCAAAATAGAAAAACGCAAACATTAATGAAATATCAAAGTCCTGCAGGATGTGATATGTTTGAGACATGAAGTGTACACTTAAAGGTGTAACAAATAGGTCTTGTGTGAAAGAGAAATGAGAAATATTATATGAGAAAAAATATATCATGATTGAGAGTATAAGGATTCGCAAAGACCTGAGATTGATATATCTTCGTGTGGTAGAGCTAATAATATAGTATATCTTATCGTCCAATAATATAAAAATAATCCTTAATTTGTGTTCGGTAAATATTATTATATCTCAATTGATTATGAGATGTCTTATAAGATATAAATTTTTTAAGCATATATTATTATACAAAATGCATGCAAGCATATAATAAAAGTTCTCGAGAATACTATTGGATTGAATTAAAGTTATTATGTGGGCTAAAACAATATGAGTGTATATGGTATAATTGCTTTAATGAATATTCATTGAAAAGATATTATAAAAATGATTCGATTTGCCCATGTGTATTTGTAAAGGGATCCAGATCCGAATATATTATATTTTCCGTATACATTGATAACTGAAATATAAATGGAATCATGGTGAGGTTCCAAAGGTAATTGAAACTTTGAAAAATGATTTGAAAATAAAAAAGAAGTCTTGCCTCTGGTTATACATCAAACATCTTAAGCATGATATCCTTATACAAAAAAATAAATATATAAAAAAGATGTGTAAGACGTTGTATAGATAAATCACATTACTAAGTACTCAAATATTTGTGACTTCACTTGGTATTGACACTAATTTATATTTTATTAACTAATCAAAACAAGTTTTGCTAGTTATACAGATGCATGATACATATTTGATATCTATTTTGACCGTTCTCCAACTAGATATATCTTTATAATTTGTGACACCAAAAATTAACGATCGCATTCTACAAAGCAAATAGGTGCAACTACTTCATCTGGAGACCTTAGTAATTAATGAGCAAGCAATATGAGCAAGCAAAGTGCATGCTGTCATTAAGAAACTCAATACAACACATTCAGGAAGTCATTCAAGCAAGGGTGTAGTTGATTTACTCACCAAAGCCATTTTTTATCTCAACATTAGAAATATTTGGTTAATCATATTGGACGGTGTCGATTTAAAAACTCAAGCGATTTGATCATCACGGGAAGAAAATACATGTTGCACTCTTTTTTTCTTTCCAATGGTTTTGTACCGTTGGGTTTTTCCAGCAAAGTTTTTAATGAGCCAACATCTCAAGCATATTGAAGTATTTATGTATTCTTTTTCCTTCATTGGGTCTTTTTCCTTTTGGTTTCATCTCGTAAGGTTTTAAGAAGATATAACATTTTTAATGGGCATCTAGGGAAAGTGTTATGGATAATTATGAATAAATTTTTTTATTCTCTAATATTAGATAAGATTATTAAAAATAAGTATTATCATATATAAAATATTTGAATCTTGAATACTTATCTATTGTACACTTATAAGTAAGAAATAACCTAATGCATAATAGGATTCTTCCTCTCTATTCTCTTTCTCTTCTTCTCTCTATAATTCACAACAAAAAATAAAACAATTCATTTATACGTAACATTTTTAATTCTTCCAGAACACCTAACGGACCTTGGGTAAACTCTTTTTTTCCAAGTATATCCTTTGGACTGAACATTTCTCTTTTAGGCCTAAACACTGTTATGTGCCAACAAGCCATGAAGCCAACAAGGCAACAAGGTTTTGGGTTGCAAATCATGGGACCTCTTTCCTTTTAGACTTAAATCATTCGAAAAAGCCCAATCCAACTATAAAAGTTTACAACTTCACATAGCAAATTTAAAGTGTAAGTTGTAATCTTTTGATTAAAATCAAAACTTTTAATCTTATATATATATATATATATATATAAAGACAAAAGTTTATGCGAGAACCGTTGTTAGCGCGAGAACCGCGAGAACCAATCTGAGGCGTCCAATTCCTCCCCCCCCCCCCTTCAATGTCATTGCCCCCCCTAATGAATTCCTCACATGCACCCTGCCACACCCTATCCCTCCACGCTCTCCATCCATGATATTTCTCATATCCAAGGAACGGCTGAGATTGGTTCTCGCGGTTCTTGCACTAACAACGGTTCTCGCATGAACCCTCCCCTATATATATATATATATATATACTAGATTAAATGCCAGTGTGATATGCGGGTTGTAATTTTCTATTTGTAACTATGATATTTGTAATTTGTAAATTAAGATGGGTATATACAATATTTTAATGTTTAAGAAGGATATATAAAAACTTATCTTTAAAAATTGTATTCAAATTAAAGTAAAATTTGAATCTAATTTTGACCAACAAAGTCAAAATTAGATTTTAATTTTTATCAAAATGAATTGTTAAGATTGTGCAATTAAAACTTATTAATTAAATGAATTGAAGGTTTAGGATTATACAATAAATTTGATTCAAATTAGTCTTTTATTTATATTAGAAGATAGAAAACGTACTTATAAATTTCAACTATAAAATTAGCTTTAATGATCAAATCATTAATAAAGTTTTAACCTTAGACCATGTGCATCCATCAAATGTTTCACACAGTCACATCAGCGCCACATCATTCCCCTACCATTCTCTCATCTCATCACACAAACACAGCATCCATCACATGGTTCACATCACAAAAAAGAAAAAAAATAGCCATCTCTCACGTCTTCACCCTTCACGCACGCGATGATGGTCACGTATGTGACCGTGAGCTCTCCCTCACGGATGGCGGCGATGGTCCTCACCCAGATTTTTGCTCATGAAGACCTCTCACATGGCTCCCTCACGAGCCGATACACATGGTCTTAAAGGAGGTTTGGTTCACGGATTTTTTATGAGATTTGTATTATTTCAAAGGTTTTACATTTTGTAGGATTTATAAACAAACGTGGGCGTGTGTGGGTATAGGATAATAATTTAAATGAGAGAAACCCTTTGGACAAGTGATTTAAAATCCTCACAATACCCCTTGCATTTTATAAACCCTCCAAAGCGGGATTTTTTAAGAAATCCTTACATTTTAGCTTTTTCGTTCATTTGTGAGCCAATCGTATGATTTTATAAGATTTAAGATGCAAATCGTACAGAATTTTGTGAAATCGACGAGCTAAAAACGAAAAAAATAATCAGTTTGCCACTTTAAAACCAAATCAAAAAAATAAAAAAATTCAAAATTTACGATTTCTAGCAGTACTAAACGTGGCTTTATACCATTTTGTAATTTTTAAAACCCACAGTCATAATTTTAAGTTTCGAAACGGAATAAAGAGCAATTTTGATGGTTGAAGAACCATTTATGTAACAAGTTTGCTACAGTAAAGCCTATCCACATACTTCTTTAAATTAAGGACTAAACCAGTAAAGAAGTGTAAATCACAGGAATCAAATCAATAATTAGCTCTTGAACTTATGTGTTTGTGTCTATATATATATATATATATATATATATATATATATATATATATATATATATATATATATATTAAATGTGTTTAAATTTAGGAAATAAACCCTCCTTGTAACAAGAATAATGATATATACTTCTACTATTTCTTCCTACTTATCATAATACTTATCTCAAGATAACATGTGGAATCCACTAATTCTCCTTTTTCACACTCTCCACATGGATTTTGACATTTATATCGAGTTTATGAGTAGATTACAAGTAGGAAAAAAAAAATAGAATGATATATCATATCTCTTGTTACAATTTCTTCTTAGACCTTTTATCTATAAATTATTACATAACTAGGATGAAAAAAATTCAAACAACGGATTATTTTCTAATATATATAAAAGACTAATTTAATAAAATTTATTAGACGATCTGAACCATTAATTTAAAAAAATATTTAATCTTGACCATTTATTCGCATAAAATCAAAAAATCAATTTTGACTTTTTAGAGTCAAACTTATTAGAGATAATTTCATATATGCCCTTATTAAATCATATAAAATTGTATTTGCCCAACTTAATTTATAAATATCATATTTACCCTTTATAATATTTAAAGATATCATATTTAACCATATTCTTAGTTTTATCATTCTAAAATATTTTATAATCATTTTAATTCATTTTTAAATATAACCAATAACGTTTAACTTTATTGCTTTTAATTGTAAAAATAATGATTGATAATTTATAGAAGAAATACATTCACATATCTTCTTATCATACTGCCATGTTTCTGCCGTCAAGTTTGCCCTCACACTCGTGCGATGTTTCCATCGCTGGTTAGAGTCTTGATGCCATACGTCGGCACGTTTTTAAATTCCCATTTAATCTTATTTTATTAGTATTTAATACGTTTTTATAGATGTTTATTATCTATTATCTTTTAAACCAACTCGTGTATCATACGGACATTTAGTCTAGTCTTATCATATATAAACATCAATTGTTAACATTATTATAACGATTTATTAAAATAAACTATATAATCTTCTAATATAAATAAAAGTCTATTCTTAATCAATTCAATTACAAAATCTTAACCATTCATTTAATTAGAATTAAATCCTAACTATTAATTTGATCAAAATTAAAAGTCAAATTTTGTCATTAAATAGTTAAAATATAAAACTCAAATTTAAAACTTTAATTTTAATTTTAGATAAGATGGAAAAAATATAATTTAAATTTTAAAATAACATATATATATATATATATATATATATATATATATATATATATATATATATATATATATATATATATATATATATATATATCGACAATATTGATGGATTGTGTGCATAGATAGTGTACATGTGTCGTAATATCCAAGCACTATAAGGTACTAAAGGTCCACACGTCTGCATATCCAACTTGAAACAAGATAATAGAATAATTAATACCTTGTGTGGTGATAATTAATAGTTAATTAATTATCAAGGAAGTAAATAATAAATAGTTATATATTATTTGGGAGATTAAATATTTAGTTAAATATTTAATTAAAAGGTTTGGTTGTTGTATTATTAATTAATTAGTGAATTAATTAATATTAATCAAACTTGAGGGTTAGTCTTGACATAAGATTAAAGTTTTAATCTTTGAACCGGGCTTATGGGCTTAAGGGCCTTAATCCACATAGTTTTATATAAAAGGGGATTAGGCTTAGTAATTAAGTCATAACAATAACTTAAGCCTCAAGCAAAACACAAACAACTCTCTCCTCCTCCCTCTTTGCGATCTCGTCCAAAGGAAAGCCCACCGCCACCGGTGGTGGTTGCGACACGACAGCAAACGACAGCCGGCCCCTTGTGGCAGCGAAGGTCTGTTTCCGGCGGACAGTAGTGACCGAGAACCCCTTTGTGGCGGTTCACAACTCTCGGCAGCCCCTAGAGGGCGGTTTGCGGTGGCGGTATCGAACACACACACATACGCGACAATTTTGATCTTTGGGATTGAGATTTGGTTATATTTTCGCTGTGCATGTCGTACCCCACAAATCCCAACAAATAAAAGATTGCCAAATGTGATATTTGTGTTTTAATAATATTTCGTTAGTATATTTGTTCTCGCCATATATCTATATTTTGTTTTAATAATAATTCGTTTAATTTTGTTCATTATCTTATATTTATTATTTAATTCGTTTATTATTATTATATATTATTATAATTATTAAGGTGAACTTATTTTTTATATAGATACATTGTACGAAAATATAGTGAGCTTTGTCTTAGTTATCATTTTATATAATGAAAAATTTATTTTAAAAAATTATACAATCAACTTTTATAATTATTCTATTGTATACAATGAGAATTGTAACATCATTTATCATATACAATGATAACTAAATATGAGATAAAAAAATTGTTTACACACAATAATTATGAATATCCATATGTTTACACGGATATTTAAACTAGTATAATCATATTCGAATTACATTACCATCTCTTATAACACCTATTGATAATTCAATATCACCATATGACATGATCAATTCGTGAATACACATCGTATCACTACAAGAATATTCAAGGCCACTGTAAAATTAAAGTGATGTAATTTTAGAACCAAAATAAAGTAGTGAGTCATTGACATGATGTAGATCAAGTACTCTCTTATACTTCTAATTAAATCATGTCGTTTTAACATCAATGTTTTTCATATCCATGCCGTGTCTTTTTGACACTTGTTGAGACATTAATTGATGAATCTCATGCACATAACTTGCACCAAATTCCTTGCTTCACGTTGTTCTTCTTACACCATTGCCATCCTTTGTCACATCACCCGCAGCTGAGCTTTCTTCTTCACCCTTGGAACACCATCACCGTTTATATATATAGACTTCTTACGCACCGGGGACCACGTACGCCGTGTGGTGGTCACCACGGCCGGTGATATCTTTTTCATTACTTTTCAATCTCCGTTTATATATAAGTCTTACACCGGTCATTAGTTGATTGTCTAGGGAGTAAAAGTAATAAAACGATATAACAAATAGAACAAATGTGTGTAGTAGTAAAAAGGGGTTATCAATGCTCTTACAAGATCTCATATGGTTTTGAAAAAAGTTAGATCATCTCGTATTTGGTCAAACATGATATATTATGTTCTCACATAAATATAAGAGTGACACCTATAAAAGGAGACATTATTCATTTAATTATAAAGAACTCACTCTAATGTATGTTTGACAGAGAGAATCTTTCATTTATAAAAACCCTAATAGTGAGATTATTACAAGAAATGTTTTTGATTAAAAAACAACCATTTCCCAATCCATACTAACAATATACAACAAAAGGAGCACAATGTACAACAAAAGAAGCACAATGTCACCCACTCAATTCTTAGATGAGCACAACCCTATCTTCATTTGAGGAAAAGGGTTTGTACTTGCTGGGAAATGTTAGCCCACTACTCTTCCATGTTCTAAACAGCTTTTGTTTAGTAGGTTCATATGGTCTTGGAAAGCTAAAAAAACATATTCTGGAAAATCCCAATGAAATCTACAAGTCCTTTCCATCATTTAAAAAATCAGTGTTTATTTAAGTAGTATTATTTGGGTTCTAAAATCTAGGGAAATGTTACTTCTGAATTGTAATTAAAGAAGCAAGTGGAAGACATTCAATAAACTAAAATGACATTGATAGAATTCAACCCAACCAAAAATTAAAAATAGAACACCAAAGAGAATGCAATAGAATGCATCTCTATCTAGCCTTCATATACACACTACAACATTCTTCTACCCAAATTTATGCATAACTGGGTTGTACCGTACAATCAATTAATGCTTTCATTGGAATCTTGAACTTGCTTTTTCCCAGAAGTGGCTTTATTATTATGCATCCAAACCTTGAGGACTTGTCTTTTAACTCCTACCTCTGCACAAAACCTTTGAACTTCTGGATCATCTTCTCTTGGGATTCTCCACCCAACTTTCTCAGCAAACTCAAGCATCTTCTCCTTCTGATCTTGGGTAAATTTTGTTCTAAATCTTTTTTTCGCCATCCCATACGGCGGGGCAACGACGCCATGTCCGGCCGTGAAATTCAGCTCCTCACTAGAGGACTCAGTGGCGGTGGCCCCACCACCGCCCATGCTTCCTCCAAACGCCATTTTCACCGGCGGAGCGTTTATGGACGAAGCCCAGTTGGGGTGGTGGTGGTGGTGGTGGAGAGAGATTGCGGGTGGTGTACGGTGGTGATGGAATGATGGTGAAGGGGATGGTGGTGGGAGTTGAAGAAAAGGTCCGGCGGAGGGACTGGTGGTTGGGTATTCTTTACGGTGGAAGTTCCGGTGGCAGTTGCAAGCTGCGCATTTGAGTGCTTCTAGGGTTCCGTCGTCACCTGACGGCATAAACTCGCCGCAGCCGTCGGTGATGTTTCCACCCATGTTGGCGGCGTGGTTCTTGAGACATTCTCTGTACCTTGGAATCTGTACCGGCGACTTCAACAGCTTAGATCCGACTGAAATCGGTGTCACCGAAGCTCCGGGTCCGGGAAACCGATCCGGATCTAACCCATGATCCACAGTTTCAGAAGAAGATTCTCTAATCAAGTGATTGTTGTTGTTGTTGTTGTTGTAAGGAGATGAAGTCTGCATTCCTATGTCTTTCTCACTGTCACTCAATGCCATTAATAATAACTCTTAAATCTTGAAAACCCAAGAAACATGCTCCATTATCAACAATATTCAAAAAGAAAACAAACCCAATACAATTCTAACTAAATCTTGAAAACCCAGAAACTAAAAGTGTTAAAAACCCTAAAAGGATAGAACTTTTACCTGAGAATTAACCAGCAGTAGGATGAAGGAGTCAGCTAGGTTATGGTGATGGTTTCATGGAGTTGAGTGTGTGAGTGTGTGTGAGGGTGAAAGGATGTTGCAGAGGTTCCAACAGGACAAGTATGAAGGCAACAAGAGACAGGTTGGTTGCCTAAGGTGAGGTTAAGAGAGAGATGAGAGAGAGAGAGAGAGAGGAGAGTGGGAAACAACTCAACCCCAAGAGAAAGATGACATAAGATGCTTAACACTACTCCATGTGAGAAGCTTACACATAAATAATCACTGTTTGGAAAAACAGTCCTATTTATTTTAAACAAATGGTTGTGTAAAACGGGCGAGCTCACATCGTTATATCATGTTAAGATAATTAGATAAATACTCATACATTTTCCCTTATATATTAGTTATTTTAAACTTGTAATTTTTTGAGCTAGAAACATACCGTTAGTTAGATGAGTTAAATAATGAGAGCATAGTGTGTTTGGTCACTAAATATCATGTTTCAGTATCTATCGGATTCTGTTAGTCTTTTTTCACTATAAGAAATCAGGCATCGGAAACAGATTTCTCACGGACTAAATTCTGTAGGAAATTTTTAACGAATTTCCTACAGATTTGAGTCATAAATCCGATTTTCAACGGATTTCCTACAGATTCCGTGGGAAAATCCCGGGAAATCCGAGGAAAATGGTTTTCCCACGAAGCTTTGTCAGGATCGAATCAAATACAAATAAATGATCCAAGATTTAAACAACTAGTTTGCGGAAACAACTAATCGAATTATGAAGAACACATATTATAGAATAACAATCATAAGCCCCAATATATTAATTCATGAGAAATCAATACACGTACAACTCTATCTCAGTTGTAATGGTTGTTCACCTTGAGGCTCGATCAAATCTTTACATCAACGCTTAACATCTATTTATACTAACATATAACTAACCATACGACTTAGTAGATGTTTATCGAGATCATTTAGCTATGCATAGACACAAAGTTTATCTTCTCATAGCCATCACTCCGGAATATTTCAAAATAGAATTTATCACTAAAATTACGTGAATTCAAAACAAACTTGAACTGTCATTCTTATCTCATTCTGGAAGATCGCTGCCTGTACCAACTAAGTTCACCTGTACAAACTACGAGCACCCGCACTAATCACCAACACCTGTATTAACCATCAACCTGTATTAACTTACAAACAGTATTAATCCCAACAATCTCCCCCTAAACTTATTGCTGAACAGCACTAAGTTTTAAAAGGTTCAACTGTAAAGGATGCTTCCAAAATCTCAGCGCCTCTTGCTTTTCTCCTTCTCTTTCTTCCTTTCGTACATCTCTACCATCCACCGAATCTCTCTAACCAGATTCCTTGCAATTGCAGTATCGAATCTTGTTATCAATTTGACTTGCAGCATGGTTTTCACAGTTAGATAAGAATGCTTGTAAATTTTATCAACCAAGTAAAATTCTCTCAAACCACCTCTTCTTGCTAACACATACACCCCATTCTGTGGGTACAACTCCCTACGTATCACCTCATTATTCCCACCTTTAAGAATGTGTTGCATGCTGTTAGGTTCATACATCAGTATCAAATATTCCATCACAATAAACAAGGTCATTGAGAGTTCATCAGTAGCCTTAAACTCATCATACTTCTTTCGCTTTCCAACCCTGTACATTTCATACAATTCAACTCTGCCAAATTCTTTTACCATGGAACTGAAATAGTTGTAAATCTCTTAAGTATGATCTGCTCTCATTACTCTCAAATGATGTCTTGGATAAACCCTGATAACATCCCAATCAACCACCTCAGGATTCTTGACTTCCAATGGTACTGCATGAATTGGTTCCTGTGGCTCACTGGGAACTAACATGTCATTCCCAATATCATCACCCGCTGCTGCTTCATCAGAGAACTTTGGCATTTCAGTAAAATCAATCTCATCAACACTTTCACCAGCCTCTTTTTCCTGCACTCTTTTCTTCTCAACATTTCCATCCTTTCCTTCTGCTTTCTGATCCTTGGCTTTCTTCTTACCTGGACTCTTTACAGATTTTGTTTGATCAGACTTTTCAATAGCTTTCTTTGGAGAAGACTGTTTTATACTTTGAGATTTTCCAACTTGGGACTCCTTAGGAATTTGTCTCGTCCTTTTAGCAACTGGTTCAGCTGTACTATCACTCTTCTTCTTTTTGCCTTGAAGATCAGAACTTTGTGAACCTTTTGGAAGTGGTTTTAGAATGTTGTCAACCACACTATCATGCATTTCTTTCAATTTCCTCTCAACCTCCATCCTCTCTTCTTCACTCAGGCTTGCAACTTTCTTCTTTTCCCTCTCATACAGATCAACAAGATTTTCAAATTTCATTGGACCCAACTGCTTACCACTGTACCCTCTCACCTTCAAGAAGTCAGAAAACCTTCTTCTATCAATATCTGTTTTCTTTGTTTTGGCTTTCTTAATCTCTTCTAAAAGATACACATTTTCCTCTTCCTGTATCTTTTTGGCTAATTCCTCATCTGATTGGATTTGGCCTTCCATGTTTTGTTCCAACTCTGCTGCTAACTTCCTTGCCAACTCCTCATCAGCTTTGAGTTGTTCCTGTTTGGAGAGTTTTACAGTTTCTACAGCCACTCCTTTTCCTTTCTCCTTGCAAGACTCATCCATTTCCACATATCTAGGGCTATGTTTGGTAGTGATAATGCCCAAAGCTTTTCCTCTTCCCTTAGATGGTACACATGCTCCATCCTTTGGTTCTGCAATAGAAACTCCCTTTAACTTCTGGAAAGTTTGTGAGTTTGGCTTTTTGAACACATCCTTTTCCTTTTCAATTTGATCTTTAAATTGTTGCAAGGCAGTTGCAACATCCATTTCATCCCTTGAAACTTGATCTGCCTCTCTCTGCACACTAACAGTCTCCACTGGTTGAACATCCACACCCTCTTCTCCTTGAACATTTTCAACTAAAACTTCTTGCTCATCATCACCATCAACACCACCAATGATCTTATCTAACTCTGCTTCAAAGTCCTTGACAGTTTTAGATAGTTTTGATTTGCTTGCCTTCTTCTTTCTAACTTCAGTACCAACCTTTTCAACATCCGTCACCTCAGCAACTTTCTCAATATTCCTTTCTTCAACACTCTGTTGTGGTAGAGACTCATTCTCCCCCTTTTTGGGAGCATCCTCAGAGGAGCTGGAGGATAAGAGAACAAACTTTTGTGCTGGAGCATTCAATAGCTTCTTGACCATGGCAGTTAAAGAGGTCAATGCAGCCTGTTGAGATTGAATCAAGGCACGCTGAGCCTGAAGTTCCTTCATGATACGAGCGTTGGATTCCATCAATTTCATAAAGTCAGAACAATCCTCACCTTGATTGGGTGTGTGAACCATCTTCGAATGATCATAGGAAGATTTGGTTGCCATCAATTCATCTTGTTGCATTCTGTTCTCACCTGTGTTAAGTGTGTTTACCACCATTTCAGGATCATAGAACGTAAAAGATGAGGTTTCAGGCCTAGCCTGAACACCAACATCCCCCATGGTTTCTTGGCACCCAGGTCCTTCGTTATTCAATGCTTCCAAAGAAACATCAAACATCGAAGTTGCCATGGATTGGGTCTTAGAAATGTTCACAGGGTCCTGAGAAGTACTTTGTACAGGCTCAGGAATGTGAGCCCTTTCCACATGATCATCCCTCTCCTTATAGATCACCTCCTCGAGCATGGGAGATTGCTCATTGGTTTCCCTTTGGATATTCCCTTGAAGAAAATTCTCTTCAAGAGGGTTTACAGTTTGGGTTTTAGGACGTAGAGAGGAAGGAGCTCTCTTTGCCCTTTTTTCTTTAAGAGAAACTAACGGTGGTTCTTGTGAAGCTGTTTGTATAGGAGCTTGTGTATGGGCTTCAGTTGGTGTAGGGGGAACAATGGGAGACTGAGGAGCATTTGAAGTAGATGGCGTGAATTGGGTGTCAATGGGTGTGCTCTGATGTGTGGGATACCTCCACCATTGTAGGGAATAGTGGGGTATCAGTACCAGAAAAATGTAATCCCTTCCTACGCATGTTTGAGAAAACTTTTGGTGTGTGTGCTCTAATAGCATAAACCCTTGGTAATTTGGAAAGATTTGGAAAAGATTTATCAAAGATGATTTGTAAGAATCTAGGATACATCAAAAACATGTTGGCAGAATGTTGCAAATTCTAGATCATATCATCAAAAATCATTTTGGAAAAATTAAACCTACGACCAGTGGCCAAACATACCATAGCTGTTGCAATAGACCCACCAAATTCATGCCATGCACCTTTCTTTCGTGAAATGCATTGTTGCAACACATGACATAGAAAACGCCACTGAGGAGAGAACTTACCTTTGAGGAAGGTCATGTTCCTCAAATCACCCTCATACCCCATACGAGAGAATGTTGTAAAAATTTCATCAGAAGGTAGAGTTGAAATACCTGACTCATCGTTGAGTTAAAGATGTTGACGAACTAGGGCTTCTGTAACCACTAACTTGCATTGATCAACCCTCGATTTTATGAAGTAAACGCCATCAGTCTCTACTAACTCTGCTGAGGACCAAAATTGATAAAGATGATCGATGTAGATGATAGGTTTAACTGTTAGGGCATACTGGATGTGGGTTGTACGCAAGAATCCTACGATAGGATGAAAGTCCTCAAACCGGTTAGACTTCTTGAGATATGCTGCCATATTGTGGGTATCAACAAACCTGAGATCACCATTTTCAGAAGACTGTGAGGATGAAGAAGATGAAGTCATGATGAAGAATAACGAGAGTAGCAGAGGAAGATGTGCGGGAATAAGAATGAGAGATGAAAGTTTAAACTGGGAATTTTGAGAGAATTAGGGATGGCAGTTATGGGTGCGAAGAAAAAGGAAAATTTAAAAAAACTGCTGATCTCATCAAAAGTTCGCGAAGGTTGTTAGCCTGTATTAACTGCCTGTACTAACTGTGAAAGTGAGTTTCCCTGCACGCCTGTATTATCCCTGTGCTATTCCTGCACACCTGTACTAACCAGACAAGTGTAACATCCAATCCAGAAATAAAATTAATGCAAAAATCATTGAAAATAATCCCGAAAGACACAAGTTACTTTTCAAGAATCATCATTCCAATATGGGATACCAAGAAATTGAATCTACTGACATCAAATGGTTTTGTAAACAGATCTGCAAGTTGATTGTCAGTATGCACTTTTTGAACATGAATTAGCTTCTTTTCATTGCAATCCCTTATGAAATAATATCTAATTTCAATGTGTTTTGTTTTAGGATGTTTAACATGATTATTGACAATGCTAATGGCACTGTTGTTATCAATGAAAATAGGAGTATTGAGGAAAGAAACACCATAATCAAGCATATGATTCTGAATCCAAAGAACTTGAGCACAACAACTTGATGCTGCTACATACTCTGCTTCTGCTGTAGAGGTTGACACAGTTGTTTGTTTCTTGCATTGCCATGAGATCAACCTGTTTCCAAGAAATTGACACCCTCCTGATGTAGACTTTCTATCCAAATTTGCACCTCCATAATCACTGTCAGTGTAGGCAATTAAGTCCAGAGGAGAGTCTGTTGGATACCACAAGCCAAGATTTGGTTGACCTTTTAAATATCTGAAAATACTTTTGACAGCAAGAAGATGAGACTGTTTGGGATTGGTTTGAAATCTTGCACACACACATACTACAAACATGATGTCAGGTCTAGAGGAAGTAAGATACATTAAAGAACCAATCATAGACCTATATAGATGAATATCAACATCCTCCCCCTTAAGATCTGCAGACAAACTTTTGTGTGTTTCCATAGGAGTACTTGCTACTTTTGTATCCTTGTATCCAAACTTATCCAGAATATCATGCACATACTTGGATTGACTTAAGAAAATTCCATCAGCTTGTTGCTTTACTTGTAATCCCAAAAAGAATGATAATTCACCCATGGAACTCATCTTGAATTTCTGATGCATAATGGTTTCAAATTCTTTACACAGTGAAGGAAGTGTAGATCCAAAGATGATATCATCAACATAGATTTGAACCAACATAATATCATCATTCTTCTTCATAATAAACAGAGTTTTGTCAATTGTGCCCCTTTTGAATCCATGTTCAAGTAAATGAACAGATAATGTGTCATACCATGCTCTAGGAGCCTGATGAAGACCATACAATGCCTTATTCAATTTAAATACCTTATCAGGTAACTTTGGATCTTCAAATCCTGGAGGCTGACATACATACACTTCTTCCTCAATCTTACCATACAAAAATGCACTCTTGACATCCATTTGATACACTTTAAACCTTTTGAAAGATGCAAATGCCAAGAAAATTCGAATAGCTTCTATTCTTGCAACAGGAGCAAACACTTCATCATAATCAATTCATTCCTCTTGTGTATACCCCTGAGCTACCAATCTTGCTTTGTTTCTAACTACAATTCCTCTGTCATCTTTCTTGTTTCTAAAACCCACTTTGTACCAATTGCTCTCTTTCCTTTTGGAAGTGACACCAAGTTCCATACTTCCTGTATTTTAAATTGAAGGAGTTCTTCCTGCATTGCTTCGATCCAGGATGGATCTTTCAATGCTTCATGTGCCTTCTTGGGTTCAATTTGAGATAGGAAACTTGAAAACAGACACAGGTTAGCATGTTCCATTGGTTCTTTAAATTTCTTTCTTGTTTCCATTGGAGTATGAATATCACCAATGACCTACTCTATAGGATGATTCTTCTGAATTCTAGAAGAGCGTTGAAGTTCAACTGGCATGACATGACTCAGATTTAAATCATTTAACTCAAAATCATCATCTTCATGACCTGTAAGGTCTGCTTGTACTAACTCTGACTGTAGTTGATCATGAAACTCAGTGAAACTCTTGTTTTGCACAGTGATGTCTGTATCATCATTTCTGTTATTGTCACTGTTTGCATCATCATTTGAAGGAGAAGAACCTCCATCTGTGTTATGAATATCTGCTGAGGACTGTGGAGAAGAAGGAGCTTCAGTGAAACATGGTGGATCAATCTGCAACAGTGGGAAGAAAACATAATCTTTTGAAGGCTGTTCCTTTGAAACCTCTTCCTGAGAACTGGTATTGCATCTATGAAGTGAACTTGTGAGCTTATCAATATCAAAAAGCCAGTTTGGACCTGTACCAGAAACATTTGAGGTGTGTTCATTGAAGGTCACATTTACACTCTCTTCACTGATTTTGGAGACTCTATTGTAAACTCTGTATGCTTTGCTGTGAGTGGAGTATCCAACAAAGAACCCTTCATTCACCTTGTTATCAAACTTTCCCAGATAGTCCTTTGTAATCAGAATAGTGCAAGGACACCCAAATGGTTTCAGAAAACTAATCAAAGGTTTTCTGTTGTGGAGGAGTTCATATGAGGTTTTTGAATGATCTTTAACTACAAGAACCCTGTATTGCACATAACATGTTGTGTTCACTGCTTCTGCCTAGAAAGTGATGGGAAGCTTTGAGTCTGCTAACATGGTTCTAGCAGCCTCTATTAGAGTTATGTTCCTTCTTTCTGCAACTCCATTCTGTTGAGGTGTCCTGGAAGCACTAAATTGTCTTGTAATACCTCTATGAATGCAGAATTCTTCTAAACTTGAGTTTCTGAACTCTGTTCCATTGTCACTTCTCATCATCCTAACTTTTGATCCCTGTTGGTTTTCAATTCTTAGCACAAAAGATTTGAGTATTTCACTTGTCTCATCTTTACTCTTAAGGAAAAACACCCATGTGAATCTTGAGTAGTCATCAATAATAACCAAGCAATAAGATTTCTTTCCAATACTCATTACATTTGTTGGACCAAACAAGTCCATATGCAACAAATATAGAGGATCAGAAATTGAGTTTACTTCTTTTGACTTATGAGAAGTTTTGCGCTGCTTACCTTTCAAACATGAAACACAATGATCACTGCAAATAAATTCCTTTTGAGGTAGCCCTCTCACCAACCCTTGTTTGACCAATTTGTTCATGGTTTTGACATTCACATGACACATTCTTCTATGCCATAAAGCGAATTCATCAGCTGTTGCCTTAGATAGAAAACAAGCTTCTTCTGAGATTGGTGATGTCATTGCCATATCCAAACAGTAGGCATATTCATTCCTTGGGGTCCTTAACAGAATCTGACTTTCATCCAGTATTTTGAAACCTGGAGCAAGAATAATACATTCATGTTCTGTAAACAGAATGCTATTTTTCTTATCACACACTTGAGAGACACTCAGTAAATTGTACTTCAGTTGTTCAACATAGAAAACATCAGAGAAGTTTAGTTTTCCATTTGAAACTTGTCCTTTTCCAGTAATCTTTCCACCTTTGACATCCCCTCCAAAGGAAACGTATCCACCATCACACTTTTCAAACTTTTGAAGACAATCCCTGTCTGCAGTCATGTGCCTAGAGCAGCCACTATCCACATGCCATATATTCTTCTTTCTCATAGATAGCTTGCCCTGCACATCATCAAACAGGTTAGTTTCTTTTAGGAACCCTAGCCTGTGTGGTCTTGGGTTTTCCTTCAGCATTGAAATAAGTAAATTGCTTTAAAACTTGTGAATGTTTCAAGTAAGCATTGTTTCCAACATCATGAGAAATCACTCTTGAATAAAGATCGTCTTTTGTTGAAACACATGCCTTTTGACTAATGTTTGAAGTCACCTGTTTTATGCTACCTGTATTAACTCTTTCAATATTCTTTCCTTTAGCCACAAGCACATTCCTTTGAATTACTACAGGTTTTCCTTTGAAAAATCTTTTTGGTGTTCTAAGATGTTTAAGACTTTGAGACACATCAGTTCTAGCCTTTTTATTTATAGGATTATGAAAACACTGTTTTGCAATATTATTCAATGTCCCACAAATAAAACATGCTTTTGGCTTAATTTGCTTTATGATCACACCATAGTTTTGAGACATCTTTTGATTCCAGTTTCTTTGATTTCCTCTTACCTTTTCCTGTTGGAATGATTTGTGCCCTGAGGAAGATGCTTATTGTGTGACATGAGATATGTGTGCACTTTTCTTTTGTTCATGTAATTCAAACTCTGGTTTAGGATCAACAGTGACCTCTTTTTGAAAATCCTTACCATTCCTGTATTTTTCAACTACTTCTTTGGTTGGGGGAATATAGGTTTGATTGAATGGAGGAGGCACTTGATTATATCCTAATCCATATTTTAATTTATCATGAATTTGACTCTGAATAATGTTTTCAACTGATTTAGAAGCATATTGAAACTTGCCAATATCAAGTTTGACCTTTTCAGACCTTTGCAATTCAGTGTTAAGTTGACTCTTAACTTCTTCTAGTTCAAAAACAAGTTTTTCATTTGCTCTTTTTAATTGACAAATATCTTCTTGATACTTTTTCTCATTAGTAGCATATGCTTTAACTTGTTGTTCAAAACTAGCAATGATTAGACTTGTTTCTCTGCTTCTTTCCTCAGATTTTGACAAAGTTTCACATACCACTCTGTTATGATCTTTTTATTTTCTAACAGTTTGAAGACAATCTTCAGTACAGAGTTTGAGTTTTACCTCTTTTGGCATATCATCTGATTTGGTTGAAGTTTCTGCCATTAGAGCTTGATTTGATGTTGCAAATTCAGCATGTTCACTCCAATCAAAGTGTGCATCACCTTGTGACACCAGTGCTGTTGAGTTGTTACTTTGAATGTTCCTGTTGGTGGATACTTCTTGTGATACTTCCTGCCTTCTTTCTCCTCTACATTCCCTTGCAAAGTGTCCATGCTTGGGACACTTGTAACATTCAACTTTGCTCTTGTTAAATCCAGCTTTATCATCTCTTTTGATACCAAAGTCTTTTCTCCCAGTTCTTTGAATGAATCTTTTAGCTCTTAATGTGAGCATAGCCATTTGCCATTTGATATCCATCTCTTCCAGATCATCTGGATGAATATGTTCCAGATCATCATTCACTAGTGTGGACTTTGCATGACTTGCAAAGAATGCTTCCAGTACATCATCATTTATTGCATTCACCCTGGATGTTTGAGAACCAGAAGTGATTTCCCCAATGGAGGAGACAAATGCTGCATTTTGAGAAAAACTGGAAGGCTTCCTTTTTGCTTCCACTTCTACTTCAAACACCCTAAGATCATTGTAGAGATCATCCAATTCCTTTCCTTCCAGATCATCAGTTTGCCTAGATGCAACTGTGTACATAGTCCATTCCTCACCCAGTGACCTTAGAAACTTTCTATTGACATCATCTTGATCAATTATTACTCCTGCAGTAGCCAATTCTCCAACCAATTTATTGAATCTATCAAATGTTTGTGTCATGGTTTCTTCCTTCCCTGCACTAAAGTTCTCATACTGTTGCTTGAGTATAGATCTTTGATTTCGTTTGGTACTTTTTGTTCCAGAGAACCGTTTCTCTAAGGCTTGCCAGAGTTCTTTGGCATGTTCACATTGGCTAAATTGATGCTGATATTCATTTGGAATAGCCAATAACAGAGTACTCAAAGCCTTCATCTCACTCTGTCTTTATTTCCTCTCCAAGTCATTCGCTGGAGGATCCCTGGGTAACTTGTTTCCATCAGCATCAAGCTTTTGCGTACCTTTAGGACCATTAACAATGATGTCCCACATCATATAATCTGTAAGCAAAATATATTGCTTAATCCTTATCTTCCACATATCGAAATCGTTTGGTTTCAACATTGGAACTTTTGTTAATAACACTCCATCACCCATGTCACCCATGATGCTTTTTATTACTCAAGAACTTCTGTTTTGATACGTTCTTGATGATCTTGGATTCAAAGCTACAACGTAGCTCTGATACCACTTGTCAGGATCGAACCAAATACAAATAAATAATCCAAGATTTAAACAACTAGTTTGCGGAAACAACTAATCGAATTATCAAGAACACAGATTATAGAATAACAATCATAAGCCCCAATATATTAATTCATGAGAAATCAATACACATACAACTCTATCTCAGTTGTAAGGGTTGTTCACCTTGAGGCTCGATCAAATCATTACATCAACGCTTAACATCTATTTATACTAACATATAACTAACCATACGACTTAGTAGATGTTTATCGAGATCATTTAGCTATGGATAGACACAAAGTTTATCTTCTCATAGCCATCACTCCGGAATATTTCAAAATAGAATTTATCACTAAAATTACGTGAATTCAAAACAAACTTGAACTGTCATTCTTATCTCATTCTGGAAGATCGCTGCCTGTACCAACTAAGCTCACCTGTACAAACTAGAGCACCTGCACTAATCACCAACACCTGTATTAACCATCAACCTGTATTAACTTACAAACAGTATTAATCCCAACAAGCTTTTATTCACGGTCGATTCCGTAGGAAATCCGAGTGAAACATCCTTTTCTCACGGATTTTCCAGGGATTTGTCCGACACAAAAGAGGGTGTTGTGTTGTAGTGTTTATTTATCTTTCTTTTGGTTTGTAACATATGAAAATACATGACTTTTTCCCCTTTCTTTTTATTTTTTAATTTAAATTATGTGTATGTGTGTAAGAGAAATAAAGAGAGTGTAGATATGAGGAGAGGGGTGAAGAGACCGGGGAAAGGGTTGCTTTAAATGAAAAGAAAATTGTAATATCCTAATTATAAGGTGGTTACAATACTAAAAAGAATTGTATTCTATGTTATAAAAGAAACAATATTGTATTATAGATAAATTGGGAAAAAAATTAATGGTAATTAGTCTTGAGAAACAATGGATGATGCCCAAAGTACAATTGATTAAAGCTATGAATGCTAATATTGTAGAATTTATAAGTTAATTATTGTATATGTAAATTGAGTGAAGCTTAGAGACTATATGTGTCAAGTTTGAAACTACAAGGGATGCAGGTGACAAGTTTGGAACTTAAGGACCTGAAGTGTAAAGTTTGAAATTATATAATTATAATAAAATCATAATTCATTTCAACTTCTGGAGATTTCTCTCTTGACCTGATCTTGAGAGAAAGATGAAGAAAATGATGATTCATAAGGAAAATTGAAGTGCATGTATAAACTTTGATGATTTAATGAAAATACAAGCCAAGATATAGTATATTTGAAGATTGGTTGAATTGATGACAACAAAGTGGAGAGATCATCTATAAGTAAGTTTTAAGTTTTAACCATTATGTGTATGTAAATTGGTAACTTATTGATGTTGCATGTTGACGTATACTACATTTGAAGTAATTAAATGTGAGGATTATCATGTGGAGGATAGAATTTATGAAATAGAAGTTGATTCAGAGAGGATTTGTCAATTCAAGTAAGTTCTATGTTTAGTATATGTTTAATGATAATGTTTGAAGTTATATTAGCGCATGTTCATTGAGTTTTTGTTTGACTTTATAAGTTAAATAGGTCAAAACCCATCATGTTGGGTGTAACTCAAAATAGTTATGATATCATGTTTATGATATTTCTAGACTTGTTTTAGTACGTGAAAGAATTCTTAGAAATTGAAAAATTATGACTTGGTTGGATCCATTGGTGTGTTCCTATGATTTTTGAACCAAATTGGGTGATTTTTGTATAAACAAAGTTTAGTTACTTAAATAAATGTTATTTTGAATTTAGAAGGTTGTTTTTGGTGTGTTTTGAAGTATTAATGAGTTATTTGTTAACTGCAATTTGTAATATGTCGAGTTGGTAACAATTAGAAGAACAAAGGAAACAAACTATTTTGTGTAGCATAGATCGCGACACGAGATGCCTTGTTTACCCCAAAAATCATATATGAGTTATTTCAGTTAAGTGGCATTTTCCAGAGAATTTCTCCCCAGCGCGAGGTGCAAACCTTCGCGGCGCGAGATGCCCTGTTTTCCCCAAAAATCATATATTGATGCTTTTTGACTATCTAACTTGTTGAGGTTTGTTTCTAAGGATTATATGGGGGTTAAAAAGGGAATTTTTTTACTCAAATATATGTTTAAAAATGATTTAGACCTTGAGACCTTTGAAGAGTATTATTTTGGTTATCATCTAAGATGGTATTGTATATTTACTATTATAGGTTTTAGTATCTAGAGAGTGAGGTTGTTGATTAGTTGGGTTGTAATCCTCATCACACGCTCAGGTGAGTACACCCTATGGATACTAGCTTTTATAAAGAAAATAAGTCATCATGATTGTGTTTTAAATGTGTTTAGCAATTTGATTTGTGATGCTCATTGACAAATGGATGTGGAATTTATGAACTATCATAACATTGTTAATGGAAATCATAATGAGACAAATACTCCACTTAGGAGGAGTTCTATGTTACTGACATGTTGAAACTCGAATTGCTTATGATATGATCCTCCATATAGGAGTGATCGAGCTATGATCTTGAAATAACTCATGTGATTTTGAGTTGATAAATTGTGTTTACACTTAGTATGTGATATGGGCATTGAGATACCAAATGTAAATATTGTTATTAGGCATTTATGCTTAAGATATATTAGCTATGATTTATATGACCATTATTTTCTTGTTGTTAACTTAAGTGCTTAAGATTACTTGGCCTTTTATGGCATGTGAATTTATATGACCCTTTCAGTTTGAGTTTTGGTCTGGACCCGTGATTGTGTTTAGTGCTTTGTACCATTGTTTTCTATACCATTGAATGACGTGTACGGGTCATGTGGCTTCGACAATTGGGACTTGATACATGGGTGGTATGGAATTGGTACAAGGAGCGGAGTAGAATGATAGTACCCTGGATGACTATGTGGTTCAAGAGGCTGACGAGGGAACTGAACTTGTGTATACATGAGTGGACTTGTGGAATGGATCATTCACTCCTGATAACTGTTGTATGGTGGAATGTTTTGTGTCCCCTATCTTGACAAGGAGATGTGGTTATCCACCATTTGGGCACGTGTTGACCGTGTCTAGCTACCACGTGGAGATACTGTGACTCAATGGACAGACACACATCCTTATGTGCTCATACGTGTATTTTAATATATTATGTTTAATTGTCAAAATTGAGTTTTAAAATATGATTACTTGATTTTATAAGTTTGATGTTTTTGGTGGAACTCACTAGCTATATTCTTATAGCTTACATGGTATATAATTTTTTTTGTACCTATAGGTAGACTAGTGGCCTTTGTGAGGTAGGGTAGAAGCTTTGGGCTAGTTTCCTATACGGCAATTTCTGAATTTTCTATCTATTTGATTAATAGTCGTGAGATTGACTTACGTAACACCAAAAGTTTGTATACTAGTGATAATTGTTTAATAAGTTCATGTTACATGTTTTATATTCAAGAGAAGTTTAACTTTATCCATAGTTTTAATTGTTTCAACTTTAGTTAATAGATTTTATATAACCTATTACTTAAGTAATGAGTTTTAAAAAAAATTAGATTTGTATAGAAATTCAGGGTGTTACAAAAATTTATAAATATTTTTATAGTTATATTACATCAATACGACAATTGAGATGAAGCATAATCAACACCAAACACAAAAACATCAAAAAGATATTTATCACGAAGAGTGAGAACACAATGTTTGGACCATGTCTCCTGTGGAAGGTCGGATAAAACCCAACTTTGTCTTTCTCGATCATTTTTAAAGTTTGGAGACTCAAAGAACAATTATTCAACATTATTAGTGATAATATGATTTATAATGTTGAATGTTTATCATTTTACACCTTGATTTTCAAAATTCATCTTTACCAAATAACTTTCTATCTTCTATATCAAAATATA
The DNA here is from genome assembly GCA_947179395.2 of Pulicaria dysenterica. Classification (NCBI taxonomy): domain Eukaryota; kingdom Viridiplantae; phylum Streptophyta; class Magnoliopsida; order Asterales; family Asteraceae; genus Pulicaria; species Pulicaria dysenterica. The sequence continues at coordinate 20,573,291 of OX359290.1, read as the reverse complement.
TCGCAATGGAAGACTTAGTATAATGTACGTGAATGTAAAAAAACAAAAAATATCACTTCCAACCATAAATCACAATGCTGCGTATCGAAACCTTTAGTATTTAGAGCATAGTTGAACCGTGGTATCAAAGGGTAAAGTTAAACAATAAATAGGTCATTCTATCTACCCAAAGGAAACCCATCTCACCAAGTCAAGCTGCTAGCTAACATGCACGAATACAAGACACATATCAAGAAACAAGTGTCAAATTACGTCTTGTAAGTCAATAGTAGTAATCTATAAACAAGCCCAAAAGCATCTTTAAACGATTAATGGTGAATAATCAAACACATAATTATTATCGGTCAATTATGTAGTTGACAACCCCGCAACCCATGAGTTAACATATATATGGGTCAACTATTCTCATTAGAAAATTTTGCAGATTATTTCAATTGTATGAATAACACCTTTTGTCACTAACTAGAGTGTGTAGATACACCAACTATTATTTCAAACTCCTTTAGCACTTCACTACTTACATGCTAAGCAACTTATGCACAGACTAGTAGCTACTCCCAATACATGCACCTGTATATACTAGTCACTACTTTTACTACTCCGATTATGCACCTACCACGCTCATGTGATGTTGTGCACAATGACCTACAAGATAGGGTCATACACCACTCCAGCACATGAGCACACAACGTATTCACATATCATGTGCCACGATGGCTATCTTGAAAACTAGGGTACACTTTAATAACTAACACTTTTCTTATTAACTATTTAATCTCTTAATTAATCGTTCTTTAATCTCCATCTTTACTTCCTTCTTTAACTAATTCTTAACACATTCTTTACCAATTTTTAGTGAAGACATAATAAATTCTTAATATAGTCTATGATCAATCTTTAAACTAATATTTATTATTCTTTAGTCTAGCTATAACACCCCACAACCTTCAAGAACACTCTATGTAGCTCCAAAATAAAGCCAAGTGAAGTATATTCGATATGAGTACTTAAATTGGATAATATTAGTAAAATAGTTGGTAAAACGTCACATTAGCCTAATTTATAGTTCCACTAAGTTATTAATTAGATGTAGACTTCATCTATAAAGTTTATTGAGTTCCAATATTTTAACCTAAATTTCTTCACAGTTTCTCTCCACCTACATCTACTCATCTTGTTCAAGTCTACATTTATGGCCTGTATCGACTTCATCCATGAAGACTTCATGATTGGAAAATAGTATGTTACTGAAAGCTTATTTTTATGATTCTTAACCAACTTCATAGTCCTTTGATGTATCTGATTGACTTGATTTTTTTGCCCTAGTCTATTTGTTTCTTTTATTTTCGTTGTTATTGTAATATGGTTCATGCGCTCCGTTTTTTTTTTTTTTTTTAAACATGTTAGATTCATGAACATATATTGCTACAAAAATTATAGAAACTAAAACACATGCATTTAACTACATTATATGACTTGTATAACCGATCTTATACCATAGAGGAAAATGATGCCTATTAATTGAAGAATATGGTGGTTTGTTTGCGTCTGCGTGTTTCTTGTTTGTGTGTTTCTGCGGAGTTTATTCTAAATTTCTTGTTATTGAGGTTCTTGTGTTACAGCAAGTGCTTTGTAAGTCTTTATGTTAATGCTCGCTCTCATTTGTCCTTAACGTAGTAGCCTTAAATACTTCATTTAGAACTTCTTCTGTATAAGATACCTCAACAATAATCCTCCTCTTAGTCATTCGATTTCAGGTAAGAATCAAGAATGTTGATAGTATTAAAAGTTAATTATTATGATTGTTGATAATTACACTCGTGAATGTAAACACTTTAGGCTTAGACGATTTTGTGTAGCTCAAATTTATGTGATAAACGGCTTTGGAATGATGATTTTGGGTATGATTGCGATTAATAGTATATGGTTTACTTGTTTGTATTCTCAATGATGATTTGGTTTGATGCTATTGTTATTTTTTTACACAAATGGGTTCTTATCATTGACTTGTTCTTATAATTACAATGGGTTAAAACATAAAGCTATAATTTGTTTATTGTTGATATGTTTGTGTTATGTTAATATGTTTTTAACTCTTGTATGAACCAATAGCTCTACGACTTTATAATTTTTTTTATTTAGATTTATATGTTTTCACTATTAGTTAGTATTTGTTTATAGATTTGAGGTTTCTTTTACTATTACGTATCTATGTATTATCAATATTTATATTCATATATTAATATGTTTTACGTCCATATTATTTCTTCTCTGGTCCCTAACAACTCTCTGTTGGTTAACCAAAGATCACCTTCATGAAGTCATTGACAATGGTAATTAGTTTTACGTTTCTAGTTAGTTATTGGGAAAATTGTTTAGTAGTCAATATTTTATTTTTCTAAACAACTAAAACGCTTATCGTTTGGCTCGAAAATGAGAAAGAGGTTCATGAACTCATTGAAGTTTCAAGATTTCTTTTATAATATTTGTTAGTTTTATGTCTTTTATTTCTTATAATTAGACTTATTTGACAATTATTAGACATTTGTAATATATTTGAAAGACCATTGAACTTTTAACCGATGTGATGCCTATTATGATTTACATGCCTTAATTTATAGTTACTAATGTTTATACTAAATCAGAAATAATATGATAAACAACATATATAGTGTCACTTAATTTAATAATGTGAATTTGGTGGTAAAATTTAAGTGCCACTAAAAGTGGATTAGACTTATAAATAGTAATAGTCTTTACTAGCACAAAATTTGTGACACAAATGTTTTTTTGTTTATTGTGGCAAAAAAAGTGTCAATGACGTCCAAAAGTTTATTGCGGCAAATAGAAAAAGTGCCAATAAAAGACTATATTATATTGTTAGTGCTTTTATTGACACTTTTTGTGTGTTGCAATATCCTAAATGGGCTTTTGGTGACACTTTTTTGTTTTCTTGGGCACTTTTTGTATGCCGTTGAATGACCTTTTTTTGTAGTGTGCTTCGTGTATAATACATGGATGTGTTGTGTCCTATGTGATTTATAGAAACCTCAAAAACAAACTCCAATCAATCCAAACCTCTTTCAGTCCCTTCCAAGGTTGATTCATACACTTGGGCAATGATTTAAAGGGTTCTTAAACATAAAACCTCATATGAACAACAATACCATTAGTAAATCGTAATCTAAATGCATAGTTCTCAGTCACTTATACCATAGCCAAAAAACTAATTCTAGGGTTCAAAACGAGTAAACATACCTCCGCAAATCATAAACCAAAACAATGAAAGAGTTGAAAAGTCTAAGCGCAAGCCATTCCAAGCTTTAAACCTTCCAAATCACCACAAACATCTCCCCAGAACGGCCTCTGATAGCGACACTATATCTCGACCTTTAGACCTCAAAATCAAAAACCGCATAGTGAAAACCTCCATATATGGGTTTGGAAGATTTAGTCCAAAAATCAAGAGGATCCGAAATCCATTTTTTCACTCAAATTTCAAGTATACAAACACTAGCTCTCATAAGACTTATAATCCCATGAAAAGGGTTAGAAAATGACCTAAATTCTGCCTCCCCCTCTTAAATACGGTTAGAGTTCTCAAAATTACGTTATCTATCCTTCCACTTTGTCAAAAGCAGGGGCGTTTTGTAGATTTTTTAGGCCCTGTACAAAGTGAAAAGATCGGCCCCTAACACACACACACACACACACATATATATATATATATATATATATATATATATATATATATATATAAGCAAAAATTCACTAATCCTATGATATTTATTATATCAAAAACTAAAACAAAAGAAATGTAGTAAAATAGCTATCAATGACAATGTATTAAGCCTTTCTTGTGAAATTTTGGACCGTAAGTAGGATTTCAACAACTTAATTTGTTAGAAAATTCTTTCTATAGATGCTACATCTACTGAAATAGTCAACAAGACTGTATATACAATAATTACTTTGGGAAAACAATAAACTTCTTTCAAGTTTTTCAACACATCTTGAGGTTGGATAGTTTCGCAGGGTAAAAACATGTCAAGTTACTTAAGTGCGGAGTCAAGACGACTACAAAATGACTTAAATTCTTTGTCGTCAAATTCCTTTAACTTTTTAGGAAACAAAAAAAACCAAATACTTTTTCATACTCTTTGTACCGTTCAAATCTGGTTTTAAGAGAAGCGCTAGCTTGATCAACCATATATAAAAACTAATTAACTTTATTACTCTTTTGAGCTGAAAATAAGACATCTTGATCACTTTGGTTCTCGTCAAATTATTTTTTTCTACGAACCTGACGTCTCTGAGCGAATATCGGATCAATATTTTTATCAATAGCAAGTTCCTTAGCATCATCGATAGCCTTAGACAACCTTGTTTCTCTAAACTCCTTGAGTTATTTGATCAACATGTTCACTTCTTTAATATACTAATCAAAACATGGGCTTTCTAAAAAAAAAAATTTTAAACTTTGGGCATCATTTGAGAGCCATTATATTGCGAGTACCGAGAATACCATTGGTAACCATTATTAATGCTCATTAATAGGGATATTTTGGTCTTTTATTATCTTTTTAACCGTGAATTGCATTTACGTGAGCCGTCATTAATGAAACGAGACTTGATTTTCCCAAAATAACTATGATTAATGCATCATTAGTGAGCTATTAATACATCATTAATAAGCCACTAATGACTCATTAGTGATCTGTTATTTTTATTGGTCATTGATTTAAATTAATTAAGGTTTAAGAATGGTTTTCGCGATACTCACAATAAGAATGATTCTCAAAAAAGTTTCACACACACAAAAGGCTTCCATATTATAAAACTGGCTAGGTCGTAGGGTTTCATAAATGACATTTTGGGCATCAAACTTCATTAAATACTAACTACAACATACTAGAAAATATAGAACAACTTAAAGTCACTAATCGACCTAAGTGTACGAAATTCAAGTCATTACAATGATCACTTGAAATATATATTTCACAAAACCAAACTTCAAATACCTATTACATTATACTATATCTCAATTAGCAAACTAAAGTGACAATTTATCATGACATTTTAAAGGGTATTTTAGTAAATTAATCATAAAACCATGAGATATTAAATTCTCATTAGATTTTGTATGTGATCCTCTACCTAATACATTTTTAAATTATATATATATATATATATATATATATTGCATTTCATTTCTCTTTTTTATCTTTTTCTTTTTTTTTCATTTTTGTTTATCATAATTATAATTAAAGATCTCTTTTTTATTTTTTTTATTTAAAAGTAATATATATTTTGTCATGAAGGAGTGTCTAAAACAATTGTGTTGGTTAATAGTAATGTCAGGGAAAACAATGATATTTAGATCAACTTTGGGAAAAAGAGCGTCTTATGAAAGTTGAATTTGTTTCCTAGAAAAGCCGACCAAATAATAGGGTGATTTGTAGTGATACTTAAGATAGTAGTTGATGTTGTGAGCGTGTAAAGTAAACTAAAAAATATTTTTTGTTTTTTATTATAGGAAAAGCTTCTCATGTAGCTCCTTCATGCCTTTTAGAATATAACTACTTATTTCGGTTTTGGTGGCTTCAACAAAATAAAAATGAATCTTCTTTACTTTTATTATATTATCGGTTTGTTTTTTCTAAATAGAATATCTATGTTATGTAAATTTCATGTGGAATATTTTAAAAACAGTATCACGGTCACTGATTGTGTAGCTAAAATAATTAATCAAAAATATTAAAACTTAAGTTGTTTTAGTCTTTGAGCAAGATTATAATGATTTTCATACAACACCACTATAAATTCGTTACTATTAAGTAATTATTTAAGAAAATATATTAAATGCACATAATGAGATAATGTATTCATTTGTTTTATCCCGCCGTAACACGCGGACAAAATAATAACTTGTTCATATATCAATCCAAAAAAACTTTAAAGCTCCCATAAAAATTTTAAACATGTCTGAAACAAAGAAAATGATGCAAGTATCTTCTGACAAAAGATGGTTTGAAGTAAAATGAATTGTTCTAGTATTGCATGAAGAAAATAGAAATATTGATTGATGCTTTGGGCAAATTCCCAACTCATCTTCTAATTCTTGAATTAACTACTTTCATTACACTAGAATAATTATCTTATTTTTTCATGCTTCATAAAAAACGTTGTAGAATATTAATCATTGTCACGCTTATAATTGTAAAAATAGCTTAAATATAAAGATTGTTATAAAAAAAACTCTACAATTATAAATGTCTTGATTTGATTTATAAGTTTTTCACGCTCATAAGTATGTCCACCATAATAAATATGATTTCTAACTAAAATTTTCACACTTTTAAATATATAGATTTGATATAGATTTGTAACACCCAATATTTTCCTGCTTGATTGTAAATTTACACATTTTAAATGTATAAATATTGATAAAAAATATGAATAATCGAAATCTATTTTTGTAGTGCCACCAAGCCTATAGCATCCTCTTGGATTGCTTAAAATCTTCAAACATATTTTCACTTAACACAACTATTAGAACAAAAGGTCTCATAAGGCGATGGTGTAGAATGAGAATTGTTGGACCCTTTTATATAAACATGATTCTTCATGCAAACTCACCTCCTACTAACCTTGTCGAATGATATTTTATGTGATCCTGTATTCTAAACCTCTTATATCGTAGATCATAGGTCAATACTTAGCTAAAGCGTAGTGTGATTGCGCTTGCTTGTAAATCTTTTCATATATAATTTAGTTCTCTTTGGGATCTGTAATAGAGTAAATTTAGTTGTTGTCTCTCTTCCACATTGTAACACATAGAGTTAGCGTTTGTTAAAGAAAGAAGTGTAAATAATCTCTTTTACTTAATTTAGAAAAGATTTTGATGTTAGAATATGTTTATTATTGTGGACTAATAATTAAGGGTCATTTATGTAATATATATGTCCTATCTATAAAGGTATATATAATATACAATGTTCAATATAATCCATACTTAATTCATAGTCCTAAGGGATTTAGATTGGCCTTTGGATTATGATATCAATGTTCTAGATTGCATTTTAAAATTTTAGACAGAGGGGTATTTTCGTAATTCACATATGATGCATTTATATAAACATGATCCTTAATGTTTTAAATCATTCACGTTTGTGTTTTGTTATTTGATGGAAATAACAAACTAAGGCAATGTGGTAATTTCATAATGCATTAAATAAGTTATGTAATCACTATCTCTCTCTCAATTAATGGTTTTAAGAGAGAATTGTGGTTATTGGTTTCTTCCTCTCTCACGGACGTAGAAACACCATTCAAAAGTAAAGAAGAAATTTGATTCAAACTCTCTCATGAGGGTATGATGCAATAAATGATTTACAACTAAAGATTAAGAATCAAAATCGAATCATCATCTACAAATCCTTCAACATTCATCAAACTTTGACAACCAAGTAAGTTCTTTGTTATTTTATGGTTCATGAATTCATATTAATTGATTGACAACGATCCAATCTATATAAGTATTAATTAGCATTTGAAAGGTTCTTTGTACCTCATTTAGCAAGAGTTATTGAAGAACAACTCATGGTCTAAGCCCAAATAATGGATTAACATAGATTAGTTAACATTGACCCCAAGTAGAAAAGAAAAAAAAATCAATAGTGACAGACAGAAGGTTATAGTGACGACAAGTAATAGTGGTGATGTCAATAACGGTGACAAGTTAGCAATAACGGCGAGACAATAACGTCTCGCTAATACTTTTAGCAGCAACATTTAAAGGCGTTAGTGGCGATGTATGTCTCTGCTAATGCCCTGAATACACTTTCAAAAATAAATTTAGCGAAATTTATACCAATTTTGCTAAACCCAAAAAATCTAAACGTTTAATGATGTTCAAAGTTGATTGGTTAATTTAAGTTTGGTGAACTTAGTACAATTCTAGTTAAAATTAGTATGAAATTTGATCAAATAAATAATTATATTTTTCTCTTTTTTTGTAAATTTTTATATTGAAAAATAAAAGGCAAATAGTGAAAAATTAGAGAGGAAAATGGACAAAAAAACCGACAAAACCACATTCAGTTTTCTAACCCACGCCCTGCAAATTATGGTCCCATCCCACAAAAACCCCTTCTTACCTTCATTATTGCCTTCTTTTCCCCTCTCTCTTCTCTTACTCCTTTTCTTTTACTTTCACACTTCCTCCTTTTTTAATCTTTTGAACTCTTAAACCAACATGTTTCTTCACATTCTCACTCCACCTCTCATTTTTATTCCTTTTTACACATTGAGGTGACCCATCATCAACTTTGATAATAGTCTTTTCTTTTGTTTTCATTTTTCTTGTTTTCATTTTTTTAAATCTAACCCATGGAATACAATCATTGTATTCATTTGAAGAGGTGATTTCTTTACCATTTTATTTGATTCCATACCATTGTACTTACTACCTTTTGTTTTTATTTTGACAATCTTATCCTAGTACCACTTGTTTGTCTATGTGTGTTTTGTATATATGTAATGCATGTATCTATGTATTTATCGTTTTATATTGGATCATTTTGACTTTTAATATGCTTAGTAAGGGTTTTGCGTTATGTCACTCATTGTTAATTGATTTTTAGTTAAAACATCATATACTTACATGGTATCCGAGTCGGATCCACCCATGGTTGATCATATGGCTACACACACTTCGCGTAATCCATATGTTAAGCGTAGAGACGTCAAGTATGTGCCTTTAAAAAAAGGCGTCACATATGAGAGAGCTTGTGGAGTTGTGGGTATTGTCTTACATTGGACTATGATGATTTTGTTATTCGTTTAAAAATGTCTTAGTTACTCAACTTATTGTTAATTGATTTTGAGTTAAAAATCCTATAAACTCATATTTATGTATGTAAGGAAAGTTATTCAAATAAACTAAAAAAGATTGTGAATGCGAGAATAGATCTACATTGGATAAAAAATTAAAATGGTTGACTAAAACAGAAAAATTAATGTATATTTTGAAGTTTTAGGGACAAAATTGAATTAATGTTCTATAATGTAGGCGTCTAATTTTTTATTCCTATCAAACCTATTTTCCCTTTTTTATTTTCGTTTTACTTTATTATTAGCCATTTTTACTTTTTTTTAATAAAATTACCTTCAAATTACATATTATTAGTTTAAATAATTTTCCATAATAACAATAAATTTTTATTTTTTATTATAGATCGCATCTGATACGTTTTGAATTATTTATTTTCTGGGGTTTTTAACTAGGTTTTTATGTTTGTTTATTTTTATACATATAAATTCACATATGAAAAACTTTGGGTAATTTTATAAGCTTTTTATTTGAATTGTTTTTTTAATTTTCAATATGTAATTTCACATGTGAAACAGTATCGAACACCCACAAGTCACGTGTGAAACACATACGATTTGTGTGTGAACTACTAGCATAAACTATAATAAAACGCATTTCAACAAAAAATAAGCATCCAAATTAATTAAAAAAACATAAAGATCAAAAGCCATATATAATGTAATACGTACAATTTGAAAAATAATAAAAATTGCAAATCAAATGTAACAAAATTTTGTAATACAATCATATCAATAATCTATAAAATAGCTACAAACCATTCAAAATCAGCAATCGAAGGAGAAACATGATTGGTGTGTAACATCGTGGTTTTTGAAAATTTCCCTTAAACAAAACTATTAACCTTTTTAAATACATATAACGCAACTGAAGACTTTAACTCATAAGTAATTGAGTATAAAACTATAAATCCACGTTGTAAAACCAACAACAATGTTACCTCCGAAGATCCATTAATCAAATTCACAACTAGATCGTATTTAAAACTAGTTTAGTAAGCTAAAATAAACAAAGTCTAACAAAACACTAACAAGAAAAGCCAATCTCACTACGTCAGAGCTCCAAAGCAATTTAGACAAGTATAAGACACATTTCAAAGCAACAAGTGTCGGCTTACGCCTCATGAGCAAGTAATAAAAGCATAAACATCAATCCAAAACATTCATTATACAAATAAGGGTGAGTAGCATTACCCATTCTCGCTCCGATCATATTTGACCTGTTCGTAACCATCTTCAAATACATACCAAATATATGTGTCAACAGCCAGTAATTCAATATTAATCAATCGTAATATATGTCAACCAATTCATATTACTACCATTTCATATATCTATCGTGTCATATTTTTCTTATTGTTATCATTATCATTGTAGTTTCCTTTACTATTACGAAAATCATGTCAAGCATAAACGTATAACAATCTTTTAACTATCTTGCCATTATCAATTTATCATATTCTAACATGACATACCTTGTATACTAATGAGTTAATCATATTGTTTATTGTAACACCCTCTCAGTCGGCCTAGTATTAATAAGGTAATTAATTTATTAATCTTATTATATAAGATTGATTATGTGAAATTGTGATTAATTAGTTTGCCTTTATATTTAATATAAATGTGTAAAATGAATTATTAATTATATAAAATGAATTAGTGGAAGTATGAAGTGTCTTAGTAGTGACACTTAGTCACCAACACCACCTCATTGCATGCAAATTTGAAATTTAGTGTGTGTGTGTGTGTCTTTGGGTGCTCTCGGCCGAGAAGAAGAAAAAGAAGAACCCATCGATTTATTTTGCAAACACTGAATTAATTGGATTGGATTATGTTATAGTTGATCCATAAGGTTAGAGTTCTGAATTGTAGTTGTTAATTGTTAATTATATTCGGTTTTGAATATTTATGATAATTCCGATTGATTCTTGATGATTAACGATGGTTATAGGTTGATTGCATGTTAGAATTAATTGATAATTTATGTTCATTATATGTTTATAATAAGTTCTGGAAACTTAGATTACTATGCATGAGTACTTTAGATCAGAATTGAAGTTGGAAATTGAAAATATACTTGAACTTATGAATTACTCGGAATTAGAGACTTGAATCAACCGGAATTGGAAAATTCCGCGTAACATACAATCGGAATACATGAATTCCGGACAATATACTCGGGATTGACGTTAATTCCGCATAAAGTCACTCGGAATTGATAAATTCCGCATAAATATATATTGATTGATTTCCGAAATGCTAATGCCTTAACACTTTATTCGGAATGGGAGTTATCGGAATTGGCGATTCCGATTAATTTTGATCGGAATTGATGTGAAACCCGAATAAAATGATCGGAATTGGACTCATTGCCTTGACTTGGATATTTATAACACTTTGATCGGAATGTACCTTTGCTCGGAATTGGCTTTGATCGGAATTAGCCATTACTCGGAATTTGACAAGGGTTTGATCGGAATTAATATACTCAATCGGAATTTGACATGATCGGAATTCTAATGTTGCCTTTGCTTATTCGGAATGGAAGCATTGTATTTGGAATCATGAGAATTCCGGATGTTTATTCGGATTTTGGGATTTATAGGATTTCATTGATAATTCAGATATGATGTATTGATTTTTATATATCTGACATATATGTGATATTCATGTGATGTATGAATAAATATGATATTTATTATGAATCAGTATTGTGAAATTGATACTGACTTGTGTTCATTTAATCTCAGGAACTGAGAAGGCTCAGTGAATTGGTCAGCTGAGTGTGATCCATCAGTGCAGACTGTGGTGAGTGGATTTATATCCTGATTGTACAGGATATAACATCTTGATTGATTATGTGCTCATTTGGATATGTATACATGTTATTTTTGGAGGTCTGCTGTGACAGTTTTGTAGGCTGGGTTTGTTGCTTGGGGATTTACAGTATCTGATCTTGAGATACATTTGTTGTACTCAAGGGTGCTGATACTGTTGTCCATGTTAGCAGGGCTATTGGTAAACCTATGCTTTGGTCGGCATTTGGTTGTAGGTGGTTGCAACACCGCCGGTCCTCTTGGATTTGAGCTTGATTACTTGTTGGGCTGTTAGCCTTGTACTTTGTTGAGATATTTGTTCCCTCACTTAGCTTTGTGCTAATTCCCCACTAGATTGTTTTGCAGATCATCCGCAGTGAGTTTCTTGATGATGATGATGACTGGGATTTTGGACAGACCACAAACTCTGATGTCAAGTTTTTGAAAAGAGCCTAATTTTGTAATTAACACTGTAGTGGCATATTTTGTAAATCCGAATCAGACAAATCTTGTATTTATCTATGATTTTGTTATTATAATATGTAATTAAGCTTCCGTACGCTATTTTATGATAATTAAAAAGTACAGTGTTACAAATTGGTATCAGAGCTATGGTTTGAGGATTTGCATGAATGATTTGTGCAATACTCGAACCGAGGATCTGGTCAGTCCAGTATTCCCAGGGTGGGTAATTGGTAGTGTAGCTTTGAGGATGGTTAGTGTGCTTATACTAACGGATTATATCTAACCACTGGTGAGATGTTGTGTATAGAATAGATATGGCTGATAACGTGAACCAGACAACTACCCCTGCGTCCCCCAGAAGAAACAATCAATCCTCCACCGCAGCTAATGAGCAGCACAACAGAGTGGGTAATTCACATAATGGTGAATCTGAACAGCAAGATTATGTTCTACAATTGGAATATACTCTGCAAACTTTGAGATACCGGGTTCAAGAGTTGGAACAGCAGCAACAACAGACTCAGTCATATCAGCAAACCCAGACTATTCACATGCCTCGAGAGTCAGTTGTGTTTACCCAATCTATACCACCTCCTGTATACACTACCATACAGTTTAACACAGTGTCAACACCTTTCGGAACGTTACCGTATGTGTCAATGCCACAAGTGACACAGCCTTATCAACCTCACCAACCCCAACATCAGAACTTTTTCATTCCTTGGTACCCAACTCAAGGAGGCTTTAAGCCGAAAGGGCAATATAATGATTTTATGGATTGTCAACCTCCGGAGTATTCTGGAAGCTCTAACCTTACTGATACTTTGAATTGGTTAAGGGAGATGGTGAAGGCTTTAGATGCATGCAACTGTGAGGAGTCTGATAGGGTGAAATTCGTAACTCAGAGACTGAAAGGTCAAGTTGCAGTATGGTGGGATTCTTTAACTACTCAATTGTCCAGGGAAGTTGTAAACTCTATTACTTGGGATCAATTCCAGAGTAAATTCTGTGAGCAATTCTGTAATACGTATGATATATCCAAAGTGAAGCGAGAGTTTTTGGATCTAGTGCAGGATGACAAAATGTCGGTTGATGAGTTAATTTCAAAGTTTAATGAAAAGTTGAGATTTGCAAAACAGTGGGTTCCTGATGAGCCTTCTCAGATAGATCACTTTGTTTAAGCCTTGTTGCCTGAATATCGGGGTAACACCCGGATGGCAACATATTTGGTACAGGTGTTTACTATTGCTCGAGCTGCTGAGGGTGACGTGAGGGCTAGAGAAAGAATGAATCGTGAGAAGGGGTTATCTCACAAGTCTGGAGGAAATCAGAGTGGTAATAAAGGCAAGTGGCAGGGAAATCAGAATCGTGGGGATCAGAAATCTAGAGGTTTGGGATCTTATCAGAATAAACCTTGGTGTGGACCTTGTAAGTCTTGCCACACTGGTCCTTGCATACCTCAGACTAAACGGTGTGTAAGATGTGGGGAGTTTGGTCATGAGCCATCTGCTTGTCGGTATAAGAAAAATGTTTACTGGAATAGTCATGAGGAAGGTCACAGAACTGGAGCCTGCGCTAAACAAAGATCAACGGGTACGGGGCAGGGGGTAGCTCATGTCGGGGGGTCGTCTTCTGCAGGTCAGAAGCGTAAGGCTGCACCTTCTGCGGAAGGGAGAGCCTTCAAGATGACGGTTACTGAAGCCGCCGAGAACAGTGATGTAATCACGGGTATGTGTATTGTAAACTCTGTGCCTGCCCGTGTGTTATTTGATTCTTGTGCAAATAGATCCTTTTTGTCTGTATCTTTGTGTGATAAGTTGAAATTGCCTGCTTCTGTAATTGCTTCTCCTTTAGAAGTAGAAATAGCAGATAGTAAGATAGTGTCTGTAACTTCTTCTGTGATTGGGGTGTCAATAGATATTGATGGTGCTAGTTTCCTTGTAGACTGTTTGCTGATGCCTATACCAGGATTTGACTTAGTACTAGGCATGGATTGGTTAAGTCACCATAGAGCTAGTATCCAGTGCCACAAGAAACTGATTACTATTCCTTTGGCTGACGGGTCGCATGTCGTGGCTCGTGGGGATAGATCTCGATCTTCTTTTCCAATCATCTCGTATATGAAGGCTAGAAAATCTCTAGCCAAAGGGTGTGTATCTTTTCTGGCTTACGCTATTGATGTGAAAAAGGAGAAGCGACCTATTACCGATGTTCGTGTTGTCTCCGAATATCCAGAGGTGTTTCCAGATGATCTGCCAGGGTTACCACCTGTACGGGATGTTGAATACAAGATAGAGTTGATACCTGGTACTACTCATATCGCGAAAGCTCCGTATCGTTTGGCTCCATCCGAGATTCGGGAGATGACGACTCAGATCCAGGAACTGCTAGACAAGGGGTTTATCCGCCCGAGTTCTTCGCCGTGGGGTGCACCGGTATTGTTTGTAAAGAAGAAAGATGGGACTCTCCGTATGTGTATTGATTACAGGGATTTGAATAATAGAACCATCAAGAATAAGTATCCATTGCCCAGAATCGACGATTTGTTTGATCAACTACAAGGGGCTTCACACTTTTCAAAGATTGATCTGAGATCAGGGTATAACCAAGTCAGAGTAGCAGAGGAGGATATACCAAAGACTACTTTCCGTACTTGCTATGGTCATTACGAATTCTTAGTGATGCCATTTGGTTTGACGAATGCACCTGCTGTATTTATCGATCTGATGAATCGCGTGTGTAAACTTTTCTTAGATAAATTTGTCATTGTGTTTATCGACGACATCTTGGTGTATTCGAAGACAGAGGATACACATGATCAGCACCTGAGACAGGTTTTGGATATTTAAAGCAACACAAATTATATGCCAAGTTTTCGAAATGTGAATTTTGGTTACGTGAAGTTCAATTTCTAGGGCATGTAATTTGTCAAGATGGTATCAAAGTGGATCCGTCCAAGATTAAAGTAGTAATGAATTGGAGTGCTCCGAAAACGCCAACAGAGATTAAGAGTTTTCTTGGATTGGCGGGTTATTATCGCAGGTTTATTAAAGATTTTCTAAGCTTGCTGATCCGTTGACCAAGTTGACTCAAAAAGATGTTCCGTGCCAGTGGGATTCAGCTCAAGAGAATGCTTTTCAAACTCTAAAGCAATTGTTGTGTCAAGATCCTGTCCTCTCGTTGCCTGAGGGTTCAGAGGATTTTGTTGTATACTGCGATGTTTCTCATGCCGGGTTGGGTTGTGTTTTTATGCAGAGAAGTAAAGTAATTGCGTATGCTTCGAGACAGTTGAAACCTAACAAAAGAAATTACCCAACTTATGATTTGGAGTTAGCAGCAGTAGTATTTGCTTTGAAACTGTGGATACACTATTTATATGGAACCAAGTGTACGATCTGTACTGATCACAAAAGCTTTCAGTATGTGTTTACTCAAAAGGAATTGAATATGAGACAACGTTGTTGGTTAGAACTGATCAAGGATTATGATTGTGACATACAGTATCATCCGGTAAAAACTAATGTGGTTGAAGATGCACTCAATCGAAAGGAATCCTCAGAAACTGTGAAATTTATGCGTTTGGAAATCAAGTCTGTTTTAGTGGATCAACTTTTGGCTGCTCAGTTTGAAGCTTTGAAGGATGAGAATCTAAAGGATGAATTGATGTTAAAACGACAGAATGAGTTAACTACTGACTCGCGTGGATTGAAGGTTTATCATACACGCGTTTGGGTACCGAAGTTTGGTAATTTGAGAGAGTTAATTTTGAATGAAGCTCACAAGTCTAGGTTGTCAATACGTCCGGGTAGTACGAAGATTTACCATGATTTGAAAACTCGTTATTGGTGGCCGACAATGAAAACTGATATTGCTAGATTTGTTGAAACTTGTCACATCTGTGCGCAAGTTAAAGCTGAACATCAGAAACCGTACGGATCATTGAAACAGTTGGAAATACCTGAGTGGAAGTGGGATCATATTACGATGGATTTTGTAACTAAACTTCCACGAACTCAGAGAGGTCATGATATGATTTGGGTAATTGTTGACAGATTAACTAAAAGTGCACACTTCCTTGCTACTGCTGAAGCTGCTTCTTTGAGTAAGTTGGCGCAACTGTATATTGATGAAATAGTATCTAGACATGGAGTACCGTTATCTATTGTTTCAGATCAGGATTCGAGATTCGTGTCTAACTTCTGGAATAGACTACAACATGAATTGGGGTCCAGGGTAAATCTGAGTACAGCTTATCATCCACAGACAGATGGTTAGTCAGAGAGAACCATTCAGACTTTAGAAGATATACGTCGGGCATGTGTGTTAGAGTTTGGGGGTTCATGGGATTCGCATATGCCTTTGGTGGAGTTTGCCTACAATAATTCCTATCACTCCAGTATCGGTATGCCACCGTATGAAATGCTGTACGGTCGTCTTTGTAGAACTCCGACTTGTTGGTTAGAGGCCGGGGAAAAGCAAATTGCAGGACCTGATATTGTACAGATGATAGCTGATAAGGTTGCTATTGCTCGGGATAAACTAAAAGCTGCAAGGGATAGACAGAAAATGTATGCTGATCCGCGTCGTCGACCGGTGTCGTTTGTTGAGGGGGAAATGGTCTACTTGAAAGTTTCTCCGTGGAAAGGGGTAATTCGTTTTGGTAAACGAGGGAAATTGGCTCCCCGTTACATTGGTCCTTTCAGAATCAGACGAGTAGTTAACGATCAGACTGTTGCTTTGGATCTTCCAGATGAATTGGCGGGTATTCAGGACACTTTCAATGTTTGTTATCTGCGCAAGTGCAATGTAGAGGATCAGACACAGGTTCTACCAATACAGGATCTTCGGTTAGATACTAATCAAAGACTTATCGAGGAACCAGTTGAATTACTTTATCGTAAAGTAACAAAACTGAGAAAGAAGCAGATACCGATGGTGTTAGTCAAGTGGAAGCACAGTTTGGGTTCAGACTTGACTTGGGAAACCGAAGCTGATATGAGGAGTCGCTATCCTTCCCTATTCGAGCGCGAAGAGATTCAGAGGACGAAATCTTCTTAAGTGGGGTAGATTTGTAACACCCTCTCAGTCGGCCTAGTATTAATAAGGTAATTAATTCATTAATCTTATTATATAAGATTAATTATGTGAAATTAATTGTGATTAATTAGTTTGCCTTTATATTTAATATAAATGTGTAAAATGAATAATTATTTATATAAAATGAATTAGTGGAAGTATGAAGTGTCTTAGTAGTGACACTTAGTCACCAACACCACCTCATTGCATGCAAATTTGAAATTTAGTGTGTGTGTGTGTCTTTGGGTGCTCTCGGCCGAGAAGAAGAAAAAGAAGAACCCATCGATTTATTTTGCAAACACTGAATTAATTGGATTGGATTATGTTATAGTTGATCCAGAAGGTTAGAGTTCTGAATTGTAGTTGTTAATTGTTAATTATATTCGGTTTTGAATATTTATATGAATTCCGATTGATTCTTGATGATTAATGATGGTTATAGGTTGATTGCATGTTAGAATTAATTGATAATTTATGTTCATTATATGTTTATAATAAGTTCTGGAAACTTAGATTACTATGCATGAGTACTTTAGATCAGAATTGAAGTTGGAAATTGAAAATATACTTGAACTTATGAATTACTCGGAATTAGGGGCTTGAATCAACCGGAATTGGAGAATTCCGCGTAACATACAATCGGAATACATGAATTCCGGACAATATACTCGGGATTGAGGTTAATTCCGCATAAAGTCACTCGGAATTGATAAATTCCGCATAAATATATATTGATTGATTTCCGAAATGCTAATGCCTTAACACTTTATTCGGAATGGGAGTTATCGGAATTGGTGATTCCGATTAATTTTGATCAGAATTGATGTGAAACCTGAATAAAATGAATGGAATTGGACTCATTGCCTTGACTTGGATATTTATAACACTTTGATCGGAATGTACCTATGCTCGGAATTGGCTTTGATCGGATATAGCCATTACTTGGAATTTGACAAGGGTTTGATCGGAATTAATATACTCAATCGGAATTTGACATTATTGGAATTCTAATGTTGCCTTTGCTTATTCGGAATGGAAGCATTGTATTTAGAATCATGAGAATTCCGGATGTTTATTCGGATTTTGGGATTTATAGGATTTCATTGATAATTCATATATGATGTACTGATTTTTATATATCTGAGATATATGTGATATTCATGTGATGTATGAATAAATATGATATTTATTATGAATTAGTATTGTGAAATTGATACTGACTTGTGTTCATTTAATCTCAGGAACTGAGAAGGCTCGGTGAATTAGTCAGCTAAGTGTGATCCATCAGTGCAGACTGTGGTGAGTGGATTTATATCCTGATTGTATAGGATATACCATCTTGATTGATTATGTGCTCATTTGGATATGTATACATGTTATTTTTGGAGGTCAGCCGTGACAGTTTTGTAGGCTGGGCTTGTTGCTTGGGGATTTACACTATCTGATCTTGAGATACATTTGTTGTACTCAAGGGTGCTGATATTGTTGTCCATGTTAGCAGGACTATTGGTAAACCTATGCTTTGGCCGGCATTTGGTTGTAGGTGGTTGCAACACCGCCGGTCCTCTTGGATTTGAGCTTGATTACTTGTTGGGCTGTTAGCCTTGTACTTTGTTGAGATATTTGTTCTCTCACTTAGCTTTGTGCTAATTCCCCACTAGATTGTTTTGCAGATCCTCCGCAGTGAGTTTCTTGATGATGATGATGACTGTGATTTTGGACAGACCACAAACTCTGATGTCAAATTTTGAAAAGAGCCTGATTTTGTAATTAACACTGTAGTGGCATATTTTGTAAATCCAAATCATACAAATCTTGTATTTATTTATGATTTTTTTATTATAATATGTAATTAAGCTTCCGCACGCTATTTTATGTTAATTAAAAAGTACAGTGTTACAAATGTGCACTTTTTGGTAACACCCCAGGCCAAGGCGTTTATCGATTTCATACCGTCGCTACCACCTACGGGGCATGTCAGGTCTGCAGCCCAATACACCCCAACCCTTTCCTCTGATATCATACCAGAGTAGGTTGTTTCCATGGTTAGAACCCATGACCTTTTATACCACTCTTTCCAGAGTGATATCACCAATTGAGCTGCAGCTCAATTGGTGATATCACTCTGGAAAGAGTGGTATAAAAGGTCATGGGTTCTAACCATGGCAACAACCTACTCTGGTATGATATCAGAGGGAAGGGTTAGGGTGTATTGGGCTGCAGACCTGACATTCCCGGTAGGTGGTAGCGCCGGTATGAGATCGGTAAGCGCCTTGGTCGGGGGTGTTACATGTATTCAGCGAGTTATACTGTATTGTGTATCTATCGAGTTAACATCTAGGAACCATAAACATATATAGTAATTAAATCATACACGATGATAATTAAATAAGGACATCATGTAATTGACCCAACCCTGAGTTTCCGCAAACTACATAGCACAAAAGTTGGTCAAATATACACCATAGTGTTAAACAACTCATAACAAACCATATAGCTGAATCATAAATATTAATCCATATCGTACCGTATTCATATAATAAATGTTAGATCTAGAATTTATGATTAGATCTAGTCTATATTTTGTGTAACTAGTACATTTGTTGTACTTAGTATAAATAGATGATGAACATGAACTCAATGTAACCTTTTGATATATGAAATAGAAAACACACACATTAAGGTGTATCTTGCCATATTCTCTCTACATACACATACAAATTACACACTATACACTCTACTTTGACTTTCAATTGGTATCAGAGCCAACTCTGATTTGTTTCTGAAGGATTACGAGTAAGAACAACAACTGATTGGTGGAAATTTGATCGGAATTTTCAAGATTGTAAAGAATTTTATCACTTACGGGTTCTAATACTGAAATTGAGGAATTAATAGCTTAAAATTGTTGAATTGTTGTTCATTTGAAAGTAATTAAGCAACATAACACTCGACGATTGAATTTGGGTCATTACAAACAACATATTTGAAGTTATGATAGATTGAAGGTTTTTCGAGTTCTTGAGAAAATTTGTTGAAAAATTTGATTTGTTGTGTTAGACATTGAGAAATCATGAATTAGAAGAGTTATTTGAAATATTGCGAACTGTTCTGGAGAATATCAGATCAATTGGAAAAGATTTGACCTAAATTTTGATTTTCAGATCTGAAAGTTGAAGTTATCGGAATTCACTGGTTGAAGGTCTCAGAATTCAAATTTGAATCTCTCGGAATTCTCAATTCCGTGAATAATTGGGTAAAAACCGTGAAAATATCACCAATTCCGATAAAATTTATATCGGATTCCTTCAAATTGTGAAGAAATCAGTTAAATTCCGACATAACTCTTCTCGGAATCATAAATTCCGATAGAAATTGTCTCGGATTGATTTGGAAGATTTTTCTCGGAATTCATTTTCTCGGATTTTGCAAACTTTCCAAGAATTCATTTTCTCGGGATTTGAATTCTTTTCGGATTTGAATTCATCGGATTTGGAATTCATCGGATTTGGACTTTATCGGGATTTGGAATTTCTCGGATTTCAAAATTCTCTCGGATTGATCAAGATTATTGGATTTCAAGTTTCTCAAAGTTCTCGGATTTCAAGTTTTCACGGATTGTTCAATTATATCGGATTGTACAATTCTCGGATTTTAGTTTGTATCGGAATCTAAGATTTTAGACAGAATCAGTTTTATCGGAATTCATACTTAGTCAAATTTTCACAGTACAAGAAACCTTTCAGAGTAACGATCTAAACATGAGTGCTTATAGTGAAACCTTGTCATTTGGATCTGACACTAAATCTCCCGTGCTGTATCGTGAAGAGTACAATGTATGGAAAGGGAGATTCATGGATTTTATAGAAAATAATGAAAAATATGGAGAGTATATGAAGTTAAGTATCAAGGATGGAAATGGTATCTTCATGTTTCATCAGGCTGCTGATTCAACCAACAATCCCGCACTTCAAGAAATTAATCGTCCTAAATCACCTGCAGAATATACAGCTGAGGAAAAGCTTCGAGCAACAGCAGACCAAAAGGCTAAATATTATTTGAAGCATGGTATTTCATCTGAATTCTATATCAAGATCAATGGGCTTGATACAGCCAAAGAAATTTGGGATGAGATTGCAAGACAAATGGAAGGAACTGAGTCCGGGGTTTGGATCAAGGAAACTGCTTTAGTAAATGCATTTGATCACTTCCGTTCTAAGGAAGGTGAAACATTGTTTGATACCTATAGCAGATTCTGCAAGCTGCTCAATGATCTTAGAAATCAAAAGCTGGATAGTTATTCTGATCTCACAAAGAACACCAGGTTCATGAATTCACTTGGACCTGAGTGGAGAACTCAAGTGACCATCTATCTACAAATGAACCAAAAGGTTCTCAATAAGGTCACTCATCACATGATCTTTGAAGAACTGAATCAATATCAAGCTGAAGTTGGTATGAGTTCTCAAAAGGAAAATGTTGATCCTTTAGCATTGGTTGTGAATGATAGAAGAGGCAGATCTTCAAGCAGATCTTTGAAACTTAAGCAAATACAAGAATCTGAATCATCTAAGACTGACACTGAGGAGCCAACAGATAATGAGAAAGTTATGCAGGCAGTTGCTTACCTCACCAACATGTTGCAGAACCAGTTTACAAAGTCTAAAACCAATAACCGTCAGAGATTCACTTCAGGATCTCGAAGAAGAGACAATACTGTTCAAAGGAATGACAGTGTAAATCTGGAAAAGAGGTAAGAAAGGAAGATTCAAGCTTCACATCCCAAAAAGTGTTATAATTGTGGAAGCACAGGGCATATTATCAAAGACTGCAAAAAGCCTAAGGTGAAAGACTCGGAATACTACAAAGCTAAGCTGAATCTGATTAAAAAGAGGAACAGTGGTACAGTGCTTCTGGCAGAAGAAGATCAGTTCCTGTCTGATACTGATGATTCAGATGAAGATAATGATGTTCATGCTCAATTCGTTCTCATGGCTAATGTTGAAGAATTTGAATTTTTGGAGTCTGATGGTGAGAGTGAAGATGAGATTGATGGTTTGGGGTTTGCTGAGGGTACAATTGTGGTTGAAGATGCAGAGATAGGAGAAGCAGATACTGGGGTTTATGGCTAAATTGGATGAGTCAGATCAAGAGAGTGAGTATGAGAGTGATGTTGAAGCTGAAATGGCACCTTCCAGCTCCAGTTCTCTCTCAACTGAGTCAGAGTCTACGGCTGAGAAGGTATCTCTTGACAACTCTCATATCTCTGTTGATCAAATCATGGCACTTGCTAATCAAATTCAATACTTAACTGCTAAGAATCAAAAGCTGCAAACACAAAACATTAATCTTAAAATTAATCAAGCCGTCAATTCTGAACACACGACACACCTTAATCAACTTCAGGAATTAATTAAACATAAGGTGGATGAATTGAATCAGATACATGAGTAAACAGAAAGGAAGGTCCATGATCTAAATGCTGCTAAGTTGAGTACTGAAATCAATTTCAATTTGATTCTGAAAGAAAAACAAATTTTGGAAACAAAAGTTAACAATCTTGAAGAAGTTGTTCGTAAGAAACCCACAACTCGTCATATGATTTTCAAAACTTTAACTCCAGATATTCGTAAAGAATACAAGGGTTTAGGGTATGATGAAAGTGACTTTTTCAAGAAAATCAATTGTACTCAACTCTATCAGACAGAAAGGATGAATTGCGGACTAACTGAAAGGATGGTTTTTGTTGCTGCTGAGGAAGTTAAACAAGAAGAAGATTTGAAGAGAAAGACCACAACAAAGTGCCAAAAACCATTTAATTATGATTCACTGAATGCTTCGTATGAAACTACTGAAGGTTTCTCATTCAAGAATAAATCTGTTTTCCATGTTGAAACTCTAATTTTTCCAAATCATGAACAAACAGTCATGTCATACGCACCACGCTTGTACATTCCTCACATGGAATTGCAGCGTCGACAGGAGATTCTTGAAACAAACTGCATAGTTAACAACATCATTTTAGAAATTGAAAATCAAATGTTGAAAGAACAGTTGTCTCACTTACAGTCTTCCGCTGTTCATTTTGATAAATCTAACTCTGAAGTGGTGAATCAACTGAGATTTGAAAATGATTTTTTAACTAATCAAACTCAAGAATTTTCTGAGGAATTGGAACGAACAAAGAAGGAAGTTGAGAATCATAAAAGAACCATCATTCAGTTGAATGCGAATTTAAAAAGCAAAGTAACTGAATCTCAAAAATCAGATGTTTCTAATTTAGAACATTATGATTGTGCACATCTAGTAATTCCTCAACTCATTATCTATGAATTGGAAACTCAACTTCGTGATGAAAAAATCAACCGGCTTTTGGAAGAAGTGAAACGTGGCTGGGGTGTGGCAATTCCTACTTGCCCAAAAGTTTGAAGAGAATATGTATCACACGAATGTTATCAGTTTTGTGATTCAACAAGTATTCGTGAAAACGGGTCTACATCAGGCACCAAGTCTTCACCATCTGCATCATCTTCTTATAGAATTTCATACATTAAGAAATCTAACAAATCTTATTATTTCTCTTCTGAATCAGATAAAATCAAAAATGTTTTCCAAACAGAAGTGAGAAAGGAAGAGAAGGCAGAAGTTCCACAAGTTGAGAAGAAGCCGAATGTTCTTCACACACTCAAGCAGTCAACAGTTGAGGACAAGCGTCAAATCACAAAACATCGTTTTAGAAAACATAATTTCTTTTCTTCTTTTTGTGCAATTCATCATAAACGTTGTTTGAAAAACTGTAAGTCTGATTTGAAATGGATGAAAAAGTCTGCTAATGGTTCAAATAACCAAACTGATAGTTCAAAATCACAAGTTGTTAAAGATGAAATTTTTTGTGCAAGTGTTGGTTGTGTTGAGGGTCATTTGTAAAGTATAATATTGTATAGAAATAGGAGTTTAATTGTAATATACTCATGGAGTATATATATAGGGATATGACATGTTGTAATGAGTAAGGTTTTGCTCATAATGCAATAATAAACTAGGTGTTTTCCAAGGTGTAAACCATATTCTCTCTAGTTTACATATACAAACCTTCAATCTATCCTACATTATACTTGAATCACTTGTTATATGGGACTAACAAGTGGTATCAGAGCCAACGGAGTGAAGATTTGATTTTGAATTCAGAACAAAAGTCGAATTTTTGAAGATTTTTGAAGAAAAAGTGTGTTTTCGGGTTTGAAATCAAAGTGAAGATTTAATGGAGTTTTTTAGTGTTAATTGCTTGGATTAGGGTCGCATTTATCATAGTAACACTCGTTGATAAAAAAGGAGTCAATTTATTTACAAATCAGTGGCCAAATTTGAAGATTTTTATGTTTTCGGGTTTGTGAAGTTCTTGAAGAAAATCGATCGAATCTGCTCATTTGATCGTTGTTTATGAATATTGTTGATTGAGAAGTGTAAATCGGGGGTAGGAAAAGTGATCTAGACAAGAAATTATCAGATTTGGGCAAAATTCGAGATTTTTTGAATCTGAGCGGGTAAGTCTTGAAGCTGTCGGAATTCCAGGTTTGAAGGTGTCGGAATTGCCCTTTGAATCTGTCGGAATTGCTGAATTCCGAGAATAATTTGGTCGGAATTGTCGAATACCGAGAAAAATTATGTCGGAATTGCTGAATTTCGAGAATAATTTGGTCGGAATTATCGAATTCCGAGAAAAAATATATCGGAATTGCTGAATTCCGAGTAGAATTGGTTGGAATTGCTATAATCCGAGAAAATTGTATCGAATTTCAAACTTTCTCGGGATTCAACTTTCTCGGAATTGGTTGTTGACCGGAATTGGTGATTTTACTCGGAATTCATATTTTCTCGGATTTCATTATCGGATTTCATATTTTCTCGGAATCCATATTTTCTCGGAATTCTCTATTTTCTCGGAATTCTATATTTTCTCGGAATTCTCTCAGTGCTCGGAATAGTCAATTTTATCGGAATTCCAGATCTCCCGGATTTACACTCATTTTTCAATTTTTTAAGATTTCTGATCATTTTTGCCACAACATTATTCTTCATTTTCAAAAAATTTCAAGCTGACCTAGCAGCTCGACCTCAGCCAGGGGCTCTGCCCCTTGGACCCCACCACGGGTTACCACCCCTTGGACCCCGCTATCAGGGGCGCTGCCCCCGAACCCCCGTAGTCGTTGTTGTGATTGAATTATCTTGTCACCTTGATTCCTAAGTCATGTGTTTGGATTTTTTGGCTGAGTCAGGAGTTCTCAAAGTTTCAGTTATCATTCTGATGTTTCTAGATTCGGCTCATATTCTGTTTTCCCGTGAACCATGTGTTTAATTGTCTACTACCCTTATGTCTAGTCTTCCGGTGCTTTCCTAACTGATTTTTGGTTCTTCTTTCTTAGTGTCACCAATTTTTGGTCTCAAAACCAGATTTTGGCCATCCATTCCTTGTTTCTTTTGAATCTTGGTTATCCTTTATCAGTCGTATTTGAAAACCCAGATCTCATTGTTGGTGAAATTATTTGAAGAATTGACCAACATCAAAAAATTTCAGGTTTTTGAGAGGATTTTGAATTACATGCGTGCTTGCTCACGTGCATATCAATCCGACTCACTGATTATTATATCAAAGTCAATCGTTTGGTGCTCTCAAAATAAGGATGAATCCGACTCACTGATTATTATATCAAAGTCACCTACCCTCTTATGTGTTCCCAAGTTCATTTGCACCCGTATGTATGTCAAAATCTTTGTATCTTGCGGTGATTTGGTCAAGGTTGATTACACGGTATTGGGAGACTTACTTGACAACATTATTCTCCAATATCATACTACATCCAACAAAGATTTATTAATCTTCAAGAATTCAGATCAAATCTTTACCACTCCTCAACGATCAAGAGTGGTTCAAGTATCTATTCAAGTCAGGGAATGTTTGAAGATTATTTTGACTTGAAGTGTAGGATCCTCCCCACCCCTCTTCCATGTTTTTGCAACTGAATCTCATGGTGATGTCTCTTATGCATGATGCTCATAAAGTATTATAATCATCATGAGGGGGAGAACAAAAAGTGAAGAAATTTTACATTGTTGATTCAGTTTTTGAGGGTATCTACTCAGGGGGAGAGAGAAAAAGAAACATCAGTCTATATCATGTCTAGGGGGGTCAAGATTATCAGACTTATGAAGACATGGAAACAATCTGAGCTACATTGTAGGGGAAGACAAAAAGAAGATTCTTCCCAACACATCAAAAGTGTTTATGCTTCCGCTGTCAAAGGCTTAAGATAAAACAATGTTTCAGACTGATGTATTTGGTGGGACGCTACATCCAAAACTGCTTATATAATCTAAGGACGACTTAGATTACTGGCGTGTACACTCCTATTTCAATACAAAGGGGGAGAATGTAAAGTATAATATTGTATAGAAATAGGAGTTTAATTGTAATATACTCATGGAGTATATATAGGGATATGACATGTTGTAATGAGTAAGGTTTTGCTCATAATGCAATAATAAACTAGGTGTTTTCCAAGGTGTAAACCATATTCTCTCTAGTTTACATATACAAACCTTCAATATATCCTACATTATACTTGAATCACTTGTTATATGGGACTAACATCATTGTATAAATGCATGTTCATATCATCAAGATCGAATGTTGCGTGGTTTTAAATCTGTTCCAAACTGAAGGAATCCTGAGGAAAATATGATCTTTACTTGGTTTGTTAACCGTAAGGGTTATATTATCCATCAATGGATCAAGAAGAGTGAACTGCGATTTTTCCTTCGCAAATATGCACATCGAAGGTTACCTATGCTGTTTGGTGAATGGGAAAAACATCTTGAGGAGATGCGCATGGTGGCTGAATCTGAGAGAAAAGCAAAAATCCAAAAGATTGAAGCGGAGAAACTCAATCGTTCGCTGCGTCGAATATTTTTGAATAAATCTAAACCTTAGGTTGCAAAATCACCAAATAAATCAGTTTCTCACGATTTAGTTAACAAACCAGTTCATAATTTTTCCAAACCACAATTATCAGTGAACTTTAAATCAAGCAAACCACAAACAACTCCACCTTCTCACAAATCAGTACGTCAAAACAACTTTGTCGTGCATAAACATAACAAACCAACCAAAGCCCCTCCTGATACAAAGAAATAAAAATGGCAACCTAGGAAGTGGCAGATAAAACAGCAAAAGAAATCTGAATCTTTGATTGTTGATCCTGTTATTTCTTCTGTTTCTAACTCTAACATACCTCATCCCATTTCAAGATGGGTAAGGTCTTCACCCCTTGTTTCTATGTGCAGAAGAGTAATCTTTGGTACATGGCCTCCGGGTGTACCAAACATATGACTGGGGATAAGGGTCTTCTCAAACAGTTTATGGGCAAATATTCGGGAAATGTAAAGGTTGGGAATGACCAGGTAGCACCAATCCTCGGCCATGGAGTGTTGGAAACAGGGAATGTTAGGATTGAAAAGGTGTCTTATGTAGAGGGGCTTGGCCACAACCTATTCTCTATAGGTCAGTTATGTGATAAGGGTATGGAGGTTCTTTTCAAAAAGAAGTCTTGTTCTTTGAGAACTGAGGAAGGAAATGAGGTTTTGGGCGGCAACAGAAAGTCAAATCTGTATACTATTTACTTGTCTGGCAAAGGATCTTGTTCATTTGTTTGCCTGCTTTCTAAAGCTGCATCAGATTTGAACTGGTCTTGGCATAGAAAATTGTCCCATTTGAACTTCAAAAACATCAATAAATTGGTGAATAGGAATCTGGTTAGAGGCATCCCTAAGCTTAAGTTTGAAAAAGAACATCTATGCAAAGATTGTGAGTTAGGGAAGCTTAAGCGGGTACCACACAAGGTTGTCCAAGTTTCAACAACATCAGCTCCTTTGCAGCTGATTCATATGGATCTTTGTGGACCTATGCGGGTACATTCCATAAATGGGAAAAGATATATTCTGGTAATGGTGGACGACTATTCTCGGTACACATGGGTTAGGTTTGTCTCTCACAAGTCTGAAGTGCCTCAACAGATTATTCTGTTTCTGAAAAAGCATAAGACTCAACAAGGTCAACCCGTAAAAGCAATTCGTATTGATAATGGCACATAATTCAAGAATAGAACTCTGGATTCTTATCTTGATTCTGAAGGCATCTCACATCAGTTCTCTGCAGTATACACTCCTGAGCAAAACGGAGTTGTGGAAAGAAAAAATAGAACACTTGTTGAAGCTGCAAGAACAATGCTACAGTACTCAAAGTTGCCACCATCTTACTGGGCTGAGGCTGTCAACACAGCATGCTATACCCAAAACCGTTCTTTAATTCATCGTAGATTTAATAAAACTCCTTACGAGCTATGTAACGGAGTAGTGCCTAATATCAAATACTTTCACGTATTTGGTAATAGGTGCTTTGTTTTAAATGAGTCAGACAAACTTTCTAAGTTTGATCCCAAAGCCAATGAAGGAATATTTTTGGGTTACTCAACTGATAAGAAAGCTTTTAGAATACTGAATCGGCGAACTAACATGATTGTGGAAAGCATGAATGTGACGTTTGATGATTTAGTAAACTTAAACTCTTTGACAGCCAAACCTTCAAATAACAAAAACCCTGTTTATCAAGCGAATGAATATGATAATCAATACATTCAGAATGAAGAAATCAATTTGGATTTCATGTTTGACTTTTTCAAGACTAATGAATCTTCTTCTGTCAATGAAAACAGGGCCGATCCGTTACAACAAGAAAAATCTGTCACACTTACTACTCCATCTATAACACGGGATACAGATCAGGAGAATTCTGAATTTGAAACTACAAACAGTCCTTTTCTACAAACAGATCCGGAGACTTCTCCTCCTGTTGCCACAGATGAAATAGTCAATCCGTTTGCTAAACCTGAAATGGTAAATCCATTTGCAACGGAAACTCAACCACTTGATGACATCATACAGGTGAGGACCCCCGAGCCTGTATGGTTGAGAAGTCACCCTGACACTCAATTCATTGGCAGTTTGAACGCCGGTGTTCGAACTCGTACCGCAACCGCAAACGAATGTCTGAATATGAATTTTCTGAGTATGATAGAGCCAACACGTGTATCAGAAGCTTTAGAAGATCCGGACTGGATTCTTGCTATGCAAGACGAGCTGAATCAGTTCGACCGTTTGAAAGTCTGGCGATTAGTACCAAAACCTGAAGGTAAATCAATTGTGGGGACTAAGTGGATCTTCAAAAATAAAAAAGACTCTGATGGAGTAGTTGTACGAAACAAGGCTAGGCTAGTGGCTAAAAGATACAATTAGCAAGAAGGAATCGAGTATGATGAGACCTTTGCCCCAGTAGCCCGTTTGGAAGCGATCAGATTATTTTTAGCCTATGCTGCCTTTAAGAATTTCAAGGTTTTCCAAATGTACGTTAAAACTGCATTCCTCAATGGTAAACTCAAAGAGGAAGTCTATGTTGGTCAACCTGAAGGTTTCGTGGATCCCAAACTCCCGCAGCATGTATATCTACTTGACAAAGCAATGTATGGATTAAAACAAGCCCCGAGAGCTTGGTACGATGAGTTGTCAGATTACTTGTTGAGCAAGGGCTATGCAAAAGGAACCACAGACACAACACTCTTCAAAAAGCAAATTGGTTCAGATTATATTCTTGTACAGATTTATGTAGACGATATTATTTTTGGCTCAACTAGTCCAAAGTACGGTGATGATTTTGCAAATACCATGAAACAGAGGTTTGAAATGAGCATGATAGGGGAAGTAAATTTTTTCCTTGGATTGCAAATTTCTCAATTTAACCATGGGTTTTTATAAATCAGTCAAAATATATAAAAGATTTATTAAAATGATTTGACATGACTGATTGTTCCCCAATTTCAACTCCCATGGGAATTAAAACAAGACTGTTTGCTGACCCTGATGGCAAATCAGTAGATTTAAAAACATTTCGTGGTATGATTGGATCATTATTGTACTTAACTGCTAGAAGGCCAGATATAATGTTTGCTACTTGTCTCTGTGCCAGATTTCAGGCAAATCCAAAAGAGTCTCATTTGTTGGCAGTTAAAAGAATATTAAGATATCTTAAGGGTACTCCAAATCTAGGTTTGTGGTATCCTACAGATTCTGATTTTGAACTAATCGGATACTCGGATTCTGATTATGCAGGATGCATGCTGGACAGAAAGAGTACATCTGGGAGTGCACATTTTCTGGGAGACAGACTAGTATGCTGGGCATCAAAGAAACAAAACTGCGTGTCAACTTCCACCGCGGAGGCTGAATATGTTGCTGCTGCCATGTGTTGCTCTCAAAGTCTGTGGATTCGCACACAACTGTCGGATTTTGGACTGGAATATTCTCACATACCGCTGATGTGTGACTCTCAGAGTGCCATAGCCATTTCATACAATCCCGTGCATCATTCTAAGACAAAACTTATAGACATTCGGTATTATTTTCTAAAAGATTATGTTGAAAAAGGTTTGATAGAATTACAGTATGTTAATACTGAAAATCAACTTGCTGACATTTTCACCAAACCGTTGGATGAAAATCGTTTCAATACTTTAGTTTCAAAATTGGGCATGTTTAATTTGAGTATTTTGAGGTCAGGGGTGTATTATCTGAGTTGACAAGTTATGAACTACGGATGGTTCATACTTATAGGGGGAGAATTCATTTGCATTACTGTTATCTATTTTGTATAATTCTGAAAAATCCAAAAACATGTGCAAAATTTTAAAAAGACAAAAAGATTTTTTTCTTCTTTTTATAATTTATGTTTGATCTTTGTCTTGGTTTTTGTTCAAAAATGGTCAAGTGAGAAGAAAAAAAAAAGAAGTTTTAAATTTTTACAAGGAAAAATCAAAAATTGGTCAAATCCGACACTTTTATGTCGTAATCTGAGAATTTGGATATTCCATTCAACATTCCGAGACATTTTCTCGGAATCCGATAGTTCATGTGTGATTACAAGACTCAAACTCTCGGATTTTTGACCTTTTCTTGGTTTCTTTCTCAAAATTTGACCAAATCTCTCTGAACAATCAAATTTCAAAAGGCTTTGGATTTCTTCAAGTTTTTCAGATCTAGATCAGTTTTTTGTTGCGATTCTCATGGTACAATTCTATTTTTCTACATTGTATTACATGTTTGTGTATTTTAGATCTAAGATGTCGAAAACCCTAACTGTCGCTGATTCTTTAGGCTGATTTAGTGTGTATTTGTTGTTAGGTGACTTGTTAATCATACTGATATGCTTCGATAATATGCTACATATGTTACCATTCTTTGATTCACATCAAATACATCTGTTTGAATGGATTTTAATGGGTTTTGTTCGATTTTGCGTAACTGGTTACGGGTTTTATTGATTTGAATATGTTCTTCACTGTTATGAATCTCTCGGAATTCATAATTCCGAGAGTTTTCATTGTTTGAAATTTGATCGGAATTCATGCTTTTCTCATATTCTAGATTGTATCGGATTCTTGGTTTTATCGGTATCCTTGATCATCTCGGATTCTTGATTTTATCGGAATCCGTATTATCTCGGATTCTCTGTTTTTCTCGGAATCATTGATTCTCTCGGAATTATTGATTTCCTCGGAATCTGACATTGTCTCGGATTTCTTGTTATATCGGAATTATACACTCAAGGAATTCTCTCGGAATTCACAAATTCTCGGAATTCACTAATTCTCAGATTCTCTCGGATTTTCACCTAAGGTTTGTCGGATTCTTCAATTCCGACAAAACACTTAGGAAATATTGAAAAAATTTCAAAGTTAAAAATTTTCAAATAAAAGGAAGGAACAACTTCTTATAGTCTTATCTGCTGAACATCTGATCACTAATCATGGGTATTATTGTATATTCTTGCAGATGGCTAACCCTGGTAACCTTCCGACATTTGTTCCCTGTGAACAAGTGTTTCACCCAGATAATTACTTACCCAATCTTATGAATAATCATTGTTTTGACTCCATCACCACCATCACTCAATTCCCTATTCTTTCTGAGCTAATAGAAGTACATCCATTAAACCACATATTCTCCTACAACCCTATTGCTGACGGGGAAGAACCTCATGTACCCGAGGTCTATGTGCAACAGCTGTGGCACTCACTGCGTAATATTGTAAATGATGAGGGAGAGCAGCTCCTAGCTGGTCAGATTGAAAACTTCAAATTCTCTTTTGGTGTTAACCAGCTAAGGATTCTGTTTAAACTACCATCAGAAAGGGGCACTTATGCTGGCAAAACTAGTTTTGATCCTATTCCATCCAGCAAAGCTATATATTCGCATGTGAAGGATCTGGGGTTTAATGGAGTGTTGACCAAGAGTGTCCAATTCAAGAGAAACAACATGGTGCCAATCTGGCAATCTTTATATGCAATAATCAATCGGTGCCTTACTAGCATTCCAAAAGGAGTTGATGGTGCTAGCTCCAGTTCATTTCAAATTCTGGTTTCAATGGTCAAACACTGGCATGTGGACTATGCATCTATAATCTTTCAAGATATTTCCAAAATCGTGCATCAGAAACAAGTACCACAACAAGCTAAGAAATTTCTTCCATATCCGAGGTTTCTCTCGATGATTGTTCAAAGTGTAATGCTAGATCATCCTACTGATATCAATCGAAGGGATAATGATCCTCTGCCACCGGTGTACATCATGCAGAAATTGTATAAGATTGAAAAGACATTTGATGTTCAGGCTTATGTTATGCCTGTTGATCTGCTAATGTTAATGGATCTAGATGATCCGATAGTTCAGGCGTATGTGAGTGAGAATAATCTAGTTCTTCCGGATTGACAAGAACCTGTTGATCCTACCCAAAGAACAGTAGAACCTGAGGGACTAGATGTTAGTGGTCAAGTGTCTTTGGGTGACTCTGACAGGGATGAGCAGAGAAAAAATATCGAGAGGGGTGGTGAAGAGAATGTGGGTGATGTGAGTATAGGAGAGGGAGATGCGGAGGATGATATGCCTATAGGATTGTTAATTTCTAAATCTCAATCTCAAGAAACTCCAGATATAGGTGTTGAGCTGAATGCTTAAACTTTAATTGTCACACCTGAGGGTGTTAACTTGAAAGCTCCAGTATTTGAGCATGATGATATGTTTGACATAGACAATCTTGATACTGGAAGCTTGAATGATAATACTGAATATGAAGTTGAAAGGTTAAAATAAACAGAGAGTGAGAGTGGGAGAAAAGAACATGAGAGTGTTGAGAGTTTACCAGCCATACAAAGCCGGGAAACCACACCTGCTATCGGGTCTGACACTGTCAGTCCTAGTATTGAAAAAGACTTTTTCATCCCAGCAGAGCACGCACTTACCTCACCTAGCCACTCAGTATCCTCTCAAAAGGAAACTGTTTCAACTTCTCACGAGGATTCAGCACATGATCTACCGAAGTCTCCTTTGGAGACAGTAGGTATTGAAAAAGGGGCCACTTCTCCCCAGGCACCCGACGTTCATTTTGATAAGCACATTGCAAGCCCAATTCTTTCTATACACAAGGAAACATCTGTACCATTAACTAGTATCCTACCTGAAGGAACTAGCAGAACATCTATAGAAGCTACACTTCGTAGACTTCAAGGATTAGATGGAAATCCCGCCACAGTCAACCCTACTACAGCTGTGCATGTGGGTGACTCAACTTCTGAAGGATTTGTTCCTCCAGTTGTTCCAGTCTCAACGGGTAATCTACGTGATCCCGGTTTTGTTACACCTTCAAAAGTTACTCAGGTTGCCTCAGAATTTGTTTCTAAGGCTGACCTTGACGCTGCTTTATCTGTGGTTTATGCTAAGATTGATGTTGTGAATGAGAAGGTGGAAAGGTTACTGGCTAAACAAGGCCCTGATATGTCAGTGGAGGAGTTGAAATCTCTGTTGTATGCAAATCTGATGGCTAGACCAGATAACAATGAAGAAGATGCTACTCTAGTTGATTTACTAAGAAATGAATACAAGAAATCAGATTTTGAAAGTTTTAAGAAGGAGATGAGAGATAGCATGGCAGCTCTTGGAGTTGAATTTCACAAAAGAATGGATGCAATGGATCCCATTAAGGATGTTGAGGGTAAGGCTCCTCCAGCTTTTGTTCAAGGGGAGACTTCAGGGAGAATTGATGCTGAAGAGGAAGCTGCAATTGCTGCTGCACTTAAAGCTTCTCTTGAAACCTGTCAGGCACAAGGAAATAAGCGAAAACATAATGACCAAGATCCTGATCCCGATCATTCTGAGGGGGAGAACCGTCGTCGTGTTGTTGTGTCTATCACTTCTTTGATATCAAAACTACCTGCTGCTTCGTCTTCACAAAGCAAACAACCAACACCAAAGAGAGGCAGAGGTAGAGGTAAAGGCAAAGAAAAGTTGCAGTTAATTGATGAAGTTGTGGATGAGGTGGATGAGGAATTTGATTTTCTTCATGGAGCTGAGAATGTGTTTGATGCTTATGGGTCCTTTGAAACTGAGGTTGATACTAGCAATCTGACTCTACAGCAACAAATAGATAAGATTAGAGAAACAAGAGGTATTACAACTCCAAGGGTTGAAGAGCCTGAGTTAGAAGAGGTACCAACACCAGAACTTATCAATATATCAACTGTTTTGAGGATTAACAAAGAAGTTGCTGATCTGTTTCCTCCATCTCCGGGCAAATTCAGACAATCTGCTAGAGATCTGTTGGAAGAACAAAAGAAAAACAAAACATTGAAAAGATTGAGAAAGGGTGCAGAGTGGAAGGTGCCTAAAAATTATCATGCAGATCCTATTCAGACCTCAAGTCTAAGAGACTTAAGAAAAAGAGTTGTGTTGACAACAAAGGCTCTGAGAAAGAATGATAGAAATTGGAGTGAATATGATATTGCAGTGGCTTTCCTTGAAGAGAAAATTCCTGGAATTTATTCTGATCAAGTTCAACCTGAACTACCTATTTATCTTCTGGGAGTTGTAGATGCCTCTGATGCTGGAAAAAGATTACTCTTGAATTGGCATGGTAGATTAAGAGCTGAAGTGTTCTCTAAACATCCGATCTCCAAAGTAAAGTGCTCTTTTGGTAAAGTTGTAAATGTGATTTGGATTTATTTTAAAGTTATGAGAATAGATCGGAGTATAACTGGTTTAGTCAAGTAGACCTGAAGCATTTAAGCTTGGCAGACATTGAATTTATTCTAGATGAGCTTGAAGCCAAGAAACACAGTTCAAAAGCAAACAATGCAGGATACAAGCTTATTCTAGACTTCATGAAACAAAGAATCCGACTTGCTGAAAGAAACGACATCCGGCTTGGTGCTGAGGCAGATAAAGCAAAGATTAATGTTCACAAGCCTAACACCTCACATCGTAGGATTGAAGAGCTAGACATGTTTCAAGTAATTTGGAAGGATGTTGAGTCTGGAGAGGATGATGAAGGAATAGTTCTGTTTAACAGCAAGAAGGAGAAATTCTTTCTAAGGACCAAGGAACTCAATGTTTATTCTGATGGGTCTCTCAGAGTCTGGTTAATCAAGATCAGAGAACACAGCTTCAGTCTTAAAGATGACATTGATCAAACTGCAAGAGTCAGCATGACAGAGATTATAGAACAGATGGATGAAAAGATGCAATAAAGAGCTACTCTTTGCAGGTGGCAAAGGATCTTGGGTGAGAGGAACATAGACTAGATCGAATCAAGGGGAGATTGTTAGATCTAGAATTTATGATTAGATCTAGTCTATATTTTGTGTAACTAGTACATTTGTTGTACTTAGTATAAATAGATGATGAACATAAACTCAATGTAACCTTTTGATATATGAAATAGAAAACACACACATTAAGGTGTATCTTGCCATATTCACTCTACACACACATACGAATTACACACTATACACTCTACTTTGACTTTCAATAAATCATACTCATATACCGATAACATGTTCCTAATGTAAAGTATATGCCTAAAAAGGAAACCTAGGTTACTACTCACATGCTAAGCAATCGGTACACCAACTGGGACGAGTCTCCCAGTTTATGCATCATTTAAAACTTACAAAAGTATAAAGTTTCATGTAAAATCCATAGGTAATAATAAAATATATCCTAACAAATGAGTCTATTCTATATGTTGCAAACCTATAGAATAAGCATGAGTCTCATGTTTCATGCTAGCGGTATTCAACGGATTTGCCACGTTGACATCCGTCGGGATCTTGCATATTCTTATATCCCCTCTTCTAATAATAGTCTCGATGAGTTGATTTCTCCCGAGTATATGCCTGTACTTGTAATGAGATTGTAATTCTTTAGCTTTAGTCACAGCTCCTAAGTTATCACAAAAAATATTAATCAAATTGGATATGCTAGCAATAACTCGTAAATCCATGATGTATTACCATTCTACCAAGTACCAATAAATGATTTCATTAAACAACCGAATAATTTACAACAATTCATCATTATATAAAATTATGAAGCGTTCACAATACTAAAGTACCACTTATCAAGTAGTCAAATATCAAAGTACCAAAACCATATAGTCAATGTAACAAATACTAAAATGATGTACTATTGTTTTAACTTTAATTATTTTATTGCTTATCTTATGCTTTTAACGTTTATGGGTTTCGTACTTTAGGTTGTAAGGTTTTATTACCCTAAGATGTCACTCCCTTAACCGAATTCACAATTCTCTTTTCAAAATTGAAGTTTGAGTATTACATAAAATTTTATAATTTTAGCGTTTTTCCTTTAAACGGATCATACTAGTCACTTTTGGGTTGTCAGGTTGACTATATTCAGACCTATTTATTTTCACGTAGACCTGCTTTTGACTCATTTTGGGTTCATGTCCCTTTCCCCGGTTGGGTTTCGTGTCTGCCCATTGATTTTCAACCTTAATTTGATCTTCCATGAACTCCCACCGGCTCCAACATCCGTTGCGATCAACTCTGAGTCTAATGTGCATTTAGCTCACGTCATGTTGTGGATAAATTCTAAACTATTCAATATAAGCAAAGTACAAAAGATTTTAATACAACAGCCTAGAACTATCTATTACTTTTACATAATTGAATATGGGTTGTAAATGACACATATGCATCTTCACACAATCTTAAAACTAGATCAAACACATTAATAAGGTCTAAGGCTCGGTTATGCATCACATATGTCTACTAGATCAAAAAAATCCACCATCGACACTGCTCCATGCGAGCCGAGCCACATCATCAATGACCGAGTCTCTTGCGGCCCGTATCTAGGGATTTTTTTGAGTTTTTGATTGGGTTAACAAAAAAACGAAAATTATGGGAGAAAGGAAAAAAACCAACTAGTTATATACAAAAATTTTGAACTTATAAAATTCAATTATAAAGTTTCAAACTTGAAATCCCAATCAATCAAGAAAAACAACAAACATATGTTTTTTATTAAAAAGAAAGTGACTTCAATACCATTATTTGGTTTTAGGGATAAAAAAACACCTTATCATGCACAATAGAACCAAAACAAAAAACCCTAAACTAATAATCAAGTCATTCGGTATAAAAACAAACAAACAAAGATGGGTTAGAAAAACTACATATAAAAGAGTAATCTTTAATCTTGAACTGCTAAGGGGATAACACTACCACTGCACTATCTTAAACCGTGCTGCTAGACCGTACCAATAATTAATCCTCGTGATCTTCAAGACTTAGAAAATCAAAACCCTAATCTATGTGTGTATGTAATTTTTCAATACACACAGTCTGTGTACCTGTTTGCATCGAAACCAACAAGAGGTGAGGGTGAGGAAAGATCTCTATTTGTAAACTGATCTTTAGTATTGTATCTTAATCCATCTATAATAGCTAAATAGATAATGTATTTAATTCGAACTAACATAGTATCTTCTTAATGCGGAGGTATCAAATAATTTCTACACGATCACTTGTCTGCTTTTTGTATTCACGAATACAATGATAACGAATAATTTTTCTTTGGTAACATGTCTATTTTATTTATTTCTTTATTTTCTTTATTTTTCTGTGTAAGCCAACTCTTATTGTTTTTAAAATAAATTTTAAGAACAATCAAATAAGAAAAACGGTATCTACTTATGAAGTAGATTAAATTATATGAAAATACCGAGTGTAAGTTAGTTATTTGAAACTATTTAAAATTAAGATATTAAGCAAATAGAATAAATATTTGAAATGATTTGTTATATAAGCTATTTAGAAGAAATTAAAATACATGTTTATAAATTCTAATTATATGTTATTGGGTTTTATGAGTTCTACTTATACACACTTTTTGATAAATAAGTTAGTATATTTATTACATGAATGAATATTTATTAATTGACTTTTGTTAAATGTGAAATGTTTAGTTATTAAAATAAAATATAAGAATTTTATTAAAACTATCATAATTACTTAATATAATAGTTTCCATTTATTTATATGAGGGTTAATTTAGTAATTTTAAAATACTTAAATTTAATAAATTTAAAGAATATAAATGTTTTATGATATAGTATAAATAAAATTTACTTTTTGAAACCTTAGATTTAGGTAAGTGAAAATTACCCACTTAATCCTTTTATGTGAATTAAATTTAATTATTACATCTAAATATTTATCTAATAAATATTTAATAGGGTTCAATCGTATAAATAACAACCATATTATTTATTCTCCAACAAATTAATTTATAAACCATAAACTAATTATTAATACAC
Organism: Pulicaria dysenterica; assembly: GCA_947179395.2. Classification (NCBI taxonomy): domain Eukaryota; kingdom Viridiplantae; phylum Streptophyta; class Magnoliopsida; order Asterales; family Asteraceae; genus Pulicaria; species Pulicaria dysenterica. The sequence goes on along the minus strand of OX359290.1, from coordinate 20,534,261 downwards.
ACAACTGATTAATTTCACAATTTGTTTTAGTCGGGTGTGCGATAATATATGTAACTTTTAATTAGTACCATATGATATTAAATAAGGTTATACGTATTATCCGTCTAGTGCACAACTAGCTAAGCGACCCGTGTATCAACACGGGATGATATAAGTCAATTTTAATTTTATATAGTTTTAAAGAGTACTAAGCCGTATAGTAAAAATAATTACAAAGCATAGATATGAATATAAAATCTCGTAAGAAATAAATAATCATTACAGAATTTTGAAATTCATACATAAGATTATCATTAGATTTCTTTAAAACCTCTTTATAAACAAAATTCATAGTTTTATCAGTAGGGTTTCCTTAATCATCGCAAATTAAAACTTTTAACCTCTCTTTACTCTTCACTCCAAAAACAGTCACATATAACTGTCCATGAGTGAAAACATGTTTTTTAGTACTTCTTATAAATACTCTTTTTAAGAAATATAAAGTTACATTACACGTCTAAAAGTTTTAGTATAATATTAATGTGTTTATCCTGATGGAGCTTTATCCCGATATTGTAAAGCCATAACTATAATATTATTGTTGATGCTATAATATGAAGTATTGTAAAGACATTTTTATTAGCTGCTATATATTTAAATCTTTAAAACTGTAAGCTAAATTTATTAAAAGTTAAATAATTATGACATCCATCTAAGTATACGCAAATTAGATCACATAAAAATAAGATTTTAACATAGAATAGATTATGTCTATACATAGTTTAAGTGTAATTTATTTTTCAATCAAATATAATTGAAAACACAAGATACCACTGAATTTCAAATCTCAATGTAATAACTTTATTTTATGTACCGAGTTATTAGTTAAAAATAAGAAAATTTAGACAATTAATTTTTTATATATAATTCCAAGTTGTATGTGTAGTTACAAAACACATTAACATGATAGTTGTTTCACTACACAATAATTATGTAGAAGTATAGTTTCTGTAGGGTTATTTAGTCACTACTATCAATCAATTTTAAAAAGCTCTAAGTGATAGTTTTATAAACAACTTTATGCCACTAACTGTTGGTTATAGTATATTTTTAATTCTTGTTATCGACAGACCAATAAATCAGTGATTATATCAATTATATTATGTAGAGGGAATAAATATAAAAGACGAATAAAATGTACAATAATTACTTACACGTTGCTCTCGAGGGATAAAACAATTAAAATATACTGATTTTTAGAGAAAAAAAATTCATATTCCGATAAAATTTATATCAAAACGTAGATAAAAATGAGCCGATTACAAATATATAATTAGTTTTTCTCAAAATAGAATATATTAGAAGTTATTAAACATAATTTTCAAACAACTTATAGTTAATTACATTAATATACAAATTTCATAAGAACCCCTCGCATATTTCATATACCACCCCTAACAATTTACATTTAAACCCTTCAAAATTACATTTAAACCTCTAACAATTTACATTTAAACCCTAACAATTCCTTAAGGATTTTGAAGCAATTATGACGTAATATCTTGGATTTTTTTTATTTTTTTTTAAATGAAGGGTTATGATTGGTGGAGAATTTTTAGGGAATGGTAGAAACCCTTTTCTTTTAATAAGTATTAAAGATTAAATATTAAAGATACACCAACACCATATTATTAGTATGAATTTAAATTTTAAGTTTGTTGATGCCATAGGATCTAGTTAAATGGAGCGCCGAAATTCATCTTCATTTTTTGTATGTATACATGCAACTTCATTTTATATTGAATAATTTCAACTCTAGATGTAAACTGAAATTACAAACATAATTAAATTCTAAACATATACATTTCTAGTAAATGCTCTATATCGATCATGAGCAAGTGAAGCTTTTATGTAAAAGAATATCTCATCGCAAATTTGTAATGAATGGATCGACCATAAATTTCTAACTAAGTGTAATGAGTGTAGATTTGTGGGGTTCTAACTTAAAACGAATTGGTTATGAGAGGAGTAATTCATGATACTTATAAAGTAGATTACAAAGTCACTTTCTGTTCGGTGTGGGACATTACCAACACGTCCCCTCACGTGTGGCTTTTTCTTTCTTTTTTGCGCTTAACACGTGGAAACTTATGGGTTAAGTGAAGTGCGTGTGGACTTTGATCAGCCATGGGTGAACCTTGCTCTGATATCATATAAGTTAATTTGTATGATTCAACTTAAAACCAATTGATTATGAAAAGAATAGTCATGACACTTATAAAATAGATTAAAAAGTTACTTTTTATTCAATATGAACATTACTCAAAATGAGTTTTGAAGAAAAAAAAAAGGTATGAACCAATGACATAATGTGCCACACAATATGATATTTCATGTAGTGTATTTGAATGGATGATTAAGACAATTATTTTATGTAAGTTTAAACTTAGATTGGTACAAGTGAAGAAGTCAGGAAGGTGTAGACTGATATATGTCCATATGTGTGTGACTGTATCATGCATGTTGTAGACCAATGACCATGCATATATATGTGTACATATACAGATGTTGTAGACCATGTATTATGTAATGATTAGTTAGCAAAAATGGGTTCGCCTAGCCCACATATGTGCATTTATTTATTAGATGATCAAGAATATAATTATATCTTTCTTTCTTGTTTTCCATACATAATGTTATATTAGCATCATATTATTTCTTTTTTCTTATCCAATTAAATGTTATATATATCTCATTCAAACTATTCATATTTTTTTTATTTTTATATTAATAAATAAATAGGTGCGAATGTATGATTAGTTGAGATGTGGTGGGGGTGGAGGACTGTCACAGCTTCTTGATTGAGTCCACATGACTCGAGCCCCATACTCGCTGCCCATACTCACCGCTTGCGTTTTGGTGTTCCCGATCTACTCGATGAAGCCTGATGGCCATCGAGTAGAGTATAACGTGTGGCCTAAAGGTGTACCACATATGTTGTAGACCATGTATATCATACATGTGTACGTAGCCATGTATATATGTGTACAAACATAAAGGTGTAGGCCACATATGTGTGTGACTGTATGTAAGCATGCATGTTGTAGACCAATGATCATGCATATATATGTGTACATATACAGATGTTGTAGACCATGTATATATAATGATTAGTTAGCATAAATGGGTTCGCGTAGCCCACATATGTGCATTTATCTATTAGATAATCAAGAATATAAAGGTGTAGACCACATAAAAATGGGTTCCTTGGTTTTGGAAGCTAGTTAATATAACACAAAGTCACGAACAATAACAAAGTTTTTTAATCTTATATTCTAATTAAAAGAAAAGAGTTTCACCCTCTTCCTAAAAATTCTTCACCAATCACAACTTTTGATTTTAAAAAAAATTTAAAAAAATCAAAAAATGTCTTATGATGATGTCAAAAATACCAAAAATCCTTAAGCCTCTAAACGAAAGGGGGCATTGTGAAAATTCTGGAGGGTTTTATAAAATATGTTAGTGGCTTTTATGAAAATGTGAAGGGGTTTTATAAAACTTGTATATTAATATAATTAATTATAGGTTGTTTATAAAATATATTTAATAACTTATCATATAATTTTTTTAGAGAAATCATAATTATATATTTGCGACCGTCTCATTTTTATCTACGTTTTAGTATAAATTTTATTGTAATATGACACTTTTTTTAAAGTAGTATGTTATTAATTGTTTGTTATCCATTAATAGTAGTGGGTAGATCATTCATAAAACAATTTATATCTTTTTTATATTTATTCTATCTACGTATCATAATCGATATAATAACTGATTCCTCAGTCTTTCGATAAAAAGTATTAAAATGATTTTTTTTAAAATTTTGTTTTTATTTAAGATAAATTTATATAAAAATATATAACATTTAAAACAGACAAAGATGAATCAATCAATATAAAAAAATTAAAGAATCATATATATAAGCAACTATTAGAAATAAAACTATTAAAAAAAGGTTACTTACATCATCAATCATTTCCCTAAAAAAATCTCCACCAATCATACTTACATCATCAACCCTTTCCCTAAAAAAATCTCCACCAATCATAGCCCTTGATTTAAAAAAAATTAAATAAAATAAAAAATATAATAGTTATTACGTCACATTCCATCAAATTCCTTAAGAAATTTTTTTTTATAACAAACTTCATGTGTTTTTTAATCTTGGATAAGATAATAATATATATTTGAATTAATCGTGGATAAGATAATAATATATATATATATATATATATATATATATATATATATATATATATATATTTAAATTTGAATTGAATATATATTTGTAATTGACGTGTATTTAATTGGTTTAAAATTACTCTACTTTTTGTTAGGTAAGGAAGTTACTTTTAGAATTATATTTAAAAAAATTTAAAATGTGATTTAAATGGAATAATAATTGATAGATTAAGTTTGAAAATATAAACAAAAAGGAAAAGGAAGTAGACGATGAGATATACATGGATAATATAACAACCATTTGAATTTGAATTTAATTAAAAATTCAACCATTTGAACTATAACAAAAGTCATCCCTTTTGAATGTTCCTATTATTAAGTAAATTTGTTAAGTTTAAAGGATTAAGAAATTATTTAAAAATTGTATGTTATAATGGTGGGAAAATATTTTTTTAAATTTTTTAAAAAATTGATGATGATATAAATAGGTGATCTTTAATAATCATTTGTCATTGTAATTATCAATCAAAGTGCATCATTTCATTATTATTCTTCAGGTATAAGGTTATGTTTAAATTTCATGAAAACGATTCACATATGCTAATTTAATATATTTTTCTTCTTTTTTATAGCTATTAACTATGGAGAATAAACAACATTCTTCGTCGGCTCCAAAACGACCTTCATTGGGAAGGAATTCAAAAGAAAGGAAAAAATCAAGGGTGATTCATTTCACATATGACAACTCTGTTCATAACAGTTCAATATCAATTGAAAGTGATAAAAGAAGTTCACGGATTCCTCTAAATCATATATCTAATGGTATGTTTAATTTTAAATTATAAGTTTGTTCAATTTTTACAACCACACCATTTGTTCTTGGTTTGTCATGCAATTTTATATATACTTTTTGTCATTTCTAAATAGAATATAAATAAATTGAATTTACGTCATTTAGCTATTCACGTCAATCTTATCATTCATATGCCAAAGGGAAAAATACAATTATAATAACGCCCTAAGTTTTAAAAAAAAAAATTCAATGCTCAATTATGTTACTAAACAGGAAAGAAAGAAAAACTAGTAGATCCTTTCTTAAGCTCCATTTTAATTCCACTATTTTAACACATCTCATTTGTCTGATTCATGAAATTCTGTGATTGAATTACCTAAAAGCTAGATTAAGAAACGTAAATTATATATAAGTGTTTGAAGATTCATAATTTGTTCCTTTTTATCCCTAATTTCCTACTCTACCTTAGTAAAATTCGTTGATTTGTGTGCAATTCATTTAGTAAACGCGAGGTAGTGAGTTCACAAATCAACTGTGAAAGATATCTTTGATATCTTATGATATCAAAAAAGGAAAAAACAACATTCAGTAGATTAAAAAAAAATCATGAATTGAGGCAACAATTATAAAAGTATGAAAAATACCCAAGTTAAATATGTCATTAGCCTATTTCAAATTAAATAGCTTAGTTTGTGTGTGTGTTCAATTACTAATAAAACCATGAATGTTGTTTATAAAGAGTATCTACAGAAAGTATTATGATAATCTTATGTATATCAAACTTCTGTAATGTTTATCATTTCTTACGAGATTTTATATACATATATATATGTTTTCAAATTTTTTAACGTGTTAATATTTTTAAAACTATATAAATTTAAAATTGTCTTATATCATCCCCGTGTTGATACACGGGTCGCTTATAAACAACATCAAGAATAATATTATAGTTATGGTTTTACAATATCGGGTAAAGCTCCATCACGAGAAACACATTAATATTATACTAAACTTTTGGACGTGTAATGTAACTTTATATTTCTTAAAAAGAGTATTTATAAGAAGTACTAAAAAGACACGTTTTCACTTATGGACAGTTATATGTGACAGTTTCTTGAGTGAAGAGTAAAGTGAGGTTAAAAGTTTTAATTTGCGATAATTAAGGAAACCCCACTAATAAAACTATGAATGTTGTTTATAAAGAGGTTTTAAAGAAAATCTAATGATAATTTTATGTATGAATTTCAAAATTTTGTAATGATTATTTATTTCTTACGAGATTTTATATTCATATATATGTTTTGTAATTATTTTTACTATACGTCTTAATACTCTTTAAAACTATATAAATAAAAAATTGACTTATATCAACCCGTGTTGTTACACGGGTCGCTTAGCTAGTTATTTATTAGATGATCAAGAATATAAATATATTCAACTAAACGATCAAGAATATTACGTCTTCGCATCGTTTGTTAGCAAAGTTTGACGAAAAATAATAATAAAGAAAAAATTAAATAAGAAGAATCTTTAATTTATAAATATAAATAAAAAACTAATAAGGATCATTTCTATTATATAATATTATATTTAGTAAAATTAAATTTTTCTATATATCAATTAACAAACTATATAGTTTTCTACTTTTCTTATGAAAAATTCAAGGATAGTAGACTTTTAACATAATACTATGATAATTTAAAATTATCATGATATTTACAAGCCAATTAAAAGAAAAAGAATAATTGGACATTTAATGTTCTATCTTACACATCTAATATTTACTCTAATCTTTATTTTATATTTTTTTTAACTTTTCATTAATAAAGCCTATTAACTCATTAATTAAGTTTCTGTGTTTATAACCTCTTTCTTTTTTACAAATTCACATATAGTAAGCATTTATGTTTAAGTAAAATGATTACTTATTTTAAACAAGATGATTTTTCAAAAATTGCATCTTTAGTTTAATTCCTTGGTGTGTGGAGCTTATGTCATGATGATTTGTATATACAAAATTACTGTTCATTTAAAAATTATAACGTTTAAAGTAAAAACATAAGATTATTAATCAAATATTTCAAATGCATTCTTACCATATAAATATATAAACGAAAAGGAATTAATATATGACTAAATGAAATAGTTGATCTAATCTAAAATTAGAATAACAAAATGTCAAATTTTCAATCTACACGTGATCGAATAAATATTAATATAAAGTTATGACAAAAGTGTTTCCGATATTGATGATTAAATATAAGAATTTGAAAGCAAATTTTTTTCTCTATTTCTCGCTTAAAGAAATTTCAAAAAGTGAAAGTTACTTAGGTTGTTTTTTATAGTTTGTAACATGTTTGAATGAATTTTGTGTAATAATATTATAACTTGGTAACCATTAGGTGATATTTTGTTTTACAAAACACAAAACGGATACATGTTAGAAGTAAATATATTAACTTGCTTTTACCCGATGCATCGCACGAGCAATTGAAAACTAGTTTGAATCATTCATTTAAATTACAATTTTAATTTGATTTTGACTTTTAGAAGTTAAAGTTCATAATCAAAATTATATATATATATATATATATATATATATATATATATATATATATATATATATATATATATATAGATCATGGATCAATGAAGAAGTTTTTTTGGGGGAGAAGTCTAGGAAGCAAGGAGGAGATGACACATGTCCCCCATCTTGTGTCTTTCCCCCTAAAACTTTTATATACTAAAGTTTTTTTTAAAAAAAATTGCACCACTTTAAAGATAAAATTATGCTCTTTCATTTGATACCAGTATTGCATATTTTAATTTTTTTGAACTATGTTGCACAATATTAAACTGTGTTGCACCAATTTCGCACTGTAAGTCATATCACTATGTTGCACATATTTTGCGCTCTATTACACAACTTTACACTATTTTACACAACATTAATATGTTGCACAGCATTCGCACTGTGTTGCACATCAAATACACAGTTTTTCTATTTTTTTCACTATTTTGACCCTAGTTTTGAACAAGATCGAGTTTGATTCGTCAAAAACTTAAAACATAAAAGTTGTAGAGCTTAGTGCACACTTTCTACAGTTTTTCGAATCATTAAAAACGGATGTAGTATGAGCAAGATACGAATTTTTTGGTTTTTTTCTATTTTTTCAACAATTTGACCGTAATTTTGACCAAGATCGAGTTTGATTCGTCAAAAACTTAAAAAATAAAAGTTATAGATCTTGATGTGTACTTTCTACAGTTTTTTGAATCACCCAAAAAAAACATGCAACACAGTTTAAAAAACGTGCAACACAGTAAAAAGACGTGCAACACAGTTCCGAAGCTGTGCAACAAATTAACGTTGTGTATATAGTGTAAAAGTTGTGTAACACAGCACCAAATGCGTGCACCAAAGTAATATGCCTTACACTACGAAATTGGTGCAACACAGTGTAAATTTTGTGCAACATAGTTCAAAAAAAATAAAAAATAAAAAAATATATGCAAGACTGGTATCAAATGAAAGAGCATAATTTTATCTTTTTAATGGTGCAATTTTTATTTAAAAAAAGTTTACTATATAAAAGTTATGATTGGTTAAAGTTTGAAGGGGTATTGGGTTTTTTTACTCAGTCCACTCTCCTTTCAGGAGAGTGGCTGCCACTCACGCGCGTAATGACTTAAATACCCCTCCAGCTACTTTTTTTAGTGCCCCTCCCACTTAAAGTTCATTTTATTTACCAAAATGCCACTAATCATCCTAACCTTAAATTAAATTTGATCAAAGGCCTATATTGCTTCCTAGGCTTCTCATTTTTAATTCCTTCTTCCTATATCCCTACCCTATATATATATATATATATATATATATCTTTCTCAAACAATAAAATATCGTATTTGTTTACCATAATTTATAAATATCATATTTAACCTTTATATAGTTTAAAATACTATATTTAACCGAACCGGAACAAGAACCGATTAGAAGCAATACATTCGGTCATCAGTTCTTACGTTAGAACATTTTCGGTTTTGGAACTGAGCCATCCCTATTATAATTCTTTGCTTTAGTAGTATGTGATGCCTATATATGATGCGTCTCAATCTATTGAATATACGAGTACGTTCGACCATGTGGTATGAGAGCCCCTCACCCATGTAGTGTGTTGGCATGGAGTCCCCCGTCTTACATTGAACACTCCCCCACCGCAAATCCCACCCTCTAACATATAGCATTTATCATCCTCTCAACACCAGTATCCCGTCAATTTTTTCTCTTTCTCTTTAAGATCTACAAAATGAAGTGAAGAGTTGAGAGGTAGAAAGATATTCATTTCTTTAGTTGAAAGGTAGGAGGAATACAGAAAATGAAAATTGTCATAATACTAATATGACAAGAAAGATAAAAGATAAAGAAAAACAATATATGATACCATATAGTTGACACATTAAATAATATGCATGATAGTACGTTGTAAAAAAATGAAAAAGAGTCTACATGCATTGATATTGATTGATTGTGCCAAACCATTTGTAATATATAGGTAATAAAAGTTGACGGGTATGCTACAAAATATAAGATAAAACCATATATATAGAGATGACATGATATAAGGGAGAAATGCATGTTTAATGAAGTAGAAATGAAGTTGAATGAAATAATAGTGAATGATATTAATAAATAATAAAATTGATTAATGGGGAACAAAACCAAGATGATAATTGAGAAAGAAATTAATGAGGGATTGGTCCACTGGTGTCTGTCTGCAGAAGCAGAAGCAGAGGCCACTATTTACTTTCTCTTTCTCAATCACACAAAAACTGTGGTGTAGTGTGGCCTTCTGCAAAATCTCTGCCACCTTCCCATGCTTTCAGTTTCCCCCAAAACCTAACATGTCTTTTACCTCCTTTCTTTCTTTCTTCCTTTCTTTTTTGCGTGTGGAATGATGTAATCGATGCATGCCCCCCTTCCTTTTCTTTTTCTTTTTTCTTTTTTCTTTTTTCTTTCTTCTTTTCTCTCTCTCACACACTTATCACACCTTCATAAAACACACACATGCATCTCTCTCTCTCTCTCTTGCTGTGTATGTGTGTCTGCAAGTTTCACCTTCCTCCATGTCTGTGCATTGGTACTTGCTTTTTAGCTCCTGCTTAAATAGTACTGCTGCCTACTGTGCTTCTGTTGTATGTGTGTGTGTGGCCATTGTACTACATGCAGCTACTGATCACTACCCAGGTTTACAAGCCATCTTCCTCTTTTTCTTCTGCTACTCTCCTACTGGGGTTAGGGTTTTGGTTTGATCCAGTTTTAAAACTAATTTATTAAGTTGTTGACCAAAGGCCAAAGGGTCCACGTTATTTACTTGTAAATTCAAGTTTCGTTCTATATATAGTAGATGTTTGTTTAAAAATCGTTCTTATATAAAACTGTAAGTTTCATATTAATGTTTATTAATACGTGGTCGTTTATATATCCACGATACCACTATTAATGAGTTATTAATGAGTAGTAATAATGGTTACAAATGGTGATAGATTGTGTGCAGAGAACCAGAGTTAGAGTACACGCGTTGTCATATCCGAGCACTATAAGCTAGTAAAGGGTCACACGGTTTCACACCCAACTCGAACCAAGATAATAGATTAATAACGTGTGTGGTGATAATTAATAGTTAATTAATTATCAAGAAAATAAATAATTAACAGTTATTTATTATTTGGGAGGTTAAATATTTAGTTAAAGTATTTAATTAAAAGGTTTGGTTAAAGTATTATTAATTAATTCGTTAATTAATTAGTATTAATCAAACTTAAGGGTTGGTTTTGTACAAAGATTAAAGATTAAAGATTTAATCTTTGGACCGAGCTCATTAGCTTAAGGGCCTTAAGCCACCAAGTTATATATAAAAGGGGATTAGGCATCATAATTAAGATAACAATTATTATCTTTAGCCTTAAGCAAACCAAAAGCACTCCGTCTCTCTCTCCCTCTCTCTTTCTCTCTCTCGTTACCCTCGGCCGAGAACAGCCCCACCGGCGGCGGCGGTGGTTCTTTGCGACGCGACGCAAGAAGCGGTGGCCGGCCCCAAGCGGCTGCGACAGTCGGCTTCCGACGGACAGCAGTGACTGAGAAGCCCCTTGTAGCGGGTTCGGTTTTTCGGCAGCCCCTCACGAGTGCAGTTTGGCGGCGGTCAAACACACACGCGCACGGTTTGTTGTGGTTATTGTTCTGGCGGTCTAGCAACCGGGTTCATAGGTGCAGTAGTTGTGTATCCCCTATAGCAGTACAAGGGTATAATTTCTAATCCTTTACTCTATAGATTATATATATAATTATATAGTGTGAACATTTATTTGTTTTGTTCCCCTAGTTGATCCAGTTGTGATCTTTGGGATTGAGATTAAGTTTTATTTCGATGTGCATATTGTACTATGTAAATCCCAACAAATGGAACTCGCGATACTCGTAATAAGAACGGTTCTCAAATGTGTACGTGTGTGTATATGGGAGAGTTCATATGAAAAGTAGCGTTTTTACGAAATTTGTGAGAAACAATTTATAACTTTTGATTACCTTTTGATCTTGTGTCATACATAAATTAGATTATTATTTGTTAATTAATTAGAAAAAGGCATAAAAGCAAACAAATATATATTCTCTCTCAAATCAATTTCTCTCTCCTTTTTGTTCTCTATCCTAGTCTAATGCTTCAAGGTTCACTAATGAACACTTAGCATAAATTATAAAAATGTCGACATATTTTATTCTGTTGTTATATGTTCATTAGCAAACACTTGATAAAAAAATTTAAATGCTTCATACATGATTTGTTTTTACTCTTTGTTCCTTTGTCCACTAGTATGCTTGTCTAAAGTTATATATATATATATATATATATATATATATATATATATATATATATATATATAGGGAGGGTTTCATTGAGAACCGATTTTAGTGCAAGAACCGCGAGAACCAATCTTAGCCGTCGATTTGATAAGTAGAATTCATGGATGGAGAGCGTGGGGAATCAAGTGTGGTAGGGTGTATGTAAGGAATTCATGGGTGGGCTATGATATTGAAAGAAGGGGAATTGGACGGCTTAGAATGGTTCTCGCGGTTCTCACACTAAAATGGTTCTCAATGGTACTTCTTATATATATATATATATATATATATATATATATATATATATATATATATATATATATATATATATATATATATATATATATATATATATATATATATATATATATATATATATATGGGAAGGTTCATTTGAGAACCAATTCTAGTGGTAGTGTCGTGAGAACCAATCTTAGCCGTTGATTTATAAGTGGAATTCGTGGATGTAATGAATTCATTAGTGGATGATGACATTGAAGCAAAGGAATTTGCGGTTCTCGGAATAAAAATGATTCTCAAATAGACTTTTCCTCTTTCTCTCTCTCTCTCTCTCTCTCTCTCTCTATATATATATATATATATATATATATATATATATTCTTATATTCAAGTCACTTATAGCATGTATGTTGTCATCTTTTATATTGTTAGAAGTTTCGTATCCAAACACTTGTAATATTTTATTCATATCAATAAGAATTATGTTAAAAATATCTGTATTTGCTATAAGTTTTAAAAATAGATTTTTTATTCAACTCTGAGTTGAGTACCTAATTTGAAACTAACAAAAATGACGACCATACATATTTTGATTGCAGTTGTCTCTGTTTGTCAATGTAAAATATCTAAAATGGACGTTAAATATGATTTTTTGAAAGGTGATCTTCATGAGGAGGTTTACATGACATATCTTCGGGGTATTTCTCATCAAACAAGTGAAGTATGTCATCTTTGTAAGGCTCTTTATGGTCTTAAACATGCCTCTCATGATTGGTTTGAATGATTCTCCATTGTGATTACCTTTCTTGGATTTATACCTAGCAATCATGATTCAACATTATTTGTTTAAATTACTAGTGCAGGTCGAATGTTCTAATCCCTACATAAGTATGACATGATTATCATAGGGGATAACTATGTTGATATTGAGTCCTTAAAACGTGCTATAACCAATTGATTTGCTATGAAAGACTTGGGCATGTTGCGTTACTTTCTGGGAATTGAGGTTACCCACTCTAAGAAACTTTATCTTTTATCACAGTAAAAGTACATATCTGATTTGTTTGAACGAGCTTATCTATGTGAGAATACAACAATTGATATGCCCCAAGAAACCAATGTTCGTTACACTCCCACAAGTTGTGCCCCTTTGTCAAACCCTACTTTATATCGTACAATTGTGGAAAACTTGATTTATCTTAAAATTACTCATCCAAACATAACACATGCAATTCACAATGTTAGTCAGTTTATTACTGCTCCTACTACTATTCATTGGAGTGATGTTCTTTGTATTTTTTAGTATCTAAAAGTCACTTCATTTCAAAGTCTTCTTCTTTCCTTCGACATCTTCATTGGAGCTACGCACTTATAATGAGGGTGATCCTACCGATCGCAAGTCCACTACTATGTTCTGCATCTTTCTTGGTGACTCCCTTATTTCATGGAAGAGTAAAAAACAAGATCTTGTTTTTTGATCTTCCACTGAAACTAAGTATAGTGTAATGGTCGTGACTATACGCACGATTATTTGGCTACGTTGGTTACTTGCAGATATGGGTGTTGATGTTTGTTAGCATACTTCTTTGCCTTGTGACAATCAAAGTGTGACACACTTTGCACATAACTTATTTTTTCACAAGAGAATTAAGCATATCGGAATTAATTTCCATCTTACTCGCATCATCCTCAGCTTGGGACTACCTCATTGCCTACAAAATGCTGAGTTTGAAGGGAGATGTTAGCATAATTTGATATATCATTTGTAAGGCTAGTTGAGTGTTTTCCTTTTTTTTTCTAGTTTTGCCCTAGTCTTCTCCATATATATAGTTGTTTTTCTCTTCATTGTAATTACTTTTCTTTGATTAGTAAAAATCCTATCCGTTTATGGGTATTTGTTTACAGTTTCAAGTGATGGTCGATGTAATCGTATGTTTGACTAATGGTTTAAATTCAAGTATAATTTTTGTTATTATTTACGTATCTTGAATATGTTACTAAATTATCATGATTATGAAATTAATGATATTTTTTCATATTTTTGAATATATTTTATTATTAAATTAATGATAAACAATATAGTAAACTATAAATTAAAAATAATACAAATTAGTAATTTTGTCATTTTTATTAATTTCATTCTAATTCCTTTGTAAACTTAAAAAACTTGGGGATTTAAAAACCATTTCATTCCGCAAACCAATTACATGTAAGAATTCAATTTTGTTAGAATCTTTTCATTTCCAATTTCTTGATCGAATTTCAAATCTCTCGATTCTGTTCCGCGAACCAGACAAAAGAATTCCAATTTCATCAAAATTTTGACCTTAGGCACCGTTTGGTTTGCTGGAATTGGTCGGAATTGTCCGGAATTGGAATTGAAGATTCCTAATCCCAAGTCGTGTTTGGTTCACAGAATTCTAAGAATTGGATTTGAAATTCCCCCCAAATCCTAAGTTTATGGAATTACAATTTCATCACTAAACCAATAGAATTGGTCGGAATTGGCCGACCACCACCACCAACCGCCACTGCCACCACCATCACCATCACCATCACCACCGCCGCTGACCACCACCAACCGCCACCGCCGCTGACCGCCACCACCGTCACTACCGCGCCGACCACCATAACCGCCACCACCGTCACCACAGCCGCTGACCACCACCAACTGGCACCACCTCCACCGACCACCACCAACTGCCACCGCCACCTCCGTCACCACCTCCACTGGCTACCACCAACCGCCACCACCACCACCGTCACCACCTCGACCGACCACCACCAACTTGAAATTTGGAATTTCTTTCAATTCTGCGAACCAAACACACGAAGGAACGGATTTCGTTGGAATCCTTCCAATTCCAATTTCTTCCAATTACAATTCCTTAACGAATTTCAATTCCGGTCAATTCCATTCCGCGAACCAAACGGCTCCTTAGAGTATATGTCATAGATTTGATATCAATGTGATATAGAAAATGGGATCAACTTGATCTAGAAAATTATGCAAGCCAAACCGCATAAGGTTATTGACTTTGCTACATATGTAAATTGGTTTCGGTTTTTTGGCTAGTTAAATAACACTTTGGTAATTAAAAAACGGTGAATCTGATGAAAAGTCTGATTAACTTGAAGTATTATTATTACCATGTTAAGATTAACCACATATAAATATTATTACTTTCAAGGGATTTTGTATTCTATAACAATGGATATCTTGCTATTTGTTGCAAATTTTTGCGTAGCTTTAACACTTGTCAATTGTTATATATATATATATATATATATATATATATATATATATATATATATATATATATATATATATATATATATTCCTTAACGAATTTCAATTCCGGTCAATTCCATTCCGCGAACCAAACGGCTCCTTAGAGTATATGTCATAGATTTTGTTAGTGCATACATGGTCACACATAAAGAAATGCACTCCTTATTTTGATGATGATAAAAATATGAACAAGTAATATTATTGCTTATCAAATTTATTCATATGTTCATATGCTACATTCTTTAAAGGTTAACAAACCTAAAATTAGTGATCAAGTGAAGAATAAATAATTGAAGACTCAATTCAACAAGAAAAGAAGAAATCAAGATAAATCAACATTCACGGCCGATACCACGGTCGACCGTGAATCAACCGTCGCTGCTCAGCTCACAACTCTTAAATGTTGTTCTTCTTCAAGTCAACCGAACTCGTACTCAACAAGTGAAGATGACATCTTCAAAGCCGATGACAAAGATATCTACAAACAAGAGTTCGAATTATATGAGCTTACAAATAAAATAATTAAATTAATTTATGTTTTTATAAAATTATTTTTATAAAAACTTTATAAAAATGACAAAGATTTTATAAAACTAAATTGTGTTGGTTGATTAAATCTAAGACTTCCTATTTTAAGCAAATAACAAACACAATCCTACTTTGAAACAATACACCACCATAATTAGCAAAGGAATCTCCCAAAGGGGTAAAATTCCAACATGCTTTGTGTATTGGTTTCCAAACTTCCATATATGTGTTTAAATTCAAACTTTAAGAGTATGGGATCAACCAACCTTTTGAACATATACTTTTCAGTTGATTTTTATGGTAAAAATGAGTTGAGTGTGGTTTTAAATAAAGTCCAACGTCTATATTGCAAAGAACAAGAAAGTTCAGGTACCTCACGGTTTTAGCCACGGTCGACCGTGGATCGACCGTGAGGGTACTGGACAGCTTTTGGACTTTTACCTTTTTCCTTATTTAAACCAACTCAAACCTCATTTTTCAAAAACCTCTTGCACAGCAAAAACACTTAACATATATTCTTATCTTGTGAGCTCATATTCTTTGATAATTCATCTATCATTCAAGATCAAGAATCAAGCAAGAGCAAAGCTTTAAAAGCTTAAACACTACATCATCTTTCTATATATTTTGTAATAGTGTAAGGATCAACTCTATCCTTTCTAATTAGAGTGAAGTAAGGATAATCTCTAGCCTTTAGAATTAGAGAGAAGTAAGGATCAACTCTAGCCTATAGAATTAGAGTGAAGCAAGGTTATCTTTACCTTACTTGCAAGTTTGAAGTGTTAATTCTTGCAAGTGAAAAAGAGAAGTGTAAAAGGTTTATCTCTACCTTCAAAGAGAGAAGCTAGTGGAGCAAACTCTTGGTGGGTGAGGCCAAGGAGTGGATGTAGTGCAAGTTTGTTAACACTTGCATGAACCACTATAAATCTCTTGTCTACTAATTGGTGATATCTCTCTACCCTTACTCTCTTTATTTCAAGTATATAACTTTGTTGTGTTATAAACTTCAAGAAAAATATTTTTAACACAACTTACAAATTTTTAATTGTGAAAAATTGGTAAACTAAGTGAAATAACCTATTCACCCCCCCTCTAGGTTCTAACAATTGGTATCAGAGCAAGTTGCTCTAAGATTTTTGTAAAAATTGTTTTGTGATACAACTTGCTTTGTAAATCTATAAGAAAACATTTTGTTACAAAAATATTGAGTTAGATCCATGGATTTAAATGATAACCTAAGTTTGGGGGTTTATATGGCTACTTTACCCATGTTTATTGACTATACACTTTTAGGTTGGAAAACCTATATGATGACCTTCTTGAGATCAATAAATTATGACATGGGTGATTTTATTGAAAGTGATTTTGATGGAAATGAGACTGAAAGAGAGTCACTAAATAAACAAATATTGATATTTATTCATAAATCTCTTAAGGAAAGTAAATATGAATATATGTGTTCTTACACTTGTGCCAAGAGATTATGGAAGGATATAGGTAAACTTGAGAAGCTTGAAGTAAGAAGAAATGAAGAAAAAGAGACATCAAGAGAACTTACTTGCTTCATGGCTTTTGAAGAAAATGAGGTATCTTTCATAAATGATTCTAGTAGTAAAGATTACTTACATAATCTTTATGATGAGCTAAAAGATAAATATGATATGTTACTTGATATTAATTCAAAACTCATTACCAAGATCAATGATTTGAAAAATGTTAGAATTCAAAAGTTATCAAGTGATGAAGGAGGTCATGAGTTTTCAATTGAAACAAGTAACATATCAACAAATCTATTAGAACCATTAAAAATTGTGAAAGAAAAGGCAAAAGAGAAAATCCAGAAGGTTCACGGTCGATACACGGTTTTACCACGGTCGACCCACGGTCGATCCACGGTTGATGCCGTGCATCTTCCGTCAGCTCACTGGAATTTTCAAAAGTTTGAAAAATACAAGATTGCCTCTAGTTCTTTCACTAGTATGCCTAAGGTTGGATGTAATAAACATATGATAAAGTCTTATACTCCAACTTCAAGGTATGAAAAAGGTTTCAAGATAACACCAAGGTGGATCAAAGTAGGTGTTTTTGATACTAACAATCCCGGACCCATGAAAAGATGGGTACCACACATGTGAAATATGTTTGAGTTGTAGGTTGCAATTGAGGTTGAATTTCATTCTTGATGCAAATTGAAGTTTTGTGTGGATGAAAGACTTGGATGATAAATCATCAAGAATTATGCTTTTAAACAAAACTAGTGAAACCCAATCAAGATAAGTTTCTCTTTCACTTCTCAAAGCTTTATATGTTGACATCTATGTGTTGAAAGTGCCATGAGAACTTATGTGAAACTACTTGAGATGTTTAAATGTGATTATAGTATCTAGTGCTTTAGATAAACTTGATTTGCCATAAAGAACTAAAGGGTTGCAAAAACATTAATAAAAGACATGAGAAATTATGTTATGTATCATAAAATACTTTAGAAAATATTAAAATTGTCATGGCTTATTAAAATGATTTAAAGTCACACCTTGTACTAGAATAGCATGACGAAATCTTAGGAATTACTTGGGATTGAAATTTTTATAAAACACATCATTTTAAATTAAATCTTGGGATCCATCAAGAAAATATATATTTCCAAGATTTTATTGATATGTGTAACTATTGAAAAATTCCTAAGATATTCTAATAATGATGTGTGTGAAGATAATCATTTAAATTTGCCATGAAAATAAAAAAGTATTGATATAAAATCAACTTAAGTAAAAATAAATTGTATTGCATGACAAGGTAATTAAATATGAAAGACATAGAAATACTTATCATATTCCTAAATGTCTTGCAAAGGTCAATTCACACTCATGTAAAATGATCTTTGATTAAGTTACAAAGTTGAACTATGTGGTGCTATAACGACATATTAATTATACTCACATCATTTGGACTTGTGTTTTACATCACACAAAATTTAGTTTGAAGTCCTTCTTGACATAGGCAAGACAAACATTAAACTATGTTGAAAATCATTATATGTCAAAACTTGTGAAACTTGATAGTTAATCAATAATTCTATATTGATTTGGTTTTATAAAGTTAGAATATTTAAACTATATCTAAACAAGTGTATTTGGTTTTGAATGTGAGAAATATTGTGCTTAAAGTTAAAATTGCATATTGATGAACAATATTTTAAAATTTGATATACCATGTTCATGTTCATCATATTTCCTTAAGTGATTATATGCAATGCTTGAATTTCTCACAAATCATGTTTTGGCTAAAAGTCTCTAAATGATATGGAAATATATGTTATATATTTCTACATATTGAAATGTATAGTCAAATAATAAATTATTTGTCAAAGAATTAAAGGTTTGCTTAAATCCCATGGATTTCATTTTCACATACACTATTTGGGTTTAAGTAATTAAAGAACCAAATTAGATTTTATCATAAGTATCATTGTCTTGGATTTTAAAAGATAACATATTACAAATTAAGACAACTTACTTTGATAAATCATAATTGTGACTTCATAAAATGGTGCTTAAAAGTTATATACATAATTTAAAAATAATTAAGATATATTAAAGAAATAATATTTCAAACACACAAAAGTTCAAATATATAGCGACATATATACTAAACCACTTAAGAAAGAACTAGTTGATACAATGAGATTTGGTTTAGAAATGATTGAACATGTTCCCTTGGAAATAAAGTTTGATTATGTGAAACTTTTCAAAATTGTGATTCCAGAAGGTTCACGGTCGAACCACGGTCAAAGCCGTGTATCGACCGTGGGTTCACTGCCAAATAATCAAATCCAAAGAAAACCCACGGTCGATGCCACGGTCGACCTTGGATCGTCCGTCGGTTGTCTGACGGATTTTAATCCTATTTTGCCTTATTTCTCTCTCCTCTCACCACTTTATCACTTTACCCATCTTCCCCATAGAAACCCTAGCCGCCATTGTTGCTTTGTCACTCAAAAAGCTTAAAACAAATTACAAGAAACAAGAATTTACCTTATGATTGGAACTATGGTTGAAGCCCGGGTTAGATTCATGGTCCATCTACAAGTGAAAGTTTCTTCATTCTCGATCTCTCACTTGATTCATGAATCCTCTTCACTAAAGTAAAATTCCTCATCATTGTTTCTTCTTTATCTTCTTAGGGTTTCACTTTGCACATAAATTTGACATGAATCACATATGAACAATGTTGTGTAATGTTTAAGCCTTTGGTTTAGGGGTAAAGAATGAAGGAAGGAAAACCAACATGATGAAAAATAGGTTTTTCACATAATAAAGCTGAGATAATATTTTTCTCATTTTATGCTCTCAAAAAGTATCAACTCACTTGTTATTGAAAAGTTAAACAAATAAATAAAAAGTGAGCAGGTGCTTCACGGTCGATCCACGGTCGAGACCGTGCATCGACCGTCGACCCTCTGGAGTATCTTAATTTCGAAATCAATCAAGTGCTCCACGGTTGAACCACGGTCGACCGTGACTTCGACCATGAACTTGATGTGACTTATAGATAGGTTTTCTCTTGCTTAAGACTAATTATGTATCAATGCAACATTAATAATTCAATTGTCTTTCGAAATCTTTAAATATTTAGGACACATGAACCAAATTGTTGAACACATACATATTAAGTTTTTTTTTTTCACATATGTGTTTCAAATTTAATGAATTATCTTTTATTTTACATCACCTCATCACCTATTACTTTGAGTACGTATGCAAAATTTTAACATCATTATAAACAAATGAATAAAAGCATGTTTATGTTACTAAAATGCTATGCCTAAACCTTTGTGCGTTAAATAAATTATACTACCTTGGTTTTGTGCAACATTATGCCAACATGCAACTCCTTTTGATGTTAAAGTTTGAATATCTTGTCTTTGGCTCAAATTTTAAGGACTTAATTCAAAAAGTCAAGACTATTAGTAAAGGTGATAAGCTAATTAAACTTGCAATGTCATAAAATGATTAATATGATGTTAAGAGAAGATTTTATTAAATAAGTAGAGACATGCTTATATCTTATAATTCATAATAATCACACACTAAAAGTTGAGCTATGACATAAGGGTTTGATAAATCAATTGGTCAAACATTTCATGTGTTACTCTTAAAAGAACTCACCAAGTAATTGCATGCGTAAAGATATAAAGTTAATTTACACAAACCTCATGCCTAAATTCTATATCTTGTATGGTTTGTAAAGGTAAAATGCTTTTATGTAACTTATATGTGAAACTCATCATCTTTTGTTTATATCAACAAGAAATGTCACCAAAAATAGCAATACATGTTAAATGATAATACTTTGGTTCATGTTTGACATATCCTTGTTCTTAATGTTATCAAATTACATATGTGATTCTTACATGAAATATCACTAAACATATGTAACATTATGATATGTCATTCATGCTCATCAAGTGTTGAATAATTATCATATAACGAATTGTGGTCAAGCTATCTCACACATAGATTTTTAATATAAGATCACTATCAAAAGAATCTTTGAAATAAGTTTGTGATGAAAGATATATATGAAGATGATTACATGGTGAAGAAATAAAAATTAACACATTGATTGTTGCAAGTGGTTCTCTCTTACTATCTTGTCATGGTACTTAATAAATTACTCTTTGTAATCAAGATAGTACAATTAGATGACAAGTTATGCCTCATATAAGAAATCATGTTTGTCATCTTGATATATGCTTGAGTATGCCTATGTTCTTAAATGACTATCTCATGTGTCACACGCTTAATTTACTATCACTTGACACATGAATCTATGAGGTATACGTGCATAAATAATGATTATCGTATATGTATTGCACGCTATTTGTACTCATGAGAACACTTTTCATCTTAATCTTGTTGAATACACAATACATATAAATAGAAAATAAATTTGAATATAAGATAAAATAACAAGTAAACTTATACTTAAGCCTATTTTCTCTATCAAAAGAAGATAAACTTAGGAAATAATGAACCAAACATGTAACTACAAAATCTTTGTTTGACTTGCTTGCAATTAGAAAACTTTTGTGTAGTTATAATAATGTGAGTATATTTTTGTGTGTAAACGTAGGTATAGAATTAACTTAAAATATGTAATACTTGAGAAATATACATATCAATGTTGATTGTAATCTTGAAAAGATCAACACTATATCAAATGTGTCATAATATGTTGATCTACATATACAATGAATTATTCTTTGAAGATCAAGATATTATACATAAATGACATCATGTGCTTCTTACATACAATCAAAACAATTGTCAATTTTGTGCACACATTGGTCACTTACTTGATTAAACTATACATGCTACATTCATTATCTTATCATGAAAAGATAAAAATCATAAGTGAGCCTACATGCACTAGAATACTCATGAATGTATAAACAAAGGTTGATCTATCAGATTATGGTCCAAACAATGATTAAACCTTTACTTGCTACATAATGTATACGAATAAATATCAATTAGAAATGAACAATAATATTGAAATAATCTCCACAATCTTGAGCTAAGAAATTTTTGATACTTGACTAATGATTATGATTGTGGATTTTGGTTGTCCCTAACTTAATTTGCATATTTTAAAGGGGAGTCACCAACCAAACAAAAATATTTCATATATATTTGTTCACACCCTCACTTCCTATCATTAGTATAATACAAGATACATAAATCTCTCATGCTTCCTACTTGAGTTTATGCATATACTTTTGTATATCTTGCACTTGTGTTTTGTTGTCTATCTTTTGTCAAAAGCTACGGCAAAGGGATCATAAATCAAGGGGGAGCTTTGATCAAGGGGGAGCTTCATCATGTATTTTGTGCTAGATCAATAGGGGAGAATAATGTTCCTTTTTGATTCGACAAAAGGGGGAGAAGAATGTAGATGTGCAACATTGTTAACATGAATAAATTTGTGTAGCAATATTAATTAAATGTTGCATATTTTGTCATCATCAAAAAGGGGGAGATTGTTAGTGCATACATGGTCACACATAAAGAAATGCACTCCTTATTTTGATGATGATAAAAATATGAACAAGTAATATTATTGCTTATCAAATTTATTCATATGTTCATATGCTACATTCTTTAAAGGTTAACAAACCTAAAATTAGTGATCAAGTGAAGAATAAATAATTGAAGACTCAATTCAACAAGAAAAGAAGAAATCAAGATAAATCAACATTCACGGCCGATACCACGGTCGACCGTGAATCAACCGTCGCTGCTCAGCTCACAACTCTTAAATGTTGTTCTTCTTCAAGTCAACCGAACTCGTACTCAACAAGTGAAGATGACATCTTCAAAGCCGATGACAAAGATATCTACAAACAAGAGTTCGAATTATATGAGCTTACAAATAAAATAATTAAATTAATTTATGTTTTTATAAAATTATTTTTATAAAAACTTTATAAAAATGACAAAGATTTTATAAAACTAAATTGTGTTGGTTGATTAAATCTAAGACTTCCTATTTTAAGCAAATAACAAACACAATCCTACTTTGAAACAATACACCACCATAATTAGCAAAGGAATCTCCCAAAGGGGTAAAATTCCAACATGCTTTGTGTATTGGTTTCCAAACTTCCATATATGTGTTTAAATTCAAACTTTAAGAGTATGGGATCAACCAACCTTTTGAACATATACTTTTCAGTTGATTTTTATGGTAAAAATGAGTTGAGTGTGGTTTTAAATAAAGTCCAACGTCTATATTGCAAAGAACAAGAAAGTTCAGGTACCTCACGGTTTTAGCCACGGTCGACCGTGGATCGACCGTGAGGGTACTGGACAGCTTTTGGACTTTTACCTTTTTCCTTATTTAAACCAACTCAAACCTCATTTTTCAAAAACCTCTTGCACAGCAAAAACACTTAACATATATTCTTATCTTGTGAGCTCATATTCTTTGATAATTCATCTATCATTCAAGATCAAGAATCAAGCAAGAGCAAAGCTTTAAAAGCTTAAACACTACATCATCTTTCTATATATTTTGTAATAGTGTAAGGATCAACTCTATCCTTTCTAATTAGAGTGAAGTAAGGATAATCTCTAGCCTTTAGAATTAGAGAGAAGTAAGGATCAACTCTAGCCTATAGAATTAGAGTGAAGCAAGGTTATCTTTACCTTACTTGCAAGTTTGAAGTGTTAATTCTTGCAAGTGAAAAAGAGAAGTGTAAAAGGTTTATCTCTACCTTCAAAGAGAGAAGCTAGTGGAGCAAACTCTTGGTGGGTGAGGCCAAGGAGTGGATGTAGTGCAAGTTTGTTAACACTTGCATGAACCACTATAAATCTCTTGTCTACTAATTGGTGATATCTCTCTACCCTTACTCTCTTTATTTCAAGTATATAACTTTGTTGTGTTATAAACTTCAAGAAAAATATTTTTAACACAACTTACAAATTTTTAATTGTGAAAAATTGGTAAACTAAGTGAAATAACCTATTCACCCCCCCTCTAGGTTCTAACAGATTTGATATCAATGTGATATAGAAAATGGGATCAACTTGATCTAGAAAATTATGCAAGCCAAACCGCATAAGGTTATTGACTTTGCTACATATGTAAATTGGTTTCGGTTTTTTGGCTAGTTAAATAACACTTTGGTAATTAAAAAACGGTGAATCTGATGAAAAGTCTGATTAACTTGAAGTATTATTATTACCATGTTAAGATTAACCACATATAAATATTATTACTTTCAAGGGATTTTGTATTCTATAACAATGGATATCTTGCTATTTGTTGCAAATTTTTGCGTAGCTTTAACACTTGTCAATTGTTATATATATATATATATATATATATAGGGGAGGGTTCCATTGAGAACCGAATTTATTGCGAGAACCGCGAGAACCAATCTTAGCCGTTGATTTGATAAGTGGAATTCATGGATGGGGAGCGTGGAGGAATCAAGTGTGGCAGGGTATATGTGAGGAATTCATGGGTAGGCAATGTCATTGAAAGAGGGGGAATTTGACAGCTCGGATTGGTTCTCGCGGTTCTCGCAATAAAAATGGTTCTCAATGGAACTTCTTCCTAAAATATATTAATTAGCCCTAGTGAATAATAACTTACATAATAAACCGGAAAAATATATAAGCTTGATTTAAATCATAAGAAGCTCGCTAGTAAAATAAACGGAAAAAAAAGTTTCTTAAAAATAAATCGAACTTATACACTTATTTTTAAGCATTGATATTCATTCCAACTACATAAGAAATTATAAACATGTTACAAATAATGAATTCAAAGGAATAAAAAACTCCTATGGAATTGAATGTTTGCAAACTTTGACAAATGATACAAACAAAATTAACCGCATTTATACCCATTCATACCGATTATTCCTCAGACCAATTAACCAAAAACATAAATAACTGGAAGGGGGAAAATGCTAAGAGGTAAATAACATTTGAGTAGGGGTGTTTTTAGAATAGGTCAGGTTGGGTAGTGATAAATTTGATAACCATATGTACGGGACAAGTACCCAATTTAACTACTCGAAATCGAATAGTGAGGGGTGGATATCCTCGGTTCAATTCACGATTAATGGTATTTTGTCGTGTCTTTTGATGTATATAAGAAGATACTAGATAAAATGAATTTATTCTGTAACAAACTAAACATATACCCTTATTTTTGGGTTTACAGGTTGTGGCTTACTCATATATCAGTTTTCTCGATTTCAAATAATATATTAGTTGGGTTTTTCAATTTTATTGAACACTTCTACGTTAAAGTAAGAGAGTTTGGGTTTAATTTTTGCATGACTTGCACATTTACTGCAGGGGCAGGGCACTCTTGTGACTTGTGAGGACAGATTTAATTGAGGATATTTATTACATGAAAATGATACCAGATTCCTGGTTGCAAATGTGAAGTGGTACTATTAATTATTTTAACACATGTTTTTGCATCGAATAGTTCTTTTATCATTACTTTGTATTATTTTTCCTTATATTTTTTCATGTAAATATGAAAACATTTAATTTGTGAATAATTAATTAATTCAAGATTGGATAACTATATAAATAACCAAAGTACCTATATTAATAAGTTATTAATGATATTACAAACCGTTTTCGTATAAAAACCATTCTTGTTTCATTTTTTTCGTATCTGTCTAACGATTGGTTCAAAAATAAAATTTAGTATCATTTCCATTTGAGCAATAACATGGAACGTTTTTTCTACTTTAACTCGATTATTTTTTTCGTATTCTATCGTACTAATTTTTTATATTATATAAAAATAAGGTTTTAGAAAAGCTAATTATTACTTGTTAGTTCTAACTGAACATATATAAACGTGATTCTTCCATAAAAGAAATTGATTCATCCATAAAAAATACGTGATTCACTAATTTATACATTTACTTCAATGGTATTATATCTTATGTGAAAGAATTCATGTTTTTCGAGAAAAAATCACCTACCAACATTTATTTACATGTGATTATAAAATAAGCAAACAAAAAAAAAAAAAACAAGCATGAAGGAATTAAAAAGGGCCGCAGAGAAATTTTTATTTCTTAATTTTTTTTACATAGCTTCTGGATTTTGGATATATTTAAATAGATTTAAATTGTTTGGGCCAGGGGAACTAAAGATGGACCAGAGCTTTTCTATTACATGGGATTTAATAGAGGTATACATGGACCGGATAATACTATAACCGGTTATAGTATTATCCGGATCGGATTTAAAAAAAAAAAAAAAAAACCGGTTTCGGTTAAAACCGGTTTAGTATTAACCGGATATTCCCTCGAAAAGTTATACTATAAAAACCGGATCGGATATTCCTATAACCGGTTTTAAAAAAAAACCGGTTTTTTTTTTTGCCCAAAAAAACCGATGTCTTTTTTTTTTAAATACATTTTCTATAATATATACTATAAAAAAACATACATGTGAAAGAAAACTCAAATTTTGATTAATTTAAATACTTAAAAAGTACAATATTAATAAGTGTTTTGAGTGCTAGGGAATTTGGAGAGAATTTGGAAGATGTAAGTTGTGATTTAATCCCACAACATACCCACACTATATATAAGTGTTTTGGGTGGCAAAATGGTAAAAATATATGGAAAAAACAGTCAAGAAACACCCCAAACGGCTAGAAAACGGCTATATTTTTTAACCCAACGGCTAGTAGGAAAAACCGGATAAAAACCGGTTACAAAAAAACCGGTTTTTTATCCGGTAAAAAAACCGGTCGGCCCAAAATCCTACAAACCGGTCATACTATCCGGTTTTGAAAAATCCGGTCCGGATAAAAAAAACCGGTTTTTAGAAAATCCGGTTTCGGATATTTTTTCGTATAAATCGGATATTCGGAGCTTATACCCTGTTCTGGAGTTAATTTAAGGAGGGGAAGGAAAGGAGGAGAATGTTTATTTAGGGAAACTGTGTTCTTGAGTTTTTTTTAAGGAGGGGAAGAAAAGGGTTAGGAGGGACACTTTTACCATTTTTATATGTAAAAACTCCCCCCCCCCCCACTTTTGGGATGATTGAGAGGGGGAGTTTTTTTTATCTTTCTCTTTCCTTTCCATCCTTCCCCTTTCCTTCCCTTCCCCTTCATTTAAAAACTCGAGAACAGGGTGTTAGTGCAGATGGTCGTCTTAAGACCATGCACAACGATAGAAGAATCAGCATTGGCTGGCTTCTCTACCCGAGCTGGTTCACAACCAGTACCATCGTCCCCCTTTGGTTTAACAGCCTTTCTATCCGGGTGGCTCTTCATCTAGTGGCTGGTCCTTTTTTTCTTTTTCCTTTTCTTCTCTCTCTCTTAATTAATATATTTTTTATTAATATTTAATATGGGTATATATGGGTTGGATGTAGAGGAATTTGGGTTAAATAGGGTTGAAGATGAGATATGATGTGGATGCTGATGTGACAGTGAGTTAGAGAGAGTAAGTATGGATTCAATGCTAATAGTCTAAGAATTAAGATTAGTCGGTTGTAGTGCAAGTTGGAACCCGGGTTAGTAAAGAAAACTTGAAAGTTATAGTTTCAACGATGTTTAATATGGGAATGATAACATTTATGTTGTGTACCTTTGAGCAAATGTATGACATATAAGAGAAAGAATCAGTAAAGAAAAAAGCATTCAAATATTACTCATGTGGCCTGTGTGATAACATATATTATATATATAACATATACGAGCAATTATTGCCCCTCACAAGCACCACAGACTGTTATCCTCATTGAAGACGCTCCGTTGTATGCTCGTTACAAATCATAAGTGGTGGTGATAACGAGTTAAGTTACTCGTTATGCATTTTTATTTTTGTATATTCTTTTAACAATTATATGTAAGATATATAATTTTGTGCGAGTGTAGTAATAATATTGATAAGTTAGATGATCACATATAGTTAGTATTGAGTTAGTAATACTAACGTGACTTTATAACGGGTGATTGCACTAATAAAACTTTTATTTAGTATTTATAGAAATTGTCATATAAACCATATAACTTTTAAGAAGTTACAAAATTCACCCTTTATTTTATCTTTCCTTAACGTAATATCCCCTAAAGTAGCTGTAAGTCGACGAAAAGGAAAAACCCTAGCAAAAGCCTTCACTCACTCCGTGGTGCAGACTTGCAGTGTTCTTCTATGGGCTTAACGAAACTGGAGCTCTCTGCTTGATTTCTTTCAGGTGAGAATCTTACTTTCATGTGCAATAATCACCTTCAGATATATAATAAATACTTGTTGCGTGTTTTCTGATTGCATTATCTAAAAAAATTTCATTTTTTTTATTGGCAAACTGGATGCATTACGGTTCAATCGGGCGTTTCGCACCTACGAATTGATGGATGTTTGATATGCTTTATGTCAGATGATAGTGCAATTTGATGCTTAAGATAATCTGTTTTAGGGTTTCTGGATAAATCAGATTGGTTTTGATTTTTCAATATTGTTCGTCATTGTAAAAGCAAGATCAAGGTTGTAGAATAATGAATCTGAAGCATTTCTTATCGAGACAAACAATCAACAAGGTAGTGAACTTCAACGGTAGAAGAATTCCTTCATGGAGTTACAGAGAAGTTAGCACTAGTCGTTGCATTCCTCCTCTTCCTGCCCTGCACGACACTCATAATGTGGACTCGCAAATCATAAACCCTAAAACTCCAACGGCATATTCAGTATTCTATAGATTTATTCACTCTAGTCAAGAAACTGTTTCCGGTGGTGGCAAAGGAGTAGAGACTCTTTCTGTGGGCACAGAGGATAACGATGATGATGCTGTTATGAATGAATTTCTATCACGATTTGTTTGGATTATGCGCCGAAAGCTTACAGAGGTTTATACAGATGCTCATAAGAAAGAAATTGATGCTATGCTTCAAATAATCGTTGAGAAGGTTGTATCAGAAATGGAGGCGGGGCGTATGGGCCAGTTTATTGACTCTGCAGAAGCCCCAGAATCACAGGATTTCAGTGAGGATTTGTGGAAAACAGTGTGGGAGGTTAGCCAGGTGGTCTTAGATGATATGAAGAAGGCGAAGAAGAAGGAAAAAATGAAGAGTTTTCTTCAGTCCGAAGAAGTTAAAGACATGACCAGATTTGCTGGTGAAATAGGGATTCGGGGTGACCTGCTGAGAGAGCTTAGGTTTAAATGGGCTCGTGAGAAATTGGAAGACAGTGAGTTCTATGAGTCATTGGAGAGTATGCGACAAGAGGCTATGGAACCAGAAGTAGAAACCCAAATTCATGAAGCTTCTGAAAATAATGTTGAGGGAGAAGATGATGGTCAAGTAGTTGCTTTACCCAAAAGGAGTGGAAAGATAAAGTACAAAATCTATGGCCTTGATCTTTCAAAACCAAAGTGGGCAGAAGTGGCTGAACATATCCAGGAGGCTGGAGGATCTATATGGCCTCAGGAACCAAAACCTATTTCTGGAAAATGCAAGATCGTTACTGAAAAAATTCTTTCATTGCAAGTCGATGATGACCCTTCTCCATTGATTGCTGAATGGATAGAGCTACTACAACCTAGCAGGGTTGACTGGGTTGCACTTCTTGATAGATTGAAAGCTCAGAATGTTCGGTTGTACTTAAAGGTATGTAGATTTTTGTCTCAATCTTTTATATGTGATAGCTTAAGGAGAGCTTATTCCCGTTTTATGACTCGCTTCGGGAGTCTCGGACGTTTAACCAGCTGTTTGCAGAAACAAATTATACATTGTTATTTCTATTTGTTTATGCAGTTTGCTCCCATCCGTTTCCTGTGCTGTCTCAATTTCCATCAGCAATATAGAATTCTTTTTGTTTTTTAATTTTCCTTTCAAGATTACGAATTATTATTATTATTATTGCAAATGAATAGATGGTATTAGTTGGGGTCTAAAACACGCCTATATTCTGTCTTTATTGATGGGCGTCATGAATCTACTGACCAATGCTTTTTCAATTTCTTGAAATTATGTGTCGAGTCTAGTGTTGTAAATTACTTCGTTACTGGTTAGGATGCTTTGAATGTTTACATGTTTATGGCTTGAATTTTATATTTCTGTTACCCCTAAAAGCGGGCTAATCTTATTATGAGCATAAAATTTTTACAGTATTTATCGAGCAGTTTAAGCATTATGTTACTGACATTTAATTCTATAGGTTGCAGAACTTCTACTTGATGAAGAATCCTTCCAAACTAATACAAGAGATTATTCCCACCTAATTGATACTCATGCCAAGCATAACCAATTAGATGATGCTGAAAGAATTATTGGCAAGATGAATGAAAAAGGTATAATACCTGACATCCTGACAAAAACTGCTATGGTTCATATGTATAGCAAGGCAGGCAAACTAAATCTTGCAAAAGAAGCTTTTGAAAGCTTGATAAGCCAAGGATTCCAACCTGACCCTAAAGTTTACAACTCAATGATCATGGCTTATGTTAATTCCGGTGATCAAAAGTCGGGCGAATCTTTAATGAGAGATCTGGAGTCTAAGAATTTCAAACCATCGGAAGACTTGTATCTATCGTTGTTACGGTCGTATGCTCAGAATGGAGACCCAGTTGGAGCTCAACGAACTTGGGAGCGAATGGAGATGATGGCAGGGTATCAACCGAGTCTCAAATCATGCACGTTTCTTGTTGAGGCTTATAGTCGAAATGGAAAGTCTGATGAAGCAAGAACATATTTTGATAAAATATTTGAACTCGGGCTCAAACCCGATGACGAGTGTATTGCTAGAATGATTGCAGCTTATGCTAATAAGAATTTATTGGATAAAGGGCTGTATCTTTTGCTGCAGCTTGACAAACAGGGTATTGAAATTGGTGTTGCCACTTACTCTGTGCTTATCGATTGGCTAGGAAAGTTAAAATTGACTGATGAAGTTGAAGACTTATTGGGAAAGTTCAGTGAGAAAGGTGTTTCTCCTTCAGTTGATGTTCATATAAGTCTATGTGATATGTATGCTAGAGTTTTTGATGAAAAGAAAACCCTTCAAGCCCTGGGGGTTATTGAGGCTAATAAGGACAAATTAAGGCCCCAAGACTTTGAAAAAGTTATAAATGCTCTTATAGCTGGTCGATTTACACATGATGCTGAGAGAATGCACAACTTGATGACAGCTCAGGGGTTTACATCATCAGAGAAGCTGAATATGTCCTTGCAGGCTTCTCAAACATTCGGTCGCAAGAGGAGATAGTTTTGTCTAATTTATGTTGCTGATTTTGTCATGGTTCTGTTGCTGGTGCCAGATAAAGTCTTACTAACAATGGAGCTGTTCTATCAGAATCATCATGAACTGAGATTGGTAAGTCATACCTGCATAATGAATTTTTTGTTATATGTTAGAATCATTAAAGTTTCATATGCAAAGTTGGTTATCACATTGCATCATCTGCACCTCATTTTGCTTCATGAAGTTACTCTACTTTCTTCTGTTTTTTACATGAAGTTAATAAATGAGAATTAGAGTTCATTTTGTTTAGACTGTTCAAAGCATGTTATGCTTTAGTTACTAGCAATCTAGCATAAATTTAAATGTGTATCATTGTCATGACTATGAGACTTGAACACTTCTTTTTGTTTATTCCGGTTTTGGTCATATAAGTTATCTTCCTGCTCGAGAACCCAAGACTGGTGGCGAGTTTTTGATGCATTTTATATTATCACTATATAAATCTAAATTTCTTTTATAATAGCAATGTAAGAGGTTGTATGCCGTATAGATATAAGGTTTAACCTATCCCCTTTTTAGTTAGATTTTTTTATTTGACTTGTAAGCAAGCAGGCAGAAACTGTATTTTGTATTTAGTTCAGATTCAGGAGTAATTAGTTACTCGAAAGCAACAAACTTTAGGCTGTGTTCGGCAATGGTCTTATGGGGATTATAAGGGTTTGTGTTTCTAGTTTTTATAATCTTCAGCCCTTAAGCCGTTTGGAAAATAAGGGGATTATCAAAAAACACATTCCCTCATAATCCCCTAAAATAAAAACTTTTTCAAGTAACTTATGGATCGGGATTGAGATTATCAATTAGTTAGCCTCAGCTCCTACCATAGCTAGTTTCGTTAAACACACCCTTAGACCATTAATTAGTCTTTAGAAGCCTGTTGAAGTATATATAGTAGTATATATAGAGATTACGGATGCAGTTGATGTTTATCACTAAGTTCCAACTTCCAACTCACCAAGACATTCTTTTCTAGTTTTATTTTTTATTTCCATCCATTGTTTCCCCCAATTATAGTTAGAAATAGTCAAAGTGCAAATGATCACGTTAGTCAATTTAGGTCAAGTGTTTGACCTCAGTCAAAACTGTGTGAAGCATACAACAATTTTAAATTTCAGTTTCAACAAGTGCTGGCCATTGTTGAATGTATGGTTTTATGGTGTACACAGGTTCTGTAAAATTAGGATCTAACTAAACTACCCCACTTATAAATCTAAGAGAGTTTTTATATCCTACTTATTTTCACATAATAATTCTTCGGGTAACCAATAACTGAACCATTTTACTTTACGGTTATTGGTTTCAGTTAGAATTCAGGTACGGTTTGGGTAGGTTAATTTCGGGTATACTCGATTTAGGAGCTTTTTTGTTAGAATTCTTTTGGCCAAGTATTTAAATGGTATATTTGTATAGAATTATTTATTATATTTTTGGGCGAAACATTCATAGTAATAAACATTTTTCAAAGCACAATGTAAAAGTCATCATGACAAAGAAACATTACCTAATGATAACTCGGATCAAGTTTCCATCAAAATTATGATAAAACCGATGTAAACTTAACAGATGTTAATGTATTAAGTTCAATACGACAAAAGAATATTACCTATGTGGCTAAGTAGATGTCATTTTTATCTACTTCACAAAAATATTAATGTATTAATTTCAACACATTATAGTACTAAAATATATTTAAATTGTGTTAAGCTTCACCAAATATATTCATTCTTCTCACACCTTCATCTTGCTGTTTTCATGTACTTCTCCGATCCAAGCTTTAGTTATATATATCTTCTCCCAGAGAAAAAAAATTAAGAGTTATATGCAACATAACAAACATTAAGTTATGTATGAAAAACTAATACCTGTAATAATTTCATGTATTGTATCCCAATATTCTACACATTCCAGTTTGACACTTGTAGCTTCCCCGAAGCCAATCTTGGGTGCACTTTATACTTTGAACCATCTTAAGTAATAAAGAACTCCTAAACGGATCCAAAACCCTTCCACTTGTGTTATAAACCGGTCCCGAAGCCACCGCTGAGACGTGAATCTCTAGCCATTAAAGAAAGAGTCAGGTTCTAGGACTATTTGTTTTCCACCATTGTAAAATATTAAACATCGAATAGATCTTCTTGAACACTTGCTTTCAAATAATTTTCTAATTCACTACTTGATTCAATAACATTCGTGCTCATCTTTTCTCTCCATTTATTCTCAATGCGGGTTTTGACGCCATAATATCCGGGTTTTGGCGTTTTCCTAACATCGAAGATCAGGTGGTAGACTCGTTGCACCTGAAGAATGGATTCCAATATAATCATTGTATAATTCATACATACAATCACTATATACTTCTTTTTCTCCTCCACCACGCTTTCCCCACGAAGTCTATAATGGTTATCAACTAGTATAAATAGATACTTTAATTTATTTCTTAGGTCAATAATCAAAGCAAAATATAACACTAAGTTATCATCTCTATTTCATCATAATACTTATCAAACTTTACTTTCATTGCCATTGTTCTCTTATAAAGATTAGCATCAGGATGCATCATTCAAGAGCATACGAATGGAGTAAATTTCCTCAATATACGGGAATGATATTACATAAAATGTCGCGGAAACTTTCAAAGTAACATCATAAAAATATTTTAAAAATGACAAAGTTCTAACCTTTCCAATCACCTTTTGAAGGTACAGAATAACTCGCTTTTTAATGTCACACCCAAAATCATTCTCCTCAAGATTACATCTCTTAAAAGCTTTTTCATAAGCCTAGGCAACTTCTAACATATGGTAAATCAAGTGCTTGATTGTACCACAATTAACAATTATTACAAACTTGTTAAACTTGTCAATTCTAGAAGGTGAGTGTCTAATCCACCTAACTGCCCATCGCACATTCCCAACCGCACTATCAACTTTTTTTATACCATCTTGCACCAAGTTTAGAATGTGAGCAACACATCGAATGTGTCCATTTACCATCTACGAGACACTTGTTGGACTTTTGAAATCTTTTTTTTCAAGAATTTTTGATTGACACATCATCAGGACTTGTGTTGTCAACGGAAATTGTTCAAAAGTTCTCTATTCCCCATTCTATTTAACATTTCTTAACCATTTTTCAAATTCCAATCATTATCGACAAAATGAGCCATTACACACATAATTTGTTTGTTGAGTTGAAGTCCAATTATTGGTTGTCAAACAAACTCCACCAATTTTTTTAATAAAATCACGAAGTTTTTCTTTCTCCTCTAGAAACAATTGGTAGAAATCTTTTGCAATTTTACTTTTATGTGGAATTTTAAATATTTGTTGAGTAATACTATTGTAATGCCTAAAGCCCGCACATTTCACTAAAGTACACGGAATCTCATCAATGACTATCATGTGTGCTAATGCATTTCCAGAAAC
Source organism: Pulicaria dysenterica (assembly GCA_947179395.2). Classification (NCBI taxonomy): domain Eukaryota; kingdom Viridiplantae; phylum Streptophyta; class Magnoliopsida; order Asterales; family Asteraceae; genus Pulicaria; species Pulicaria dysenterica. Next base: position 20,499,071 of record OX359290.1, on the reverse strand, counting down.
CTTTTAATCAAAATTTCCAAGATACTAACTTGTTTTCGTCCCCATATTTTAAAGCTAATTGTGTTTGACCACCATTAAGTTTACCCAAGTAAGGTTTACATTTCTTTAAGTGAAGTCTAAGATTAGCGGTACCATAAGCTTTCGAGCCATACTTGTATTGTCTGCCACCACAGTGCTTACATCTCGGATCTTTCAAAGCCCTCGTTATCCGTGAATTTGTTGAATTGCTCCCAAACATGAGATCTTGGTTTTGTATGATTTAGTTTCTTTGTTATTTGTCTCTAGTATTGGCTGATTGGGCGATCAAGGTTCACCATTTCTTGTTCAATGTTTGTATGATTTAATTTCCAATTCAAGAACCATTGTTTCGAAGCCAACTAATAAAATATTTAGGGGGTATTTGGTTAATTAGAGGGGAATGAGAATGTCAAAGGGTAAGGGAAATGAATGCAATGAGCATTTTCCAGTATTATCATTACCATTGATATTGCTTGGTTAATATAAGTAACCAATATATACATATATATATATATGTATGCATATGTATATGTATATGTATATGTGTGTGTGTATAGGTTAATGGCAGTGACAGTAGTCAGTAGTAATGGTGGTGGTGGTGAGTGGTGTTGATGGTTGTTAGTGGCAATAGTAAGTTGTGCTAGTGGTTGATGATGGTGACAACAACCATTAATGTTGATAGTCGGTGACGGTGATGGTGATGTTAGTTGATGCAACGATTAATGTCAATTAGTGGTAGCAGGTGGTAGTTGAGGACGACGGTGGTTGCAACATGCGGTTCTGGTAGTCGATAAAGGTGGCGATGGGAGGTGGAAATGCTGGCTTCGGCAACGGCGACAACAATCTATGATGTTAGTAAAGTATAGTGGTGGTGGTGATAGCAAAAACAGTCTAGGATGTTGGTAGAGAGTGTAGGAGTGGCGGCAGCAGCGGTGGTGGTGATTTTGTGACAAGTTACGATGGTGTAGTGCTTACGGCGGTGGTGGCGGCGGCGGCGACGACGGCGGTCGGTGGTGGTGCTAGAGGGTGGTAGCAGCGATATTGGTGGTGGCGTTGATTGTTGACGTGTTACGATGGTATAGTGATTGTTGCCTGTGGTGGCGGTGACAATGGTGGTGGCGCTAGAGAGTGGCAGCAGTGATGGTGTTGGTGATCGGGTGGGCACACATACCTGAATCCATTACCCTGAATTCATTTCCCCCAATTTACTGGGATTGATTAATATTGCTTGATTATATTCCACCTAAACAAGCAAATTAATCATTCCCATCCCCTTTCCTTACCCCTTGAAACCCCTAACCAAGCACCCTCTTAAATGTGACTAATGCATAGGAATGACAATGAGGCTGGTTCGGGGCAGGCCATCCCCGTCCCCAACCCCATAAGGAATATCTGCCCTGTCCCCGCCCCTTTCTCCGTTTTGCCCCGAAATCTGAACAACCATTCACAAAAATACTAACATGAAAATATAGCTGAAAAATGGCCTTTTTAGCTGTAAAGAGTAAAGCAGTCCATAACATACAATACAAACAAACCAACACCTATAATTACAAACGTGTCCATGACCAACTTCAAATTCTAAACCCATAAGTTCATACTAAAATACTAAATTACTAATATTGTAGCAACCACACAACAAAAAACCATTGATGATTGATATTAATGTAGCACAACACGTCAGCATGTCAAAACCACCTATGTATTACGCATACGGCATACCAAATGCCAAGTCAATCAAAATCATCTAAACTTGTTCCACTCTCGTATGGAGGCGCCTACAAAAAAAGAATCTATCAATAAGTAATTGAATAATTAAAACTCTTATAGGCATTATTTATCTCTTCCACATTATAATCATAGTCAATAGATAGACAATATACTTTGGTTTTAGCGAAACATGTCTCTATATATAAGAAAACATAAAACAAGCTTGACATAAATAATTTTCATTCTCAAAAGTTATTGTCGTAATTTATATAAAATAAAAAGTTACCTCAAATCTCATTCAACAACCAACTTTGTGCACACATTAAAGCCTCTAGTGTCTTCGGGTGAAGTCGACTGCGATGAGGACTTATCAATCTTCCACTTGTGCTCAAGATGGATTCTGAGTAGAGACGGGAACAACTAAAATGTCTTTAGCTATCCTTTGAAGTGTCGGGCATTTGAACCCATTTGTCTTCCACGAAACCAACAAATCAAGTTCCATGTCCGTAGGTTAAAGCTTTTCTTTCAAATAATTTTCCAACTCGGGCATATCTCCCACAACATCATACTCGCTAGCAATAGAAGCATTTTCAGACAATATTTTTTTGAAACCACCACGATGACCGGATGACAAACCCGAACCGAAGGAAGATGAACAAGAACCACCACAACACCTAACATTTATCAAAAGTATTGTCCATAAATCATGTAAAATAATGTTAAGTTTATTATATAAAAAGTGAAATTAATACCTGCATTCTCATTTCTCGTTGGACGACTAGATTCGTACTCTTTATATAAAGTTTTCACAAACATCTCCACATTCTAAAAGTCAACCTTTGCCCTATCTTCTCCATAAAGCACCAATCGAAGTAACTCAACAAACTTTAACTTGAATCGTGGATTTAAAACCACAGCCATTCCCATTATCCCATGAATCACAGACCAATACTTCTCAAACTTAACAAGCATACGAGAAGCCATATCCTTGATCACATCAATTAAAGATTCCGCCCACTCATGTAAAGACTATCCAATCTCACAAATCAAAGGAAAAAAAATACATTAGCTGTAGGATACTTCGAACTAGAAAACATAGCACTTATCTCGTTAAGCAATTGTAATCTTTTACATATCTCCTTGGCTAACCCCCAATCAAGTTTGGTTGGGCAAGTAGTATACCTCGACTCTCGTAACTTTAAGCATGTGAATACATCTTTGTATTCTAGAGCACTACAAAAGCATTATGAATGTAGAGTTCCACCGCATCTTGCAATCAAGTACCAATTTCTTTGTATATGCTATTCCCAACTAACGGGCCACCCTCATCAAATCTTTCCTCCCTCTTAGCTGATGCAGTTTATAAGTTAACACTATTGCTAATGTCCCCGATAATAGATAAGCCCTAAATATTATGTGTAAATAATAATATATAATAAATGAAAAGTACAAGTATGATATATCCAATGATTCGACTTTGCATATTCTAATTTTGTTATATAATATGTGCCGTGACGGCCATAACCTTTTTTTTTTGTGGCTAGCCGTCCACATATTGCTACTCTACTCGAGTTCTTTGCCATAATTTTGAAGTTCTACTTTTTTCAATCTCATAAATCCTTAAGATGTCGTTCTTTCAATTGTTTCGAGAAGGAACCTTAAACAATGGTTGAAGGCTTGCAACAAACTTTTTAAAGCCATGATCGAAAGTGGATACTCGTGCACGATGACCGTCTCAAGGAAAGATTTAGCCGAGCATCTTGGCTTTAGAAAGTTAGTTGCAGAACTTTAACCATTGTTTAAGGTTCCTTCTCGAAATACCATAAAGAGCAACATCTTGAAGATTTATGAGTTAGAAAAAGATAGAACTTCAAACTTATTGGGAAAGAAGTCAAGTAGAGTAGTGAAACTATTTATATGTGTACGGCTAGCCACCAAAAAAGAAGGTTTATGGCCGACATGACACATTTTATAGATCAAAATTGGAACATGCAAAGCCGAATCATGGGTATATCATACTTGATACTTTTCATTTATTATATATTATTATTTATTTATAGTTTCATATCATTAATTGCATAAGAATTGTAATACGGGTTTATATATGTGCCTTATCCACATACCGGGGAAGTTCTTGCAGAAGTGCTTTACAATTGTTTATGCGATTGGAATCTTGATAGGAAACTGTCTACTCTTACCGGTGATAATTGCACCACAAATGATGTACTTATCAAGATACTCGTAGAGAGGCTTCCTTTGATGTCACTAATGATGAAAGACAAGTTTCACATGCGTTGTTGTGCTCACATTCTGAATATAATTGTTCAAGATGGCTTGTGTGTTTTTGCCTTTTTGGGGACGGGGTCGAAAGAATTAGAGACAGTGTTAACTTGTGGACTGCATCAGCTAAAAGGGAGGAAAGATTTGAGGAGTTAGCCGTTAGTTGGGAATAGCATGCACAAAGCAATTGCTACTTGATTGCAAGACGCAGTGGAACTCTACATTCATAATGCTTAGTTGTGTTCTAGAACACAAAGTTGTATTCACACGCTTAAAGCTAAGAGAGTCGACGTATACTAGCCAATGACATGTGAAAGATTACAATTGTTCTGCGAGGTAACTGTTATGTTTTCTGGTTCGAAGTATCCTACAACTAATGTATTTTTTCCTTTGATTTGTGACATTGGATATTCTTTATGTGAGTGGTCGGAATTTCTAATTGATGTGATCTAGGATATGGCTTATCGTATACTTGTTAAGTTTGAGAAGTATTGGTGTGTGATTCGTGGGATAATGGGAATGACAACGGTTTTAGATCCATGATTCAACTTAAAGCTTGTTGAGTTACATGGGCTGGTGCTTTATGGATAAGATAGTGCAAAGGATGAATTTCAAAATTTGGAGGTGTTTGTGAGAACTTCATTCAAAGAGTATGAATCGGGTCATCCAACAAGAAATGAAAATGAAGGTATTATTTTTACTTTACATATAATAAACTTAACATTAATTTACATGATTTATGGACAATACTTATGTTAGGTGTTGGTGGTGGTTCTTTTTCATCTTCCTTTAGTTCGGGGTTGTCATCCGGTCATCGTGGTGGTTTCAAAAAAATATTTACTAACATCGCTTCTATTGCTAGTGAGTATGATGATGCGGGAGATATGACTTAGTTAGACAATTATTTGAAAGAGAAGCTTTCACATATGGACATGAAATTTGATTTGTTGGTGTGGTGGAAGACACATGGGTTCAAATACCCGACGCTTCAAAGGACAACTAAAGAAATTTTAGTCGTTCCCGTTTCTTAGTTACCCAGAATCCGGCTTCAGCACAAGTGGAAGATTGATAAGCCCTCGTCATAGACGACTTGACCAGAAGACGTTGGAGGCTTTAATGTATGCATAAAGTTGGCTCTTGAATGAGATTCAAGGTAACTTTGTATTTTATATAGATTACGACAATCAGTTTTGAGAATAAAAATATTTGTGATAAGCTTGTTTTATGTTTTCTTATATACACTGACATGTTCCGCTAAAACCGAAGCATATTCTCATTCTATTGACTATGATTATGATGTGGAAGAGGTAAATCATATCTATAAGAGTTTTAATTATTCAGTTACTTATTGATGGATTCTTTATATATTTATAGGCTCCTCCAAAGGAAAGTGGAACAACAAGTTTAGATGATTTTGATTGACTTGCCATATACGTAATATGTAGGTGGTGTTGACGTGTTGTGCCACAGTATTGTCAATGTTTTTTGTTGTGTGGTTGCTACAATATTAGTATTTTAGTATGAACTTATGGGTTTAGTATTTGATTTTGGTCATGGACATGTTTGTAATTTAGGTGTTGGTTTGTTTGTATTGTATGTTATGGATTGATTTACTACTACACTCGAAAAGGTCATTTTCAGCTATATTTTCATGTTTGTATGTTGTATTTTTGTTAATGGTTGTACAGTTTTCGGGGCAAAAACAGGGAAAGCAGTGGGGATCGGGGTAATTGTAGCCCGAATGAGGCTCCCTGAGGGGGAAATAGGGCGGGGACCGGGCATATATTCCTTATCGTGTTCGGGGATAGGGATGGCTTGTGCACCCCGAAACTGCCCTATTGCCATTCCTAATAAGCTGTTTTGTGCACACAGAACTAACAATTTCCCACTTGCACAAGGTACAACTTAAGTCGATATAGACAATGGTAAGAACGTCTAGCAACTACCCACTACCCCTAAATAGTAAACAAAATGTGTTGATCAACACTTTCATCAATGAAAATAACCTGGTAGCTACAAATCGTTGTCACATCTTAGTCATCATTTGTCCCTTTGTGGACATAGATCACTATTGATTCTCCTATAGTGTTCAACGTGTTTTAGGGCCAGAGATATTATACTCACAAACGAACGAGAAAAGCAAATCCCGTCTTGACTACATATATCTCTCATAAGACTTGTATCGTATCTAATAATGGCCTTTATAACTATACGGTTAAGGATAACGTTAACCATAATAAAGCATGGTACTCCTCATACTCGAGCCCTAATATGCATCTCTGGTCTAAGGATACAAAGATACCACATCTTCCTCAAGATTCACTTATGACCCAGATTCATGAAGTGATCTTGAGAACAGGTCACAAACATTAGTGAATATGGTTGCAATCCCTTTTGCCTACTTTCATCACAAATGAAAGTCAACCAACCGATTCACATTAGTCTTAATTCATAATTGTTCGCAAAGTTATAATTGACTATGGAAGTTTTAGAATAAAAAGATTATTCATGGATTTAAACATGCTACTAAAGAACACAATAAATATTAATGAAATGATCATATCCAATATATCATTCAGATTAAATAAGTATTGTCATATTGTTTCAAAATACCCAAATACTAAATTACAATTCAAATCCAATCCCTTGCAAAGCGAAGACCTATAGCCCTAGAATGAGACTCATGCTTAGTCAAGGCAAGAGGTTTCGTAAAGAGATCTGCGAGATTTTGATGTGTGTCAACTTTGCGAATACACACATTTCCTTAATCCACTATATCACATATGTAGTGGAAACGCGCGAGGATGTGTTTGGTGCTGTGATGTGATCTAAGTTCTTTTGCCTACGCAATAGCACCTTCATTGTCACAAAATATTTATATGCGGTCTTGAATGCTTGTCATCACCCCAAGGTCAGCAATGAACTTCTTCATCTATGTAGCTTCTTGTCTAGCCTCAAAAGCAACAATGTATTTGGATTATGTAGTGGATTGTGCGACTACACTTTGCTTAGAACTCTTTCAAGCAACTACGTACGCCTCTATTCATAACGAAGACATAGCCCGATTGTGATCGAGAACCATCTTGATCGGTTTGGAAACTAGCATATGTGTAACACATTACACAAGATCTTCTTCCAAATCCGCATATATCAAGAACATGTCTTTGGTTCTTGTCAGGTATTTTAAAAATGTTATTGATTACCATCCAATGGCTGTCACCTGGGTTTTGCTTGTATCTGCTCGTCATACTCAAGGTATACGAGACATTTGGTCTAGTGCATAACATTGCATACATGATGGATCTAATTGCAGAAGCATATGGGATCTCACTAATTCAATGCAGCTCTTCTTTTGTTCTTAGGATTTGAGTCTTGCTCAAAACCATGCCTTGTGTCATTGGCAAGAATCCTCTCTTAGAATTCTCCGTCTTGAACCATTTTAAGATCTTGTTAATATATGCACTTTGACTTAAGCCGATAAGACGTCGAGATCTATTCCTATAGATCTTTATTTCAAGAATATATGCTCCTTCTCCTAAGTCTTTAATTGAGAAACACTTCCCAAGCCAAGACTTTATGTTTTGCAAGGGCGGGATGTCGTTTCCAATACGTAGTATGTCATCAACATAGATACAAGGAATGCTACTGTGCTCCCACTAGTCCTATTGTTAACACATGGTTCATCTTCTGATCTGATAAAACATAACTTCTTGATTTTCTCATCAAATATAAGCTTCCAACTTCAAGATGCTTGCTTTAGTCATAAATGGATCTTTTAAGCCTGCATACCTTGTTAGGATACCTAGGATCAACAAACCTAACAGGCTGGACCACATAGACATCTTTACTTAAGTGTCCATTTAGCAAATCCGTTTTAACATCCATTTGTCATATCTCATAGTAATAATATGCGGCTATGGAAATACATATTCTAAAAGCTTTAATCATCGCTACCGGAGAGAAAGTCTCATCATAGTCAATACAATGAGTTTGAGTAAAACATTTCGCCACTAGCCTTGCCTTAAATGTGTGTACATTTCCATCCATGTCGATCTTCTTATTGAAGACCCACTTGCCCCCTACAGTTTTTACTATTGGGAGGAAGGTCAACCAAGTCCCATAGTTGGTTTTCATGCATCGACTGTTTGTTAGTATTCATGGTTTCAAGCCATTTATTGGATTCTGTATCTGATGTAGCATCTTGGTAGTTAGTAGGCTCAAAAGAGTAGACCAAGAAAATCTCATCATTAGACACAAGAAAGCGTTCTTGACGAGGTCTACTAGATCTACAAACACCTTTTGTTTCAGCTGGTACTTGAACAACGAATTGCTCATGTTCAACAACCGTTTGTTCAGTGTTAGTGCCAACCTGACTTGTATTCATTGGTTTTTGAATTTTTAAAAAATTCTATATTGCTTCTACTTGCTTCTTTCAAAAGAAACTCTTTTTCTAGGAAAGTGGCATGTCTGGAAACAAACACTTTGTTGTCGTACATAAGCTTCACAACCTCATATTTTCAATAAGATAAGTTTGGAACCTTTCCATACCACATCTCATATGGTGTCTTATCTACTTTATTTGTTGGAACCGTATTTAATATGAGCGCAACAATTAATAAAACATAATTCAAAAGGACGAGGGGAGAGTACTTCGGCTCATCATAGACCGAACCATATCTAGTAAAGTTTGGTTCATCGTTTCAAACACACCATTATGCTGTGGTGTTCTAGGAGGAGTAAGTTGTGAGATAACCCCACAATTACTAAGATGATCCATGAATTCATGGCTTAAGTACTCGCTACCTCGATCGGAACTTGATAATTTAGCCGAGTTGATTTTGTACTTTGTTTTGAATAAGCTTGATCATTTCAAATGTTTCATGTTTATGTTTTATTAAATAAACATAACCAAATCTACTGTAATCATCGTTTAATGTAACAAAGTATCTATCACCATCTCTAGACATTGATTTTTAAAGGACCACATACATCCGTATGTACGATTTCTAATAGATCTTTGACTCTTTCACAGGAACCGGAGAATGGTGCCTTAGTCATCTTTTCATATAAACATGATTCACATACTTAAAATGGACTAGAGTCATTTGATTTCAAAATTCAATCCTTTTGAAGTTTCACGGTGTTTTTATTGTTTATATGACCAAGTTGACAATGCGATAGTTATGTTTGACTTTAAGTCATGGTTAGGTCTTTTGGTGCTAGTGGTATATATAGAACTATTACGAAGAGATATTTTAAGGTTAACTTCATAAATTGTATGGAGAGGACAAGCCTCAAAATACATAATGTCGTTTCTGAAAGCACGAACTGTATCATAAATGAACTTAAAAGTAAAACCCGATTCTCTTAACCGAGCCACCGAAATAATATTCCTAGTTAAACTAGGTACATAACAACAGTTGTTCAATATTAAATACATGCCATTTGGTATTCAAAGTTCAAAAGTTCCAAGGGCTTCAACAAACAACACTTGCTCCATTGCCCACGCGGAGATCCAAATCATCTTGTTTCCACAACTTACTTTTTCTCAACCCCTACACATTATTACAAAACTGAGTTCCACAATCGGTATCAAATACCCATGATTTAATGGAAAAAGTATACAGTTCAATCATTTATATACCTGAAATACTAGCCTCACCAGCCTTCTTCTTGTTCAACTCAGCAAGGTAGGTTGAACAATTGTGCCTTCAATGACCAACTACCCCACATTTAAAGAATGGGTCATCTTTGAAAACCTTTCCCGATGTTTTGGGATTAGGAGTCTTGGCAACTTGTTTGCCCTTGTCCTTTCCCTTTGCCTTTGTCCTTGGAGTTGATTTGCTTTTTCTTGTTCTTGGTTGTGCCTTCTTGAATCATCAAGACCTGAGTTCCCTTGTTTGGAATCTTGCTCTTAGCAGTTTTAAGCATCCCATGCAACTCTAAGACAAATTTCTTCCAATTGTTCATATTATAGTTCATTATGTATTGGTTATATGCGTTGGTCTATGGGTTGATGATTATATTCTGTGCAAACTCATTGGTGGTGGGAGATCCAAGCCTAACAAGTCAGTCAATGTAACCTTTCATCTTTAGCACATACTCGCTAACAGATTGACCTTTCTCCATGATGCATTATATTGTACTATCATCATTGTCTTATTATAACACATCCAATTAAATATCTCATATCTATACCACACCAAAACATGTTTTTAACGGAAAACGCACACTAATTAAACTTATTATTAAATCTACTTCATTATCTACCACGAGACTAGAACCCTCAGCCTTTTATGGAGAGACTCTTTTCACCAACACCAGATACCGCTGGACTACAAGCCATTAGCTAACAGCAGAATTAGTAAGAATATCCGGAAATTACAAGATAACCACTAATCACCTAGAAGCAAGGTTTTCACATCATCAAACATCATAGTGGGCTACATACCCTAGTGGCACTAACATACTATGAAAGTATGAAGTCCTCAAACTTAACACTCAAGGTTACCTTGTGATTAGACCCTTTAACTACACTTTATGATGTGTTAATTCACTATATCTTTAACACATATATGATATATGTGTTTTACGATTGTTTCCCAATTCAAGGTTTTACGATCATCACATGATTCCATTTTCCAGTTTCACCCCTTACCACATTCAATTTAGGATTGAGTTAGTGTTTCCCTCTTGTACAATCCATGATTTTCAATTGCTATCATGACTAATGAGATTTACTATTCGTCATGCTAGTTGAGGTTTTCGATTGCATAACTTGATTTACCCATACATGATGTAACTCAGTTTACAATTCACGCTAGTTAAGTTCAAGGTTTTTTATTCATGGTATGCGATTTGCGATTCTAATCTCTTCATGATCTATGGTTCTTGATTTACAATTGATAGTTAGATACATCAACACATTATATTTATGATTTCGATAGGCAATCCGGATTCTTAATAGCATTTAAACGAATCCTCTTATCAAATTAATTGAGTTTCATCATGTTCTACCCACTTAAACCCAGGTTTAGCTCTCTCTGTTTTCTTATGTTTTCGAACAGTGGAAATCTGATTCAAACCCCCCACAAATCTCAACCAAAAGATATGATCGCAAAATTAAGGTATCATTACTTGCTCGATTCCTAATGATTTGGTGCAAAAATAATGTTGATCTGATCCTTCTTCCTCTCCGTTCTTGAAGAATACCCACACAAACACCTATCCGATCTTTATAGCTACAATATGAGGTGTTAGGCCTTGTGCCCTAATTTTGAGTTTATATCCCTTCCTCATCTCCCTTAATTGACACTATTAGTCCTTTGAATTACAAATAGTAAACATGAATATCACATTGTAGAATTGATACTCTACTTTTATTAACATCTCATTAAATACTTTTATATTTCGAAAACCAGATATTACAAAAGATACGATATATGAATTATCGATGATTTGATATGCATGGTACACACACATATATATACCCTATTCAAGCTTAATAATATAATGAGTTTATTATAACCTAAAATTAGTCGTATCCGCACTCGTAATTACACACATTGATATAGGATATTAATATTTGTTTAAAATTGATCGCGTCGAGAGTTCGTAAAATATGGACTTTAGGATCACTCAACACCAATACACATAAAATATAATTTTATTAAAACGTAGACTTATATTAGTATAGGATATTCATATTAGTTTAAAATTGAGGCACTAGCTTGTTGCAAGGACATCCACACGGAGAGAACGCTAGCCGAACGCATGGATTGTTCTTGTAAAAACTGAGTTGTTTTACGCAAATTACATGAGCGTCTTGAGCCAGAAATTCACAGTCTTAAAATAGGACGTCTTGTTACGGAGAGAACACTAGCCAAAGGTAAGGAAGCGCGAGGCATGGACTTGGTAAACTTTATCTATGTTGTTGTTTTAACTTGATGGAGAAAGCATTAGCCAAACATTCAATGTTAAGTTTCAACTTGGATCCTAACCTTTAACAATTAAAGAATTTCCTATAATTCAAAAGGGTATTAATTATTAAAGGATCAAATATCAAAAATACTAAAAACGAACTTTATTAATTTTATAGATGGCCCATAACGCAACTACGTCTGTTCACAACTTATCTCTTTGACCCGTCCTAGAGAAAGAACAACTCAATAGCACAAATTTCTTAGACTCGTATTGTAACTTGAGAATCGTTCTTAAGCACGAAAAGAAATTTTACGTTCTTAAGGAACCCGTCCCTGAGTAACCTCCATCTACTGCGGCTAAAGCCGCTAGAGATGCTTGGGTGAAGCATTCTGACGAGTCAGTCGAAATAGTATGTCTCATGCTCGCCACCATGACTCTAGATCTTCAATATAACTTGGAGGAACGTGGGGCACATGAGATGCTCCGCTAGCCTAAAGAAATGTTCCAAAAGCAGGCAATGCAAGAACGCTTCGAGGTCACTCTCACCGTCACCGCCGCTGCAACCGTCACCGCCGCCATGTCACCGCCGCCGCCGCCGCCACCACCGTTACCGCCGCCGCCACCGTCACCGCCGCGGCAACCGTCACCGCCGCCGCCACCACCGCCGCCGACCACCTACACCACCGTCACCGCCGCCGCCGCCACCGTCACCTTTACCGTTACCGCCGCCGCCGCCACCGTTACCGCCACCGCCACCGTTACCGCCGCCGTCTCCGTCACCACCGCCGACAACCCACACTACCGTCATCGCCGCAGCCACCGTCACCGTTACCGCAACCTCCCCGTCACCGCCGCCGCCACCACCGCTGCCGCTGCCACCGTTACCGTTGCCGTCACCGTCACCGCCGATGCAACCGTCACCGCCGCCGCCACCGTCACCGCCGCCGCCACCGTCACCGCCACCACCGTCATTGCCGCCGCCACCCTTACCGCCGCCACTGCCGCTACCATTACCGCCGCCGTCACTGTCACAGCCGATGCAACCGTCACCGCCGCCGCCGTCATCTCCGCCGCCACCCTTACCGCCGCCGCCACCGCCACCGCCGCTACCATTACCGCCGCCAACCACCTCCACCGCCAACCACCACCAACCGCCGCCAACCACCACCAATCGCCGTCGGCGGTGGTAGTAGCGGTTGGTGACAGCGGTGGCGATTGGTGGTGGTCGGCGACGGCTGTTGGTGGTAGTCGTTGGCGGTGGTGACGGTGGTGGAGGTGGCGGTTGGTGGTGGTCGGTGGCGGTGGTGGTAGTGACCGTTGGTGGAGATTGCGGTTGGCGGTGGTCGGCGGCGGTAGTGACAGTGGCGGTTGGTGGTGGTCGGCGTAGGCGGCGGTTGGTAGTGGTCAGCGGCGATGGTGACGGTGATGGTGGTCGGCGACGGCGGTTGGTGGTGGTCGCCGGCTGTGGTGACGTTGGTGGAGGTGGCGGTTAATGGTGGTCGGTGGCGGTTGTGGTGGTGGCCGTTGGTGGAGGTGGCGGTTGGCGGAGGTGGTCGGCGGCGATGGTCGGCGGCGATGGTCGACGGCGGTGGTGGCGGTGGCGGTTGGTGGTGGTTGGCGGTGACGATCGGTGGTCATCACCCGCGGTGGTGATGGTGGTGGAGGTGGTGGTTGGTAAATATAATAAATAAGACATTTCCTAAAATAAAAAAAACAAACAGTCTTATCTCGCAGACATTCGCAGACATAAGACTTTTTAAACCACATCTTATCCTGCAGACATGGAATAAGACATAAGACATTTATGTCTTCAAAAAACAAACAGCACCTTATTCTACAGAAATGTATATGGTACTCGGGTTTTAAAAGTGTTGCTTGGTGAGCTCGGTTTGCTTGCCGGGAAGTTTGATTATGTTGTCTCTTATTGTAGCCAACATGATACACTGTAATTGTTATAAGAATTATGATTTATAATATGAGATTTAAAGATATATGACATTGTGGTTTTAAAATAATCATGATAAATGGTGTTTTTAATATTCACCTAATAATCTAATTTTTTCTAAATGTTCCATTACTAATATTATAAAGATAAAAGCTCTTATAAATATTACATTTTAAAAACCACGGTGTTATAGCTTTGACTTTAAATCTTTTATTGGTTTATTGTTGACTCCTGTACTCCATAAATATTGTGATCTCATGTTTAGTGAGTCGTGGAAGTACCTACCTTGTGTTTAGACAATAAGCGTCGTTCAAATTTTGTTGAAAATTTTGAAGCATTAGACTAACACGGCTTGATGCTAATTTGTGTATATTTAATATATTTTAGAGAAAAATTTAATGTAATTTTTTTAGTTTATTGTAATGTTTAGTTATATAATGAAAAGTTCATTTAATATTAATTTTAAAAATATATTTTGCTAATCTATTAGTACAATTAAAAAAATTAATAAAAATTTAAAAAGTGACCTATAATCAGAGTGGATCACCACAGAGGTATTCTAAGTGTAAGAGTGATAACGAAGAAGTGATGTAACACTCACTCAAGTAGTCAAGTGACATCCAAGATGGTTTGTGGCCCATCAATGAGTAGCTTTATTCTTTTATTTGTAAGTTCAAAAGAAGGACAAAAGAACATATTTGAACACTTAGGTGGTGTTTACTTTTGACTTAATTAACTTAATAGAAAAAAAACTTATTCTGGTAAGTTATAATCGTATTGTTTGTTTATTACTTAATCCAGAAAGACGACTTAACACAATAAGTTATGAGTAGGATACTTTCTACATTAAGCTCATGATTTTAATCTTTTTCTTATTCAGACAGTTTATTTAAGACATAAAACAAACAACAACACTACTTATTCCATACAGACCATATTTTTCCAGACAGACACTTAATCCAGACAGCACTTAATAACAAGAAAAAGTAAACATACCCTTACTACTCCTCCAATGCAGAAAACTCTAAAAATCCAAAAACCTCCATCCAGTAATGTCGATATCGGTAATGATGTACATATCGTCATTTTCATATTTTAAGCGGATTATATCATTAAATCTTCGTTGCAATCGGATGTTATCTTTTAAGAAGCCATGGAGCACGAAGATGTTAAATATTAAATATATGTATCCGCACACAAGTATGAAAAAAACATTTAACCACCTTCTTTACAGAAAATATAGACAATCTAGCTTTATCACCAGAAAAATCATGAAGTGACTCATAAATCGCGAAATTGTTTAACGTTTTCATTCACATGCGGGTTTAGTGTCAAAGCTGCTTAAACATATTGCAAATGCTTGGAATGCAGACAATGGGTACCGATAATCCATTGTGAAAATGTCTTTACCAATTTTCCCAAATTGTAGTATCACATCATCTTGTTCTGTAATCTGACCATTTTGTGATGGATCAACAGCCAACTGGAAGTTCTTAACAGATGCAACTGTAACACGCCCTTTGAAGTTTAGACACCAACACTGCAGCTGCTCATGCCACCGTGGTACTTTGTTTCTCAGAACCAGTGGTTCTCTTTTCTCATGGATTGATGATTCTGGTGGCGGATGTCTGGCGGTTTCATCTGGAAATGTTGGCGGAGTAGGAGCGGTGCCGCCTTCTTGAACTGCAGCGGTAGGGATAGAGTTCATGGTGCAATGCATTCTTCTTGGTCCCTTTGTGCGTAAAACATTAAGCTCATAAGATATGGCTGCCACTTTGGATTTAACCATACGTGGTACCCCAGGAGATACCTTCTTTGAACTGAATTTTGGTATCGGGTTCGTTGTAGGATCGTAAGAAGGCCGAGCATCAAAAACCGAAAACTTGGTGCCGAGAAAATTGGAACTGTTCATAGGTTAATAAAATCTTATGTGAAACTGAAGAACACATATTTGTAGGAAGAGCTGGCAAATTGGACTAGTTAATTAGGTACTGAGTGAAATCTTTTATAAAAATGATATTACTTCAAATATTAAACTAATTTCAAATAAGTATACAAATTATAATAGAATTGATACTCAAAAAAGTTCTTAGAAAAGTTTAACATTGATAAAATCCAGCACTAATATCATTTACAAATCCGATATTATACATCTATATTAAGTTTGGTTAGAGCTCAAGTTGAGCCCTTATAAGCTCGGGCTTAGCTTGTATATCACGAGTCTGCTTATTACTCAAAGTTGAATTCAAACTTGATAAAGTTGACACGAACAAGGTAAGCTCAAGCGGTGCAACAAAGCTAGACTTTGTTGCACCATTTAATCGACCAATTTGACATGTTTCTTCTTAAATATTATTTTACATATTTAGCATTAGTTCTTTTATAATTAAATAAGTTAAAGTTGCCATCTTTAGGTGAAATAAGGAAAAGAATAACCTTAGTTTTCCAACATAAGTATTGCTAGCTCGAGAAAACTGGTCAGCTGTTAAGGAAATCGAAAACTCTGTTCTTGTGGCTTTTCTGACCTTCTTAGCTGCCAATAGTAACTTGCTTGCATTCCCATCTAGCGCTGTAATAATCAAAACCCATTCATATTGTGAGGCAATTTACATATTTTTGAAAAAAATACCAACGGATCAATTAACCTTACTACTGAATCAACACGAAAACATGGAAAAGTCGCATTCTTTTACCTGGGCTCAGGCCTAAATACATCCGAAATGTTGAAGTAGCTCTATCCCGCCTTATAAAGCATTGAATTGGTTCGTTTCTCGGTCCAGGCTGAAAGAAAGTTCAAAACTTTTAATGAAACAGGTACCCTTTAATCTCCTACCAATGAAGAACAAGAAAAGGAACAAAACAAAAGCAAAAACAATGAAGATAGATGATCTTTTTCTTGGATTTGAAGGGGATCAAGATCAACTACCTGCTTTAAGGACATGGGGAATGTGATCAATCCACATTGTTCAGGAGTTTTAACAATTTGTTTTACAGTGTCTCTCCACGACCTGCAAACCGCAGCACAAGCAACCATATCTCTCCTAGCAGGCCATGAGGTCTCACCACCCTCAACACGCTGAATTATATCAACAAGTAATTCAACTGGCAAGTTATCCCACTTGCTATCTTTGATCACAGCAAGTGACGCTCGTGAATCATAGTTTTCAGGAACAATATACGATTTCCCTTTTTTCGTTTGTATTCTCTTAGCAGCTTCTCTGTTATCGTCACTAATTAAGCAATTGAATGATATATTCAACATATCGATCTCTTCTGAAAATCAAAATATGAAAAAGGACATAAAAAACCCCTATGTTTGAAGCTATTTTTTCACTATCTGAATCAGAAAAACCACCATTTAATGAACATAAATGCAAATTATACAGGATACTTTACTTGTTGGGTACAAGCTCAAATAAAGCCTCTTCTCCAAATGCTTGTGCTCCCTCAAACTCCACCAATGCACATAAAAAGCAGTTCTGCCATTTTCATAACACAATATTATAAAGTTTCACCAGTCTTGTTCCATGTATTTGGTTCAGCAATTATCACAAACACATTGTGTGCATAACTGCATACAGTGAAAGAAAGCTAAAAAAGGAACAAAATGAATGCATCCCATTCTCATGCATAAGAATCTACATGATTACATAGCGTGATCAAATAAACAAAATGATTCAAGGAATATAATCATTAAAATAATCGGATTTTTAAATTCAATGAGACAAAAGTTTTTATAAGAATAATGAATAGAAAGTTAGAAACCCCTGATCGATACTGAATACGAGGAACCTTAACGTTACCTATACGTTAAGCATTCCGTCAGAGATCCCGAAAATTCTTGGAGGAATTTCGTGAAAAAGCTTCAAAAACAGAGCAAAACGAAATCTCTCTCACGTTATGTTTGTCTCCCTTATTGCAGCAAATTGCACGAATTCTCATACATGCGGAACCAGCTTCGATAATATTTATCTGGGGAAGATGAAGAAATGTGGAATAAGGATCTAGATTCAGCTGTCAAAATACAGATTTGCAGAAATGAATCCCCCTGCTTATCTCTTCAATCTTCGTTTTCGAGTTTTGATTAACCTCAAGAAGGTCGGTGTTCGTCTAATGGTACGTGATTTTAGTGATAGCCAGCCACCCTACCGCCACCGTGACGAGGATTTAAGGCCCCGACGACGACGACGGATCACCGATACCACCGACGACCACCGCCTTCTTGTAGGAAATTTTATTTTCAGAAAACTCGCTGGTTTTTGCGCGGATGTTTTGAATATTAAAATTGGATTCCTGAGTTTACGTTCTCAGTTTTAACGGCCAAACTGCTCCATGGACACTTTAGTTAGACCAATAAACAACAAAAAGTTACGGTATTGGATTCGAATGTTGTGATTAAACATTACCATGCTAGATTAATGTGTCGGTTTAAAAAATAATAAATATTAACTATTATTATAAAGATATTTAAAAATTATAAAACACAAAAATATGATAATTTAAAAAAGAGTTAATTGTACAAATGGTCCCTAAACTTGGTCAAAACTGTTGTTTTGGTCATTTCAAAGTTAAAGTGGTACAATTGGTCCTTTATGAAGTATTTTGTAGCCAAATTGGTCATTTCTAACGTTGACTAACGGTCAAATCTGTTAAGTTAGGGGTAGTTTGGACTTTTTACACTTATTTCTAATTTTGTATTAATTAAAATAATATTTAATCTTTTTTAAATAAAAATATATACTCTCCTCACTCTTCCCCCCCCCCCCCCCCCCCCGCCTCTCATCCTCTCTCTCCTTCTAGATCTGCAACCGGCTGCACTCATCTTCAACCACCGCCCTCATCTTCACCCATTTTCATCTTAGAACCACCACCTCCATCGTCATCCTAATCTGACGCCGCCATCTTCATCCAATAGAACCACCATCGTTATCCTCATCTGACGCCTCCATCGTAACCACCACCGTCATCTTCATCCGAGCACCGTAGCCGTCATCTTCATCTGAAAGAACAGATCTGATAACAGATCTTAACGATGCTTCTTGAAACCCTCTTTTTTGAAAAATAGAAAACCCTAGCCACCGTAGAAAACCACCGCCAGCCACAGAAACCCTAATCACCGTAGAAAACCACCACAGAAAACCGTCTTTGTGCTCGATCTCTTTCTTTCTCTCTGTGCTCCATCTCTCTCTCTCTCTTTCTCGCACTACGAACACCATCACAAAAAACCCTAGCCACCGTAGAAAACCCTAGCCGCCGCCACCCAACGATCACCGTAGAAACTCCTAGCCACCGCCGCGATAACCCTAAAAACCCAACGATTTCGTCGATTCAAGTCCGATTTCTTTTGATTTCGTTGGTTTAGACCAGATCTAGGGTTATTTCACGTCGATTAAAGATCTCGACGGTGGTTATTTCACTGCCGCCGTCTCCATCAACGGCCACCACCACCGCCACGCACCTACTCCAGCACCATCACGGCCACCGGTCACTGACCTAAACGTACGAAGGTATGCATTTGTTGTTGTTGGTTGGTGACGGTAGTGAGGGTATTAGAGAGAGAAAGAAAGAGAGAGAGAGAGGTGTACGGGTTATTGTTGGTGGTTGCCGGCGAGAAAACAACCGGTGTTGATGGTGTACGGTGGTGGCGGTAGTGAGGGTGAAAGAGAGAGAGTAAGAGAGAGAGAGAGAATTGACCTGCTTCTAATTAAACTAAACTATATATTTAATTTATATATTAATAATTCACAATTAATATATAAAATAAGTAAAAGTATAAATAAAAATAATAAAATAAAATCACAAGGGTAAAAATGTCATTTTACCCTTTTTAAACGGAGTTGACTGTTAGTCAACGTTAGAAAGGACCAATTTGGCTATAAAATGCTTCATACAGGACCAACTGTACCACTTTAACTTTAAAAGGACCAAAACGGCAGTTTTAGCCAAGTTTAAGGACCATTTGTACAATTAACTCTTAAAAAAATGATGAAAGACGGTGTCAACATGATACCAACTGTGGAAGCTTCGTACGATTGTATCATTATTGTTACAATTATAAAAAGATATATAATTAAAAAAAATATTTATTATACGTTAATTTAAAATTTCATATATAAAACTTCAAAAGTTAATTTACCATAATAAATGAGATTAGATTAAATTAAAATATAATAAGTACGAAGATAATTAATTTGATTTTAATTTTATTAGGATTAGATTTAAATAATGTATAATAACTTATAATATAAATAAGTAAACAACTTTGACTTATAAAAGTCAAGATCATACTTTAATTTTAATATTAATGGATGGTTGAGATTTAAATTGATTAAAATAAACGGATAAAATTGTTTAATAAAGATGAATTAAATTAGTCTTTTATATACATATTAGAAGATATGTTATCTCACAAATATCATATTAGGATCTACAAATAACCCATTATTGAATTAAAATAACACACTCACTCTTAAGTTTGTAAAAGAATATAATGTATCATGTTTGACTATAACATGAGTTGATCTTAACCCCTTTTTATAAGTGAACTTGATGGAATATTTTTCAAATTTGATTACTATTATGTAAACAAACCCTCGTTTTTACTTGATAATAAAGTAAGAACATCAAAAATTTTGCAATTTAAGAGGCGTTTTTGTTTTGAAATAAAAAAACTAAAAGTCTTGTTTGATAAAAAAAAGTTGTAAGTTTTTTTTAACACAAAAGATTTCTATTATAGCTCTTGAAAATTAACTACAAGTTTTTTTTATATAAAACTACCTAAATTTCTACTTTTAATTATAAATATATACATTTGCGGATCATTTAACCAATTAACATATGCAGTTTTATTGGGAAGATAATCATTTCAACACAATAATTAAATCCGTCTATTGAAAAACATAAGATTTGATGATAACAAAACCAGACCTCCAGTAAGACTAAGAATGGATTAAACATTTGTTGTTTAAATCTTGACTTGAAAGTTACATCAATAGAGTACTTGCTAAAAGTACTAAGTATCGGTCGAAGACAACGTCAGAAGACCATCTGAGATGAATACAAGTATATAAGACCATTCACTGAACATCTGAAGCCTTTCAGCCAAGTGATTCCAAGTATCAGTTAAACAGTCATCGTGATCAGCTGAGCAACTATTTGATCAGCTAAACATCCAAAATCTTTTAGCTAGGTATACTCCTTCAGCTCTACGTCCTAATCTGATAAATCCATCATGACTGATAAGGTCAAGGTTTGTTCAGTAAAACGATTTGATCGTCTGAGCTTTCCATGATCGACCTTTATCATCTGAACTTTTCATGACCGGTCTTTATCGTGAGCAGATTTTTATGATATACTGCACGTTTCAATATTTAAGCTGAGACAAATTAGTATCTCTTTATTACATTTTAATTAGCTAAGTCGTGAATTGTGCCATAACGGTTTATCAATGTACTCTTTTCATAATGTAATTTTTTATTAAGTCAAATACTGAATATGTGTTGCTCTACTATGCTTTAGATCTTTTATATGTAAAAGTATTTATACTTTTTATACCACCAAGGGACAAAAAGGATAGAACTTGACCTCTGTAAAAAGATCTCGAAGATTTGCTCAAGTACTAAAGTATGACTGACAACTACATATTTGGTAAAGTCAAATCTGAATAAGGATGACTGTCAATGAAAGTACTAACATGAAAAGAGAAAGTTAGAGTTTTGTGGTAAGAAGATAAAATAAATAATTTAATTATATTGTTGATGGGATGATTGGATGATTTTTCACTTAAAAGTACAATTACTTTATCAATACTATAGTAAAGTAATACTACTTTTCGCCCATATACTTTATAATTTATTTTATTATCTTTTTTATGTCACCTCATTAGTTAACACCTCTTCCGACTTCTATAAATAGATATGCATTTACAACATGCATACTCTCTTTTTACACTCACTTAGTTAACACCTCATTAGTTAAAATCTCTCTCAAAAGAACAAGCTTCAAGCTTTTAAGAAAAAGTAAGTTTTTAGAGTTTGCATAAGTGTAGAAAAACTTGTCCATGTGTTGTACCTCTAAATATTAGGTGTTTTAGAGAAGTTTGTCTATGTGTTAGACACCTTAGTTGTCACGTTTTATTGTATTAGGAATTCCGCTAACTCATATATGTAATTCTTGATTCATATAAATAAGAATTATATTAAAAGTATTAGTATGTGTAATTAATTTTAAAAAGCTTAAGTTTGTATTTAATCCCCCCCCCTTTACAAACATTTGTTGTTACGTACTCAATCTCGGACTAACAAGTTTTACTATTCATAAATGAGTTATTATAATCGGCGCCATTTTTATGTATAAAAGGTTTGAAGTAGCTTTAATAAAAACTAGTTTATAGTATTAGACGTACTTAATATATATGTATAAGTTTAGAATTATAGATGTATTTCTTTATTTCTTAAAGGGTGTATTGTGTAATTCTTTTTGTATTTATATCAGCTTTCTCTCCACCGATTGGGTGTGAGAAGTTACTGATTCATGGTATTAGAGCTGTGAATCAGCTATCTCTCTTCTTTTCATCTTCCTAATTAATCTGCTCTCTCTCTCTTCTTCTTTTCATCTTCCTGATCATCTCCTTCGTTTCTGCTTCTCCTTCTCTCCTTCCATGGCTGCTTCTTCTTTCCAAGATGCTACTATTCTCCATATTATCACAAATATATTATCTTCTACTAATTATCTTCTACGGAAGAACCAGATAATCCCTCTTCTCACATATCAAAACCTTGTGGGGCATGTTGATGGGTCTCTCCCAAAACCCGATTCAGAGATTATTATTGATGGGAAACCGGCTCCAAATCCAGCTTTGTCGGCATGGCTTTTGGCTGATCAAAGTGCAATTATTTTTCTCCAAGCTTCTCTGACCGAAGAGGCCTTCTCTGAAATCGTGGGTCTGACCACAACTCGTCAAATCTGGACAACACTAGAGGATGCCTACAACAACTCCTCCATTGAACATGTTCAAGGCTTAAGTGATTAACTTCATCAGATTCTAAAGGTACATCCACTATTGCTGATTTTGGCCGAAAATTTAAAACCGTTTGCGATCAACTCTCACTTGTTGGTCATCCGGTTGATGAATCAGACAAAATACACTGGATTTTATGTGGTCTCGGGTTTGCCTTTGAGACTTTCTCTATTGCCATCAGGGCCTCTCGATCCCCTGAAGCACACGAATTATTTTTACAATCCTTACACGGGTCTGGCTCATCTCCAATGGCCTTCTCGGTTTCCACCAGGCCCTCTTCTCCCTTTCGTGGTCGCGGTGGTCGTATTTATAGGGGTGGTCGAAGTCGTGATTGACATCCCCCGTATTGTCAATTATGTAGAAAGGATGGCCATTAGCTAATACATGTCCTCTTCTGTCTTCATTTGCAAATCAAATACCTGGTTCAGATGAAGAATTGGCAAAAGCTTTTCATGCCCAGTGCCATGTTACAACCAATACCCCGGATTGGTATGTTGATTCCGGCGCTACCGACCATATGGTATCTTCTCCAGGTTCTGTGACTAATCCTACACCATATGATGGCCATTCTAAAGTCAAGTTTGGTGATGGTAATACACTTCCTATATCTCATATTGGCCAGTCTATTATTGATAATAATGTTTACTTAAAAGATGTTTTGGTTGTTCCACATATCACCAAGAATCTATTGTCTATTAGTAAATTAACTAGTGATAACAATGTGGATGTTTTGTTTTCCCACTCTAATTTTTATATTCAGGATCGTGTAACGAAGCGGGTTCTAGCAAAGGGTCGACGTGAACAAGGATT
Organism: Pulicaria dysenterica; assembly: GCA_947179395.2. NCBI lineage: Eukaryota > Viridiplantae > Streptophyta > Magnoliopsida > Asterales > Asteraceae > Pulicaria > Pulicaria dysenterica. Next base: position 20,475,369 of record OX359290.1, on the reverse strand, counting down.
ATATATCCTTTCTTATGAACCTCAAGCATTTGCAACTACTACTTGCTCCAAGTTAAAGGCATCTTTTGAACTTTGGCATTCCCATTTGAGCCATGTCTCATTTGATATTATCTTTTTGTTAAATAAATTAGGACATGTATCGGTGACATCTATATTACCATCACCCGTTGTATGTGCTCCTTGTTAACTAGCCAAGGCACATCGTTTACCGTTTGAATTGAATGATAAACGTGCATTACATGTTTTGGATTTGATTCATTGTGATTTGTGGGGACCGTCACCAGTTACCTCTATTGATGGTTATCGTTATTATGCTATTTTTGTGGATGATCATTCTCGCTTTATGTGGTTTTACCCGCTCAAAACCAAGTCGGGTTTTCATGTGATATTTGAGACGTTTATTAACTTTGTTCAAACGTAATTTTCATCAAAAATCAAAGTCTTCCAAAGTGATGGGGGCACGGAGTTCTTAAATCATAATGTTTGAAATTTACTTGATAAAAATGGAACGCTCCATCAGATTTCATGATCCGACTACTTATGAATCTGCGGCTTTGGATTCTCGTTGGATAGATGCCATGAATGTTGAAATGACTGCTCTTCGTCTCAATAAAACTTGGACTGTGGTTCCCAGGCCTGTGGATCGCAATGTGGTTGGTTGTAAACGGGTGTACCGAACTAAGTATAAAGCCGATGGCACTATTGACCGACATAAAGCTCGTCTCGTTGCGCAAGGGTTTAGTCAAGTTCCAGGCATTGACTACTCTCATACTTTTAGTCTGGTTGTAAAGGCATCCACCGTTCGCATTGTTTTATCATTAGCAGTCATCAATGGTTGGTCGCTTCATCAGCTTGATGTTAATAATGCTTTTCTTCATGGCACATTAAGTGATCTTGTTTACATGGAGCAGCCAACGGGGTTTCTTGATCCTAGATATCCCGATTATGTGTGTCGTCTCAATAAAGCTCTCTATGGTCTTAAACAGGCACCACGAGCTTGGTTTCATCGCTTGAGTTCTTTCTTAACTTGTGCTGGTTTTATTTGCAGTCGTGTTGATCCTTCTCTTTTTGTGTTTAAACGTGATTCATGCGTACTGTACTTGTTGGTTTATGTTGACGATCTGATTCTTACCGGAAATGATGCCATTGTCCTTCGCTCCGTTATCACTCGCTTAAACAAAGAGTTTGCCATCAAAGATCTTGTTTGCCATCAAGTCCCTATCATTCTGGGCAGACCCTTCCTGAGTACAGCTAGAGCTCTAGTTGACATTCACGAATCACAACTAACACTCAGGGTAGGTACCGATGCCATCACTTTTGGACTTAACGAGTTTTTGAGATATTCTAAATGTCTCGATGACTATGCTTTCTTTGTGAGGATTTTTGATAGTTTGCGAGAGAAAGAACTGCGTGAGGAGAGAGCCAAGGAGGCCGAGGGCCCAAAGCCGGAAGAAGAGAGTCTTCTCAACCCCGAGAAAGACCGACCCAAGGCTCGTGCGAAAAGGAGTAAACACTTCAACCCTGGGGATAGAGTTCTGCTCTTTAATTCGAGGTTAAATAAGTGTCTGGGTTATTTGAAGACCCGGTGGTACGGACCGTACGAGGTGAAGAAGGGATTCCCTACCAGCACCATTGAGCTTCTTGATCCAAAGGGGATGACCTTTAGAGTCAGTAGAAACCGAGTGAAACACTACTCGGAAGGAGGCACCGACAATAGGGGAGGTGAGGACAAAGGCCTCTCCGGGCCAAAACCCTAAGTGTGGGGTTGGGAGTCAAGCTAGTGACTCGATAAAAAACAAGCGTTTCTCGGGAGGCAACCCGTGTTTAGGTTAGGTTTTTATTTCTTCGTTCTTTCTGTTTCAACTTTGTGGGTGTGTTGTCTAGAAACCCTCACGAGACTACAACTCGTCCTCTCGGGCTACCGAGGGGTTTAAAGATTTGTTGCATACGCTAAATGCAACCGTGATTCCTACGAAAGTGAGTTAGGTTTGTTTGTTTTCTTTTGTTTGTTTTGTAGTTAGTTATTTGGTTCTTAGCCGTGATCTATCTTAACATTTTGCTCCGAGTGTTTTCTTGCATGTGGTTATGGAGTACGCACTTATGCTGCCTTTTCCTCAGCATTATCTTTTATTGCTCTATGTGTTGTGTAAATGCCTGATGGGAGTTTTCTTTAACCTTTTTCTACCTTAGTTTTTGATTTCATATACAATGAGGACATTGTACGATTTAAGTGTGGGGTAAGGGGTTAGAAAGAGATTCCTAGCTTGAACTTAATTTATCCTTGATTAAATCATGATGGTATTTGGGCTATAATTTTTAAATTTTTAATATCATTCGAGTAAGTGTTAAGTATTGGTTGAAGGTGCCAAATGTTTGATTTGTGAACAAGTTCAGAGGCTATACTTGGTCTTTATGCATAGTATTTAGTGGCTTTTCACCTTTCCAAAGAAATTTCCATTTATGGTAACCAACTTTAAATTTTTGAATTTAAATAAATGGTTAAGCTCTTTCTGATCTAAGCTCGACAAAAATAGGCTGAGTGTGAATTTCCTCTTTTACTAATCTGTGCTTGCTAAATTGAGAAGATCCAAAAAAAATGAGAAAGTTAGAAAAGAAAAAATAGAGCAACAATAAATCCAAAAGGCTAGTAGTATAAGTCAAACATGTGGCCTTTGAGACTCGAACAAGTAAGCTCTGAGGGGTGTTCTACACCTAATCACCTAAAGCCAACTGGTTTGGGATCGGTTGGGCAGAAAGTTCGCTACATGGGTTCCATCGAAAGTCATAGACTTATATGAGCAAAATAATAAAAGCATGTGTTAAGTAAAACTGAGAAATCTGCGATAAGTCTTGAGGTTGGGGGGTTCTTAAGGGGTAAATTAACCATAAAAGATTCATTAATTAAGGGTTGGTTATTGATAAAAAGAGAAAACATTTGGGATGGTGAGAAGTTAAGAGAGGACCACAACACGAGTATATGCATAGGTCTAGGTGTAATCGATGGCTTGTTTCTTATCAAACATGTTGACATTTTTCAGCGGTATTTAGTGTTTATGTTGGGGAGATAACAATATCAAACCTAAATCAACTTGTATATTAATTAAAATAGGATTTGATGTTAACAAAACCACATATTCAGTTTTGGACTTAGATTAATGAAAAACATGTGTTGTTTTTCATATTAGACTTAAAGAAATTTATAAGTAAGAAATGTCAGCTGAAGAACAAAAGTGTCAGCTGAACACTGAGTATCAGCCTAAGGACCAGCTTCAGGAAGATCAGCTGAGAGGAAAAGATCAGTCAAGAAGCATCAGCTGAGCATCTACATTGGATCAGCTGATGGTGCAAAACCATCAGCTAAGGAAAGCTTCAAGATCAATTGAGCAGTCAAGGATCAGCTGACACAATCACATTGATCAGCTGATGCCTCCCATCTGTCAGATAAGGTATTCATTACTTTTCCAATCTCTTCTTCATAAGTTGATCATACTCACATGATTAACTGAGCCTGTAGGATCAGCTGATAGTTTAGTATAATCAGTTTATTAGCTGTACTCTGATTTGTATTATTAGCTGAGCAATTCGATCAGCTGAGCAAATCTGAGTAGCTGAGTCTTTCACATTTATCCTTAGCTGAGCAAAACTATGTTTGCAGTTTAGTGTCTGTTAGCTGAGTCTTTACACGATATCTCAGTTAATAGTTTTTCATTATAAAATTTTCTTTAGTCAAAGGCAGAACATGTGTTGTTCATTTTATGCCTTAGATCTTTCTTTGTAAAAGTACTTAGCACTTTTTGTATCTGCAAAGAGACAAAAAGGATAGATCTTTATCCTCTGGAAAAGGAAAAAGATACTTTAGAAGAGAAAATCTCGAAGATATGCTTCAACAACTAAGTATGGCTGGCAACTCTATACTTGGTTAAGTCAAGTCTTCAAAAAGCATGGTGTTGATAAAATTACAAGCATGGAAAGAAAAGTTTACTCTCCCAAGACATAAAGGTAGTACTTTAATAATATAAATAGATTGTGGGTTTATACTTTACCGGATAGTACATTCACTTTACACACTTTGTGTATAAAGTGAACTTACTTTTCACCCACTAACTTTATCTATTATAATATTATTAAACCAAGTACCTTTGTCTCCTTCTCCACTCCATCAACCCGGACACCATATGGCTTATATATACTCATGCATGGAAACATGCTAAGTATGCGAATAGATAGTTTAACACTGAAATCTCATCTGTTGAGAATTAGAAGAGTTAGCATTTTACTTTCAGTGTAACAAACTTGTTCATGTGTTGAACATCTTAGACATAAGTTCTTTAAGATTAGCTTAGTCTATGTGTTAGACGAATTTAGTTGCCACCTTTTATTGAACTTAGATTTTTTGCATCTAGTTCATTTATTTCTTGATTTACATCAATAAGAATTATATAAAAGTAAACCGTGTATCTCTTAAATTTTAATTTGCTAAAGTTTGTATTCAACCCCCCCCCCTTCTACAAACATTTGTTGTTGTAGTATCCATTCGGGACCAACAACTGGTATCAGATCAGGCTAGATAATTCATATCTAAGATCTGTTTTGCTTACTCTTCAACTGCTTCTACCCCACACTACAAAATGGCCACTCCTGCTGCTGCTTCTAACAGTTCTTACAACAATAGCTCACTCACAAGGTGTCCAATGTTTGATGGGGAAAACTTTTCCCTCTGGAAGAGTAGAGTTCTTCTCTACATGTCCAGCCTTGATGATGTGATGCTCAAGACTGTTACTGAAGGTCCATATGTTCCTTCCTCCACTGTGGAAGTCACTGCTGCCACTGATACAACTCCTGCAGTACAAAGATATGTTGTCAAAGCTATTCATCAATGGTCTGATGAAGACAAAAGGCTGGTTAATCTTGATGTCAATGCCAGGACAGCCTTACTCTCAGCACTCCCAAATGATGTCTATCATCAAGTTCTCAATTGCAAATCTGCAAAGGAGATGCTAGACACTTTGACTGTTGCATATGAAGGCACTGAAGAAGTGCAGGAGAACAAGAAACTTCTTCTGGTTAGAGAATATGAGTTCTTCTTTGCTCATAAAGGTGAAAGTCTTCCTCAGACCTACACCAGGTTCAACTGCCTTATTAATGATTTAAGAAGGGCAGATGTTCCCAAGAGAAACAAGGAACTTGTAAACAAGTTTATAGACTCTCTCTCAGAATCTTGGGATCATTTTATCACTGTGCTTAAACATGGTGAGAAAATAGAGGGTCTAACACTGGTTGGGTTGTATGGAAATCTCATGAACCATGAACAATCAGTGAAGCAAAGAAAACTCTCTACCAAGGATATGAAGAAGTGTGCAAAAGCTCCATCAAATGCCCTTGTGTCTAAGGATACAAGATCCAGGAGTTTTGCTGCAGTGGTGGATGAGTCCAGTGAAGAGGAAGAGGAGGAGTCTTCTGATGAAGAGTAAGTGGCTGATGGGGATGAATATCTGGAGGACATGGACAACATTGAAGCTGCTGTTGAGCAGGTTGCCATGTTAGTTAAAAGGTTCAAACCTTTCTTGAAAAGAAAGTGTGTCAAGAGGTTTGAGAAGAAATCCTTTAAAGGAGAAAAAACCAAGTTTAAATCAAAGGCTTTTGAAGGTTGTTTCTCTTGTGGCAAGACTGGTCACTATGCCAGTGAATGTAAGTCCAGAGGAAGCACAGGCTTCAAGGGTTCCTCAAGCTCAGACAGCAAGATTGATTATGAAGCTAAGTAGAAGAAGCTTCTTGCTGCTGTCCTTGACAAGAAAAAGAAGAAAGCTCAGAACAGGGTGTTGGTGGCTGAAGAAGAAGATTGGGCTGAGGAAGATCTCTCAAGTGATGAAGATGAGGTTCTTACTACTCAGCTCAGCTTGATGGCCAACACAACAAGTACAAGTTCCTTTGATGAAGACATGAGGAAAGCTGCTAAAGCTTGTACTTCTCCTGACTGGGATCCTTCTTCCATGTATCAGGATGGAAAATTTATTAATTATGAAGATAATGAAAAGAACACTATGTTTGATTATCTGTGTGTTGAGTTTCAGTCAAATATTCAAAGAGAAAAGAAGGTAAAATTAGAAATAGAATAACTAAAAGAGAAGTTAAGTCTTAAAGATGAGAAACTAAAAAAAAATGACAAAACTGGAAGATGATTTAGCTAATCAAAAGATACTTAATCAGATCTTGGTAAAAGAAACCAATGAAGCAACAACAATGTTTAATGACCTTCATAAAGTAGTTAAATCTTGGTGTGTTTCTGCTGAGAAGACCACTCAATGTGTCAATGAGCAGATTCCAAAATAAGTTCAAGCTATTATTGGTGGAAATTATTCCCAAGCTGCTAATTGTGTTGATTTTAGCAAGGACATAAATATCTTAGAAAATGCTGATATTTTACCTCTTACTTTTTAAAAAATGTAAAAGGAAAAAGTATTATCACTAACAGATTTGTCAAAAGTAAATGTACTCAGCTGAAAGACTTAACCACTTCAAAAGTTGGTTCAAATTCTATTGTTTTGACAGAAAGCAAAAGTACTGAAAATTTAATTGTAAAGGAAGTCAGTAAAGGAATGGAATCATGTGTTGATACCAAAGAGACATCATGTTGTCAAACCTTGAAAGCTGAACATTAAATTTAGGAACTCAGCTGACTGATAATTCTTTAGCTGATGATATTATATCAGCTGATCAAAAAGTAGATGATAACTGCTCAGCTGATAGCCTGTCAGCTGATCATGGATCCTCTTCTATTTGTTTAGCTGATCAAGTATCACTTCAAACTCTTTCAATAGGAGAAACCAAGAGAAAAGAACTTTCTGTTCACAAAAAGTCTAAGTCTGCCACATCTAAGGTTGATCAAAAACTCTTTTTAACTAAGGTTAAACCTAAGATGACTATAAACAAAGACCTCATTAGTTTACAGAATCAGTTGCAATAGATGAATGGTGAAATCTGTGTCAGCTGATGACCCATAGTCATCAGAAGATAGTTAAGACATCTCATGGGCAATTACCAAAATATGTTAAAGGCTCCAAAAATCAAAAATGCTACAAATGTGGGAGCAAAGAACATAAGGCAAGTAATTGTTCTCTTGAAGGCAACTTAAGCCAGCAGACTGATTTTGATAACACAGTTGTTTCTTTCATTCATAAACAACCTAATATGAAGTGGATAGCTAGGTACAATCAACAGGGGTCCACTTAACTGTGGATGCCCAAGTGTCACTAATCTTCTCTCAATCTTATCTATGCAGGGTATGAATACATGGTATCTTGACAGTGGATGTTCAAGGACCATGACAGGTTGTAAAGCTTTGCTTAGTAACTACAAGAAGGAAAAGGGTCCAAGAGTGACCTTTGGTGATAACAATTATGGGCAAACAAAAGGCTATGGTGAACTTCATAATGGGAACTTAACCCTGTCCAAGGTGTCATATGTTAAAGGACTCAAGAACAATCTCATCAGCATAAGTCAGTTATGTGATGGTGATCACAAGGTCCTCTTTACTAAGACAGGTGGTTCCATTTTAAATCAAGAAGGTGAAAAAAATTTGTGCAAAGATAACCAAGGATGTATATACTCTTGATATGTCATCTGGTGATCCATCTAAGTTAACCTGTTTGTATACAAAATCTGTAACTGACACAAACTGGTTATGGCACAAAAGGCTTTCTCATTTAAACTTCAAAAATATCAACAAGCTGAGCAAGGGTGATCTAGTGTCAGGACTACCTTCACTGACTTATGTTAAACCTAAACCTTGCTCTGCCTGTGAGAAGGGAAAGCAGCACAAAACATCTTTTCCATCTAAGCAAGCCTTCTCCATTACTGAATCATTCTACATGCTGCATATGGATTTATTTGGTCCTGTTGCTACTACAAGTATTGGTGGAAGTAAGTACGCACTAGTTTTGGTTGATGAATTCTCAAGATATACTTGGGTTATCTTCCTTAAAGCAAAGAGTGAGGCTGCTGAAGAGATAATAAGCTTTATCAAAAAGATGGAAGTGCTAAATGGCAATCTGGTAAGGATGCTTAGAAGTGATCATGGAACTGAATTTAGAAATCAAACTCTATAAGGTTTCTGTGATGAGAAAGGAATAACTCAAAACTTCTCTGCTCCAAGGACTCCATAACAGAATGGTGTAGCTGAAAGAAGAAACATAATTTTGATTGAAGTTGCAAGAACTATGCTGTGTGAGAGTGGGTTAGGATTCAAGTTTTGGGCTGAAGCTGTCAGCTGTGCTTATTTTACACAAAACAGATCCCTAGTAATCAAGAGGCACAACAAAACTCCCTATGAAGTGCTCAAGGGAAAGAAGCCTAACATTAGTTTTCTACATATCTTTGGTTGTCAGTGTTTCATTCTGAACCAAAGAGACCAATTGCAAACGTTTGCACCTAAAGCTGATGATGGTGTGTTTGTTGGATATTCTGTGATCTCCAAAGCTTACAGAATCTACAACATTAGAACAAAAGTCATAAAAGAATCCATCAATGTAAGTTTTAATGAAAATGACTTTGTTGCTTCTTGTTCTACTAATCCATCTACAGGTGAGGAATTTAATGATCTGCTGCATACTGAAGATAATATTTCAGACACAGCTGATCCACTCCCATCAGCTGACGTAGAGGATTTAGATGAATCTGTTCCAGATTCACAAGAAACCATTGCACATCCTATCCTAAATCAACCCACACTTTTACTAAATGATGTGAATCATGACACAACATCACTGGATTCTAATTCCATATCAAACATTCCTTCTTCAGTAAAAGTTTCCTTAGATTGTAACCATGAAATTCTGTCAGCTGATCAACCAGAAATATCATCAGCTGAGCCCAACCTAGGAATTTTAACTCCCCAAATCCAAAGTAATCCAAACACTCCCTTAATCCAAAATATCTACAAGGACCTCAAAGACCATCCTAAACATCAGGTCATACGTAACATAGAAGCTCCTGTACTAACAAGGTCAAAGGCCTGTAATTTTTGTTTGTACACAGGTTTTGTTTCTATGATTGAACCAAAGAAGGTAGATGAAGCTCTAAGTGATCCCCACTGGATAAATGCCATGCAAGAAGAATTGGCTGAATTTACTTGGAACAATGTATGGACTTTGGTGACAAGACCAAAGGACAAATCCATCATAGGTACTAAGTGGGTGTTCAAAAACATAATGGATGAACAAGGACTGATCATCAGAAACAAAGCAAGGCTAGTTGCTCAGGGGTACTGTCAAGAAAAAGGAATTTATTTTGATGAAACCTTTGCCCCTGTTGCAAGACATGAAGCCATAAGACTATTTCTAGCATATGCTGCCTTCAAGGACTTCAAAGTATTTCAAATAGATGGTAAGAGTTCTTTCCTTAATGGTGAATTAAAGGAAGAAGTGTATGTCAAACAACCTTCTGGTTTTGAGGATGCTAGCAAGCCAGACCATGTATACTTCTTGAGAACAAAGCCTTGTATGGTCTGAAGCAAGCTCCAAGAGCCTGGTATGATACCCTCTCTTCTTTTCTAACCACTAAAGGATTTACTAGAGGAAGCATAGATAGCACTTTATTTATAAGGAAATTCAAGGGTGATGTTATACTAGTGCAGATATATGTAGATGATATAATATTTGGGTCTACAAATGTTGACCTCTGCAAAAAGTTTTCTAAACTCATGTCTGACAATTATCAGATGAGTATGATGGGTGAACTAAACTATTTTCTAGGTCTTCAAATTAAATAAGAGGTCGATGAAATTTTCATTCATCAAACAAAGTATGTAAATGACTTACTTAAGAAATTTGAGTTTGAAAATTGTTCTTCGATGAAAACACCCATGTCTACTGCCTTAAAGCTTGGAAAGGACACTGATGGTAAATCAGTGAACATTACAGCTTATAGAGGTATGATAGGGTCACTTTTATACCTTACAGCAAGCAGACCCGATATTATGTTTTCAACATGTCTCTGTGCTAGATATCAAGCAGATCCCAAAGAATCTCACTTAGCTGCTGTTAAAAGAATTTTTAGGTATCTCAAAGGAACTCCTAATCTAGGTCTCTGGTACCCCCAAAGACTCTGATTTTGAGTTAGTTGGATACACTGATTCTGATTTTGCAGGTTGCACACTAGACAGAAAGAGTACATCTGGTGGTTGTCAGTTATTAGGTGAAAGGTTAGTCAGCTGGTCAAGCAAAAAACAAAACTCTGTTTCAACTTCTATAGCCGAGGCAGAATACATTGCTGCTGGAAGCTACTGTGCACAACTACTATGGCTGCAAAACCAACTACTTGATTATGATATACAGTTTGAAAACTCACCAATTCTTTGTGACAACACCAGTGCCATTTCTATCTCTAACAATCCTGTTTTACATTCTAAGACTAAGCATGTTGAAATCAGATATCACTTTTTAAGAGACAATGTGCAAAAAAAGAAAGTTTCAATTCACTACATAACCACTAATGTTCAATTAGCTGTTCTTTTTACAAAACCTTTGGATGAGTCTCGGTTCAACTGAAGGGTTTTGTAGGGTATAAAAACATATAATAACATGCACAGCGGAATAAAACCCCCTCCAGTGATCTCATCTAACTCGTACAGAAACTAAAAGAGGAAGAGGGTTAGAAAGTTATACCTTAATTTGTTGTAAAACAAAAACTTTCTTTATGCCCCTAGACAGCTGCAGGTTATCCACCGCTGCTGCACCACCTCGAACTGGCTGCTAGACCGCCTAAGGATTAAAACCGGATCAAAAAAACTCGATCGCAATGTGTGTGTGTATAGCCGCCGCCGACCACCGCCGCTCGGTGGTTGGTTCTCGGTTGCGTCTCCGCCGGCGATCCCAAGAGAGGGAGAGAGAGCCGGCCGAGAAAGAGAGAGTGTGAGGGAGGGATTAGGGTAATCTTTTCCTTGTGATTAACTTATGATTAAATGAGGCTTATAATAAGGTTTATATATATAATCCTTATTAGGCCAAGCCCGTTTAACTAAAGCCCAGCTTTAATTAAACTATTAATCAATTACATAAAGTACCCTCGACCTTTTTAATTAATTAATAACTATTAATTAATTAGTCCCGTTAATATTTAAACTAAATATTGACTTCTCCTAAATAATAAATAACTATTATTATTTTCTCTTTCTCAATAATTAATCATACTATTAATTATTGTGATACACAAACATGTAAAATCCAACAGGTTCTAATTGGGTGTGCAGCGGTGTGATCCTTTAGTGTCACATAGTATTGGACACGATAGTACATGTTATCTATCTCTGCACATAATCTAACAGACTCCCACTTATGCAAGATAAGTAACACTCCTTGTACATCGTTGGCCTAAGGAGGTCCCTAGCCAGACGCTTAGGTTTACCAGACTATGAGATCTCTTATATCTAGAGACATAATCCACGCCTTGGATTATCTAGGCTTTTCCTTTTGTATTGCGATATTTTGTAATGTGAGTATTTTACATGGAGTAGGGATCTTATTAAATACTCAGATTTTCTCGACTCTGATTTCGACACTCTGCAGTTACGGTTTACCGAATGAAGAACTATTATTCTAACCGATCGCGGCCACGCATTTTCAGTAGTCTTAATCGTCGAGGAACTCAGAAAATATCTCTCCTAAAAAGGAGGTGCAAATCCCATCTTGACTATTTTCAATTTGAGCACATGGCTTCCGCTGCACCTAGACAAGCCCCTTATGATCACCCTGTTACGGCGTGACGTTAGAACATGCTAAAGTACAGAAGTTACCACGCCCCAAACCAAATATCTTAGGTCTAAGGACAACCTATCAAGTTTACTTATGTTTATGCTCCATGAAGTAAACTCGATGCGGATCACCCCAATATTTATCCCCTGATAAATATCTATTAACATTTGGTCACAACCTTGTGCTTTTATTCATACCTGAATAAATCATCAAATATCCATAATAGCGTTACCTACCTAATGTAGCTCCCACTACATTAAGTAGCTACGGGCATTTAGACAATTCATAACTTGACTTGTCATGGATAGGTTAAACATGCTAAAAAAAGACAACTAGAAACAATTATGTAAAAACATCATTTTTCAATCCCATGAAATGTAATTACATAAAAAACGAGTTTCAAGTTACATCTATAGTAATAATCAAAAACACGAACTAGCTGCTATGTTCCAAGTACTGCATTCCTATGGAACTCGCATGCCTCTCATGCTTAGCTCTAGCTAGCGGCTTCGTCAACGGGTCAGCAACGTTGTCGTCCGTCGGTATCTTTTGCAGTCTAATATCATCTCTTCCAATGATCTCTCGGATGAGGTGATATCTCCTGAGTACGTGCCTAGTCCGCTGATGATCTCTAGGCTCTTTAGCTTGCGCCACAGCCCCTGAGTTATCACAGAATATCGATCGGTTTAGAGATACTGGCAACAACTCTAAGATCCGAGATAAAATTCTTCAGCCAGACAGCTTCCTTTGCCGCATCACTTGCTGCAATATACTCTGCCTCTGTAGTTGAATCTGCTATTGTATCTTGCTTCTGACTCTTCCAAGATATGGCTCCTCCGTTTAGGGTAAAGACAAATCCTGACTGTGACCTGAAGTCGTCCCTGTCGGTCTGGAAACTAGCATCAGTGTAACCAGTTACACTGAGCTCACCCATCGAACCTCCATATACTAGGAATATGTCTTTCGTCCTTCTCAGATACTTGAGAATATTCTTGACGGCCACCCAATGAGCTTCACTAGGATTTTGCTGATATCTACTCGTGACACTAATAGAATAGGCAACATCGGGTCTAGTACATAGCATGGCATACATGATTGAACCAACTGCCGAGGCATATGGTATCAATATCATCTTGTCCTGATCTTGACTAGACATAGGACACTGAGCCTTGCTCAAAGTCGCGCTAGATTGCATAGGAATAAAACCTTTCTTGGATTCATCCATCTTGAACCTTTTCACGACTTTGTCAATATATGTACTTTGACTAAGTCCGATAAGCGGCTTAGATCTATTCCTATAGATATTTATACCCAGTATATAAGCAGCTTCTCCTAAGTCCTTCATTTGGAAACATTTACCTAACCAGGATTTTACTCCCTGTAATACTGGTATATTGTTTCCTATTAACAGTATGTCATCTACATACAAGACTAGGAAGGTTACCTCGCTCCCACTGAATTTAGTGTAAACACACGACTCGGACTCACTTTTGGTAAAACCAAACTCTTTGATACGCTCATCAAAGTGTAAGTTCCAGCTCTTAGATGCTTGCTTTAGTCCATAGATGGATTTAAGAAACTTGCATACTTTATTAGGATTCTTTGGATCCGCAAAACCATCCGGCTGTATCATATATACATCCTCTGTCAATTTCCCGTTAAGGAAATCGGTTTTGACATCCATTTACCATATTTCATAGTCAAAATATGTTGATATGGCCATAAGGATCCTAATAGTCTTAAGCATTGCCACTGGGGAAAAAGTTTCATTATAGTCAACACCATGAGTTTGCGTGAAACCTTTTGCCACTAGCCTTGCTTTAAAGGTATGCACCTTTCCATCCATGTCTGTCTTCTTCTTGAAGACCCATTTGCACCCAACAGCTTTACTGTGTTGAGGCAAATCTACTAACTCCCAAACTTGGTTTTCATACATGGATTGCATCTCTGCCTTCATGGCTTCTAGCCATTTCTCAGATTCTAAACCTGAGGCAGTGTCTTGGTAGGTAGTGGGTTCTAAAAGATCCCATTTGTCTTGAGCAACTAGGAATCCCAGATACCTATCTGGCTCATTACACGGCCTACTTGATCTGCGAAGGTCTTGTGTTTGCACCTCTTCCTCAATCACAGACTCGGGTTGAGGTTCAACAATTCTCTGTTGAACTACAGGTTCAACTATCGGTGGTGGTGTAATCTCCTCCTCTTCAATTTCTTAAAGATCTATTTCTTTTCTTGGAGTTTCTGAGTTTAGAAACTTCTCTTCCAAGAACACCCCTTTACGAGCAACAAAGACTTTGTTCTCATCTGGATTGTAGAAATAGTATCCCATGGTTTCCTTGGGATAGCCCACGAAGATACACTTATCTGATTTGGGATTGATTTTATCCGTGAATGTTCTCTTAACATACACCTCACATCCCAAAACCTTGAGAAAAGACATTTTGGGCTTTTTCCCCGTCCATATCTCGAACGGTGTCTTTTCAACCGATTTGGTAGGAACCCGGTTCAGCATGAACGCCGCTGTCTCGAGTGCGTGTCCCCAAAGCGACAATGGCAGCTAACTTTGACTCATCATTGATCGTACCATGTCAAGCAGAGTACGATTCCTCCTTTTTGACACACCATTCATCTGAGGTCTATACGGAGGTGTGAGTTGTGAAACAATCCCACATTCCTTCAAATGATCGTCGAATTCCTGACTCAGATACTCGCCACCTCGATCCGACCGAAGCGACTTTATCTTCTTGTCCAGCTGGTTTTGTACCTCGTTCTGAAACTGTTTGAACTTGTCAAAACTTTCAGATTTAAGTCTCATGAGGTAGACATAACCGAACCTACTGAAGTCGTCAGTAAAGGTTATGAAATACCGGTATCCTCCTCTAGCCTCCGGAGTAAAGGGTCCGCACACATCCGTGTGTATAATCCCTAATAACTCGCTGGCTCTTTCATTCTCACTGTTGAAAGGCTGCTTTGTCATTTTACCAGACAAACAAGATTCGCAAACATCATATGACTCCAAGTCAAATGATTCTAGAATTCCGTCATCTCGGAGCTTCTCTATGCGTTTCTCGTTTATGTGTCCTAAACGACAATGCTAGAGGTAAGTTTGATTCAAGTTACTCTTGGATCTCTTACTTATATGATAGATGTCATTGTTATCTAAATTTAGCGTATATAGACCGTTTTCTGGAGTGGCTTTGAAAAAGAAAACATTGTTTCTAAAACATGAAATAACCTTTTTATTAAAAACATAAGCAAAACCACAGTCTATCAGCAAATTGAACGAGATAAAATTTTTAATTAGTCTAGGAACATAATAACAAGGTTCTAGTTCTAAGACCATGCCCAAGGGCAAACTAAGACAATATGTCCCTACAGCTTCGGCACCAACCATGGAGCTTTCGCCTACCCGCAGGTCCATATCTCCTTGTCTCAGCTTCTTACTTCTCTTGAATCCCTGCAAATGATTGCATATGTGATGACCACATCCGGTATCCAATACCCATGATTCATAAGAAGTAACAAGACAATCTATCATAAAGATACGTGTATCATTGGGCGAACCAATGTCCAGCTGATCTATATCGAGTGAGTGCTCGCATGAATCCTTGCTACCACAGTCTGGGCAACAAATTTCTCCAAGTTCTTCCAGCCAGTCATCCTCCTTCATAGGGTCCACAACTGGTGACTCTAGCTGCTTCGGGTTCAACTCGTCGCTAATGCACATGAGGATTTCGTGCAACCCTGCGACAGTCATCTCAAAATCACCAAGGACATACGTTACTCTTTTCTGGTAATAGTCTGACAAGGAACCGAACAAGAGCATAACTAGCTCATGTGGTTTTGATTTTAACCCCAAGCTCTCATAGCAATCCAAGAGCCTTCTCATATTAATGAGATGATCGCTAATAAGCTAACTTTCTTTCATCTTGGCTGAAAGAATTTCCCTCATCAGTAGCATACGACATATCCGTTCACTAAACTTGAACTTTTGCTCCAATCCCAGAACAACCTCATAAGACGACTTCTCACGGAGATCATCCGTAAACTCTGATGATGCTGTGAGAATGAGAATCGACATAACATCAGACTCATTATCCAGATACTGATAGTAAGTGTCATACTCACTATCCTAGGCATCTACTCCTGGTTGCTCTGGAGGAAATGTCTCAATAATGTGAAGTTTCCCCTGTGCATCCAAAATATTTTTCAGATGCAACTTCCAAACAGCAAAGTTTGGACCTGAAAGCTTCCACTTGCCGGTGATGAGACTTAGAGACTCTCTTGGTGAATAAAACGGAATAACAGATAAATAAGACATCTACAGAAAAAGGAAAAGATAAAATCGATTCAATATTGATTACATCTTCTAATAATTATTACCTTTTAAAAAATAAATTATTAGACTAGGATCCATATTTCACATTTCCCGATGCAAGGTTTGGGCACTTCCCACCGGGACAATGCTATTTCTGGTAGGTAAAAAAAAACTATACCAATCGTATCCTAACTGGACACGACTCCTAGATCCGCGGGACATCGGTTACAAGAACCGTGCATGTTTAGTCCCTCTAGTGCATTTTGGGCCGGGACTCCCGATTATCACCAAAATAGATCGCACCACCTAAGACAGCATGAATTCTGGCCGGGACTTCCGATTATCGCAGAACCTTTCATGCTCCTTCCCGCAATGGTTTGAACCCGGATGCCCAAGGTTTGGGCACTTCCGACACCCGAGTACCGTTTAACAGCAAGGGTGTACCATTAGATGGGTACCGGATGCCCAAGGTTTGGGCACTTCCAAGTTTTTAACGAGAAAAACTTTAATGCCAGTTTTCTTTAAAAAACATATGTTTCAATAATTAACTATTATTAAAACCCTTGTTTTATTTCATCGTGTTAATCACAACCACGCATATATAAAATATGTAAAGAAATAAAACAACCACAAACAACTATGCCTTAGCCTTGCCCTTAACTATTGTCGGTTTCGTGAGCCACACGAAAAACCCGACGGTCAAAACCTAAGTGGAAAAACACAACACACATGGCATGGCATTCTGAAGCTCCCACTGGCTCCAGCATCCAATCCTCCTTCTTGCTCCTTGCTCCTTGCATCTTGGTCCAGATATGTATAATCTATAAAACTATTCTATTCTACTTTCTAAAAAAACTTGAAATATAAAAGTACAAGATGATCAAAGGCACGCAAGCCCGCTAATCTAAAACTTTTACAATATAGAATAGGGGTTGTAAATGGCACGCAAGCCTCCCCATACCATAGAATAATAAATCCAAAACAACCACAAGTATATGAAATTTAAAAACAATCCACAAGGTCTAGGGCTCGGCTATGACATGCCAAACATGTACTAAACTAATACATGAAAGTAAAGCAACTGATTTCTAAATTATTCATCTTGATGAAAAATTACTGATTTTAACAACCTGTTAAAATCCCTATATTGTTTTTCCTTTATTTGCAATGAATATATATTTCAAGTTTTATACTTTGATAATTAATCAAAAAAACTCAAAATAATATTTAAACCTTAAATTAAAATAACAACTGTATTTCAATTTAATATTGAACACCAAATATCTGAACCGCGAGCTGGGCCAACTATTTAAACTGGGTCATTGATCGGAAAACGGGCCGGGAAACCAAAAACTGGGCCGAGGCCCAAAATAGCTTTAGCGCCGCTAACCCTAGCCGCTAAACCCAAACTGGGCCGCAGGCCTCCTGGGTCGTGGTTCTCTGGGCCGAAGCCCACCACGCTTCTAGCGCCGCTAACTGGGCTGCTTTAGCGCCGCTAAGGCCGTGTTCCACTGTCGACCGCCGTAAAACCGCCGCCGATCACAGCCAGCTTGCCGCCTCTCCTCGGGACTGCTGTCGACCAGCCGACGCCCACGACTGGGACGCCGCCGACCTGACCACAGCCACCGCCTGAGGCCGCCACCGATAATGATGGTCTCGGTTTTCTTGGTTATCGCAAATAATAACAATAATAATAATAAAAACAGATTTAATTTAAAATATGAAATCTTATAATCCTTTTATCAAAGGTTTATCCAATAAAAAAACTTGATTTTTATCATTCTGGATAATTTAAAAACTTTTTCTTGATAAAAGATAAACCTTTTTCATCAGAATAAAAGAAACCTACCTAGTCTCCTACGAGGTTAGAAGTGGCTCTGATACCACTGAAGGGTTTTGTAGGGTATAAAAACATATAATAACATGCACAGCGGAATAAAATCCCCTCCAGTGATCTCATCTAATTCGTACAGAAACAAAAAGAGGAAGAGGGTTAGAAAGTTATACCTTTGTTGTAAACCAAAACTTTCTTTATGCCCCTAGACAGCTGCAGGTTATCCACCGCTGCTGCACCACCTTGAACTGGCTGCTAGACCGCCTAAGGATTAAAACCGGATCAAAAAAACTCGATCGCAATGTGTGTGTGTATAGCCGCCGCCGACCACTGCCGCTCGGTGGTTGGTTCTCGGTTGCGTCGCCGCCGGCGATCCCAAGAGAGAGAGAGAGAGACGGCCGAGAAAGAGAGAGTGTGAGGGAGGGATTAGAGTAATCTTTTCCTTGTGATTAACTTATGATTAAATGAGGCTTATAATAAGGTTTATATATATAATCCTTATTAGGCCAAGCCCGTTTAATTAAAGCCCAGCTTTAATTAAACTATTAATCAATTACATAAAGTACCCTCGACTTTTCTAATTAATTAATAACTATTAATTAATTGGTCCCGTTAATATTTAAACTAAATATTAACTTCTCCTAAATAATAAATAACTATTATTATTTTCTCTTTCTCAATAATTAATCATACTATTAATTATTGTGATACACAAACATGTAAAATCCAACAGGTTCTAATTGGGTGTGCAGCGGTGTGATCCTTTAGTGTCACATAGTATTTGACACGATAGTATATGTTATCTATCTCTGCACATAATCTAACATCAACTTCCTAATATCTAAACTTGGCATGTTAAACTTGTAACATATTCTTTTCTTAGGTAGTTAACCTTGTGTGAGAAAGTAATTTTATTTGTTTGTAAAATGAAGTACTTATCTAAGCTTCTTTATGTCTCGTTAATGGTGAATCAGCTAAAGGAATTATGTCAGCTGATGACCATCAGCTGATGCCATACCTCAGCTGATCAATCATTAGCTAAGAACTAGCAGCTCAGCTAAGTATAGTAATTAGTTGACACTTATTTTCTCTCAAAAAGGATCAGCTGACACCTTTTTGTCAGCTGATGATACTCAGAGTTAAAATTTTGTGTCCCCACACTTATTTTACTATTTTCTCATTTGTAGTTTAATGTGTTACTAGGTAGTATTTAATTTCTTTTAATTGTCCGTTAGTTGTCTGTGTATTTATTAACTTCTCCGTTTATTACCTTTTTGCAGACGTGACAGTTACCTTTTGAAAAAGATATTTCTGTGACAGTTTAGGTTTCCAAGGAAGATATAAATGATGTTTGAGCGGTTTTCCCTTTTCTAAGCTTTCAAAAATTCCCAAACACTCTTCTTTTTCCCGAAATTACAAACCTTATTCTCACAGTGCTTATAGTATCTCCGTCCTACAATCATGGTGATTTTCAGCCCTGTTGCTACTCCTCATGCTATTCCTGGTGAGAACATTACTCTCAACTCTGAAATCACCATTCGACCCAACAATTACCTCATAAACACTGATATCCCTACGAGCAAAGCAAACCAGGGATATGAACCTATGGTGGCCTTTATCACTTCTCATCCCTGTTTGTGTGTCTTTCTGTTCATCCTCTATTCATCTTTCCAAACATTGTTGGAGAGATGTGGTATACTGCAAGGTATCACCCTGCTGAGGAACTTATAACCTGTTCCCGTCTCAACAACACCATCAACATTCCCATCACTGTAAATTCTCTCAGACAAGCAATTTCCATACCCAACTTGGCCCCATTTCAACCTTTTGCTACAATGAATCAAGTTCTAGAGGTTCTGCCCCTGATTAGCTACAATGAAGCTGTTTCCCATGGTCAGTATAAGTTGTCTGTGCTGAGACACCCATGGAAGAATTTGGCCAGTGTGATCATTAGATGCTTTAGTTACAAGTCTGGCAGCCATGACCAAATAAACCAGTCTGAGTTGATGGTTCTTCATTCTCTTGTCACAGGGAGGAATATTGACTTTGCACAAGTCATATTCTCTAAAATGGTGGATAAGATTACTATGGGCACCTCAAAGAAATCAACCAGAACCCATGTTCCCTACATCAGGTATCTCAGTTTGATTGCACTTAGAGATATTCAGTGGGAACACTATGTTGGGTTAGCTGCACACTTGCATACAATGACCATTCCTCAAATGGGAGAGAAGATATTCCATTTGATAAGGGAATTCCAAGGTCCTTCCATAACTGTACAAATGCAAGAGTTGATTGAAGTTGCTGCTGAGGAGAATGAGAATGAAGAGGAAGTGGTTGCTGAAAATCTTGAGGTTGAAGTGGCTAATGATTCTGAAACTCCTGATATAATCACTGAGCATTCTGAAGAGTCTGTGACTCATGCTCAATATGAAGCCATGGTTGAAGAAGAAAGGATGGATGAAAAGTTGATAGGTACTGGTGATCAAGAGATGATGCTTAATGCAGATGTGTTTGATGAACTAGCACAGGATGAGCCTGTTAATCCTGATGCTGAGGATGTTGATGAAGGTGATGGTGGTGCTGATTCTACTGATATTAATGATGATGATCATGCATCTGATGGTGATGCTGGTGGTATGCTTATTGAACATGGAACTCACACTTCTACATCCACCACATCCACACCCATTATGATGCCCTTAACTGAATTTCCTGTAAGTTTATCTACTTCAAGAAGATCAGGGCATCTTAGCACTCCTGCTAGGGAAGATGAGTCTGTTGATGACTCCCCTAGTAGAAATCTTGGAGTGCATATTGCTTATCCCTCTCCTGATCATTCTCAAGGATCAAGTGCCTCTGTACATAGAGCACAAGTTGGTGATGTTGAAGCTGCCATTGAAGATGTTGCTAAGGATGATGTAGTCTCTGACAGGCTGATTGAACTAATTAAGATCAGCAAAGCAAAGAAAATCTCAGGTATGCCTCTATCACTCCCTGAGGACACTCACTTGGTAGTCCCAACCAGTGAGAACCAATCCTCCATTCCAGTTGAAACACCCCCACAATTGCCAAGCTCTAGTGTACTTCCAATAGTCACTAGTTCTACTCCCTCTATCACCCATGTAGAATCAAGGTCAATGGAGATAGTGCACACTACACTTATCTCAGATGAAATGCTCATTGCACCTCTGACCTAAACTCCTATAGCTACCTCTTATGTTGAGGGGGAGCTTATGGATGTTGTTTTAACCCTTCAGCCAGTGGATGTATCTTCACAACAAGTTACATATGTATAAATGGGACTCTTGCAATATGGTTCACCCTCCCAACAGGGTGATGCCATTGAAATACAGACCTCCTCCCAAGGTCACACTGTGTCTTTACGTATAATGAGTCAGCTGATACCCTCAATAAGCTCACAATAGCTTATTGATGTAATAAGGGGAACCCAAGTGAGTTTAACCCCAACTCAATCTCACATTCTTGTACAACCTATTGATTCTATTCTTACACATACTTATACACTGTTTGTCAATACTAGTGGTATTAACCAACCATTAGCACAGGGCACACCTTCTGCTCCCAGTGATCTTAGGCTTACATACCAAAGTCTAAGTGAGGGACCCCAATCCATTCCTATTATTGGCACTGCATCTCAATCTACCCCTGTACAACCCATTCCCTCTACCTCTTTTGAATCTTCCCCCCAAATCCTTCAAAACCTACTATCTATCTCTCAAAAGATGGATAGTCTTCAAGCCTCCTTCACCTCATTCCAAACCAAAACAGAATCTCAACTCTCTCTTCTAACCCAAGAGGTTGAGTCACTCAAATCTAACCAATCCCAACCCCTACCCACCCCTGCCCCAGTTGAACTTTCTCCAATTCTTACCAAATTGGATCAACTGTTATCTCAATCCTCTCCTTCTGTTCCTACCCCAACTCCTACTATTTCAAACCAAACACTTACTTCTCTAAACCAAACCATTTCAAACCTTCTTACCCAACTTCAAACTCTAAGACCTTCCCCTCCTAACATCTCTGTCTCCAAACCTGACTCTTTTCTCAGAGTTCCTTCTCTCCTTAAAACCATAGATGATGAGGTTACCAAATTAAGCCTTTATTCTAGGCAAAAGCACATAGAAACTCTTAAAGAGTTTACCAATGTGACTGATGATGTCACTAGGCTTAGACATCTCACCTCTACCTTTATTCCATCTTTCTCACCTATCCCATCTCATCAAAGAGCCTCACCTCCACCTTTCACTCAGTCTCCTATACCTACTGCCTCTCCTTCACCCTCAACCATTTCACCCTCCACCTCTACACCTTCTCCATCTCCTTATTCCTTTTTCACTCCTGGTGCTCCTGCTAAGCCTACTGTCTTCCCTACCTTTGATGATGCCAAAAAGGGGGGAGAAGTCAGGTTCTTCAAGTTCTTCAAGCTCCTTATCTCCAGCCTCTATCAGAGCAGCATGTGATTTATATACTGCTCAGATTGAGGCTCTACAAGCAGCAGGCAGAGCAACAGAAGCATCATCCCTCAATGAAGCAGAAGTTCAAAACCAATCAACTGCTGAGGGGTAGAATCCATTTAAGGGGGAGCAACCTGCTCAAGATGAGCAGAGGCCTAAAAGAAGGCTAAAACAAAAGTCCAGAAGGAAGAGTGCCAAAAAGTCAAGGCAAGGTGAATCCTGTGCCCCAATCCAAGTACCATCAGAAGACTCTGATGATGATGATGAAGATGACTTGCCTCTGTCCTCTCTGCTCAACTTGATAAAGCAGAGTCTCTCTAAAACAGCTCCAACAGTCCAAGCTTCCTTCCCAGTACAACCGAGTCAACCATCTCCTAGCAGTACATCAAGGAGAAAAGGAAAGAAAATTATGTCTGCTGAGGAGATTGAAGCAGATGAAAGAAGAGAGGAAGAACTTTAATAAGAATATGAGAGTCTCAGAGAGTTAAGTGACTTAGCTGCTGCACTTGGCACCTCTATTGAAGAAGTTTTAAAAGCCAAGGAAAGGCATCAGGATTTCATACTCATGAAGATCTTGTTGCAATCATTGGTGCTACTGAGGATGAGCTGAGAGAGATACAAGAAGAAGAATTGATCATGATGTCATCTCAGACACATCAAGTACAAGCTGCACAACAGCAAGATGACCCTTCTGCCAAGAAAACTCTTAAAAGAGGAAAAACTCACAAGGAAGCCATTCAAGCTTTGCTCAAATTCAACTATGGAAGCATTGCTCAGCAAACTGAAAGGCAATCCAAGGAGTTCTGGGATAACAAGGAAAACTTGGTAAATAGAAGATGTGCAGACATCATTTCAAGGGTCACTCCTTATAGAGGTACAGATGAAGGTCCTTATCTCAGAGTAGTTAGAAGAGATGAAAGAAACACTTATGAAGATACTTATCTATATCACTGCAAACTGCTCTCCTTCTTTGAGATGATTGAGATCCTGTACCATCTCCTAAAATCCAAAAGTGAGATTATTCAAAGGTTCATGGTAAAGTTTGAATACTGGATCCGAATGTCAGTATGCTACAGGCTCTTTACACATGATCAGTTCATAGAACACATCAACTTGATTGAAGATGCCTTCAAGAAGACTTCAAAAGCTTTTGTTGCTGCTGAACAAATCATTCTCAACCCTGATCATCCATATCTTCCTGCTTATGAAAATCTAAACACTGTTCTTCCTCCCAATACTCGTCTTGAAATGTTCAGGTACATAATTGAACCTGAAAAGGGAATGTTCTTCATGAACATAGCTGGTAATTGGAGATTTCTGAGAGAATCTGAGATAGGTAAAGCTCAAAAAGAACTTATATTTCATGCTGTGATAGCCATAAGAGATTTGACAGGAAGTGAGCACTTTGAACAATTGATAAAATCAAGAGCTGATCAACTTCTAGCTGAAAATCCACAGATCAGAACTTTTGAAGTCAAAGAAGAACCATGGTGGGAAGACAACTGATACTTCATAACTAGACTAGTTGTATTTTCAATTCCTAGAATAGTTCAACTTCTGTACTTAGTTTAAACTCTCAGTTTGTTTACTCTGTACAAACTCTTCTGTAATTATTTGTTTTGTAATCAAGCTTGAAACTTTGATCATGGACTACTTAGCTAAGCTGCTAGTATAGATGATTCTTAGTAGATAGCTCTCCTAGTGTAGATATAGAAAATCAAAAATCCTAAAAACAGAAAAAGGATAGAAAAGATACCACAAAAACATAACAATGGTACTTCATAAATGAAAAGATTCCCAAAAATAGAATATCAGGGAACATATTTTAAAGAGTTACCAAAAACAGATAGATAGGTAACCAAAATGCACTTAAAAGTTTTATCTTTACAAATCCGAGTCAAACTGATTCTTCTTAAACCAGATAAGGTTTTGTCATCATCAAATAGGAGGAGATTGTTGGGGAGATAATAATATCAAACCTAAATCAAACCTGTATATTAATTAAAATAGGATTTGATATTAACAAAATCACATATTCAGTTTTGGACTTAGATTAATGAAAAACATGTGTTGTTTTTCATATTAGACTTAAAGAAATTTGTAAGTAAGAAATGTCAGCTGAAGAACAAAAGTGTCAGCTGGACACTGAGTATCAGCCTAAGGACCATATTCAGCAAGATCAGCTGAGAGGAAAAGATCAGTCAAGAAGCATCAGCTGAGCATCTACATTGGATCAGCTGATGGTCCAAAACCATCAGCTAAGGAAAGCTTCAAGATCAGCTGAGCAGTCAAGGATCAGCTGACACAATCACATTGATCAGCTGATGCCTCCCATCTGTCAGATAAGGTATTCATTACTTTTCCAATCTCTTCTTCATAAGCTGATCATACTCAAATGATTAACTAAGCCTGTAGGATCAGCTGATAGTTTAATATAATCAGTTTATTAGCTGTACTCTGATTTGTATTATTAGCTGAGCAATTTGATCAGCTGAGCAAATCTGAGTAGCTGAGTCTTTCACATTTATCCTTAGCTGAGCAAAACTATGTTTGCAGTTCAGTGTCTGTTAGCTGAGTCTTTACACGATATCTCAGTTAATAGTTTTTCATTATAAAATTTTCTTTAGTCAAAGGCAAAACATGTGTTGTTCATTTTATGCCTTAGATCTTTCTTTTTAAAAGTACTTAGCACTTTTTGTATCTGCAAAGAGACAAAAAGGATAGATCTTTATCCTCTGGAAAAGGAAAAAGATACTTTAGAAGAGAAAATCTCGAAGATCTTTATCCTCCGACTTTTTCACCACCATAACTCCAGAAAACTTCCATTAAACATCCAGGGAGCTTGGGGCATGATCTTGGAGCATTGGAGCTTAATTTTGAAAATTAAAGTGAAGCTTTCGGCTAGAACAATTCGGCTTTTACGGTTTTCTTCATTCTTGTTCATCATGTTTCTTTTTATGAATGATTTCCATGTTGGATTATGTGCAGAGATAACTAATGGGCATATTGTATCCAATGTTATAAGAGACTAAAGGGTCATACTGCTATACACCCAATACGGAACAGTTGGATTTCACCATTTAATCTGTATGGAAATAATTAATCAGTTAGATTAATTATTAAAGAGATAAAGAAAATAATTAATCAGTTAGAATAATTATTATAGAGAGAAGTAAATAAATAATCAGTTTGTATTAATTATTAGAAAGGAAATAAATAATAAATAGTTATTTATTATTTAGGGAGAATTAAATATTTAGTTTTAATATTTAACGGACCAGTTAATTAATTAACTAGTAAAGTCCAGCGGGTCAAAGTGAAGATGTTGAAAGTTTAATAAAAACCAGTGGGCTTTTAATTAAACGAGCTTAGGTCCATCTAATCCCTATAAATATATCCTAAAGCCTTAAGGATTAGTTAGAAGACACAAGGGATTAAGGGATAGAACCCTAGCCACCATACCAACTCACTCTCTCAATCTCGGCTCTCTCTCTCTCTTGGTCGCACTCTCTCTCGTCGCAAGCTCTCTCTCGGTTCTCTTCTCTCACATCGAAACCGAAAGGCAAAAACACAAAGGTGTTTTTTGTGACTTGGTGATTACGCAAGAACACACACACACTCTCGGTTTTGAGTGTTGATCGTTTGGTGATCCAGGAGCGGTCTAGCAGCCAGTTCCAAGGAGCTGCAGTAGTGGTGGACTGTCTTTAGCAATCCTAAAGTTTTCTGATCAGGTATATTATTATAACCTTTTTTTTATGGATTGTTATGCAAGAAACTATGTTTTGATCATTAGATTAAAGATCCTAACCCTTTTTGGGGTTTAGAGGGTTGTGTTCAATCCGGTTTCGCTTTTAGGATTGAACCAGTAGAATCAAACCCAGGATTGACCGGTTTTGAGTCATGTGGTGGTTTGGTCAGGTTCAAAACCCTTCTATCTGTTTCTAGATTTATGGTTTTTGTTCTTGATCTTATTTTTGTTATCATCTTTTTCGAAAATCAAGAAGGTATCAAAAACAGTTAGTTTAATCCTATTAATCAGAAAGTTCAAACAGTTAGTTTGAATGGTTAAAAGGTTTATGATTTTTAAATATAGAATAAGATTGATCAAGAATATTAAACAGTTTGTTTAATTAGTCAAACCTAGATAATCTAGTTAGTTGGTTTGTTTGATAGTTAATATGATCTTCTTCATCTTGTTTCTTCTCCTCAATTTTTCGAAAACCATAATGTGGTAAAAACAAGTTTTCTGTTTTTATACAGATAATAAAATGTTTGATTTTAACCAGTTAGGTTTAAACCAGGTTTGTGTTTAAACGGTTAAAAAAAGATAAAACTTTTTATCTAAAACTTTATCTTAACCAGTATTTTTGAACTTTTGTTTAAAGAGGTTGAAATCAAGTTTTACGATAATTAATTATTAATAAAACAAGTTTTGTTAATATTAATAATTAATTGTTTTTGGTTTTTGAATTAAATCCAGTTTTTTTAATCAGTATATTAAAACAGTTAGTTTTAATAGGTTAAAAAGGATTTAAAATATTTTGTTAAATCGGAAAACACAAACTGAAACCATGACCATAACTGTTAGCGGCACTAAAAGAGGTTTAGCGGCGCTAAGAGGAGTTAGCGGCGCTAAGCCCAGTAAACTGCGGCCCAGTGATATCGGCCCAAGATAGCGGCGCTAAGGCCAGATGGGCCTCGTGACAGTCGTTAGCGGCGCTAAGCCCTAATGGGTTTTGGCCCAAAGGGTTTTGGCTCAAGGAAGTTTTTCGGATCAAAAGGATCTCGGTCCAGTGGGTTCTCGGCCCAAGGAGGATCTCGGTCTGGTGGGTTCTCGGCCCAAGAGGGTCTTCGCCCAGTGGGTCTCTCGGGTTGACAGGAGATATAAGCCCAAATGGTTTTTCCGGACTAATACAAAAGGAATTATTAATTTTGGTTTTTAAAATTAATAAGGCGTTATATAAACTAGTGTTATATATTTTAATTAGTTTAGTTAAAATATATATATTTTAAACTTTTATTTATTATGACTAGTTTAAGTCATTTTTGAATAAAGTCTAAAAGGATAAAGTTTATATAATATTAATGGAGAAACAAATAATATTTAAATGACCAAAAGGTTGTCGGTTTTAAGTTTTTGGAAAATTAGTAATAAAACTCGACGTGAGGTTTTCATTCAAGTTTTGAATAAAATCAAGTTTTTAAGTTTTGTTGAAAAACTATTTTGGTCAAATAAATTAGAAGATCATAATTCTCATTTTTGGTTAATAGGTATTAATCAAAGGGTAAATGAGAAAGTTTAAACAAATCAGGTTGTGTGCTTAACAGCACAGTTTATTGTTTATATATTATAACTGCGTGGTTGACTTTTATATATATGGTGCTTATATATAATTGCGTGGTTGTGATACATATAGCTATAGTTTTGCCGACTTAGGACTCGTTTTTCTTATTCTTCTTTTTTTGGCTTCAGGAAGGCCTGCGTGCCAATTACAATCCCTTTCTTACTTGTAATATTGTACTGGTTCGGGGAGGTCTGCGTGCCACTTACAACCTCATTCAATATTGTATTTGTAATAGATTAGTAGTAGTTTAATCCCTCAACCAAGATGGACTCGAAGAAGATGACGACGTAAATGGTGTTCTATACGCGAAGAACGGACACTTCGGGGAGGTGTCAAGGCTAGTGGGAGCAACATATCAAGAAAGGCGAATCCAAGTCACTTTGTCCTTAAGTTTGACCTTAGGATTAGTTGGCAAAACTATAGGGTTTTATATGCTTACTATTATTATCTGCGTGGTTGTGTTTCTTTTATTTACTGCTTTTCATATAGATTTGCGACATTTATATGATGCTAAATAAAAAGAGATTTAATAACAGGCTGTTATTAAACAGTGAAAAATCACGCGCTTTATGAAAAACTAGAATACGACTACAGGTTGCTAGTCGTGTTAGTTAAATTTTTATAAATTTAAAGTTTTGTCAAGGTTATAAGTTTGGAACTTATAAAAACCGTTTTGTGCACCTAGTTTAGGTACACATTTAAATCATATTTTTAAAACAATTAGTTTTAAAAAAAATTCAAAAACTGGAAAATTAAGTTTTTCATTGAACTTAATTAAAACCCAAGAAAAATCTTAGATCGGTGTGCTACCCACCTAATGGTACACCTTGACTGTTAAACAGTACTCGGGTGTCGGAAGTGCCCAAACCTTGGGCATCCGGGTTCAAACCATTGCGGGAAAGGGAATGAAAGATTCTGCGATAATCGGGAGTCCCGGCCAGAATTAATGTTGTCTTAGGTGGTGCGATCTATTTTGGTGATAATCGGGAGTCCCGGCCCAAAAAGCACTAGAGTAGAGTTAAACATACTAGACTGGGTCTAAGTGCTCTACGAGGTTCTAGGAGTCGTATCAGTTAGGTACGATTGGTACAGGGTGTTACCTACCAGAAATAGCATGACTTAGCGGGAAGTGCCCAAACCTTGCGTCAAGTATGTGAAATATGGGTCCTAGGTCTAATATATATTATTTATGGGTTTGATGATATATGATTAGAAAGTATATTTGCAATTACTAATTAAACCGGGTTATAATTTGTAGATGGCAACCAACGTTACTAGTACCAACAACCTCTTTCTCCGCTCCATTCTTGAAAAGGACAAGCTGGTCGGTCCTAACTTTCTCGCGTGGGAGAGAAATCTCCGGATCGTGCTTAGTCACGAGAGAAAGTGGTATGTCCTAGAACAACCTCTAGGAAATCCTCCTGCCAGTAACGCTAGGGCAGAAGTCAGGGAGGATTTTCAGAAGCGCTCCAATGACGCCCTAGACGCCAGCTGCCTCATGCTCGCAACTATGAGTTCAGAGTTGCAGTCGAGCATGATGGAGACTCCTGCCTATGACATGATCCACCAGCTGAGGGACATGTTCCAGGAGCAAGCTCGCACAGAGCGTTATGATGCCACCAGGGCATTTAACTGGTGCAAGATGGCTAAGGGGACCTCGGTCAGTAACCACGTCATGAAAATGAAAGGTACATGGACCACCTAGAGCGACTTGGGCACCCAGTTCCATTACAGCTAGCAACGGATACGATACTCAACTCGTTTTCGGATGACTATAAGCCTTTTATAGTCAACTACAACCTGAACAGCATGGAGAAATCCGTGGCTGAGTTACACTCAATGCTCAAGACTGCTGAGCAAAGTATCGGGACCATGTCCAAGGACATCCTCATGGTGGGTCATGGCGGGCATAAGAAGAGGAAGGGGCGCAACGGAAAGGGAAAGGGCAAGGCCCAACCCAGCCAGAGTGCACCCAGGGCTAATAACGACAACAAGGGCAAGAAGCCGAAGCCGAACAAAGCAAGAACCGAGAATCGGTGCTTCAAGTGCGGTGAGGTCAGGCATTGGAAAAGAGATTGCCCGAAGGGTCACGAGGCAGGTGGCAAGGCTGGCACCTCAGGTATCGTGTAAACTGCTTCTTTTGTCACTTTCCTCTTGTAAAAGTTTTTACGAGTATTCTAATATCTTGCAATCGTTTATTGCGGGAGGGGATGGAAAGTGATGCGGCCCGGCATAGAGAAGATCCCGCGTGCAACCTACGGATATTATAATAATTTTATTTCCTAGTTTATTAAATTTTTAAGTTTATTTGAACATTTTTTAACTTGATTGTTTATGGAAACCTTCGGTTTAAGTTTTATGGAAATTTAATTACTTAGTTAATATCCGTGCACGTGTTCTTATTTTATGAATCAGGATTAGTCCAGTTGTGACTAAAAGAGAACAAATAAGTCAAGTCTTGACTTGTTTGGTGATTCATTATGATCTTATGTTATGATTTGTTGTAGTTATATAAATGTTGGCTCCAATCTTCAAACGCTTAAATAAACAAGTGTTGTTTATAAAATTAGATAGTTTTTCTAATTCAATAAGTGTTTGAGTTATTTGTTGTGAAAAGTGAATGTTCAAAGTCTTGAACTAAATGAAATAATAATAATTATTTCTAAGTGTAAATAGTTTTTGATAAAACATTTAAGAAAGTATAAAAGTGATTATGGTAGTCACTATAATCAAGGAATTTTGTACTAAATGTTTTAAAAGGGAAAGAAATTTAGAATGCCTTCACAAGTGTTCTGCACTTATAGCAAGTTTAATGAAACCACTTTCTGTAACTAGAAAGATGGATATATAGAGATCCAAGTTCTTGGTTTCATAAAAACAAATTTCTTACAAAAACTAAATTCTTTAAAACATGTGTTTGGAACATAAGTTTTAGACATGATAGTCAAGTATTGACTAAGGCCTAAAAGGATGTTTTAAAGTAATGCACTTCTTCATAAAAGACAGTAGGAGCATCTGACTAATGTATTTATCAGAGTTACTAAAAGTTTGTTTTTTTAACCAGTGAGATAAATACAAGTTTTGAACTTCTAGAGTATGTAATTATCGGATGTTTGTAGAAGCTATCTAAAATAGTAAGTTCTTGAGAAAGAACAAATCCGAGGAATGCATGATTTATTGAGAGGTACTCAATAAAGATATCATTGCAAGATTTCAAGTCAAGTTATGACTTGAAATTATATACGTTCTGAAATGTTCAGTAAGTCAGCTTAATCAAATCTGTTGGTTGGTTAACGTTAGAAATGATAAAATAGAATGTTCTCTAACATTCTTAGTAGTGATATTAGATTAGTGTTGGCATACACAGAGAATCTAATCTCAAGTTTCTTACAAGTAGATGTAAGAAGGTTTATCATTTCAAAAGGGGTAATAAGATCCAGTATATCTACAAATTTAATTAAAGTCTTAATTACAGGGAGGTCATTTTATAAAATTAGAAACTTTGGAGTTATTTCCAGTTTCTCCAAGTTTAAGGAATTTTATAAAATAAGTAAGTCTAGAGCTGTTCTTAGGTTGCAAGAACGATTTCTAGCAAAATCAAGAAAGAGTACTTCAAGGTACTAGTCTTGAGTTTTAGGTTTATAACCATATTTTTTTTCTTTGTAATTTGTGATAAGTTACAATGCAAAATAATAAGTAATTCAGATTTACACCGTGAATCGAGTCAATGAAATGGTAGAAATTATACATCTTTATTCCAGGGTGGAATATGGGAGGGTGTAGAAATTAGTTTCATTGTTCTTCACAACTTTGTATGTTTTGGTTTATCCAGGAATAAACTAGGTTTATTCAAAATATTATCCGTGACTACTTATCGTGGTGGGAACTATGATAGGGCTATAAAGTCATCGTAATTTTGGGGTAGATTCGAGAGTTTGTAGAATATAGCTGCAAAAGTTTTTGCGGACCAAAATTGACGGATATTCGTTAGAGTTACGAATATTGGATTGACCCACTGTGAAGAATACTTCGTGGATTCATGTCAAAAGTATTTATCACATAGGTTATTCTTAAGCCTGAGGTATTTGGTTTGGGATGCGGTAACTGTTGTCTTCTTAGCGCGTTCTAACGCCACGCCGTAACAGGGTGGTCATAAGGGGCGTGTCTAGATTCAGTGGGAGCCGTATTTCCAAATGCGAATATGCAAGATGGTAATTGCACCTTCTTTTTAGAAGAGATATTTCCGGGCCCCTTGACTGATTATAGAAACTGGTAAGAGCACGGCCGTGCCCAAACGAACTGATCTGTTTTTTGTAGTTTATCACGCAGTTTTGAAATCAAGTATGTCATGAACAAATTTTTGAGTCTCTGAGTTGACCTTCTACATGCTCAAGCTCGAAATTGAAATATAGCGCTGCAAGGGACAAACCTATATATATGCAAGTTTGTATATATAAAAACGTACACATTCATAAACAGGGAGTTTTATGATAGTCTAGTTTATAAACAGTTAATTTATAACAGGTTACTTCTAAGCAGGTTGCTTATGAAGTTTTATCACAAGTTACTTTGGGGTATAAGAGTTCTTATAACCTGGTTATCCTAAGTATCTGGCTAGGGACCTCATTAGGCTAACAATGTGCAGTAACTATTACTTATCTTGCACACGTGGGAGTCTGTTGGATTATGTGCAGAGATAATTAATGGGCATATTGTATCGAATGTTATAAGAGACTAAAGGGTCACACTGCTACACACCCAATACGGAACAGTTGGATTTCACCATTTAATCTGTGTGGAAATAATTAATCAGTTAGATTAATTATTAAAGAGAAAAAGAAAATAATTAATCAGTTAGATTAATTATTATAGAGAGAAGTAAATAAATAATCTGTTTGTATTAATTATTAGAAAGGAAATAAATAATAAATAGTTATTTATTATTTAGAGAGAATTAAATATTAAGTTTTAATATTTAACGGACCAGTTAATTAATTAACTAGTAAAGTCCAGGGGGTCAAAGTGAAGAGGTTGAAAGTTTAATTAAAACCAGTGGGCTTTTAATTAAACGGGCTTAGGTCCATCTAATCCTTATAAATATATCCTAAAGCCTTAAGGATTAGTTAGAAGACACAAGGGATTAAGGGATAGAACCCTAGCCACCATACCAACTCACTCTCTCAATCTCGGCTCTCTCTCTCTTGGTCGCACTCTCTCTCGTCGCAAGCTCTCTCTCTGTTCTCTTCTCTCACGTCAAAACCCAAAGGCAAAAACACAAAGGTGTTTTTTGCGACTTGGTGATTACGCAAGAACACACACACACTCTCGGTTTTGAGTGTTGATCGTTTGGTGATCCAGGAGCGGTCTAGCAGCCAATTCTAAGGAGGTGCAGTAGTAGTGTACTGTCTTTAGCAATCCTAAAGTTTTCTGATCAGGTATATTGTTATAACCTTTTTTTATGGATTGTTATGCAAGAAACTATGTTTTGATCATTAGATTAAAGATCCTAACCCTTTTTTGGGTTTAGAGGGTTGTGTTCAATCCGGTTCCGCTTTTAGGATTGAACCAGTAGAATCAAACCCAGGATTGACCAGTTTTGAGTCATGTGGTGGTTTGGTCAGGTTCAAAACCCTTCATTCTAGAGATTAGTTATGATTGTTCTTGGCTAAAACTTATGTTTTCCTCCCTAGAGGAGATGAAACTCATGTAATGGTGATTTAATTCATGGCTTTGATACTTTAATTCATGTTTAATTCAAGTTTAACTTAATCTTAGTTCATCCATGCTTCATAATCTGTTTTGGTTGTTTATAATCTGAGTTTTGTGTTTTAAAAAACCATTTAATTTATAAAGTTTTGATCTTGATTGTCTAGGACCAATAGATGATTAAAGAGATAGTGATTGATCAAATCCTAGTGTTAAGCAACTTTAAATAGATGATTTTGCATGTGATTAAACATATAATGACCCTTTATGTGTTAATGATGTTTTGTTGATCATATGAAACATTAAAGGTTGAGTCTTTACTTGGTAATCGAATTAATTGGCTAATTATCCCTTTTAATCGCGCTTTTGACCATAAAGGTTGTTAATTGGTATAATTAGACGGTTAGAACCAGTCCAAGGTTTTAACTAATTTAGAAATCGATGCATGAATGTTTAAAGTGTCTTTAGTTTATCTTGCCATGAATTAATTGCCATGAAAAGAGTGGAATTGAATCTAAGGATGGAACATCTTCATTATATATTTAATTAATTCTCCGAGTTATTCGTTTTCTTATCTTTTTTGTATGCTTTAATGGATTTCTAGGTTTTGTAGTGGCTTAGTTGGTTGAAAGTTCCCAACTTTATCATAAGTCCCCCCTTTTAATTGCTTAATTTATTTTCTTGTCCTTAGTTTAGATTTATTTGCTTTCTAGTTTAGATTAGTTTAGTTGCGTTTAATATTTAAATCATTATAATTTTATCAAATCATATCCGTTCCCCAAGAGTTCGACACCCATGCTTACTAATTATACTATAAAAACTGATTAGGTACACTTGCCTATTCGTGTCGTTTTTTGTACAATTTAACACGGAATTTATAAATAAAAAACTAGTACGTAAAACGCACATCACTAGTCCAAGTATGCTTATGATATTCTTGAACGAGTGGGTCTACTTGATGCTAAACCAGTCACTACTCCTCTTGCCTCCAACACGGCTTTTGTATCACACGGCGATCCTTACTCCGATCCTTCGCACTATCCCTCTCTTGTTGGAGCCCTTCAATATCTAACGATTACTCGTCCAGATATTTCCTATGCTGTCAATCAAGTTAGCCAGTTTCTTCAAGCTCCAACCACTTCTCATTATCAGGCAGTTAAGCGCCTTCTCCGCTACATCAAAGGAACCCTCTCATTTGGTCTCTCTTTTTCTAAGCCGGCGTCTACTACTATTGTGGGCTACTCGGATGCTGACTGGGCCAGGTGTCTGGAGACCCGTCAGTCCACTCACGGTTACTCGATATTTCTTGGGGGCAATCTCGTATCCTGGAGTGCCAAGAAACAACCAACCGTTTCTCGCTCCAGTTGTGAATCTGAATATCGAGCAATGGCTAACACTGCTGCTAAAATCATTTGGATCACTCATTTGTTACGAGAGCTTCATGCGCTTCCACCGGATCGCCCGACATTGCTATGTGATAATCAGAGTGCCCTTTTTCTTACTCAAAATCCGGTTTCTCACAAACGTGCCAAACATATTGATCTTGACTACCACTTTATTTGGGAACTTGTGTCATCTGGGAAGCTTCGTACTGAGTTTGTTCCTACCAAGCTTCAGGTGGCTGATATTTTTACAAAAAGCTTGCCGCGCCATCAATTTGAGTTCTTTCGAAATATGCTTCGCATTGGTCCGCCACCGTTTCGCTTGAGGGGGGATATCAGACATACTTAATATATATATATATGTATAAGTTTAGAATTATAGATGTATTTCTTTATTTCTTAAAGGGTGTATTGTGTAATTCTTTTGTATTTATATCAGCTTTCTCTCCACCGATTGGGTGTGAGAAGTTATTGATTCGTATAGACCCGTACACGTACGAGTAAAGTAAACTTGAGTTATATATCAAAATCAAAGAACAAATAAATTGTTACTCTCTTAAAAAATCCCGTACACGAAAGTACCGAAACACCTTTCGTGGTACCTTTGAATCATTTATGTTATATCAAGGCTCTTTGCACTCACTTTGGCCATTAGGTATGAGATACATACCCATTTCGATATAAAATGTAATCATTCACACATGCATGGATTTTTTTCTCCTCTAAAACCTAACTCACATATGTAAAAAAGTCCTTAAAGATAGAAGCTAGAGTTAGCAAAGATCTTTGGAAGATGTTAAGCAATGCATTAAAGAATTTTTATGGACCACCCACTTGTTGTATTTAAATGTAAAATAATGACAATGAAAGAAAGTTGTAAATAATTTTGATATTCTTTATAAAGCTCTTGGTGTGATTCATCTAACAAGCTATACAGAGTTTCTATATAATTATCAAAGGCATATGAAGATTCACCACTTGTCTTTCAATTATCAGCCTATGTACTTTGACCTACGTTATTTAACATCTCGTCGACATTATCATCATTATCTTATATATCAATTGACAAAAAATTTAGGCAAATTATCATGAAAAGTTGAAGGGTTTTTTGGTAATTTATTAAAATATCATGAGAATTTGATAATATCATGATATTTTGTTTCTAATCATATTGATGTCATTGGAAGGTGTGGGATGTATGTTTTTTTATTTCCTAATTATCTATTTAACTATATTTATTATGTTTTTGTATAACAAAGAATAAATATTTAAAGGTACTTAATTTCTAGAATATACATCTAATCTCTTAGTTATCGATAAATAAATGTAATTATTTAAGAAAATTACATGATGAAAAAATATATAACTTAAGTTGCTTAATAATTGAAAAAAGAATTCAATATTTTTTGTGAAACAACAAACAAAATATTCTTACTATTACATTATTATACTAGACTAGATTAGATGTTTGTGTAATTCATGGGTTAATTTTAATAAAAGTTATAAATATTAAAAATTAATAAAAAGATATTAAATGAAATGCAAAATAAATGAAAGTTTAAATAAATGATGATAGACAGCGCAACACCCATACCAGCGGTGGAAGCGTTGAAGCAATGTCGAAGGCAGACGTAACGATGGATATGTGATGTTACGATACGAATAACATAATTGTTTTTTTATTATAATCATCGATCATTATTCTTGCAATTTGGACAATAAGCTAGGTGAAGCTTTTATCTCGAATAATAAAATTAAAAAAATAGTTAAATATGATATTCTAAAATGTTAGAAAGGTCAAAGATGCTATTTGATATATGTTAGCCTTTTATTTATATTAGAAGATCTTATTTAAAAAACATATCAGATACATATATAAAGCAAACGTATTATTTTGTTTTCTTCCTGACGCAACGCTCGGGCTAAAGAAAACTCGTTTATATCAATCACCCACCCTACATCAAATGGTATATTGTTATCACTATAATCTGAAACATCCTATGATTCTCCATGATATATCCACTTGTCATAACTAAGGTAGTGTTTGGTTGGATGAATTCCTTAAGAGTTTTTAGGAATTGTAATCCAATTCCAACAAATTACTTAATCTGATTCAAAAATGAGGAAGGAAAATGAATCCTAAATGATCAAAAAATTCCACCATGAGGGATTTTAAATTCCATCCAACCTTGGATGGAATTCACTTTTCTTCCATCTTCCACAGTAAGCTACTCACCAACACAACTTCACCTCCTTCACTCGCTGCCGTTCACAAATTCTTATCACTAGAATCGTCGTCGTGAGAACCATCGTCATTGTTGTTCCCAGCGTGAGAACCATCGTCATTGGTGCCGTTTCTAACTCGAATCGCCGTCGTGATAACTTCGGATATGTTGCCGCCCCAAACCCTTCTTCTTCATAGGTCGTCGTTCCCAACTCCTCGTTGTCCGAATTCTCCTTCAGCTCCGGCCACCAACCCTTCTTCTTCACAGGTCGGTTAGGCTAGTGAGGTGTGGCACTGGTGGCGATTAGGGCTCGGTTAGCGCGATTGTGGTGCTTAGGGCTTCGATGGTGGCGAAGACGATGGTTTGGGCTTCAATTAGGGTTGCAGTATTTACAATGATAAGGGTGGGGGTCGTGGGTGGTGGTTGTGGGTTGTGGAAATTTTGGGTGGTGGCATAAGGTGGCGGGGGAGGTGTATAAATTACAATTATATTTCTATTTTTTATAACCAAACACAATAGGTAAGGATTTTAAATTCCAAATCAAATTCCTTCACATTCCAATTCCTTCCTAGATTCCAATTCTATTGGAAAACATTATGTGAACCAAACACTACCGAACAGAAATCATTTGCATCAAATGACTCTTTTTTTCATGGTATGCAAATTTAAGGAAAAGTGTTAACTTAAACATACGAAAAAACAAAAAAGGAAAAAAGAACAATGTATATTCAAAGAATTCAAACAAACGGATTATAAATGGCGTTTCTTGTATAATATGTAAGTTAACTTGAACAAATAAAATTCAAATAGCGCTTAAGCATTTTATCGAACAGGTTGTATGCCTAACAAGTTGTCACATAAACATGCTTAATTCAATGTGTTAACTCAAATCCAGGATGCTCACTTGTGATCAAACAAATTAGTTATCAGGATTACTTGGAATTGTAGAAACAAGTACGCTAATCAAAAGATAAATCTCAAGAACAAATGAAAGTCAAGATGAGGTCCGCGATGATTCAAGGTTTCTCGAAAAATTATCAATTCAAGGTTGTGAGAGGTTGATTCCATAGTCGGGGAGTGTTTGATGGGGTTTAACGAAAAAACAAGACTAAGGATGGGGTGGAACTCGTCAATGGTAGCAAGTCAAAGAAAGAAGCCGATAAAGCAGAGTCCAAATCACAAATCACAATGGTTGTAATTCATAACTTGTTACCTTCTGTAACGACCCAAAACGACGATGCATGCTCGTCTTGTGTCTGCCTTGCTGCGAGCTTATGTTTGGCCGGCTCTTGTGGTTGTAACGAGCATACAAACTCGTTATGCTTTTTTTATTTTCTCAAGCAATAGAAATCGGGATAAATTCGGTGTGAGTTTAGGGATGGTAGTAATGAGTGTTATTACTATCACTGATTTATTGATAAGTTAGTGATCTCTTGGAATTATGATATTCTCCAAGACTAACAATGGGTACATTTTATTTATTGTGTAGTGTTTAAATATCTGAGTTAGTTTGGTTTGTGTAGGTTTATTTGTTGCTGGGCATGTGAAGGTTGGAAGTGGGTTGCTGGGCTCGTGGAGGTTGAAAGGTTAAGAGTTGGGCTTTGAAGAAGGTGGGCTTGAGACCGGGTAGAGGACCGGGTCGGGTGCACACCTAGTGCGGATGTGATATGGGTTCTCTCCCTTAGCTGCCTTGAGTTTAGATGTGTTACATGTCTTGTGTAATACGTTTTTTCAAAGTTTTATAGATACTCTCTCTTCCTTAGTGACAAGTTCATATGTTCAGTTTTACAATCAGTTTAGGGTTTATGACTTATAGTTTCGTATGAGATTGTTTGTTTTGTTCAAATTTGTTCTTCGTGTAAGAGCGTCTGTGTTGATTTGTATTCCACATCATTTGTTCTTTGATCACATATTGTGATTCTGTTGTTGCTGTGTTAGTATCGTTGAGTTCAAGGTTTTTAACATGATCTTGTGATAGTTGTTAAAGCATGGTGATATCGCATTTATTGTCTATATATTTTACATGATA
This sequence comes from Pulicaria dysenterica, assembly GCA_947179395.2. NCBI lineage: Eukaryota > Viridiplantae > Streptophyta > Magnoliopsida > Asterales > Asteraceae > Pulicaria > Pulicaria dysenterica. The sequence goes on along the minus strand of OX359290.1, from coordinate 20,436,305 downwards.
TTTGTGTATTTTTAGCCTAATATTGTTTAAAATATGTCAAAAAGGTACTTATAACCTTTGTTTATCATTTTTAGGTTCAAAATACAAGAGTTGAAAAGTTTTGAAGCTTAAACGAGATAAAACGAAGAAAATGAGAAAAGTTGTCCGCTCCGACACACCTCCACTGTTTTGATCATATCTCACTCATACGAACTCGGATTGAGGTGATTCAAACGGCCACGGAAACTAGACTCAGAGGGCTACAATTTCGTATTTATGACCATCTCCAAAAGTCGAAGGATCACGGCGCGATTGGGGGTAGAGATCGCGGCGCGATCGGACAGATAAGTCCGAAAATTCAAATTTTAAGCTCAGCGAGCTGATCGGCATAAATTCAGAGATCGCGGCTCGATTTCGTGAATGATCACGATGAAATCCTCCAGTTTACAGACTATATATTGATTTAAATGCTTCATTCGGGATTTAGTTTTTCGATCCGACTTTTCACCATCATTAACCTCTGGAAACTCCATAAAAACACCATGAAGCAAATGGGAACATAGCTCGGAGCATTGGGGCTTGGATTGAAGATAAAATTGAAGATCAAGACCCGGAACATTCGGCTTTTACGGTTTTATTCATTCTTGTTCATCATTTTTCTTTGTTTGAATAATTTCCAGAGCTTTAGCATGCTTGTTCTAGGCTAGACTTCTGATTTTCCTCCCTAGAGGAGATGAACTTTGATTAAGGTTGATTAAATTCATGGTTTTGATGATTCATGTTTAATTCAACTATTGTTTAATCTATGTTCATGTATGTTTTAGGATCTACTTTTGTGACGTTTATAGGCTGAGTTTTTATAGAGTTGATGACCATTCTCTTTATTTAAACTTGAATCATGAATATCTATGATCATTAGGGTTCATGACTAGTGATTAATCAAATCCTAGGGTTAAACATCTAAAAGATAAAAACTTTAATATGTATTCTTACATGTAATAGGCCATTATATGTTAGTCCAGTCATTTGTTGATGATACAATCATTAAAGGTTAGAGCTTTACTTGTTAATCGAATTAATTTGCTAATTATATTTCTTAATCACGCTTTTGACCATAAAGGTTATTAAGTAGGGTAATTAGACGGTTATAATTGGACCAAGGTTTTAACTATTATAGAAATCGGCACATGAATGTTTAAGTATCATTTAACTTTTATTACCATGAATCTAATTGCCATGAGAAAAGTGTAATCGAATCTAGGGAGGGAAAGCTTGCACTATATTATCTTATTTCCAAGTTACTTGCTCATTCGCTCTCTTGTTTCTTTGGTTTATTTTAGGTGCTTTCTAGGGTTGTTGGTGGTGTTAGTTGGTTGATAGCTCACTTATCCATAAAATCCCCCCTTTATTTTATTGCAAGTAGTTTAGTTAGACTAATATTTAAATTAATATAATTTTATCAATTCATACCCGTTCCCCTTGAGTTCAACACCCGTACTTATTTTCTATACTATTATACGATTATGTTCACTTGCCTATTTTGTGTTATACTCGTACGTAAATAAAGACGGATTTTATAAATAAAAAACTGGTACACTTTTAGCACATCAAGTTTTTGGCGCCGCTGTCGGAGAACGGTTTCATTTGATTTAATTATATTAATTTTAGTATTAAACGATCCTTCCCGCGAGTTTGTATTCAAAGGAAGTTATTTTAGTTTTTTTTAGTTGTTTTCCCTTTCTGTTTTTAACTTTGTGGGTGTGTTGACTAGAAACCCTTACGAGACTACAACTTGTCCTCTCGGACTACCGAGGGGTTTAAAGGCTTGTTGCATGCGCTAAATGCAACCGTGATTCCTACGAAAGTGAGTTAGGTTTGTTTGTTTTCTTTTGTTTGTTTAGTTGTTAGTTTTGGTTCTTAGCCTTGATCTATCTTAACCTTTGCTCCGAGTGTTTTTCTTACAGGTGGTTATGGAGTACGAGCTCATGCTGGCATCTTGCTCAGCCTTATCTATTATTGCTCCATGTTGTGTGAATGCCCGAAGGGAGTTTTCTCTAATCTTTTTCTACCTTTGTTTTTATTTTGTCTTTATGTACAATGAGGACATTGTACAATTTAAGTGTGGGGTAGGGTGTTAGAAAAAGATTCCTAGCTTGAACTTAATTTGTCCTTGATAAAATCATGATGGTATTTGGGCTATAATCTTTAAATTTTTAATGTCATTCGAGTAGATGTTAAGTATTAGTTGAAAGTGTCAACTGTTTGATTTGTGAACAAGTTCAGAGGTTATACTTGTTATTTATGCATAGTATTTTGTGGTTTTTCACCGTTCTAAAGAAATTTCTATTTATTGTAACCAACTTTTAATTTTTAAATTTAAATAAATGGTAAAGCTTTTCTGAATCTAAGCTCGACAAAAATAGACTGAGTGTGAATTTCCTCTTTTACTAATCATGTGTTAGCTAAATTGAGAAAATCCAAAAAAAAGTGAAAATTAGAAAAGAAAAAAAAATAGAGTAGCAATAAAGCCAAAAGGCTAGTAGTATAAGTCAAACATGTGGCATTTGGGACTCGAACAAGTAAGTGTTAGTGCATGTATGTAAATCCCTAGTTCTGGTCAATCAGATATGTAATTACCTACTTGGAATGATAATACAAAGAAGTTTTGACATCTGATTTACATGTTTATTCATTCTAAGTGTTTACTTATGTTTATCTTAAGCTTACAAGTACTTAATCATGTGTTGATGTGTGTTTGGAAGGTTAAGTATAAAGTCTATTTCATCACGTGCGTGATGAAGCTCACTACGTACGTAGTGGAGCTCATTACGTGCGTAGTGAGACTAGATAATTATAATTAACTAATTAACATTAAAATTAAAATTATCTAGAACGTAAGTAAATACATTCACTACGTGCGCAGTGCACTGCATCACGTGCGTAGTGGAAGTTAATTACGGCAGAGGCGTGTTTAACTCAAATACCACATTTTTGTACGTATAAATAGCTTTAACCGCATAAGTTCGGGAAAAGGGCCTTCATAATCATTGGGAAAACCTACGAAAACGTCGACTAAGTGTTGATTTCGCATCCAAGGGCAGTCATTAAGCATTCTGTGTGAGTTCTTAGTGATTTTCTTAGCAATCTTTGTGTGTTCTTCGTGATCTCTGTGTGCCGGACACCTAAGCAGATCTTGAATCCTTAGGAGGTTTGGGAAATAGATATTCCGCACTATTTCTCATCCTAGATCAGTCCTAGCATTAGGGTGTTAGTTTAGAACCCCCCCCGGTCCTACAAAGTGGTATCAGAGCTATAACTAAAAATCACTAAGAACTCACACCCTTTGTATAGCATTAGGGTGTTAGTTTATGTCTTAGTGATTTTCTTTACTACTCCTATTTATGTTGATAATACTGCTGCCATAGCTATAACTAAAAACCCCGTACAGCACTACAAGACCAAGCACATTGGTATCAAATACCATTTTATACGGGACTGCTGGGAAAAGAAACTAATTGACGTTTTGTCTTTTCAAACTGAATTTCAAAAGGCAGACCTGTATACAAAGGCATTTGATAAACCCAGGTTTTTGTTCTTAGTGAATGAAAACGGGATGAAAACCAAGTGTGAGGTCGTCTCTGATGATGCAACTTAATGTCTTTCTCGTATATGTGCATGTGTGTCTATTTTCTGTGTGTTTATTTTCTGTGTCTGTGTGTCTCTGTTCTTGGTATTTATTTCTTTTAGTATTTTAGGGGGAGATAGGTGCAAAAAATCAGAAAAACATAGAAAATAAAAAAAAATCAGAAAAACATAGAAAATACAAAAAAATCATAAAAACATAGAAAATACAAAAAAATCAGAAAAACAATAATGAGAAGTTGATCCAACTCAAATGGAAAATGATGGTACACTGGTTTTCAATACAAAGTATGTCTAGTAAAATTAGGACTGAAGGCATGTACATATTCTTGAGAAAACTGTCTGAAAATTTGAGTCAAATCAGATAAGAAACAGATGGTGTGTAAGACATATGATGAGAGTCTAGGCTGATAAGTGGTTATGCATGTGGAAATCCATCAAAGATTCAAACTATCGAGACATTCCAAGTCTACAAGTCAATAACAGTTGAGACTAACTTAGTCTGGTGCACACACCTGTTACCATGCTAAATGTGTTAGATGACAATGAGCAAAATGCAAAAAGAGGGTGAAAAATTGACCCCAATCTGAGATGTCAAAAGAAATAGATACATTGATCTATTAGTGTTGAATTGTCAAAGAGCATAAAATGCAGTGACAAAAGCTCAACAGAAATTATCAAAAGAGGTGAAAAATTGACCTCCTTGTCAAAGAGCATAAAATGCAGTGACAAAAGCTCAACAGGAATTATCAAAAGAGGTGAAAAATTGACCTCCTTGTCAAAGAGCATAAAATGCAGTGACAAAAGCTCAACAGAAATTATCAAAAGAGGTGAAAAATTGACCTCCATGTCAAAGAGCATAAAATGCGTTGACAAAATCACAAAGCACATAAGTATGGTGGTTAGGTACTCAAGTTGTGCAACCGACTGAGTGAATCAAAACACTGTGAGATTTTGAAAGAGATAGTCTTAACCATGTACCCAGTCTAGATAATCAGAAAATGTTGAAATTAAATCTGTCATTATCTGAGGAAAGTTAGATTGACAGACAGAAATTGAGGGAGTGTGTTTATGTCTAAGGTTCTTAAATGAATGATAACTAAGTATAGATATGTTGGTACTGATTCCATCTTGGAACCTTCTCACAAAAAGATTTAATTTCAGTAATTTAATTTTTGCAAATCTCTTTAGTGTTTTCATTTCTGTCTCTTAGTTTTTAGGATTTAATTTGTTAACAGTCTGCATTTTCATTTTCTTTATAATCAGAAAAATACAAAAAGAGTGTTGGTGGTTCTAAGTTCTTTTAAATGTAATCTTTTGATATTCTTTAGGTTTTCTCTTTTCGCTTTGATGTGCTTAAATGTTTATTAGTAACCTTGAAGTTACTGACTGTTTATTGCTGAGTGCAGTACTAAAAGTATCAAGGTTCACATATGAGGATTTCATCGCGTACGTAATGGAGCCACTACGCACGGTTTACAGCGTGCGTAGTGCAGGTATGATTCTGAGCATTTTATTGACAGAACTAGGTATTAGGGGGAGTTTGTTAGTGCATGTATGTAAATCCCTAGTTCTGGTCAATCAGATATGTAATTACCTACTTGGAATGATAATACAAAGAAGTTTTGACATCTGATTTACATGTTTATTCATTCTAAGTGTTTACTTATGTTTATCTTAAGCTTACAAGTACTTAATCATGTGTTGATGTGTGTTTGGAAGGTTAAGTATAAATTCTATTTCATCACGTGCGTGATGAAGCTCACTACGTACGTAGTGGAGCTCATTACATGCGTAGTGAGACTAGATAATTATAATTAACTAATTAACATTAAAATTATCTAGAACGTACGTAAATACATTCACTACGTGCGCAGTGCACTGCATCACGTGCGTAGTGGAAGTTAATTACGGCAGAGGAGTGTTTAACTCAAATACCACATTTTTGTACGTATAAATAGCTTTAACCGCATAAGTTCGGGAAAAGGGCCTTCATAATCATTGGGAAAACCTACGAAAACGTCGACTAAGTGTTGATTTCGCATCCAAGGGCAGTCATTAAGTATTCTGTGTGAGTTCTTAGTGATTTTCTTAGCAATCTTTGTGTGTTCTTCGTGATCTCTGTGTGCCGGACACCTAAGCAGATCTTGAATCCTTAGGAGGTTTGGGAAATAGATATTCCGCACTATTTCTCATCCTAGATCAGTCCTAGCATTATAGTGTTAGTTTAGAACCCCCCCCCCCCGGTCCTACAGTAAGCTCTGAGGGGTGTTCTACACCTAATCACCTAAAGCCATAGACTTATATGAGCAAAATGGGTTCCATCGAAAGTCATAGACTTATATGAGCAAAATAATAAAAGCATGTGTCAAGTAAAATTGAGAAATATGTGATAAGTCTTGAGGTTGAGGGTTCTTAAGGGATAAATTAGCCATAAAAGATTCATTAATTAAGGGTTGGTTATTAATAAAAAGAGAAAGCATTTCAGATGGTGAGAAGTTAAGAGAGAACCACAACACGGGTATATGCATAGGTATGGGTGTAATCGATTGTTTGTTTCTAATCAAACATGTTGACATTTTTAACAGTATTTAGTATTTATGAGAATGATGTTATTTATTTGAATGCCTTAGCCTGAATAAAATTATGATTTACTTGAGGACAAGCAAAGTCAAGTGTGGGGTATTTTGATATCGCATTTATTGTCTATATATTTTACACGATATTTGGGTATTTTTAACCTAATATTGTTTAAAATATGTCAAAAAGGTTCTTATTACCTTTGTTTATCATTTTTAGGTTCAAAATACAAGAGTTGAAAAGTTTTGAAGCTTAAACGAGATAAAACGAAGAAAATGAGAAAAGTTGTCCGCTCCGACACACCTCCACTGTTTTGATCATATCTCACTCATACGAACTCGGATTGAGGTGATTCAAACGGTCACGGAAACTAGACTCAGAGGACTACAATTTCATATTTATGATCATCTCCAAAAATCGAAGGATCGCGGGGCGATTGGGGGTAGAGGTCGCGGCGTGATCGGATAGATAAGTCCGAAAATTCAAATTTTAAGCTCAGCGAGTTGATCGGGATAAATTCAGAGATCGCGGCTCGATTTCCTGAATAATAACGATGCGATCCTCCAGTTTACAGCCTATATATTGATTTAAATGCTTCATTCGGGATTTAACTTTTCAATCCGACTTTTCACCATCATTAACCTATGGAAACTCCATAATAAAACCATGAAGCATATGAGAGCATAGCTCGGAGCATTGGGGCTTGGATTGAAGATAAAATTGAAGATCAAGACCCGGAACATTCGGCTTTTACGGTTTTATTCATTCTTGTTCATCATGTTTCTTTGTTTGAATAATTTCTAAAGCTTTAGCATGTTTGTTCTAGGCTAGACTTCTGATTTTCCACCCTAAAGGAGATGAACTTTGATTAAGGTTGATTAAATTCATGGTTTTGATGCTTAATTCATGTTTAATTCAAGTATTGTTTAATCTATGTTCATGCATGTTTTAGGATATGTTTTTGTGACGTTTATAGGCTGAGTTTTTATAGAGTTGATGACCATTCTATTTATTTAAACTTGAATCATGAATATCTATGATCATTAGGGTTCATGACTAGTGATTGATCAAATCCTAGGGTTAAACATCTAAAAGATAGAAACTTTAATATGTATTTATACATGTAATAGGCCATTATATGTTAGTCCAATCATTTGTTGATCATACAATCATTAAAGGTTAGAGCTTTACTTGTTAATCGAATTAATTGGCTAATTATATTTCTTAATCACGATTTTGACCATAAAGGTTATTAAGTAGTGTAATTAGACGGTTATAACCGGACCAAGGTTTTAACTATTATAGAAATTGATACATGAATGTTTAAGTATCATTTAGCATTTATTACCATGAATCTAATTGTCATAAGAAAAGTGTAATCGAATCTAGGGAGGGAAAGCTTGCACTATATTATCTGATTTCCAAGTTCCTTGCTCATTCGCTCTCTTGTTTCTATGGTTTGTTTTAGGTGTTTTCTAGGGTTGTTGGTGGTGTTAGTTGGGTGATAGCTCACTTATCCATAAAATCCCCCCTTTATTTTATTACAAGTAGTTTAGTTAGTTTAATATTTAAATTAATATAATTTTATCAAATCATACCCGTTCCTCTTGAGTTCGACACCCGTACTTATTTTCTATACTATTATACGATTAGGTTCAATTGCCTATTTTGTGTTATAGTCGTACGTAAATAAAGACGGATTTTATAAATAAAAAACTGGTACGCTTTTAACACATCACATGGGTGTATATCAATACTACTTTATATTACATTTATATTTATTTTATTAAATTATTAAGACTACTTAAATTTAAGGAGTGCAAATAAGTATGCACAATGTACAACCTTTAAATTATCAAGACTACTTTAATCCTAACCATTATTTTATCTAAATTAATCTCATCCACTCAATATTTAACTATTTCACTCTTCTAATTTACTTGAACATTTTATTTATTTAAAATATACCCTTTCACTAATACACTCTATCAAACAAACACAATTATCTACCCACATCAACATAATTTCCAAAAATTTTATTAACTTCTTTCTCCTTATTTCATATATATAAATCTTTTTCCTTATTTTAATCTTTTTTGTTTTTTAGAATTTATTTTAAAAATTAATAAAATAATTAATACAAATATAAAAATGTAGGACCGGGGGCGGGGGTCTATTACTAAACACACCCTGATGCTAGGACTGATCTAGGACGTGAAATATCGCGGAATTATATTTCACGAACCTCCTAAGGATCTATGATCTGCTTAGGTGTCCGGCACACAGAAAAACACACAGAAAGAATAGAAGAACAAACACACAGTACCACACAGAGATGCTTTGGCTGCCTTGGAATTCGAGAATTATCACTTAGTTCGCGAGTTTCAAGGGTATATGTACGATTACGAAGGCTCACGAAGTGTCCTGGACGATTGTTTTTTCGTTAATGAGGGGTTAATCACTATTTATAGTTAGTTTTACGCGTTTTCGAATGACACAGTTCACTTCGCGCGAACTGACATTCACTTCGTGCGAAGTGACATCCACTTCTTGCGAAGTGACTTTCACTTCTTGCGAAGTGAATTTCACTTCTTGCGAAGTGAATTTCCTTATGACTAAACTTCCAAATACAAACCAAACCATGATTAAATACTTGTAAGCTTTTCATAAACACATAGTATCACTTAGAATGTATAAACATGCAAACCATTAATCAAAACACATTTAAATTAATATTTCATGTATATACTTTATTGATACGAACTAGGGATTCATAAAATATGCACCAACATACTCCCCCTAAGACCTAGTTCTATCAATAACCATTGCACTAAGCAAAAATTCCACAAAGTAAAATGCACAAAGCAAAATGCACACAGCAAAAATTTGCACAAAGCAAAATTCATAACGAATACCTTTCGTCATGCCCTTACCTGCACTACGCACGATGTGAGCTGTAACTCGTGCTTAGTGGGGTTCCATCTCGCATGTAATGAGTTTCTCATCTGTGAACCTTAATTATTGTTAGTACTGCACTCAGCAATAAACGGTCAGTAACTTCAAGATCACTTATAAACATTTAAGCAAAACACATCAAAGTAAGATGAAGGAAATGTAAACAGAGCAAACTCACCCTAATCAAAACACTAAGAATGATTAATAACATACTAGAACTCTTTTTGTATTTTTTGATTAAAAAGGAAAAAGAAAATGCAGAAGTAAACTATTAACGAATTAAATTCTAAAGAACAGAATTTAAAATACTAAGAAAATTGCAGGAATAAAATTACTGACATTAAATCTTTTTGTGAGAAGGTTCCAAGATGGAATCAGTACTAGCACATCTATACTTAGTAGTCATTTATTTCAGAACCTTGGACATAAACATATTCTCTCAAACTCTGTCTGTCAACCTAACTTTCCTCAGATAATGACAGATTTTGTTTCAACATTTTCAGATTATCTAGACTGGTTACACGGTTAAGACTATCTCTTTCAAAGTCTCACAGTATTTTGATTCACTCAGTAGGTGCACAACTTGATTACCCAACCACCATGCTTATGTGCTTTGTGATTTTGTCAACGCATTTTATGCTCTTTTGACATGGAGGTCAATTTTTCACCTCTTCTGATAATTTTGTTGAGCTTTTGTCACTGCATTTTATGCTCTTTGACAATTCAACACTAATAGATCAATATAGCTTTTGTCACTGCATTTTATGCTCTTTGACAATTCAACATTGATAGATCCTTGACATCTCAGATTGGGGTCAATTTTTCACCCTCTTTTACATTTTGCTCATAGTCATCTAAGCACATTTGGCATGGTAACAGGTGTGTGCATCAAACTAAGCTAGTCTCAACTGTTATTGACTTATAGACTTGGAATATCTCGATAGCTTAAATCTATGATTGATTTTCACATGCATAACCATTTATCAGTCTAGACTTTCCTTATATGTCTTACACACTATCTGTTTCTTATCTGATTAAATTAGATTTTCAGACAGTTTTCTCAAGAATATGTACATGCCTTCAGTCCTAATTTTACTAGACGTACTTTGTATTGAAAGCCAGTGTACCATCATTTTCCATTTGAGTTGGATCAACTTCTCATTTTTGTTTTTCTGATTTTTTTTTGTATTTTCTAAGTTTTCTGATTTTTTTTTTGTATTTTCTAAGTTTTCTGATTTTTTTGTATTTTCTAAGTTTTCTGATTTTTTTGTATTTTCTAAGTTTTCTGATTTTTTTGTATTTTCTAAGTTTTCTGAACTAACTATCTCCCCCTAAAATACTAAACAAACTAGAAACTAAGAAAATAGAAATGCAACGACACAGAAAATAAGCACAAAGAAAATAAAATGATAAAGACACACAGTCAAAGAAACCTTAACCTGGACTATTTCGGTTGACACCCTTCACTTAGAAGAAAGAGTTAGACAACATTAGGAACCCAAGCCCGGATGGTCATGGGTTTCCCGTCTTCTCCAACCACTGGAAGTTTCATCCATGTTCCAGTCTTGATGATCCTGTCACTTGATTCCTTGGACATTTGAACACACAGTTTGTTAGTCCACTTAGGAATCCTTTGATGCTGAACAGGAAGAATTGAGTTTTGATGATTTTTAAGAAACGTTTTATTTTCTTGCAAAATCTCAACTTTCTTGTTACAACTTTGATGTGCCTTCTTATCACACTTGTAACTAAGGTGACCAGGTCTCCTGCACACATAGCAGACCCTTTCTGGGTATTGCTTCACAGAGCCTTTCGTTACCTCTTGAGGCTGATATCCTAACCCTTGATGTTTGGATAGTTGTTTGACCTCTTGGTATGGACGGGTATCAGGAGACTTTACACCCTCCTTTTCAAATTTTCGAAGTGCATTATGGATACGATGCATCAACGGTCCTTGCACATAGGAACTGTCCAACAGTTCTCTAATGCCTGGTTCAGCCTTTTTGGTAACCTCTTGCTGAACCTCATTCTTCTGAGGCTTACCCACATCCTCATGTAACGTTAAATCCTCATTTGAGGTTGATGCAGAAGATTCATCAACCTTTGTGAGTAGTGGGTCAGCTTCAGAATGAACATCATCGTTCACCAGTTGATTTAACACTGGTGGTGGACATTTTGAATATACGTTTTTGTCCTTTTCTGAATCGGTACCTTGACCTCTCTGATCGATTATGTACTCAAAAAGATAAGAAGACGTGGAATAGCTTTTGAGTTTTTGACTTAGAGTCTCATAATCGACCTTTGAGGTAGCAAGGTCCCGTTTCAGCTTATCGATTTCGTTTATGTAAAACACGATAGCATCTTGTTTATTTAACAGAGCCACACCTAGTTCATTAACCTGTTTACCTAGACTTTCATTCTTTTCTTTTAATTGATTTTCTCTTCCTTTGATCAACAGGTTATTATCTAACTTAGATGTGAGATCTGAAATAGTAGACTTTAAGAACACTATCTGTTTTACATATTCATCACACGAACCACAAGGTAATCCAAAGGTACATACCTGATCCGCAGACGGTTGACCACAGCTGCACACCTTTTGATTTGACTCTTTGGCACGGACATTCACTGGTGTCTCTTCTGCAGCTGGTGTCGAGGCTGGTTCATCATCATTGCTGGCACTTGATTCTTCTTCACTTGAATAGCTTTCGGTCTCGGATGAAGAATCTTCGTTCAATACATGAACGTTCGCCAAGTTGATGTCAGCATCAGCATTCCCGAACTGTACAGACCAATCCACTCCCTCATCTCTTTGAACAACCGCCATAGCCTTAGTCGGTGTTGGAGTTGTTTCAGATTTTATGGTTGTGGAGGTAGATGATCTGCTGCCAGAACCAGTTTTGAATGGATACCTCGGTCCCGAATTCTTCGGCTTTTCACATTCACGCGCGAAGTGACCCTTTTCACCACAGTTATAGCAGGTCACAGCAGATTTATCAAAGCCGAGTTTGGTATCCTTGGTTGCTGATATTGACTTTCCCGTTCTTCGCTCATAAGCTTTTGCCCTTCTCACTAAGTTGGCATATGACCAGAGGATATCTTGTCTCTCCATCTCATCCTCGTCGATCTGGTCATAGTCCTCTTGAGTCATATGAGCATTACCAATCTTCCCCTTCAGTAGATCATCATAAGAGGAGACTAGTGCACTTAGCATGCCCATATGTGTCTTAACCTCATCTGTATTCCCATACTTGAAGTGTTCGACATTAAGTCCGGAGGAAGATGTAGTATAAGATGACCCAGAGGATGAAGCATCAGAGGTAGATCTGCCCGATTCATTCACGTTGGTCACATAGGCAGACTGTAGGGGGGCATGTGAAGAGGTGGATGACGAGACAGGTGTTCCGGAGTAGTAGAGTGAGGGGTTCTGTTGATAACTAGACATTGAATCCAGGTTTAGTTCCTCCTGCTCCTGCTGCTTTAACTTGGTGATGAAATCATTAAGGTCCATCCCGTCAAAACCGTTACCATTCTTGAGTATCATGATGAATGGCCGCCAGCTCTTGGGCAAAGCATTCGCCAAGATCTCTACTTGCTGCTTCTCTGGAACAGTAACACCCAGACTGTCCAGTTCACTTAGAAGGTGGTTGTATCTTGTAATAAGGGAAGGAATCTTCTCATCTCTTGTAGCCGTGAAATGGTCTAATTCCTTCCTTAATTGACTTGCTTTAAGTTCTTTCAGAGCAGCGTTTCCCTCATTCCTCTTCTCAAGAGCTCTCCATAGACTGTAGGAAGTTCGATACCTCCTAAACTGGTGGAAGATGTCGTTGGGGATGGCCTGAATCAGTTGAGCATAGGCCTTCTTTTCAGCATTGTAACTAGTCTGCTGTTCGACCGTCATTTTATCGTAAGGGGTTTCGATATTTCCCTCCCCTTTTGGAACCATATACTCAACATTCATGGCTCTCCGCAATCTACAATCGACCCCATCTAGAAAAATTTCGAATCTGGGCTTCCACATAGGATAGTCCTCCATGGTTAGCAATTTCGGCACTTTGTTGATACTGCCCATTTCTGTTTCTAGTAGAAGGTTGTTTAAGGCAGTGGTTTGTTTAGAGGCCATTTGAATTGATGTAATGAACCAAGGCAGCAAGCACACAGATTCGGATTGGATTTGAAAAGCACACAGGAAAACACGGAGTAAAATTTGATAGAAAAAGGTCACACAGAACTGCACAGAAAAGCACAGCGCACGAAGACGAAATAAAATGCCTTTTTTTTTTTTTTTTTTTTTTTCACAGTACAGTACGTGCGAACTGGCTTTACCACGCACGTACTGGAGAACACACCACGCACGGACAGACGGACTGACAAACTACGCGCGGACTGACTCACTACGCGCGGACTGATTCACCACGCGCGAACTGACGGACCACTACGCGCGAGGCAGAAACTAACAAACGAAGGATCTAGAACACACAGGCACAGTTCGTGCGAACTGAGGTCAGTACGCACGAGGTGGGGTTTCACTACGCACGGTCGAAATTCAAGAAACTAATCGCTAAAATTTTGACCTTTTAACCACAAAGAGGCCTATTTCCGACCTATTTTCGGTTAAAATCGACGCAAGAGGGCACACACAGGCCTAAAGGAACACCTAGATCGACAAATCCTAAAGAAAAATGATCAATCAAAGCACAAGGCTCTGATACCACTTTGTAGGACCGGGGGCGGGGGTCTATTACTAAACACACCCTGATGCTAGGACTGATCTAGGACGTGAAATATCGCGGAATTATATTTCACGAACCTCCTAAGGATCTATGATCTGCTTAGGTGTCCGGCACACAGAAAAACACACAGAAAGAATAGAAGAACAAACACACAGTACCACACAGAGATGCTTTGGCTGCCTTGGAATTCGAGAATTATCACTTAGTTCGCGAGTTTCAAGGGTATATGTACGATTACGAAGGCTCACGAAGTGTCCTGGACGATTGTTTTTTCGTTAATGAGGGGTTAATCACTATTTATAGTTAGTTTTACGCGTTTTCGAATGACACAGTTCACTTCGCGCGAACTGACATTCACTTCGTGCGAAGTGACATCCACTTCTTGCGAAGTGACTTTCACTTCTTGCGAAGTGAATTTCCTTATGACTAAACTTCCAAATACAAACCAAACCATGATTAAATACTTGTAAGCTTTTCATAAACACATAGTATCACTTAGAATGTATAAACATGCAAACCATTAATCAAAACACATTTAAATTAATATTTCATGTATATACTTTATTGATACGAACTAGGGATTCATAAAATATGCACCAACAAAAAAAATTTGAAAAAAAACGATATGTTGTTGAAAAAAATTTCGTGACATTGAATCGCGCGAGTAACATATCATTACATTTTGAAAACGACATGTTCTAAAACAGAAAGAACAAATTGCTTTAAAACGCAGTGAACTTTATCTTAATTACCATTATATACAATCAAATTTTTTTTTTTATATAATACAACAAACTTTCGTAATCCTCCATTGTATGTAGAAAACAAATGAGAGAATTATGAAAATTAATTGTATTATTTTTAAAATTTTAAAGTTGATTGTATAAAATGATAATTAAGACAAAGTTCATTACATTTATATGCAATTGACACAAACAGAAACTATTGTCGCCGTAATATTGCACGGGTACACTACTAGTGTCTTAAAGCATCTTCACATACTTCAACCTAAAAATATACTTAAAGACAAAAGTTCATGCGAGAACCGTTGTTAGCGCGAGAACCGCGAGAACCAATCTAAGCCGTCCAATGCCCCCTCCTTCAATGTCATTGCCCACCCATGAATTCCTCACATGCACCCTGCCACACCCTATCCCTCCACGCTCTCCATCCATGATACTTTCCATATACGGCTGAGATTGGTTCTCGCGGTTCTCGCACTAATAACGGTTCTCGCATGAACCCTCCCCTATACTTAAATACCCCTTCCCTATTTTTTTTCTCTCCCGCTTCTATTTTTCTCTCTTTCTCTCTCCTCTCCCTCTTATATCTCCTCTTTCTTCCTATATATATTCAGGTCTTACACATTAGTATTTAAGCGACCACTAATTTTGTCACTTAACTCAACCAAGTGACAAATAAATTTCTATCATTATAGTGACAACTTCTCAAGTTCATCAGTAATCTTAAATCGGTTGGCGGATTTGGTTACAACATATTATATCATTATCGGGCTTGTAGTGACAACAATATGGTTCATCACTAGTTTTTAAGGACTATTTTTCTTATAGTGAATTAATAAACTGTTAAAAAAACTAAGCACATAGAAAACATAACTGTTTTTCTTTAAGTATTAAATAGTAATTTATAATAATTTTTAGTTATAAATGAGTATATGTAGTATTATATATAAATAAAAGTTTGAGCTCTAATAATAGAGATCGAATAAACCCTATTTGTGAGCAACTTTAAACTCCCGTAATACCTGCCCTTGCTTTCATTTATATTTAGATATATTTATTTAGATATCATGATTTAATTAATAAAGTTATAAATCAATTTTTTTTTCTTTTGAAAAGCAGTTATAAATCAATTTTATTTTAAAAAAAATAATGGTATTAGAATAAACGCGTCCCAAACCCACTTGTTTAAATATCTTTTTGGAAGTTCTTTCTTCTTTGTATCTGTGTGCTGGGAAAGAGACTACGTACAGCCCATAGATAACCAACTTATAATAATAAACTTCCTTCCTATCCGAATTCCTATCACCATCACAAAATATTTTAATTTTATTCTATAAATATAGATATTCTTTATTATTCACTTTTGATTTAAAAGAAAATAAGTTATTAACTAATATCATCATTAATTATCTTGCTTAACTGAGATAATTAATTTGGATCCGAACATATTAGGCATAAATCTTTGTTCCATAAATTTATGTGTAAAATAAAAAATAATGTATATCCTGTAGTGGATCAATTCCAACGAGAAATAATAATACACTAAATAGTAAATACGTTTTTACGATGTATAAATCTTGGTTTTTTAGTTTTAAAAATTACCAAAACATTTATAGTGATTGTCACTTTGTTTCACATTTTGTTTTTTTACACTAACTTCATTTAAGTTTGACCGTTAATTAAAGTATTTTTTGATCAGTTTTCTATTTAATATTATTACTAAACACCTCATTTTCATTTATTGTTTGTTTTTAATATTTTAGCTTCCACTTGCATTTAGATTGGATCTAAATCCCGTCAACAAGAAAATAAGGAGCAAAATCCAAAAATCAAAATCCAAAGAATTTTAAACATATTCAAACAATATTGAATCTGAAACATAAACCTAAACATTGATAAGATTGAAGAACAAGAATGGATACAAATGAGTCGAATACGAAGATCTGCAAATTAAAATTTAAAGCCAAAATTCTATCTACAAATCTAAAACATGCTCATACATTCAACCACTGAGTCCGAAACAACCACTCATTATTTTTAATCGAACCAGTATCCTAAAACAACCTGTTGGGTGTGACTTGATTGGCGGTTTGATATCTGAAAGTAGAATTAATCGAAAGCTCGACGTGAACGTAAATTGCCGGGTTTATTAATTCTAGTTACTTGGAATTAATTGTTGGCATGGATTACGTACGCATGGAAATTCAAATAAATGATATGCATGGATATGGATAAGATTTGAAGTTTAAATGTGGCTTTGTTATCTCAATCGAGAGTTACGGCCGTAATTGCATTCAGATTAGTAAATGTCCTTTATTTATTATTATTTGAATTAGAGTTGGATTAGGATTTTAGTTTGTTGTTTATAAATACCAAGGCTAGGGTAAGTGACATGTGTACATCGAAATATCTCTGGAGTCATAATAAAGAAGTCTTTGTTCCTGCCGGTGGATGTAGGTCGTGTTTGGACCGAACCACGTTATATCTCGTGTTCGTTTATTTTCTGTTTCCGCATTATTCTAACGCTTGTATTAGGTGTCTCGATCCTAACAAGTGGTATCAGAGTCACGGTTCTGTTCACCGGGCTCGCGTATTTGTTGATTGTGAAGATGTCATCTTTGAAGTTTGATTTGGAGAAATTCAATGGCTCAAACGATTTCACGCTGTAGAAGGTAAAGATGAAGGCTCTTCTGGTTCAGCAGGGTTGCGCGGTGGCGTTAGAAGGAGAAGATAAACTTCCAAAGGAGATGAAGGAGGATGTTAAGAGAGACGTTCTAGCAAAAGCGTATTCGGCGATTTTGCTGTGTTTGGCTGATGAGGTATTGAGGGAGGTGGTGGATGAAACAACGGCTGCAGGCCTGTGGGAGAATCTGTGTGAGAAGTATCAGAAAAGTACCCTCACGAATAGGCTTTATCAGAAGCAGAGGTTGTATACCCTCCGGATGTCAGAAGGTACCCAGGTAAAAGATCATCTGGATAATTTTAACCGTATTACCCTTGATTTGAAGGCTGTGGGTGTTAAAATTGATGATGAAGATCTTGCCCTGATTTTGATGTGTTCACTACCGCATTCGTATGAGAATTTTGTTGATACCATGATGTATGGTAGGTCAACAATTTCTGTTGCTGAAGTAAAGGATGCCTTGTTGTCGAAGGAACTCAAGCTTAGGGTTTCTTGTAAGGAGGGGGAGTCCGGTTCAGGTTTATACGTGGGTAAGGGAAGGGCACATGGTGGAATGGGTGGACTGGGGGAGTCGCGTTCGAAAACAAAATCCACGAGAAAAGTAACGTGTTATTACTGTAAGAAGTTTGGTCACATCAGGAGAAACTGTCCTAAAAGGGGAGATGGTAATGTGGTTCAGGAAGATGAAGACATAGGCGATGCTTTGACTGTATGCACGGATAAACCTGCAGATACCTGGATCTTCGATACGGGTGCATCTCATCACATGGGGTTCTCACGTGATCTGTTTACTTCCTTTAAGAAGTGGAACGGTAAGGTGAAGCTGGGGGACGATGGGATTCTAAATGTCAAAGGTAGTGGTATGGTGCAGATAAAGTTGCATGATGGAGCGGTCAAGCGGTTTAATTGCTGGTATGTCCCGGATCTTCGGAAGAATCTGATTTCTCTTGGTACTTTGGCCAGGAATGGATATGTATATTCTGGTAAAGGGGATGGACTGAATGGATATGCAGTTCTGCGAGTGGAACGACGGTTGTACCGAACTTGGAGCGGAAAATTGACCTGACGAAGTCGAGACGACACGGGTGGAGTTGGTCTCCGGTTAAGTCGCGCGACGCGGTGTCGGACTTCGTGGCTCGGACAAGGAGGTAGTCCCTTCGGGGAGGTTGGCAGATGAGAGACGGTTCTTTGGTGATAACGGTTGACGGTTGAGGACTCGGGTCATGGGAGATTGTCTTATCTCGGTTGACTGGTGAAGGGTACTCAAGTCAAGGGGGAGATTGTTGGGTGTGACTTGATTGTCGGTTTGATATTTGAAAGTAGAATTAATCGAAAGCTCGACGTGAACGTAAATTGCCGGGTTTATTAATTCTAGTTACTTGGAATTAATTGTTGGCATGGATTACGTACGCATGGAAATTCAAATAAATGATATGCATGGATATGAATAAGATTTGAAGTTTAAATGTGGCTTTGTTATCTCAATCGAGAGTTACGGCCGTAATTGTATTCAGATTAGTAAATGTCCTTTATTTATTATTATTTGAATTAGAGTTGGATTAGGATTCTAGTTTGTTGTTTATAAATACCAAGGCTAGGGTGAGTCACATGTGTACATCGAAATATCTCTGGAGTCATAATAAAGAAGTCTCTGTTCCTGCCCGTGGATGTAGGTCGTGTTTGGACCGAACCACGTTATATCTCGTGTTCGTTTATTTTCTGTTTCCGCATTATTCTAACGCTTGTATTAGGTGTCTCGATCCTAACACAACCATGTACTCAAACATTGAATCTACAAATCTAGACCATTAATCGAGCCCTAAAAGTGAAATCGAGCAAACACTATGATCTTTATCAAACCAAAGAAAACAAACAATATTCTTGCAAACTAAGAACACATGAAACCCTCTCATTGATAAAAAAAAAATGAACAAACATTTTATGATTATAGAAATGAAACATGTTCATCAATTAACATTCATCATATCTAGGAATATATGGTTTCTTGTGCATATATTTTCTGATCGAAGCAAAGAAAGATAGAAAGAGGTCAGTATTTCATATCTTGACAAAAATTAGGGGTTTCATACTCCTCTCTTGTTCGAACCTCTTTCGATTTTGAAACCACCCTTTTCAAACTTTAGATGATTAATAAACCATACCATGCAATTAAGCCTCGTCAATTAAGGGCTTTTTTGGACATTTTGCATCATATATTGACAACAATTGTGTCTTCGGTTCCGGCTAGCCGTGCTGTAACACTTTGTTACCAACTTTGATTAGAATGATCTTACTCGTTGAGTCATTGAATAATAAATACATTAGAACCTATCCATCCTTTTGTGAAACTCACATCGGCGACTAATAGTGGGTTAAAGGAAATTTTGTGTTTGGTAACAAAAATAAGGTGTGTAAAAGGGAAAACTTGTTTGGAAACAAAGATAATGAATGAAATAACGAAAATACCTGTCTTTTAATATTCAAAATTAACAGAAGATAGTTTAAATAATCAAATATAAAACAAAACAAACACAATAAATATTTATGTACGTAATTTTTAAAATTAAAAAACAAAAAGTGAAATCCAGTAGTATATACACTAGTTATGTAAATAATCTAATATATGTGTGTGTGTGTGTGTTTGTTTGTTTGCATGATAGATATTAAAGAACTTTGTGTCATGAAATAATGGATAGAGAGATAAGATCAAAGTGAAAAATTAAAAAGACAAGCATTGACATTTGCCACCAGAGTGCTTTCTACGTTTTCAACTATATCCTTAAAAAGCACATATATATAACAAATAAATAAATAAATAAATATTATATCTATATAAGCTGACACATGTACTGCTGCTACAATTTGTGAAAACACAAGAATTTTGTACTATTTTGAACAAATTAAGCTTGAGTAAATGGGTTCTCTGATGGCAGGTTGGGACTCCCATGTTCCTGATCCAAAATCTAGTAAGTTTTTTATATCCTAGCTACACCTTTTATAATTTCACCATGATTCTTTAACTTAAGACAAGATCGTTATTTCAATATTTTACTAAAAAATCTTGTATTGAATCCGACGATTCTTGCAGAGAACCTCTTAAATCAAGAATCTTTCACTGATGAATCGTTATTATAGACTTATAATCTCAGTTAATTTGTTGTTAAAATATATAGCAGCTAATCACATGAAGATCGAATCTATGTAATTAACCCTTATTAATTAACGGAATTATACTGTTTTTCAGTTGAGTTAGAGAGGAACAGGTCGATGACGAAGGAAGAAATCGCGACTTACTGGAAATCAAAGAAGAAGGTGGTGGAAGAATTAGGACACGGTGTTCTTAAAACGTCGACGTACACCTTCTCGGACAAAGATCAGGTTAGAATGTTTTCTGATGTTGCTTTTTTACATCCCCTTATGAATTAGCTTGTTAGTTATCACTGTCTCTCTTCACATCTGTCGCTATTTGTCTGAGTTTTGGAATGATCGTCACCACTTCTCACTATCACTGCGTGCTCGATCTCTTATATCTTTCTTTCTCTTTCTTTCAAAACTTAATCAACTTGTTTTAGTGATGTGTGAAATCTTATACTATATGGTTCATTTACAAAACTATTTTGTTTAAAATATTTAATTACTATTTCCTGACAGGAAAACAAGACTGAAAAAGTATACACGAGATCATATTCTCTTCCGATTACAACAGAAAATTCCGCAATCGAAACGCTACAAGAGGAAGAAGATGATAAAGAAGACCAGGAGAAACTCTTCAAGAAGCATGGCTGGTAATTTTTCATTATTACTATTTTTAAAGTACTTAAAATTTTAGAAAACCAAAATATTTAACAAATTAATTTGAAAATTAGATATAGAAGTTTTATACATACTATCGTTGACATAATCATATCGAGCCAAGGTCATGAGCAAAGCTTGAGCTCAATTCGAGTAGTTTATAGAATTATAAATATCGATATAACGATTGATATCTCTATTTTGGTGTTGATGTTATGCAGGTGGATTAACAGTAGATGGGCGTTTCTGAATGAACCTCCGGTGATTGAATCAGAAACACCATTCAGATATGCTTCACAGTTTCATATTGCGAAAAAGCATATCGATGACTCGAACAACCAAGCGGCTACTAACGGCATTCGAACTTAGAACTACTATTTTGGGCGTGTTACAACATTTTATTTGTCGGCCTTTTTTTATAAAAATATACGAGATGTGTCGTATTCGTGATGTGTGAACCTTTTTTTTATGATAATGTAAATATAAGTCATGTGGTGACTATATATGTAAAATGAAATTTGAGCTATATATAGCGGTGTTTCATTATCTACTTTTATAGTACGTAGATATTGTATTTTTATGTATTTGTTAAAACCTGTCTCCTATGATCATGATGGCACATCTATTATGTTTTTGGGTGGGCGTACTTTATATAAGAAAAAGTAAATAACTAATGTTTAAATCGTATTGAATTATTTGAGGTTCGGATATTATTTATCCGGATACTATAATCGGATATTTTTTATATGGGGTGACCGGTTTTTTTACCGGATAAAAAACTGGTTATTATCCGGTCCAGAATATCCTATGGGTTGTTTGTTGCACTAGTCGTTGGAGCCTCTTTGTGACCGTTTTTTCACCAAAAATCACCATTTTGCCACCCCAAACACTTATATATAGTTGGAGTAAGTATTGGGTTGAATCAAGTTGTGCATATCTTCCATATTTTCTTTAATTTTCATAGTTTTTTAACCAAAAATCACCATTTTCATATTTTTTTTCAATTTTTAAGTATTTTAATTAATCAAAATTTGAATTTTCTTTCATATATGTGTTTTTTATAGTATATATTATAGGAAATGTTGTTAAAAAAACTCAAAAAAAAAATTCAACGAAATCGGTTATAGTATTATCCTATCCGGTTACACCGGTTATACTATACTATACTAAAAACCGGATAATACTATAACCGGTTATTTTAAAAACCGGTTTTTACTATTAAAAAAAAACCCGAACCGGATAATACTATAACCGGTTATACTATTATCCGGTGTTTGTGCACCTCTACCTATGATCATGATGGCACATCTATTATGTTTTTGGGTGGGCTTACTTTATATAAGAAAAAGTAAATAACTAATGTTTAAATCGTATTAAATTATTTGAGGTTGCTTGAGTATGCTTTTACTATACAAACGGTGTAAACACTTATATTAGAAGTGAAAGCGTCAATTTGAGAAGAGGAAGATGTGACAAAAGAAATATTATTGTATCATTATACGAAAAAAATGGTTATATTTTTTAGACATATATATCATCGATCATTATTGTTACAACTATAAGTAATATAGTTATGTTTTTATTACTTTAATAATTAATTGTTAATAAAAAATAAGGAAAAGTGGGAAGAGTTTAGGAAAGAATATGTTGGGTATAATTGAAGTTTAGAAAATAAGGTTTTAACGTGACAAGAGGAAAAGAAAGAGAAAATGTTAAGTATAAGTCACGAATCCGTAAACACTCTAGAGTAGAATATGTCAAATTAGGTAGTATTTATTCTAGAACAAATTACGTTAAAATATAATGAACTTTATCTTAGTTACCATTACATACAATCAACTTTATTTTCTTAAATATTATACAACCAAGTTTCATAATCCTCACATTGTATGCAACTAGTTGTATACTATGAAAGTTATGACAAAATTTATTGTATACAATATTAACTAAACAACAGACACATAAAAAGTTGTTTGTATACAACGAGAGGATTATAAAATCTAACTGTATTAATTTAAAATTTTAAAATTGGTTGTATACTGTAACGCCCCAAAGTTTGAAAGTTTCTTAATTTTAAGTTGAAGGGTTGGAATTGCCAAATGATGAAAGTTGTATGTCCAGGGACCATTTGTGAAAGTTGTATAACTGTGTATCTATTGAACCGGTATGACCAAGTATAGATACACAGTTAAAGGAATGTGTGAAACAAGTTCTTTTAGAGAAAGCAGATTGCTCTCAGCTTTCCGGCCAGTATCAACAGAGATGTACAGAGATATGTAGATGAATTCTAGGTGACCAGGGATGACACGTGATATAGAGAGATAGGTTGATTAATGTTTGACCTGTCTACAGACAAAAGCAAAACACCAGAATCCTTATAAGGAGTTACAGTCACTTGATGTTCCAGTTTGAGAGCAAGAACATGAGATGATACCATTTGGGTAACAGTAGATAGACTCACAATGAGTGTGCATATTATTTTGATAAAGGAAGAGTACACTTCAGAAAGAAAAAACAAATGTTATGTGAAAGAGATAATAGTTAGACAGAAAGTTTCAGTTATAGTTGTTCCAGAGAGATGTTCAATTTACCTCCAGTCACTGGAGTAAGTTGTAAAGATATATGAGGGTTGAGTTTTATGTTGATAGAGTGTTCCACCCTCAGACGGATGGACATAATGAGAGAATTATACAGATACTGAAGAATATATTCAGAGCTCAAAGTTCACATGTAGTAACAGTTACCAGCTGAATGTTGGTGTGTCATGGTACCAGATATTGTATGTTAGAAAATGTAAGACCCTAACTGTTAGGATGTGGTTATTTAGAAAGAGAGAATTGAGTAGATGATCGAATGTAAAGATAGTAGCACAGATATATGAGCGTCTTAAGGCTGCACAAGATAAACAGACAAGTTATGTAAAGAAGAAGAGATTGTTATTAGAGCTCCATAGTGGAGGCTACTTGCAGTTGAAAGTGTCAACGTGGATATGGCTTATCAGATTCAGAAATATGGGTAAGTTAGGGCCTCAGTTTATAGGTCCTTTTGAGATTTTGCGAGAGAAAGTAACGTATAGACCGGAATTTCCAGATGAAGTGATTCAGATTCGTGATACCTGTCATGTATCCTACCTTCGTAAGAGTCCAGCTGATGTTTTAGTAGTTCTCCCTCTATAAGACGGGGCAAGAGATGAGAAGTTCAGCTATATAGCAAAGTCAGTGACTTTAGTAGAGAGAAAAGTTAAGGGTTTGTGTAACAAACATATGAAATTGGTAAAGATACGGTAGAAGCATAAGGAGAGTTCATATTACACTTAGGTGTATATGCCATGTTTTATGTGTGATACATGATTTTATGTTCAGTATGCAATAGACCTTCTACTTTAATTACGGGCAGGTATGTGATGTAAGACTATCGTCAGTGCGCTGCGATAGCATTAAGAGTTCAGGAGATGTAAGATTGTCGTTAGTGCGCTACGGTAGCATTCAATTTGTAGTTATGTTTAAAGTTGTTATGTGTACAGTAGATTTCGGGGACGAAATCATCCCAAGTGGGGAAGAGTTGTAACGCCCCAAAGTTTGAAAGTTTCTTAATTTTAAGTTGAAGGGTTGGAATTGCCAAATGATGAAAGTTGTATGTCCATGGACCATTTGTGTCATTTCTGAAAGTAGAGATATATATGAAGTCTTGTTTGACTCCATAGTAGTCAATTCCCAGGAACCATACTTACATACAACGACACATACTTCTCTTCATCTCTTAGTTCTGATTTTGATTTCAAGTGAAGATCAAGCATCCACTATTGATCCTTTGATGAATTAGAATCAAAAGGTATGTGTTTTGATGAAGTTAAGTTGAGTTATAGGTCAAGAAAATGGATTCATGGGTTGAATCTTTGAAATTTATGTTAGCCTTTGAATTTGATGTTGTTTGTTGATTCAAAAGGTCTTGGTATGTGTTAATAGATGTTATATGGTCAGAAAACATGTTTTGAATCGTTGATTGAGGGTGAAACCTCGAGTTGCAGCTGATGTCGTCGAACAGAGCAATGAATCTGCTATAACGACTGTTCCTACGGCCGCAGGGATTATTTCCTACGGGCGTAGGAAGGTTTTGGTGTGTTTCTGGAGTTTTAACTCCTACGGCAGCAGGAAGTGTATCCTACGGGCGTAGGAAGCTTTTAAGAGATTTGGTGTAGAACTAGTCCTACGGGCGCAGGGTGAATCCCTACGGCCGTAGTTAAGGAAACTCATGCGGGCGCAGGGAATATTTCCTACGGCCGTAGGGAGGGTCAGGAGCAGGTCAAGCTGTTTGTTGTTTAATGTTCAGTTTAAAATGCCGCAGAGCGTATAAAAGTTAATGTAGCACATGTTTATTGCTTGTAGGAAATAAGAGACTGACGTTTCTGTGCGAGGAGAATATTTGCTTAGCTGCTGTTAAGGTGGGTGTACTTACCTTTAATCAGATTAGTATATGTAAGTACACTAAGTGAATGGTATATCAATTGTATGTTTGATATGTGAAGTAAAAGGCTATTGTTCTGATGTTCAGTAGCACTATATTATAGTATTTGATATGATTAGTATGCATTTATCCACAAAGTGAATAGTATGATATATGTGTTGTGATATGTTTGTGCACAAATATAGCAGGTACCTGGCTTAGAGAAGCTTTGTACAAAGAAAAGCGGATACCTTGTATCCAGGAATGGGAAAGGGGTATATTGAGATCCTTATACCCAAGTAAAGCGTCAGGGGCTTGGTTACGTGCAAGGTGTGATCATACCCCGGGACAACAGTTTGACTGTTTTGCAGGTTATAGCTGGGATGTGAGGCATCCCGAGAAGAGATACTCATGCTTTATGTGTTTATATGTCAGTAGTATGCTCACTAAGCAAAAGCTTACGTTTTAGTATGTTATGCATACAGGTAATCAAGTTCCAGCAAAGGAAAGGCCCCAGTGCTTTGCAGAGTTTGATAGCTCCAAGTTTTTGAAAAGAGTATTTTTAACACTTCTTCTTATGAAACTATTAGCACTAAAGTGATGTAAGCTTGTTTTCTGCAAACTTTGATGTTTTAGAATGTTAATCAGCAGCAAACGAATTTTTAAGCTACTTTAAAAAAGTGGTGTTACATATACAGTGATAACTAAGACAAAATTCATTATCTTTTTATGTAGTTTACCCTTTATTCTATGCAAAACCTGGGTCTATTATCAACTATTTTAAGCGGGCAGATCATAATTTTGATTTTATGACGCTCAGGTACCTTCTACTACATCTACCATACCGTCACGTTAGTTCTTTTCTCCTATCACTTAACCCGCCACATAGTTACGTAATTATCATATCCTATCGCTTCAAACCTACCAAATTCTAGGAACCAACTATTATCTAATAAAAAAGAATAGAGCAAATTATACGGTTCGTCCCTGTGGTTTGTCACTTATTTCACCAATAGTCCATAAGCTTCATTAATTACACCAAATGTCCCCAACGTTCACCTTTTGTCACGTCTGTCGTCCCTATCTCAAACGGCCGTCCAAATGCAATGTTAACTCTGTCATGTGCTACTCACATGATGGGTATTAATGTCATTTACAACCCAACTTTATTAAGAACCCCATTAGTCCCTATCTCAAACGTCTGTGATATCTACAGACATCACCATCAACCATTTCCCTCCAAAATCAACTTCTTCTCTGTAATATCTACACTCCATCTTCGTAGACCCTGTCTAATGCGATGATGGTTTTTCATGCATGGGCGATTAGAGAAGCGGGTGAAGAAGAGTATGACTGTGCTACAATATACGGTAAAAAAAATTGAAATTTTAAGTGTTTTTTCCTTATATTTTGTATCTGTTGGTTAACCTTAATTTTGGTATCTGTTTCATAATTTTAAGGGTGTATTTTTCTCAATTTTTGTATATGTTGCTTAAATGAAGTTTAATATGATGTAAATGCAATGAGATACCCAAATCTTTTCTCGATTAGGCATCATGGTGGGGTTTTCACTCCTTCACCAGGCTGGAAGTATGTAAATGGTGTTGTCAATAAAGTAGGGATGTAAATGACATTAATACCCATCATGTGAGCATCATATGACAGAGTTAACGTTGCAATTGGACGGCCGTTTGAGATAGGGACGACAGACAAAAGGTGAACATTGGGACATATGGTGTAATTAATGAAGCCTATGGACTATTGGTGAAAAGCAAACAACACATACGAAGATGTAGTGAACTTCACGCATGCATTAAACTATTCCAACCATTAAACTAAGGTGGGACCCACACTAAAAAGCAAACAACACATACGAAGATGTAGTGAACTTCAAGCCGGCAATGAAGGACGGCGTGATAGTATGGTAAGGTTGTTGACCGCTGTGTGGTAAACCACACATGCCAAATACTAAGAGTGTGTCTGGTAGAGAGAAAAGAAATGTGGGAGAATTGATTTCTCTTGTTTGAAAGAAATAGTTATGGTTTTGGGAGGAGAAATTGTTTCTCCACCCATTTCCATTTCTCTCATTTATTTGTATTTTCATTTCTCTTCAAATTGTGGAAAAATGGAGAGACATGGCAGCCAATGTTACTCATCATCGTCAACGTCCGGTTGCACTGTGTTTCTGGCGTTCCTCTCATCATCATCGTCGACGTCCAGCGAGGCGGCCAACACCGCAACCGCCGTCCGGCGACCTCGGTCACCATTTCTCTGTTTTATTTCTTTGATAATACCAAACAAGGGAATCAATTCTAATTCTTCACACATTTCCATTTCTCCCATATTTCCATCTCCATTTCTCCCCATTTATTTTCTCTCTATGAAACACACCCTAATTCCACACGTTTACTCTTTAGGAGGAGCTACGCATATCTTGAAAGGGTATCAATGAGGTAAAAAGACGATTAGGTAAAACTGGAGGGTTAACCAATTAAATGGAGATGTTATATATATGTAGATAATAAATCAGTTTTAAATTTATTATTTAGGTTTTAAATTATAATTAATTTAAATCATTAATTGACCAAATGACCTCGTAACCTATAATAGGGTATACGTTTCACAATATCGAAACACTTTTCAAACTTGATTACATCTACCAAGTGAATTCAAATCATAAGTGACCTTAATAGACCGCTTTTCAAACTTGACTCTACATGACATAGTGTCAATAGACACATTTTGTACCTGTTACTCGGCTCATTTGACCAGTCTAATTTGTCCTCTAGTCGCGAGTTAAAACATACATGAATTTCACTTGCATTCCTATAACAAGACAAAATTCGCATCCAGGTTTACCTGCTTGACCGTCAACATAGTATAGGTTGTTTCATAGATCACAAAATGCAAAATAACATATATAAGCTCCTGATAATAAGTTAGTCTTAACGATCTAGACTGTCAAGATCAAGCCTGGGAGGACCTTAAAACGCGATTTTTTTTTCTTTTTTCTCGCACTTCTAATATAAGAAATCACTTCCTACCTGATTACACAAAAAGGCTTCAATAGGCTGCATACTACATTGCTTCTATATATCAACAAAAGGTTAAACCAGAACCCAAGAGTGAGTTACTACCACCCAATTCTCAAAATTCAGTGCCTTTTTTAACCGCTCCTATTTGCAGGTGACTTGTTTCCACCATACGTCTGGAATATATTCATCAAAACGTATTAAAATTAAGATATATAATATATGAGCACTATACGTCTGGAATATATTCTCACAATCGTCAGTTCAGTTGTCATGAATTAATGTGATACAAGTTTAATATTAGCTAAAACAATAACTCGAATACTTTATCTTGATAAAACTTCAATGAAACAAAAAATTAACTATAAAAAATCATACTTCGTGTGTTTGTAGTTGGACGTGGCTTTGTTTATTTAAATAGAACTCATATATTATATTGTTTATAGAGAAAGTATAAGTAATCTCTCAATGTAAAGAATCAAATGGTTTTAAAGATAATCATCACTAATGCTATTATGAAACTTTGTTTTCATAGTTTTCATTGTTAAGAAAGCTCTTTCAAATATTAGAATCGCCACTTCGAGCTTTCTCTTCACCTTTTCTCTTTTAAGAAATATTTGAGCTATTAATTAACTATAATTAGAGGGTTTAATATATATATATATATATATATATGTGTGGGATTTAGGCTTATAAAATACTAAGGATTTTGGACTCACTGGAGGGGGCCAAACACCCTTCAGCCCCCCCTTGTCTCCGCCCCTAGGAACGAGGAATTTGATTATCTAGAAAAACTTATTTACCTGCTTTCCAATGTTAAACGGGATGTATTTGTACTTAATCATGTGTGTGATTTGACGCTTCATTGTGAGGATGAACAGAACGATCCAATAGCAGAGGAGTACGGGCCAGAAAACAGGGACATCAAATACCGAAAAGAATGTCAGAACAAAGGCTACAATGAAAGCCTTTGTGATTGCATACCTGAACAAATCAACCAAATGCATGAGTTTAATGTGTTACCAATTAATATTGTTATTATTATTTACAGATTATCCAGAAAAAGAGTCGCGCTGTTCACTAAAATGTACAAAGAAAGACTAAATATCTTAAATTGATCATATCTAAACCAGTTAACCATGTCTAAATAATAAAGATCTTCAAATTGTTTATTTTTTCTACTTCATATTATTTTCAGATTTCAAAAAACTACTGTTTTTAAGATTCTCCCTGCTTTCTATTGTGAAGTTTAAAATGTCTGATAAACCGATAGAGTTGGACAATAGAATCAGATGAAATCATATTAGACTTGGGCTTCCAAATCCCAGTCTATCAATATATCTTTAAAGATTGCATGTATCAGCTTAAAGTCAAAAGCCTTTATACGGTTATGTCCTAATATTTGCTGATCAAGAAATGAGGTTTGGTTGAAGCTACGAATGGAAGAAAAAAACAATCCTAAATTATTGTAGTGTAAGTATCGAGTGTTTCATATAATTCGTTAATAAGCATAGGTATACCTCTAGAGATCTTTCTTATTATTGATTTTCCTTACATTAACAGAAGAAATTATCAATGTTGTAAAACTAGCTAGGCGGTACTCAATCGGCTGACTAGGTGGATGGGAGTCTGAATTTCCTTATTCAGGATAGAAAGTGAAAGTTCTTTCGTTTAGTACGAGATCGCTTCACACCTCGCGGTGCTTACACCTCTCGCCTATCGAAGTTCTGTTCAAAAACCTCGTCCGAGAACTTGTATAGAGAAGGATTTCCCGCGGCGCAGCAGTTCTTCCAAAAGGGGGAAAGATGACTCTATGGCTGAGGGGAGGAGAGAAAGAACGGGTGCAGCGAGTAATCGGCCTAGGCGGGGAGTATTCAGATTGGAACTTTTACATATAAATTTCAATATTATAGGGTATGACATGTTCATAGGACTATAGAAATGAAAAATAAATACTCAAACAAGTTGTTAACTCATGACACGAGGAAACTGGGTATGAATAAATGGCTTTAATTATGTGAACCAAGAAGAATAAGGTGCTGTTTGTTTTTGAAGACATAAGATGTCTTATGTCTTATTCCATGTCTGCAGGATAAGATGTGGTTTAAAAGATCTTATGTCTGCGAAGATAAGATTGTTTGTTTTTTCTAATTTTAAGAAATGTCGTATTTAATTTTAAGAAATGTCTTAAGATTGGTTTAAAAGGTCTTATATCTGCGAATGTCTTAGTTTGACCGGGTTAGGGTCGAGTTCTGCAGTACTCGGATTCACCTCAAGTTGGCAAGGTCACCGACCTCGTCACAAGTACTTTCCAAGTACTCGGCCCCTTTCCCATGATGATTCTTGGTAATAACATATTCAAGGAATTCATAGAGTGAACATGTTAGATAGTGAAATTAAACAAGAAAGAAGGAATCCCTGTAAACTCACCAAAACTTGAACTCTGGAAGTCGGCGAATAAAAGGCCTGAATTCATCAGATTCCTTTGTAGGGAGAGAAGCCCCATCCAGAGCTTCAAGCTCAGGATCAACCTTTGGGGACAGAAATCCAATCAACAGGTTCAATACATATATCCCAAGACCATAAGAGATGACATAAAACCCTTGAAGATAATAAACCCTCAACACATAAATTGCTGCAACAGCAAGCGTCCCAAGCCATCTGTGAAATGGAAGTGGTGTAGACTTATCCAAATAAATCTGAAACACTCTTGAGAATTCTCTTCTCCACTTTGCTAACGGTGCCATTGCTGCAGCAGCATCACCCCCAATTCCTTCCATTGAAATCAACCTGTAATCTCACAATTACATAGTCTATAGTCACTCCAGAATTTGGCGAACATAATTCAATGATAAAGCGGATGCGTATATGGGAACTACAGTAAAATCACTAACTAATTACCATGATATTACATAAATGAATCCTTATAGCATAATGGAAGCCCTAATTAATGATAATAATCGCATGAACAATAACCAGCAGGCAGATTATGAACTTACCTACGAAGAATTACCAAATTTTTTAGGGTTTTCAGCGCTTGATGAAATAGTAATTCGAACTGTTGTATATCTTGAAAGATGATGAGATAGAAACTTGTAATCCAGCGGTTTCTATGGAGTCGGTGATCAATCAGACACTTTCTGTTGTTCGACGTGAAGAAGGTGGTGTTTGGGATTGCTTCCTGTGGAGTGTTTTGATTTTGCTTGTTAGAAATGTTATTATTTGCAATCCTTAAATTATAGACATGTGTATCTTAACTCTTAAGAGATATATCTATTTAGTATATAGAAGGAAGTGTAACGTTTAGTGTGTCTTTTTCCAGTTATTCAGTATATAACATATAACAATTAGCAGGGAGTTCTAGTTTATAACTCCTGCTAATTGTTATTATATATAATGTGTAGATTAAGAATGTTTTTATTCTAAATCTAAATTTGAATGAAAACTCGAGACAAAATATAAAACAGGAATAGGTGACACGTTAGTTTGGACAAACGTGACGTGTAAATTAAGGTAAGGATGCGACACGTGTTATTGTTAAAAATGCGCAAGGTGAGTCCATCATTGAATCAAAGTGGGAGATACGAGGTACTGGATAAGGCGCCGAATGTAAAGTCCGCTAATCTTGTGAGGATTATTTAATTAAAACCGATGGTTTTATTATGTGAAACGTACGTGACATGTTTTGATATTTTATGGAACTATTAATAGAACTAGATATTCAGACAATTGAAGTCTAATGCACCTGTAATAAGGCAGTTCTAATGCTATTGAGAGATAACATAGAGGTGTGTTGAAGCTAGGAATTAAGAGGCCAAGAGGGTATGACCCTTGGTTATTGAAGAAGCAAGCTAGGAATAAATAACAGAGGTAAGATAATTTGAGAACCAAGTAATTTAGGGTAGTACATGTTAAAGAATCTATGAAATACGAGTTTTTGCTAGATTTAGAAAACTCGATGCGTTAGTGTGTAAAATACGATGCCTGGAATGCATGAACCTCGATGGTTCAAACGCTTTAAGTACGAAATGTGACGCGTTTAGTTTGTGAAACCTGACGTGTTTTTCCTTCCGTCAGAGTATCAATATTATTTTTCTAAATTAGTTTGGACATGTTTAATACATATTAAGACTTTGAGGTAATGTAGGGGACTTATAAATGTGTATAGAGTTGATACATAAACGTGTTTTTCCTTCACCCAATGCTTGCAAGTCATGAAAAGACTTGTGGTTCAAGAGGTAGATGATATCATCGTATTTAAATATATGTTTTAAGTGATATTTATTTTATTTTAGCATATATTGTTGTAGATAAGTAAAAAGATATTTATTATTTTAAAGTATAAATTACAGGTTATAAATGCGGATAACGGGAAGTTTTTAAGCGTATAATGAAGAAAACAATAAAAGTTGTAGGAAACTATATTCGGAATACTATAATTATATCCATCAGCTTGACTCAAGATCTGGGCCGAGAAAACAATTTAAGTGGGCTGGATTGTGGGGCCGGAAACTCAAGAATTAAGATGGAAAAGTAATGCTATAACCGATTTCACGAACACTTTTTGTTTTGTTGAGTACTTTTTAACTACATTTCCTATAATATATACTATAAAAAATATATATATGTAAGAAAACTCAAATTTTGATTAATTAAAATACTTAAAATTAAATAACATTCAAATTACAGTATTCAAATTACTTAATACTTAAAATACTTTAAAAAAAACAATATTTTTTTTATAATTTGAGATTAAAGGGAAGCTACGGAGGAGCTTCGGCATTGTCATTACCTTTACCTAGCAACCCGTTCAATAGTTTGAGATAAAAACTAGTATTTTTGGTCAGTTTTTTTCCCCGAATAAAAACCGGTTATTTCCTAACCGGTTATTTAACCGGTAAAATATCCGGTCGTCCCAAATAAGTATAAACCGGTTTATACTATCCGGTTATTAAAAAACCGGACCTGTTACAAAAGAAGCTGTTTCCCAATAAACGGTTTCGGATATATTTTTTTTTTGTTAAAATCGGATAATCGGTTTTTTTGTGCAGCTCTATGTGGGACGCAACAACAATAAAGAGGAATTTTATTATTTAATCAATTATGTTTGCTGGAAGTGATTAAAAGATAGGCCAAGTAAAATGAGAAAAAATGGATACTATGTGGGCTGGACTAGATACAATTAATGGCGCAAGGAAAAGAATTATGAGGAAGTGACTACCCACGTGGACTGTTGCAAGTAGAGGTGCACATCTTCGGATTTTTCGATCCGGATCGGATAAAATCCGGACCAGATTTTTTTGGTTTTTTGGGACCGGATTTTCGGATTGTAACCGGATTTTCTCGGACAGAGGTGTAACCGGTTTCGTACGGATTAAAAACGGATTTTCTCGGACAAAAGTGTAACCGGTTTAACCGGTTTCGGATCGGATCGGATAAAACCGGTTAAATCCGCTCCGGTTTGAAAAAAAATCCGGTTTTATAAAAAATCGGTTCGGATAGTTTTTGCGCAAAATCGGATATTCGGATTTTTTGTGCACCTCTAGTTGCAATGACACAATTCAAGCCAAGGAAATAGAAATACAATTGTATTAATAATACGGAGTAATGTTCAATAAAGTCTATATAAAAAATATAGTTCTGAAATTTTAATATTTAATTACATGTGATTTAGTATATAATTATATGTGATTGTAAAAGCATAACATGTTAATTACGAAAATGTCACTCCCTCTAAAATTTTAAAATTCAATTTGGACCACTAATGGGACTGATTCAAAGGCTAAAATTAGTCCCTTAAGACTATGAATTACTCTAATAACATGATATCACTATTTGAAGGAATTTCAGTCAGGTGAGGAGTTTTAATAGATAAGCCCAACTAATCCAGTCCAATGAAATATTCTATTTGAAGGACCCTAATATATTATTCATTCGACGGCAGAAGGTGAATAATATACATATGCGACGCGTTTTCATGGGTTCTAATAAGACAGTAGAGGAGTGATTTCAAGGTTTGGGAGAAGGTTTGGAGCTCAATAATGAAGAGGAAGACCACAACTTTGACGGGATTGACTCGGGTTTGCCCACATCGGTGTATATTGGTTTGCAAGTTCATTCTATCTTTGTTTTTTATGTGTTCTAGTCTGTGTATGGAATAGGTTTTCTATTTTCACCTTGGTTAGATGAACCCTTGTTTATTGGTTTGATTTATGGACCCCGGATGTTCAGTAATTATGTAATTTATCTTGTTTAGCTTTTTCAAAGATCCATTCGTATTAAAGTTTCTATCTTTATTACCTATTGCTGAGTTTTCATAGTTGAGATGACCATTCTATCTATGATTGCTTGTATCATGATTTGCTATGACCATTAGGATTCATGACTAGTGATTGACCAAATCCTAGGGTTACGTTATAAGAAAATTAACTTTAATGTGTTTAACAATTGCATACGATGACCATTCGGTGTTAATTGATTGATTTTGTGACCAATATGAATCAATAGATTAAGTCTTTCTTCATACGAATTGATTGACTAATTACAGGGATAAATAATGTCATGGCCATTGGGTTAATGTTTCTATATTTATAGAGCTAGTGAGTCGGACCATGAGATGTAGTCAATTTAGGAATCGGTATATAATGAATAATATTCATTGCACTTCCATGAGATTGACCGTGGATAAGGGGGTAATCGAGTCTAAGTGAGAATACTTCATATTGATTGTTTCCATTCCAAGCTTTCACCTTTATCTTACTTTTGTGTTGTTTTTTGTTTAGTCTATTTATTAGTTTGAATATTTTATCGGATTCTTAGAATTATTCTCAAATCCCCTATTTACTCGCTTTATTTAGACTAATTAATAATTAAATCTTATAAATCTGAAATTATACTCGTTCTCCAAGTCTTCGACACCCATACTTATTTAACTATATTATAATACGATGAGGTAATCTTGCCTACTTGTGTTGTAGTATTACCTAAATAATTTGGAATTATAAATTTAAAACTAGTAATATAGAGGACTTATAAATGTGTATAGATTTAATACATAAACGTGTTTTTCCTTTGCCCAATGCTTGCAAGTCATGAAAAGTCTTGTGGCTCAAGAGATAGACGTACAAACCAAACCATGAAAACATGGATGGATTTTAGGATTGATCACTTGGACTCTCGGGGTAACGTTGTATGATGGAATATTTCGTGTTTTCTCTATCTTGACGGAAGATAAAAATTATCCCCATGTAGGCATTTGATGACCATGACTAGCTACCATTGGAAAACACATTTGCTCAATGGGCTTACCTCCTATATGTTTATTTGATATACTTATGATTCATGTTTAGATAGAATTAGGATCAAGTAAGAGGAATTTTAATGTAAGAGGGGTAAGAGAGAATATAAGTTTGACATGTGACATCTATAGGATAAGGGTAATATGGGTATTTTATATATTTTTTCTTTTTTCCTTAATTATATATTATCCTTGCCACTTGTATAACCCATCTCTTTCCTACACACAAGCCAGCCACGTGCCTGCCGCCCGCTTCTTCCACCACCGCCATAGTTCATGGTAAAAAATATAGCCACCGCCCATCCTCTACACGATTGCGACGTCCGACCGCCCATATGGCCATTATCGCTCAGATCTACGAGTTTGGGTGTAGTTTGCCCGATTGCTTGAAGCAAATGTCTCACCGCACCACCATCACCGCTGCTATACACCACCGCCGTTGTTCTACACTGCCGCCGCTGATCTGTACACCTAGCTTTTGTAAACCTACTTCACCGCCGCCGCCGCTTACTTCACCCCGGTTGCGATGAAGCCACATCTGGAGGATATCTTTGCGTTTGATTTTCCGGCGACGAAGGAACTCACGGTAATGGACTTTATTGTTTTGTTTCATTCATCAATTTATTGTTTCCCTTTTTTTCATCAAATGTCTCTGTTTCATTATAGTTCTTTGTATTCATCAAATCCAAATTCGATGACTTGTGAAATGTCAAGTGTATTTCATCGGAAATTATCAAGTCAAGCACAAGATAGTCATCAATTTCAGAAGTGTATTATTTCATCGCAAACCGAAGTGTATTCATCATTTTTGTATCGTATAGTTCAATCTTAGCATTCATTTGTATCAATTTTATGTTGTTAGTTTATGCATCAAATATTCTTCATCGCTTGTTTATTCATCAATTTTTAAATATTCTTCATCTATTTATTGATGAAAGCTGTTTGTTTAAGTCAACAATTTTTGTTTTTATTGATGAACACTGTTTGTTATCTCAAAAAATTTTGTTTGATGAAACTAGTCTGGAATGTTTTTCTGGTTGTATATTACTTAAATCCGGCATTCATCATTTTCTCAATATATGATAACGTTATGTTTATGAACCGGCGTTATTTTAGGAGTTGTCAATATTTTTTGATTCCTAATTTACCCTTAATTTGTATTAAATTGGTGGTTACAGCTCATCAGATCTTGACAATTCTTGTTGACTTTTGATTAAATTTTATGACTCATAATCACTCTTATCCGGTCATCCCCCTTACCTCTATATCCCTCTTACAAGAAACTTACTCTATTTAGATATATTGTCAAACTTTTAAATGTTAGCGAGAGGGTGAGAGACATACTGTAGTTTTTTTACTTTTGGAAAGGAGAATGAATTGAGAAACCCACGGATGGGTAAAATCGAGAAATGAGAATGGTGCAAAATTTTGAAATCCAAATTTTGTTTGGACAAGAACTTTCTAATTTTTTTTTTACTTTTTAATAATTAAACATATAAAATAGTAATCAATAATTTTTTATTAATCTGGTTCGGTATCGGTCCGGTTATAGGTATAAAATCGAAATCGACCCACTAAACCCAAACAATCGTCTTTCATTTGGTTCGGTTTTATCGGTTGTGGTTTGATTTTTCGATTAAAACGCTCACCCTAGTCTCCTAGTCTATTGATGACTTGTTTTCGGAAGTAAGATTTTATTTGGATGTACTTGCTCGCGATACAATAGCTAACTGTTTATTTAGATATTTTTGTATCGACAAGTTGTTATATGGTATTGAGAGGCACGTAGATATTTTGGGTTTGAAGACATGTTTGGTAATTATGGAATGGTACTCTTTGTACTTGGCATGTTACTAGTCATGATAGACAATGGCAACAACTATGTGTAGAATATCTCACACTTGTTGTAAATGTTATTGAAATTGTAGTTGAATTAGTGACACCCATATGTTGTTTGATAATACACACACTTGAATACTAAATAATTTCACATGCTTCCGCTTAGTTGTAAATGATTGTTTGTAAATTGTGTTTTTAAACTGTTTTAAGATGTTTATATTTGGACAGAAAATCAAGGTTTTACATTAGGGGCCACATGTGAAAACTAAAAAGCTACCAAATTTCTAGAACGTTGCGGGTAGGAGGACTACGGTTAGACCATAGTTGACCGTCAACTTGACCAATCTCCGCGATCGATGGAATCCTTCCCATGAACAGTTGTCATCCTGCACTTAGAAAAACATAAACATAGTTTTATGATCAAGGGTAGACAACTCTATAATTGAAATTCGTGATTTTTATACAAAAACACAACCATTTCATATCCATTTCAACTCAAACTTGTTTGCAACCCACAAAGTATAAGTTTATAAACACCAAGCCACTCTAAGAAACACAATGAAAACCCAAATTGTGGTACCAAATACAAAAGGAAGGTGATCCGTACAACAAAAATGATCATACACAACAATTTAATGCATTATTAACTTGTATCATGCGCCATAAATGTTTGGACTTTTTATATATGGCTAAAAACTGTTATATACAAATTAACTCCAACTACAAAAACTCAAAATATCCAAACAACATCAACATGCAAATGCATTTCCCCTATCTCAACACTTGTTTCAATAGTAATCACAAGCAGTACTAGCTCCAAGGTGAAAATATACCATGGCGCTACCTCAAATATTAATACTCAAATAAACATACAAATAACACTAAAGAATTTATAAAAATAATTCCAATAATTTGATTAATTCACTAATACTCCAAACAAACACCAATAAGCTTAAATAACTTTAAGTGGCACAAATAGTTTTAGTTTACAAATTTGGAAATAACAAATACGTAACTAATAAAATGGATCATTTTTAAATTTTATTCTTTATTAAAACACTAAAGTTTTAAATTTTCTTTCTATTAATTATCTCTAATTTAACCAATAGAAATTTTTTTATTTTCCACAATTATGGATGCAAAATTAGCTTTTAATTTTTAATTTTTTTAACAAATTTTCCAACCAATTTGCATCGAAAAATTTCTGTTGAAAAAAGTTGGAAATTACCTACCTATATGATTCTATAGAAAATCCCCACCTTAACTCTAATAAGCGGCTATATGAAAATATACAAATTCCAACATATTTCCAACTATTTACCTACCAATAACAGTCTATAGAATATCTAGAGAAAACTCAATACAATTTCTAACAAATTTTCTATTTGAATTTTAATAATAGGGAATTTCATAGGAAATTTCTTGGTATATAAATATTTTCTTATTCATTACAATAATTTTAAAATGTTAGATGAAAATCTGTTGGAAATTAAAAATGTTCCCTACATATTTTCAAATGTATATTTGGAGCAACAATAAAAAATATTTATAAAGTATGGTTGGAAATCGATAGGAAATTAAGTTACGTTAATCCGTTATCGATGAACAAATTAACGAGTTATTAATAAGTCATTAGCATTATTAATAATTGATTTATTGTAATTAACGATCAAGATTGGTTCTCGCAATAACAACACCTATCAAATGAACATGAATTAGTGCTCATTAATAACTTATTAATAGGGGGTTTTGGTCTTATATATATTTTACTAAACGTAAATTACGTCCGGTGGACCATTGGTAAAGACCGTGACTTGATTTTCTAAATAACTCTCACTAATACGTCCTTAATGAGTAATTAATGAATTGTTATTTATAACTACTAGCTAAGCGGACCGTGTGTCAACACGGGATGATATAAGTCAATTTAAAATTTATATACTTTTAAATAGTACTAACACGTATAGTAAAAATACTTACAAAGTATATATAGGAATATAAAAACTCGTGACAAATGAATAAATATTACAGAAATTTGAAATTCATACATAAGATTATCCTTAGATTTTTTTTAGAACCTCATCATAAACAACAGTCATACTTTTATTAGTACGGTTGTCTTCATCATCGCAAATTAAGACTTTTAACCACTCATTACTCTTTATTCAAAAAACAGCCACATTTAACTGTCAAATAGATAATAACATCATAAATATTTTCTTTCCCTTATAATATTAGATAGGATAACATTTCAAATATCGAGAGATAACAACAATATGCTAACGAAATATTAGAAACTGTTACTTTCTTGGTATCACTCCTTCACAGCTAAAAAGTAAATTTGAACAAATGAAATATGTTAAACCTGCTTTGGATTTTATGTTTGACAAATCCAAATTAGTATTTTATATGAAGACATCTTTAATAAACGTCGTTTGAATCTTCAGTTTGTTGTAATATTTTCTTCTTTTGATAAAGTTGTTATAATAGATGATAAATATTATGATATTTCTAGAAAATATTTATTTATGTAAAAATATAAAACCGAAAAACCAATATGAAAAACCGATGGACCGTATCAAAATTCACATTAACTGAATATTTTGACATGTTTTTGGTTTGGTTAACTGAACTAAAATTGTTTTCGGTTTAGTTACGGTTTACGACTTTAATGATGGATGATTAACTTATACCGACTTTTTGATAATCACCCTTGATAGATTTAAGTAAATATGTTAGAAATAGGAGGTTGTCATTTGTAATTACTGGAGGGGTTTTAAGAAAATTCATAAAATATAAGGTTGTAATTGTAAACTTTTTTCCTATAATTAAGGATGATTGATTATATCGAATTTTTTATAGTTTTTTTATTAAACGGAATATTTTGATTGGTAGAAAATTATTTTAAAAAGGATGATATTTTCTTTTTAATAAGGTTATAAGATTGGTTATGAATTTATTTTAATCAAATATCAATATTTAATCTTCCGGTACTCACACTAAAATCGATTCTCAAATGAATCCTCCTATACATATATATGTATATTTGTGCATGAGAAGGTTACATTGAAAACATATTTATAACAAAGAACTAAGAAATCGGGTCAAGTTTATCTACAAATTTATAATATTCATAATTATGCGTTTCGTAAGATTTCAAACATTTGACTCGTAAAACCCAAATTTAAAAAATTTCATAAAACACTCTAAATAATATATATTTTTAAATACATATAATCCGATTATTTGGTTCTTGAAATTTTGACACTGAAACTAGTTCCGAATGAAAATTTCACCAATATATATAGCCATATAGGTTCATTCATTGGAGTGCAAGATGCCTCGTGAAGCGGCCTAGATAATATATCTTCACGGACTTAATATTCCACGTCCCCACACACCCTCTTATCTTCACTTCAATAAATTTGATTCAATCATAGGTGTGATCTAGTAGCCCAAATCTGATAAAGGAGTGATAAATGGTTCTCATACTATCTGTTCTTACGTTATCCGCATACTCTTCACAAAGAGGGCTCTACTTTTGATCTAAAGACGGATTGATAATCACCTATGAGGTAGTTGTTGTGAGGCATAGAACTAACCTTAAGAGGCAGTATGAGACCAATCTATCGCTCTATTGACGTAGGTGGTTGCTTTTTTTGAGTCGGACTGTAAGATACTATGTAGAATTTGTTAATTATTTTTTTTCTTATTCGTTGATTTTGACACCTATTAATTTTATGAGTAAGAGAATAAGTAGAATAAGATGATTTGTACATATACTTTTTTGTCACACATAATAATCGTAATTTTTTTACCCCTACAAATCCACAAACTATTTTTCTTAACTACATATTTAAAGGTATTGTGATACAAACATACATTAATTTTTATTGTATATAATAAAAAATATTATATACAAATCATTTAGCTAATATTATGGCTGTCATTAAGAAGAAATATATATCGTAAAAGTAAGAGTGTAAATCATAAATTTTATGTTAATATATAAATAAAATGACTCAATATTGATTAAAAAAAGTCAAAATTAAAATGTTAGTTATGGTTAAGATTGATTATCTTCTAATATAAATAAAAGTTAAGTTGCCTTAAATCTATTAGACGATCCTAACCATTTATTTAACATGTAATTTAATTACTTGATCTAAACCATTCATTAAATCAAATTTTGAATTCTAATTTTGATTTTTGTTAGTCAATATTGAATCAAAATTATTAAAATAATTTCATATATGTCTTTCTTAAACTTTAAAATATCATATTTGACCACCTTAATTTGAAAATATCATATTTACCCTTTATAAATATTAAGATATCATATCTAACCAAATTATTAATTTCATCATTTTAAAAATATTTTAACCAACATAATGATCGATTGATTATACAAAAAATACAATTATGTCTTTTCATATGATAATATCATATTTCTGCCATTACATTTGTTTTCAATATCACGCTTCCATTGATGATTTAAATGTTGACATCATCTGTCACCCATTTTTAAAATTTTTAATTATTTAGTGTTTTATAATTATTTAATAACTTTTTATTAATGTTTAATATTTATTATTTTTATAATTAGCTCGTGTATTAGATGAATATTTAATCTAATAAATTTATATATGAATAATAATAAATATATGTCATTTTATTTATATTTAAATAAAGATTATATTATATTATATAGAAAAAGGGTGGTCGACGTAGAAGATGCAAAGTAAGATGCCCGCAATTGTCGCTTTTGTTAGCAGCTTGACAAGCTTTTCCGCCGTATGCTTCCATTCAAATAGTAATAATGAAACCTTCGGATCTAGTTTTCATTTTTTAATGATTGTACCATGTAAAAACTATAATTTAATTATCTCATTTTTAGGTTAAACATGATTAATCATATTCTCTTACAAATATTAGAGTAAATCTCTTATTTTAGTCAATAATGAGTCATTTTTATAGTGTTAACTCTTATGTTTGTAAGAAACATGATAAATGGTTGACTAGACATGAGAATATCCTAACCCAATTTAAACAGTCTATAATTTAACGGTATATGTTGTTTTTAATGTCTTATAAAATTATAGATCAAATTTCATAGTAAACAAATTAGTAAAGGAATTATGTTTAGTTTAAAGAGTGTGCGCATTTAGGCATTTAAAATTAAATATAAAAACTATACACAGTGTTCTCAAGAAGAAAAAATTTAGAAGAAAATGAAGAAGAAATTAAAATATTTGTGTTTTTGAGTTTTCAAGAAGACAAGATAAATTATTTAAAAGATATATAATTAATTTTCTCTCATAAATAGTCTTTTAAAAGTAGGAGGATTTGAAAATAAAAAGAAGAAACACGTCTATGATCTTCAATATCAACTCAATTACTTATGATCATAACTAAAATTTTTAGAAAAATGTATTATGGTAAAATCAGGTTTCTTTTTTCCTAAACATAAAGTAATTCTTTACCGTATTTTTCTTTTCTACTAGCAACACAAAAAACTAAAAATATTATCATATCTCTCATTCCCTTTTCTCATCTTATATATGTAACACCGCAAAAATACAAGCCATATTTTTTTTTTAAATCACAGCGGAAGTAATACGTTATAAAACTAAAAAGGAAATAACATTAAAAGTTAAAACCAACACTGTACAAACATACAGTACTTCCTTTAGTGTTACAAAACATTGCATAAAGTATGGCTCATCCTTTTAAAACCCAAAATATCAGAGCTACGGTCAAACTTTCCCTGTACACAAAAGCTGCAACCTACCGTGCCCTTAAAACCTGAAACAGAGAGTTAGGGTGGGGAATTAGCACAAAGCTAAGTGAATGAAAATCAAGTCACAAGCAATTAAAGCAGAACCACAACAATCACAAGAACAGTTTATCTCAAATATCAAAGGACCGGCGGCTCTGCCGAGCCTACGATCAATGCTGGCCATAGCAATGATCTACCGATAGCCATCTGCTAACTGGCACAGTTAAACCCCCTCTGCTACAACAAATGCAACAGAGGATCTAAAACTGCCTAACCAGAAGCAACTGACCCAGCCCAAAACCACGCTTAGCTGACCTCTGCCACAAACATCATGAGCACAATTTCATGCCTTGATACTCATATCTTGGACACAATTTCAATAATCATCACATAACCAATCAAACAATCATATCAGACTAAACAGTCTATCGCATGATTAATCATATAAAATCCAAGTAACCATAACAGTTACAACTAAAACCACTGGTGCATTAAAGTCCACTCACCTGTGTTCTCCAACACCACACTCAGTATTCTAATTTCACTGAGCCTTCTCGTTTCCTGAAACACATCATAACTTAGTCAGTAATTGGGATTACATTCCAATTTACAAAAACGACAACTCTCATTGGCTACAAGCAATAAAATTACAGAATTAACGGCAGAATCACTACGCACGT
Organism: Pulicaria dysenterica; assembly: GCA_947179395.2. Lineage (NCBI taxonomy): Eukaryota > Viridiplantae > Streptophyta > Magnoliopsida > Asterales > Asteraceae > Pulicaria > Pulicaria dysenterica. The sequence continues at coordinate 20,392,128 of OX359290.1, read as the reverse complement.
AATGGAGTCACTACGCACGTAGTGGACTCCACTTCGCACGTATTGATCTTTCAAACTCACGAAGTGGCTAACCCACTTCGCACGCAATGGGCACTGGTACGCACGTAGTGGACTACACTCCGTGCGACCAAAACTCATTGACTTCATCTTCTTCCATGAGCACCTCGTACGTACTAGAGTCACTACGCACGTAGTGGACTCCACTTCGCACGGCCAAAACACAACATTCAAGAACTTCCTAATCAAAACTCGACATAAACAACAAAACACACCTCTTGCTCGAAAACCAACGTTAACCCTCGCTTAGAACTCAAAAACAGATTTACGGACTCAAGTTTGAGTAAAAGTGAGTTGTTTTTTTTTTTCTTTTCTCTCTTCTCTTATGCAGCCACCAAAATGAGAACAACACATATCAAAAGCTATATATATATGTCAAGACTGAACATATTACACTACACAGTGCAAATACTGATATCTGAGATACAGAAACCTAAATAAAGCGGTCCTACTCAAGTCAAAAACATGCAACGAGGTATTATTCGGAACCCTCGTGTAAAACCAAATCATATGATACCAATAACATATAAAAAATATTAAACTAATATTTTTACCTCTTACCTCGCGGTCCAATTTAAATACCAAGTAAGTATCAAATAAATATATAAATAAATAGCACATAATTATAAACAATCAAATATACTAATATAAACAATTAAATAACTTACCACCGCCGAAACAACTAGGCCCTAAACGCGGGTGTTACAATATCAATTTTTTGTTTGTTTTTTTCGCAATCTTCTATTATAATTGTTAATTTGTTTTAGCATTAATACAGGTGTTGGATTATTATCAATAAACGATAGTATAAATATCTGTATAAGGGAGTTGAATAGAAGATTTATGAACAAACAATAACTTATTAAACTTTTTTACATATATTAACTTAATTATATGATGCATCTGTTGATTATGCTTTGAAAAACATAATCAAAACAACAAGTACAAAAGTTATATGTTCATAAAGAACTATTGATATAATAACTCTCTCTATCTATGACTACGAGCAATAATCAGAAACTCTTCAAAATCCCAAATTCTGGGATAATACATACAGTAACACATAGTTTGAATACAATTAGGAAACTAACTTCTAACTAGAGAAATGAAACAATCTGTATCGTATCCAACTTTTTGCAGGATAAAGCGTGATTGATAATACATACAATAATACATAGTTTGATACATCCCCCGTTTCTAAGTTTAGGGAATCATGTGAGTGTCGGTTGACCAAATGCAACTACAACTAATAATACCAAGTACAATAAGTTTAATATATAAGGGGTGAATCTTATCTTTTTTATTAATTTAAAGAAAATGAATGTGATGTCATTATCTATTTTTTTTTAAATTATTTTTCACCAATCATCATCTAGGAATTTAAAAACTTCCTTAAAAATAGGACACATCATCTTTGTAAACTTATTCCCCTTCTAAAATACAATTTTATTTCCCCAAATTGATTTATTCAAACTCCCTTATACCTTGGAGATAATGAGCTTCTTTTAAAAAAAATAATTTCTACCAATCAACATGTGGTAATTTCAAAATACTCTCTTAAAAATAGGAGATAATCACATCATATTCTTAAAACCACTATTTACTCAAAATTCATTCTAATAGTATGATACCTCATTCTAATAAGAAATTTCAAAAAGATATTGAAGTTTAAACCATTCGCTTTGAGATACGCTCTTCAATTTTAAGTCTTATATATTAAATATCTCATACCTTTATGATTAATATATGTGTGGTAATATGCCGAGGCAAAAAAACAATATTTAATCATTCGTATTGTATATACATAATGTTAAATAACATAATAGGTATATACAATTACACCATCAATTAACTTGCTTATTATTAAATTTCAAATTTTAAGTAAATTAAATATGAAATTGCTAGAAACCTTGAAACATGATGTTATAAGATAATAAATAGCAGATAATCACATCATCTTTTTAAAACCTCTATCTATTCAAAATTCATTCTAAAAGTACGTTACCTCAACCTACGGCTTCATTAAGTCTATCGACACTTAATAATGACGCGTCCTTACTTATTACTAAGCCCAAAACATCATACTTTATAAGTTATAATTTATGTTTGACCATGTATGGATGTCAGACTAACTATGAAAACTATGATTATTTTTTTTATATTATATATTTGTATATTTATATTATATATAGCTTGATTTCGTTAGATTATATGTTTTTATTATAGCTATAATCAGGTAATTTAAATATTAAATTCTCAAATTTTAAGATTAGTTTCTTAGTATGCATACAAATTTTGAAATTTTGACATTCAAAACATAATTTGAAGATTAATGAAGATAATCCCAACTAACTAAAATATTATCCTAACTAATTTAAGAATTAGTTTCTTAAAAGATTTAATTTATGATATACTTGATTTGAAGATTAGTTAGTATATACAAATATGAAAATTATAAAATATAATTAAAAGATTTATTTGAAAATTATTTAAATATAGTTTCTTACATATTTAAGAAATTTGTATGACTTTTATTAAATAAAATACGAAAATCATTATTATCATGGTTATAATAAGCTGATTTAAATATTATATTTTCTAATTTTAAGATTGATTTGTTATTATGCATACTCAATTTTAAACTACATTCTATATTATATCTATATTTTACAATTTTTTTCTATACGTTTTAGTAGTCTAAAACCTAAAGAAATTTAAAAATGACTTTAATAATCTCTCGTGTTTATACATGACGTGCTAAGCTAGCATTCCATATAGTCCATACTTAATACATAGTCCTGAAGGACTAATTTCAGCCTTTGAATCAGCCTCATCAATGGTCCAGATTGAATTTTAAAAATTTGAGCGGAGTGACATTTTCGTAATTCACATGTGCTGATTTTACCATCACATGTGATTATTGTATACTAAATCACATGTGATTGAATATTATAATTTCAGGACTATATTTTTTTATAGACTTTATTGAACACAACTCTAAACACGGATTCTAATCTTTCAAAGATTAAAATTCTTATTAGGTCGATAAAGAATTTATATAAATGTTCAACAGAAAACGAATTTAAATATTACCTTTCTAGAAACTTCTACTTGATTGACAAACTTTGATCTAATCACTACTCAACATACAAAGATAAAATCTAGAATGTGCTATCGGGTTTCTACAAACACCGAAGACAATGAAGCTGAGTTAAAACCCCCAGAGCATAACAAACTTCACAGAATACTTTTCCCTGAACTTTCTTCGTGAAAAGATCTTTTGAATGGTCTTTGTGGGTTTGCTTATAGAGGCACATTTAATGTGGTTTAGTTAAAGGTTTAGTTCATAAAAGTGTATCAAACTTTACACATTTTGCTATTGTAAGTACTGAACTTTCAAACTTACCATTTTATGTATTGAACTTTCAAAAAGTTACAAAATAATGTATCCGGTTACCTATTCTTCAGGTAACCGGTAATATTTTTATATTTATTTATTTTTAATATAAAAATATTTCCACAATCATTATTGTTGCCAACTGTGTATATCATGAAGAACATTCATCATCTTCATCCTTTAATCAACAAAAAAACATGGCACATTCATCATCTTAATACAAGATGAACCCTAAATGTAAATTACAGATCAAACAAAATAAAAACACTACAGATCGAAATCAAAACTTAATCCGTGTGTTCAACAATCACAGATCAAACCAAAACCCTAAATGTAAACTAACAATCACATATCGAAATCAAAAACCCAGGAAGACGAACTCTAAATCTGTTGCTTTGAATCAAGAACCAAAAATTGAAATATGTTGCTTTGAATCAAGAACAATATCAAATCACATAAGAACCAAGAACATCAAAAGAACAAAATCTCTTACCTTGAAGAATTGAACTCGATGAAGAACCTTGAAGAACTGAAAATCGTGAAAGGCATGTGATGGTCTCAAAAACGTGAAACCTTGAACAAATCGTAGCCTTAACCCACATGAACAAATCGAAGCCCTTACTTGTGGAACAGATCTGGAAATCGAAACCCTAAACGCGTGAAAGAAGATCTGGAAATGGATGAACCTTTAAAGAACCGTAGATCTATGCCTCCTACCTTCTATGCCGACGCCACGCCTCCATCTTCCAAACTCGCAGATCTGGGTTTTGTTTGGTATTGCTTGACTTCAACCAGATGTGGGTTTTCCTTCGAAGAAAACTCTAACTCGTAATCGGAACTCTCAAGAACATGATGGTGGTGCCGGAAGGTGGTGGTGGTGACAGAACTTGAAGGTGGTGGTGGTGACAGAACTTCAACCAGATCTGGGTTTTTCTTCGAAGAAAACACTAACTCGCAATCGGAACTCTCAAGAACATGATGGTGATGCCGAAAGGTGGTAGCGGTGACGGAACTTGAAGATGGTGGTGGTGACAGAACTTCAACCAAATCTGGGTTTTTCTTCAAGCTATTGCCTTTTATTTTATTTATAACTATTTCTAGTAATTTTTAATTAATAAAATCCATGTCATTAGCCATATCAATTGCCATGTCATGTAAACATGGTCCACAACATCATATGACCTGTTGTATCAGGTTAAATACACTAAATGATAACTTTCAAAAAGTTTGATACATCAAATGGTAAGTTTGAAAGTTCAGTACATACAATAGCATAAGGTGTAAAGTTGGATACACTTTAATGAACTAAACCCTTTAGTTAATTAAGCTTGTGATAGATTTCTCATTGGATAACCAAAGAAGACATTTAATAATGTCAGAAACTACTTGCCTTTTTCGATACCTTTTCTGACTTTGTAAACAAAAGTAGAAAATATTATGTACCTTTAGAATGATCTTCATCACATTCTTCTTTCTTCACCTTCTACCTCCTTTTCACTGAGTGTTTACTTCCGGAGTATGTTCAAAATATAATGGAAATCATAAACTAACACTAAGAACATCCGTATTGGGCCTTCTACCAGCGTTGGCTAGCACCCACCCGAGCTACACACCATAGCGCCTCCACTGGTTGGCGTTGGCTCGAGCCCGAGCTAGTGCCGGAACCAGTGGCTGGTTATCAATTTTTTTGTCTCATTAATAATAGAAACAATTGTCAAGGCTAAAGATACTCCTCTTCATACATGGGATTTACTAAAAAGTGTCATTTAGTCGGCAGTTCGAATCCCTACTACTATTTTTTTTCAGCGCATAGAAGTTCCTCTCCCTTTTTTAATCATTTTATTATGTTATTCTTCTTAGCGGATATATTAACTATATATTTCTTCTATCTTTAAACTTATTCTTTAAAATATAATTTCATTTTTGTATCATTTAATGTTATTTTCCTTTTCAAGTTGATATATTCTTTACATGTTTAACTATACTCTTAAAAAGTAACATATTTTTTTATTAGGAGAATGATAGCGTTATAGATAAGAGTAAAAATATATTAATTTAATTTTTACAAATGCAACATGATTTTTTATGGTAACATTGTTTTTTAAAAAATGAGAACATGATTGTTTTAAAAATAGAAATTATTTGCCAAAATTGAAGTATGTTGCTATATTTACAATAATAAACTTATACTATTTATACTCTTACTTATAACTAACACCGTTTTCTCGAGTGTTTTTTGCGAAGGAAGGGAAATAATTTGGATGGAAACCAAAAAAGTTATGTTATTGAGTTTCATTTAACGAAAGGCAGCGGAGGAAAGGGAGAGATTTGGAGGGAGAGTGTATGCTTATTTTGAAACAATTATTACCCTCCAAAAAATTATTAGGCTTTGGAAGGAAAGATCTCCCTTTTATTTTCTTTGTTTTCTTCTCCTTCAACTCGAGAATAGACTGTAGAAGCTGTGATTATCATTTTCTTTTATATTATTTATATACAACATATAATGCTATCTTCTTAACTCATACACTAAGTTTGCCTTACAATCTTAAGCGAAAATCGTAAAAGGTAAGTTGTGTTTACACTTCCTTTATCAACTTATTGCATATATACTCTATACATATTGTCAGTAGATAATATCCGTAGCGAAGCGCGAGAGACGAACACTCGTTAATATATATTTTATAATTATTAATATATGTGGGTTGGTATGGATTGGATGTGGAGGTTTGTGGGTTAGAGAGGATTGGAATTGAGAGATGATGTGGATGCTGATGTGGAAGCCACGAAATTCTAGAAAGCTCCAGGTTGGATGCTGATGGTATAATGTCTAAATCTAATTTACTACTCCAATACATACTGTTGTAGCTTCGACAGAGTTACTTTTTCTATCAATTCTAAGATGTAAGAATTTGGATCTAAGAAATATCAGTCTAATCCCTGGTCAACTAAAAGATTACCGAATCAAAATGGGTTTGGGTAGGATTTTTGTTGCCAAATTCGGTTGTAAAGGGGATAATAAAGTGAGTGCATACAGTAAAACGGTATGGTATATAGGTTGTGTGTCTCATAAATGATTTGTCTTTTGTATGATTAAAAGACTCTCTAAAGGTACACCAATAAGCCCCTAGTCCAACATAGTTGGTATATGATTAGGGAACACCATTCTTATTAAAACTGAAACATAAATCATGGTACTTTTAGTGTTTCAAGGTTACTTGACTTTTGCATAGTTCTTGATCTTTTCCTTCATGTATATTTGTGAGGTTTCATGAATGATACCATTTATTGATACTCAAAGTAGATATTGGTGGATTTTCTAATATGATACAAGTGCTAATGTTGACTCTATGTGATGCTCGACGTTGATTTCTCCCAACCTTCACATAATAAAAGATCATTAGAGTTATCCAAAGACGTTCGTCCCAAAGCCATCTTCGAAATTAAAGTTTATAGCGTTCACAATGAGAGTGAAACCCTCCGAGAGCTTCATACATGAGTATTTCAAGGGCAAATTAGAGAATAAGGGTATCTAACTTATGACAGTGGTTGAAGTTTTATACTTATTGTACGTAGTTGCCACACACTAATCATCCTAGTGAATGTGAGGTTGTCTTAGGATTATGCCAACAAGTTTTCATGTTATCAATCAGATCAAGATCACGATCGACCCCGAGATTAAGAATATTTACTCATTTACTAACCTCAATCATAAATTCAGATTTCAAAAAATCCAAATCTCAAACACAAACTGAGCGTCTGTAAAGAAAAATAGGCGTTAAACTAGAAATTAAAATAAAAAACATATAAACTAAGAAGAAAATTAAGAGTTTGGAATGTTTAAATTTTAAAATTTCTAGTTTATATGTTTCACAAATCATGAACCTGACCTTATGAATGACCGAATGGGAAAGATGTCAAGAATAGGATGAAGTGTTTTGATCTGACCAAACCACCCTAAAACAAAAACTGGTCAAGCCCTGGGTTTGATTCTACTGGTTCAATCCTAAAGCGGTAACAGATTGAACACAACCCTCTAAACCCCAAAAAGGGTAGGATCTTACTAATGATCGTATAAGTTTCTTAACAACAATCCAGTTAAAAGGTTAGAAAAACGATACCTGTTTAATCCTGGGATTGCTAAAGTAAGTCCATCACTACTGCACCACCAACGAACTGGCTGCTACACCGCTCCTGGAATTACCCGAGCAACACGCAAATCCTGCGTGTGTGTGTGATCGACGCAAGCGAAACCGAAACACCCCTTGGTGTGATCTCGAAGTCGACGCAAAAGTGAGGGATCGAGAGAGAGAGAGAGGTCGACGCAGAGGGAGGAGAGAAATGCTAGGGTTTTTCCTTGTTGTTAATTAAAACCTTAAGGATAAATGAACTTTTCTAGGTTTAAATACTTAAACCTTATCCAAGCTCAAGCTCATTCAATTAAAGCCCATAACTTTAATTGAAGTTTCATTCCTTGCATTTTGACCCCTTGGACTTTACTAGTTAATTACTTAACTATTAATTAACTGGTCCGTTAAATATTAAACTTAATATTTAATTTCCCTTTAAATAATAAATAACTATTTATTATTTCTTTCCTTTCTAATAATTAATTCAACTGATTAATTATTTATTTTTCTCTCTAATAATTAATCCAACTGATTAATTATTTTCACACAAAATTATGGTAAATTCTAACTGTTCTAATTTGGGTGTGTAGCAGTGTGACCCATTAGTCTCTTATAACATTGGATACAATGTACCCATTAATTATCTCTGCACATAATCTAACAGACTCTCATTTGTGCAAAATAAGTAATAGTTACTGTACATTGTTAGCCTAAGGAGGTCCCTAGCCAGATATCTATCATAAACTAACTGTTCATGAATCAACTATCATAAACTACCTGTTTATGAAAGGGCACGGTTATTATAGATTTGTCCCTTGCAGTGCGATATTTCAATTTTGAGCATGAGCATGGAGAGTGTCAACTCAAAATCTCAAGAACTATATTCATGACATACTTGATTTCAAAACTGCGTGATAAACGACAAAGAACATATCAGTTCGTTTGGGCACGGCCGTGCACTTACCAGTTTTTCTAATCAGTCAAGGGCCCAGAAATATCTCTCCTAAAAAGGAGGTTGTTAGAACTGTATTATTGTAATAGAATAGGAGTTCAACAATAGTTGAGGGTGCTTATTGTAAATATACCTTATAGGTATATAAGCCTTGTGCTAGACAAGGAAATGTAAGGTTCACACAACTCATGAAATAAACTATGTGTGTTTTAAGGTGAAATGAGATTCTCTCTCAACCTATCATAGTTACATGTTGCAATCCTTCAATCTACCGCTTGTTTATCAACAACAAGTGGTATCAGAGCCAAAGGAGTGAAGATCTATCGGTGTTATCATCAACAAATCGAGATTTGAAGATCAAAGGGGATGTTCATCGAAGAAAAAGGGGCTGATCATACGGGTTTTCAACTCAAGATGTTATTTATGATCTGAAAATAGGGGTTATCGTTGGAGAATCGAGCAACATCTACTGTTCTTTGATCGAAAAAGGTAAACTCAACTGTTCTATACACGAAAAAGCAGAAAAATCGAAGTTTTCTCGGGTATATTGTTCATGCCTTGAATTTATTGTTTCATCTACGAAGGCATCATTTTTACGTGGTTTTGGTTCAAATTTTAAAAGAGAAATGGTCGAAAATGTTATTTGAATCAACCACAAGAAAATCGATTTTAATCTAACCGAGTATGAAGATTCTGAAATTTTATCAAGAACAGTTGGAAAAATAAAGAAGAAAGTATATCTGAGATTTTGATTTCAAAAAGGATAAAAACACCAAAAAACTGGTGTTTGTGTGTGAAATCAAGTGCTGGTATGGGTGCTGGAGTGTGGAACCTGCACAAGTAAAGATCACATCAGGTACAAGTGGGTAGACACTATTCAGAGTAAAGTCAACAAATCTGAAAGTGACATCTCAGATCTATCAGCCGCATCCATGGCTATCGCATGCGATCAAGTTGAATTTGGCTAAGTACAAGTTCTCTATCAGCCACAATGGATCCAATCGCATGCGATTCGAATCGCTATCAGCCGCACTCAAGGGCAATCGCATGCGATCGAGTTGAATTTGGCTAAGTACAAGGGTTCTATCAGCCGCATCTAGTCAATCGCATGCGAATCAATCGCATATCCATTCGCACGCGATTCAACCTGAACCATTCGCACGCGATTCAATCATATCCTATCGCGTGGATCCAATCGCATGCGATCCAAACAGGTTTTTCAGACTTGCAATTTTCACTCAAAATTTCGAATTTTTCATCCGAAATGCATTTTCTGATATAGCGAATACTTGCATATTTGCATTTGGCAACACGGCTCCTACTGAATCTAGATACGCCCCTTATGACCACCCTGTTACGGCGTAGCGTTAGGACGCACTAAGGAGACAACAGTTACCGCATCCCAAACCAAATACCTCAGGTTTAAGGATAACTTATGTGATAAATATTTTTGACAGGAATCCACGAAGTATTTTTCACGGTAGGTCAATCCAATAATTGTAACCCTAATGAATATCCGTCAATTTTGGTCCGCAAAAGACTTTTGCAGCTATATTCGATATACCTTCGAATCTACCCCAAAATTACGATGACTTTACAACCCTATCAAGGTTCCCACCAAGATAAGTAGTCACGGATAATGTACCATTTCATTGACTCAATTCACAGTGTTTATCTGAAACTAATTTCTGCACCCTCAATATTCCACCCTGGAATAAAAATGCATAATTTCTATCATTTCATTGACTCAATTCACAGTGTTTATCTGAATTACTTATTATTTTACATTGTAACTTATCACGGATTACCGAGAAAATAATATGCCTATAAACCCAAAACTCAAGACTAGTACTTCAAAGCACTTCTTCTTGGTTTTGTTAGAAATTATTTTCGCAACCTAAAAACAATTACAGACTTACTTATTTTATAAATTCCTTAAAATTTGAGAACTGGAAATAACTCCAAAGTTTCTGAGTTTATAAAATAATCCTATTGTAATTAAAACTCTAATTACACTTGTAGATGCGATAAATCTTACTAGATTCATATCCCCTTTTGAAACGATAAAACCATTTACACATACTTGTAAACTTGAGATTAGATCCCAAGTGTATACTAACACTTATCTAATTTCATTACTAAGGATACCGAAAAATATCCTAATTTATCATCTCTAACGTAAAACAACCACCAACATTGATTGTTTTGACTTTTTGAACCCTTTTAATCATATATAATTCTTTTTAAGTCATGACTTGGCTTAAAAACTTGCAATGACATCCTTATAGATGACCTTTCAATAAGTCATGCATTCCTCGGATTAGTTCCCTTTCAAGAACCTTTTATTTTAGATCACTTCTAAAATCATCCGACAATTATGTACTTTAAAGGTTCATACTTGTATTTATCATACTAGTTAGATCGACCTTGATAACTTGATAAATACACCAGTCAGGTGCTCCCACTTTCTTTTATGAAAAAGTGCATTACCTTAAAACACCTTTTTAGACTCAGTCAGTCCTTGACTAATACGCCTAAAACTTGTGTTTTAAAACACTTGTTCTTAAAACAGTTTTTGTGAGAAATTTAAACGTTTTATGAAACCAGAACTTGGATTTCCATATATCCATCTTTCCAATTACGGAATGTGGTTTCATTAAACCTAACACGATTACAAATATAAAACACTTGTAAAGGTATTTTAAATTTTTTTACTTAAAACATTTAGTATAAAAGAGTCTTGATCATAATAACTATCATGATCACTTTTATATTTTCTCAAATGTTTTATACAAAAACTATTTCTTAGAAATAATAACTATTATTTCTTATCCCAGCATGTTCAATGCTTTGAACATAACCTTTTTCATAAGAATCCCTAAATACTTTGTAAATTAGAAATCCTATCTAATTTCATAAACACAACTTGTTTATCTAAGTATTTATGTAGTGGGACTAGCATTTATGCAACTACAACAATTACTGCATAAGATCACTGTGAATCACCTATTAAGTCAAAACTTGACTTATTAGTATCCTTTAGTCACAACTGGACTAACCTGATTCATCAAAAACACACGTGCACGGATACAAACTAAATAATTCAAAATTTTCAAATATTAAAACCATAATGTCAACCAAAAATTTTAAACAAACCATGCCAAACAAATCCAAAAACTTTGAACAAAATGTTTAATAACTATGAAAAAGAATTATTAATATCCGAGCTGCACGTGTGATCTCAACTGCTAGGCTGCTTCACTTTCCATCACCTCCTGCAATAAACGATTGCAAGATATTAGAAAACTCGTAAGAAACTTTACAAGTGGAAAGTGACAAAGAAGCTAGTCACATGAAACCTGAGGAGCCAGACTTGCATCCTGCTTCGTGAGCCTTCGGACAATCTCTCTTCCAGTATCCGGCCTCGCCGCAATTGAAGCACCGATTCTAGGTTCTTGCTTTGTTCGGCTTTGGCTTCTTGCCCTTGTTGTTATCACTAGCCCTGGGTGCATTCTGGCTGGGCTGTGTCTTACCCATTCCCTTTCCGTTACGCCCCTTCCTCTTCTTATAACCGCCATTGCCCACCATGAGGACGTCCTTAGACTTGGTCCCGATACTCTGCTCCGCTGTCTTAAGCATATAGTGCAACTCAGCCACAGATTTCTCCATGTTGTTCATGTTGTAGTTGACTATAAAAGGCTTATAGGCGTCTGACAACGAGTTGAGTATCGTATCCGTTGCAAGCTGCAACGGTACTGGGTGCCCAAGCCTCTCTAGGTGGTCCATGTACCCTTTCATTTTCATGCCGTGGTTACTGACCGATGTCCCCTTCACCATCTTGCACGAGTTAAATGCCCTAGTGGCATCATAACGCTCCGTGCGGGCTTGCTCCTGGAACATGTCCCTCAGCTGGCGGATCATGTCGTAAGCAGGAGTTTCCATCATGCTTGACTGCAACTCGAGACTCATTATTGCAAGCATGAGGCAACTCACGTCCAGGGCATCATTGGAGCGCTTATGAAAAGCCTCCCTGACATCTACCCTAGCGTTGTTGGCAGGAGGATTCCCCAGAGGTTGTTCTAGGACGTACCACTTTCTCCCGTGCCTCAGCACGATCCGGAGATTTTTCTCCCAAGTGAGAAAGTTTGGCCCGGTGAGCTTATCCTTCTCTAGAATAGAGCGAAGAGAGAGGTTGTTAGTGTTGGTAACGTTGGTTGCCATCTACAAATTAAAACTTGGTTTAATTAGTGATTGCAAAAATAAATTTTTCTAACATATATCATCAAAACCCATAAATAATATATATCAGACCTAGGACCCATATTTCACATACTTGAAGCAAGGTTTGGTCACTTCCCGCCAAGTCATGCTATTTCTGGTAGGTAACACCCTGTACCAATCGTATCCAGCTGATACGACTCCTAGAACCTCGTAGAGCACTTAGACACAGTCTAGTATGTTTAACTCTACTCTAGTGCATTTTGGGCCGGGACTCCCGATTATCACCAAAATAGATCGCACCACCTACGACAGTATGAATTCTGGCCGGGACTCCCGATTATCGCAGAATCTTTCATACCCTTTGCCGCAATGGTTTGAACCCGGATGCCCAAGGTTTGGGCACTTCCGACACCCGAGTACCATTTAACAGCAAAGGTGTACCATTAGATGGGTAGCACACTGATCTAAGATTTTCTCGGGTTTTATAATTAAGTTTTAAAAAAACTTAATTTTCCAGTTTATGAAAAAAAAACATTTTAAAACTAGCTGTTTTAAAAATACGGTTTACATGTGTACCTATACCTGGTGCACAAAACGGCTTTATAAGTTCTAAACTTATAATCTTGACAAAACTTTTAAATTTATAAAAATTTAACTAATACGACTAACAAACTGAAGTCGTATTCTAGTTTGCCATAAACCGTGGTTTTTCTCTGTTTAATAATTGCCTATTATTAAACCCCTTTTCACAACATCACATACAAATATGAATAAGCAATAAAAGGAACACAACCACACAGATAAAACAGATAAAAACCTATAGTTTTGCCAACTAATCCTAAGGTCAATCCTAAGGATAAAAGGACTTGGATTCGCCTTCATGATGCATTGCTCCCACTCACCTTGACTCCTCCTCTGAAGTACCCGAGCACTGTGCAAGCTATCGTCTTGGAAATCTTCTTGAACTCCGTCTTGATTATGGGACAAAAAACTATAACTCCTACTATTACAATTACAATAATAAAGGGGTTGTAAGTGGCACGCAGGCCTCCCCGAACCAGTACAATATTACAATTGAAAAAAAAAAGGATTGTAATTAGCACGCAGACCTTCCCAAAACCAAAAATAAAAGAAGAAAGGAAAAAACGAGTCATAAGTCGGCAAAACTATAGCTATATATCACAACCACGCAATATATATAAACAACATATATACGATAAATAATGCGATAAACACATAACCTGATTCGTTTAACCATTCTCATCTACCCTTTTGATTAATAACTATCAATAAAAAATGAGAACTATAATCTTCTAGGTTTTCTAAATTCGGTTGACCAAAAATAATTTTTTTTCAACAAACTTTGAAAAACTTGACTTTATTCAAAACTTGAATAAAATCCTATGTCGGGTTTTTACTACTTTTTACCAAACCTTAAACACAACAAAATTTGGTCATTATTCAAACAACATCATCTTGTTCCAATCCTTTTATATAAACGTACCATTTTAGAGTTTATTTATAGTGTCTCAACTGGACATGATAGATAAACATCCAAAAAATATATATTTTAACTAAACTAATTAAAATATATAAAATCACTAGTTTATATAAATACTTATTAATTTTAACACTAAAATTAATAACCTTTGCATTTAACCGAAAAACTCACTTGGGCCTAGACCCCTTTGCGCCGTATCCCACCTGGGCCGAAACCCCACTTGGGCCGAAGCCACCTGGGCCGAGAACCCCCTGGGTTGAGAGTCACCTGGGCCGAAGCCACCTGGGCCGAGAACCCCTTGGGCTTGAAAGTGTCCTGGGCCGAGACCCTACCTGGGCCGCCGACCACCTTACACCGTTGCCATCGTCGACCACCTCACACCGTTGCCACCGTCGACCATCTCACCTGCGATTGTCGCCGGCTACAGTGGTGGTCTCGGTTCCCCCTTTTCGATTAAAAACAAGAATAAATTCCCTTTTAAAATCTTGATCCCTTTTAATCTATTAAAACTAACTAGTTTTAATATCCTGATTAAAAAAATGGATTTAATCAAAAACCAAAACTTTTAAATATTAATGTGACCAATACTCTGTTCCACTAATAATTAATAATCCAAAAAACTAGATTTTAACCTTTAAACAAAAACTTGTTTAAAACTGGTCAAGATCAGTTTTAAATAAAAGACTTATCATTTAACCGTTTAAACAGAACCTTGTTTAAACTTATCTGATTAAAGTTAAACCTTCTATATTTTAGAAAAACAAAAACTTGTTTTTCTCATCCTTTTGGTTTTCGATTTTTTACAAGGAGAAACAAGATGAAGAAGAAGATGATATAACTTAAACGAATCAATAAACTAGATTTAGCTAGGTTTTTAATTAAAACAACCTGTTTAACTTATCTTGATTTTAACTTGTTTCCTTAAAAGTTGTAATCATTTAACCGTTCAAACTAACTGTTTAAACTTTTCTGATCAAAGGATTGAAACTTCTAATAACTGGGTAACAAAAACAAACTGTTTTGTTGCCCTTCTTGATTTTCGAAAATCTCCAGAAACAAGTAGAAGGTCAAGAACAAACCTTAAATCTAAAACAGATAAAAACTAGAAACTATATATCATAGAGCCGAGGCTCTGATACCACTGAAAGGTTTTGATCTGACCAAACCACCCTAAAACACAAACTGGTCAAGCCCTGGGTTTGTGTCTACTGGTTCAATCCTAAAGCGGAAACAGATTGAACACAACCCTCTAAACCCCAAAAAGGGTTAGGATCTTACTAATGATCGTATAAGTTTCTTCACAACAATCCAGTTAAAAGGTTAGAAAAACGATACCTGGGATTGCTAAAGTAAGTCCACCACTACTGCACCACCAACGAACTGGTTGCTAGAACGCTCCTGGAATTACCCGAGCAACACGCAAATCCTGCGTGTGTGTGTGTGTGATCGACGCAAGCGAAACCGAAGCACCCCTTGGTGTGATCTCGAAGTCGACGCAAAAGGGAGGAGAGAAAAGGCTAGGGTTTTTCCTTGATGTTAACTAAAACCTTAAGGATAAATGAACTTTTCTAGGTTTAAATACTTAAACCTTATCCAAGCCCCAGCCCATTCAATTAAAGCCCATAACTTTAATTGAAGTTTCATTCCTTGCACTTTGACCCCTTGGACTTTACTAGTTAATTAATTAACTATTAATTAACTGGTCCGTTAAATATTAAACTTAATATTTAATTTTCCTTTAAATAATAAATAACTATTTATTATTTCTTTCCTTTCTAATAATTAATTCAACTGATTACTTATTTATTTTTCTCTCTAATAATTAATCCAACTGATTAATTATTTCCACACAAAATTATGGTAAATTCCAACTGTTCTAATTTAGGTGTGTAGCAGTGTGACACTTTAGTCTCTTATAATATTGGATACAATGTACCCATTAATTATCTCTGCACATAATCTAACATAGGACTGATGCAATTACCGACTGGAAAATCGAAAGGGAAAGATAACATTCTAAATCCGAATGGGAAAGAATAGATAGCCTTCAATTCTTCAATCACTCGCCGTCGGTACTCGGCCGAATCGATTGTGAATCCTAATTGTGATTTGTAAACTGTCTATTGAATCTTGAATGTGATTGTAACAACCCCGGGCTGGCGCCTGCCGTTAATATGGTGCCTACGGGTCTCCGCCGGCGCCTGCCACTGGTCGGTGCCTACCAGTCACCGGAGTGTTAGGTCTGCAGCCCAATACACCCCAACCCATAGCCCTTTATGATAATTTATCATAAAGCGGGTTGTTGCCATGGTTTGAACCCATGACCTTTTATACCACTCCTTCCAGAGTGATATCACCAGTTAATCTGCAGATCAACTGGTGAAACCAACATACAAAGGTCATCATATGTTGAACCACATGTGAAAGATCCAATCTTTAGTTGTCTAACCTAGGATTAATCAACCACTAGTCTAGATTATCTAATGATCATAGATAATAAAGATCCAAGTTAAAATTAAATAGAATGATCATCTAATTTAACAAAAACTCATATTGTAAACAACCAAAATCAGATTCTAAAACATGGATTATGAAGTGATTAAGACATTCATGACATAAACAAGATTAAAAAGGACACAACTTTAATAAATCCATCAACTTGTCATTAGGTTCATCTCCTCTAGGGAGGAAAACATAAAACTTAGCCTAGCATGTTCATTCTAATATTCTGGAAACACTGAAATAACAGAAACATGGTAGAATGAGATGGATAAACCGTAAAAGATGATGATGCTAAGCCTTCAATCTTCACTTCAAGCTTCAAATCCTCAAAATTATGCTCCAAGCCGCCCTGGATCGCCTCTGGTACGTATTTAGGGTTTGTATGACGGTAAAAAGTGATTCAGAAGTTCCCAAACCGGATAGGAATGATTGAATTTATAGATGAAGTTTCCTGCGGGATCGCGCCGCGATCTAAGGAATAGCGCCGCGATCTCGGTGTTTATCCCAATTTCTTCGCGAATTGAACCTCGATAATTCCGGCCCTTATCATCTTGATCGCGCCTCGATCTCTTTACTAATTCGCGCCGCGATCTCCTCTAATTCACAACTTTGCATTTTTTCCTGATTTTCTGACTTTTTGAGCTTCACTTGATGTTGCCTTGTACATTTTAGCCTGAAACAGATAAACAAAGGTAAAGAGTACCTTTTTGACACAATTTGAATCATATTCGGCTAAAAATACCCGGATACGCACAAAAAAAATATATAAAAACGACGATATCACAAATGTACTCTTTGCACTTGCCTGAGGCCGACCTTGTTCAAGAGATAAGATTAAGATAAATATCTTTTGAAAGACTGCACAAAACCATTAGGATATGGTGGTCTCTAGTTAGGGTCTTTAATATACTTTATGAGAACATATTATACAAAAAGTTCTGTGTGTTATAGTTGAGATTTTACTAATTAAAAACTAAATTCTGCTAAGTGTTATTTAGGAAGACACTTTTGCTTAATGGTATGTAATTTAAGGAGAGCTATACAAAACAAAGATAATATCTTTTTATGTAGATATATTTGAGAGTTAAAAAGATATATATAGAATTTATGATGAAGTTTAGTGCTGGTTAATGGTCATTATTATATTTTGAATTGAAAAGGCCAAAAAGATATGATGTTTATTTCATGACCCATTTGATATTATTATTATTAAAGGATACAAAGATTAAATGGCTCTATATAAAGGAGTCGTCATTCATAGGAAGAGGGCAGGGAGAGATAAAAGGTATCTTTCTCCTGCAATTACACCACAAGAACAAAAGCCCCAATTATGGGTGCCGAATTTCTCCCAAAACCCAGTCAGAATCAGGATGTTTCCGGCGATTCTGAGGCTGCTCCGGTGATTCTCGGCCTCCTTCCGGCTGCCCTTGTTGACCACATAGCAAGGGTTGATTTATCAATCCTCTCCATGATTCCCGGCGAACCTGGTGGTTCCTTCCCCGTACACTCCCACCCCTAAATTCTCTTTAATTTCTTGCTCCCAGAATTTGTTTATTCAACCTATGATTGTGTTGTTTAACTTTAGGTGATTAAAACCAAAACCCATGTCAACAATTGCTTAAATCTCATTCCTAATTCTCACAAGGAGCTATTTGTTTGTTTTGAATGAGGGAATGAAGGCTTTATGTGCTTTTACTGTGTAAACAATCTGTGTAATTGGTACTTTGTATAGTACAAGCATGTGAAGCCTTCAATGACATGGGTTTTGATGAAAGATAGCAGGGAATCCAAACAAAATTGGGTTAGTTCTCAATTTGAGGATCATTTGTTCATTCTTCTGCTACTGAAGCATAATTTGAATTTGGTGGGTACTTACTTAATCTTCTAAGATCAGCATTTATCATGAAATTTGTTTAATTGTCACTATGGTTTTCGAAATTTTTCGATGTGATTTGGCATTCTGAAATAGATCAAAGCATGCTAGTAGCTCATAGTTAAGTATTTTTTTTCTAATAGTAGGAAAATTATGAAGTCAATCATCTTTTTGAAAGAAGACAAAGATATGCCACTTAACCATAATCTTGAAAAGATTCTGAAAAAATAAAGCTTGTCTTAACACATGGCCACGTCACCTTCTAGGAAATTTATAAACTTTTAGGCCACTTTCATCATTATATATTTGTAACAAGCAATTATTGTACTTAGCACATATAGTGGCTGTTTGGGTAGAAGTGTAATGGTTATGTTTTCTTATTGTTATTAGTCCAAACAAACTATATTTTGAGAAACATGTAAGAAGTTGTAAGAAAGCTGAATTATATATAAATTGTACTCAATAAACTGCTTATCCAATTCCAATTCTCCGATTGACAATAATCACTTTAAAGTAAATGGTTGATTCTCTTTGTAAAATGGAGGATAATATGCTGTTTTGTGTTCTTCAATGATGATAGTTGTGCATCCTGTTACAAGTTCTGCTACTAATTAGCTCATGGTTTGGAAAAAACAACAACAATTCGTCGATTATGCAAGAAAAACTGTGTCTGTTTTGTTAGGTTGCAGCCGAAGAGCTGAAAGATATACTAAAGGAGGTGGATAGCCATATATTATCTTCTCCAAATGATTTGTCACCTATAAAGACGATAGCTGGTGGCAGTGTCACCAACACCATTAGAGGGCTTGCAGCTGGTTTTGGGATCTCTTGTGGGGTAATTGGAGCTTGTGGGGATGATGAACAAGGTGCCCTGTTCATTAAAAATATGAACTTTTATGGTGTAAACATATCAAGATTACGGGTCAAAGATGAGCATACCGGTCAGGTGAGCTTCATTAGGAAAAAAAAACACTTCACAAGAACTACCCTTTATGTTTTTTACACATTGAGGGGGCATTTGGATTTGCTTTTTGAATAATCAAGATTTGCCAAACACTCACACATCTACTCTGTTATATTTCAACTGATAAACTACAATATCACACAATCACTACTGAACACAGATCCAAACTTTATTCAATTCACACAAAATTTGCTGGATTTTCGGGGCGGGGCTGGTTTTGGGTTGATTTGTAAGTGCTAAAACTTTATTAGCGAATGATGTGGCACAGTGTGTTTGCTTGGTTGATGCTTCTGGCAATCGGACTATGAGACCCTGCATTGCTACTGCTTCTAAAATACAGGTACACTCTAGTCGAAGGCATGTAATTTTTTAGTTCTTGTCAAAATAAGCTTATATTTTTTTATTTTTTCAGGCAGGTGAGTTAAAGAGGGAGGATTTCAAAGGGTCCAAGGTAATAAAGCATCTATCTTGCACGTAGTTCATCTTAAATCGGAATTATGTTTAATTACTCGAAGGAAGAAACTTGTGTTCGGTCTCTTTGTTATTAATACAACTATCAAAATAGCTAATTGTGTGTCAATTTACGGTACAGTGGTTGGTGCTGAGATATAGTATATACAATTTAGAAGTTATTAATGCGGCTATCAATATTGCCAAACAAGAAGGTGTTCTTATATCTCTAGATTTGGCTAGTTTCGAGGTACCCTTTATTTATTCTCGACCAATCATATCTTTCTAACTTAATTATAAAAACGCGATCATTAGTTAATGTATAAATTATCATTTTATTACATGAGAAGATGGTGCGAAAATTTAAGGCGCCTCTTTTAAAGCTACTGGAGTCGGGTAACATTGATCTTTGCTTTGCTAATGAAGATGAAGCAGCCGAACTTTTAAGGTGACATTTTAGTTATTTGGCATTATCTACCCGTTCATTGTTGTATGTGTTCGAAGCTTGTTATTTATCGTTGCAGTGGCGGGCAAGTGGCTCAACCCGAGGCTGCACTTGATGTCTTGGGAAAATACTGCCAATGGGCGGTGGTGACATTAGGCAAAAACGGATGTATTGCAAGACATAAAAAAGAGGTCAACTATCAAAAAAGTTTAAGATTTCGTTCGGAGGGTTGTGTTCAATATAGTCCATATAAAAACATAGTCCTGAAATTATAATATTCAATCACATGTGATTCATTATACAATCACATATGATTGTAAAATCATCACATGTGAATTACGAAAATGTCACTCCGTCCAAATTTTTAAAATTCAATCTGGACCATTGATGGGGCTGATCCAAAGGCTAAAATTAGTCCCTCAGGACTATGCATTAAGTATGGACTATATTGAACATTTCTCTTTGTTCGGATATTAAAATTGGTTTTGTTATATGAAGTGCGTATTTATAATTGATACAGGTTGTGAAAGTTCCGGCTATCGGGCAAACAAAGGCCATTGATGCCACGGGGGCGGGTGACCTTTTCGCGGGAGGATTTTTGTATGGTCTGGTAAAAGGATTGTCTCTTGAAGAATGTTGCATTATTGGGTCTTGCAGTGGCGGGTCTGTGATTCGGTCACTTGGCGGGGAGGTGTCACCGGAAAATTGGCAATGGATGTACAAGCAAATGAAAACCAAAGGCCTGTCCGCACCCGCCACCGTTTTCGATCTCTAAAAAGAGTCGTAAATCTTGATGCTCATGTGACGATATGAACGGATTAAGGTTTATTCGAATCGAGTCTAAGTTGTTAAGGTAGACCATTCTTCATGTCTCTAAATTTTGGAATGAATTTCAAGACTTGATCAAAAATTTGAAAAATTACACATCTTTTATGTCATTCTAGTTGAAAATTTTGAATGATTTGGGATGGATTAATGTAGCACCAAAGTATAGAGTAACACTATAAACTTATTAACTAAAATTAGTTTACTACAATGTTGTTTAAGAAAGCAAGCACCAATTAGATCTTAAATGAAATACACTTGGAATACAATCTATAAGATAAATTATACAAAAGGAGTTTTTTCTGTGTTAGAGCTCCTCCAGGGGCGCTGAGTCTTCGGCTTAGATGTATGCAGTCTAACCGGTTTTATCTGTGGTTGTTTCCTAAGTAACTCTTGGTTATCACTAATTGAAATCCAGTAAGACTCAAACCCTTGACTTCCCCTGTAGGGGGGAGTGCGTAACCGTCGGGAGATGGTTCATTCTATAAAATAAAAAAAAGTAATTGTATACTAAAAACGATACTACATATGGGAAAGTGGCGGCTTCAATCCTCTGTACTTTCTAAGTGTGCTTTCTAGTGCTTTTCTAAGTTTTAGTGGTAGTTGTTTTAGTTTGTCCACAATATAACTTTCTTTCCTAATTTTTTTTTTTCTGTACATCAAAGTACATGTAAAACTGTATGTAACTGTGAACCAAACTACGTGTAACAATTCCTTTTCGGTTCACTAGACGCCCTTCGGTTTCAGGTAGTTGGGTACTCGTCTGGTACCTGTGGTTTACAAATTTACCACAACCCTGTGTGACCTTTAATATCTATATGGTAAGTAGGTCTCAGAATTTGGTGTGGTGCAGAGTGAATATACGAATTACTATATAGTAGTTTGTGTTATGCCAATTTACCTAAGAGTATCATCATAATTTCATGTGGTGAAAGTTACTCTCTTTTCTACACTTTCTGCATTGTAGAATAAAGTGGTTCTAAAAGTGAATGTTATACAGTACCTTACTCAAAGAAGACTTGATATCTTTTACACTTTTTCATTTTTTAAAATTTAAAAGGTTGCCTCTAATCATGAGTAACACGAATTCGAAACGGATCAAAAGCAGGTCGATAATGAAGTTGACATGAAAATAAACCAGACGGGTTATGGTCAACCTGACAACCCCGAAATTGGCTTGTATAAGGGTAAAACTATAAAATCTTCTTTAATACTTAAATTTTGAATTTCAAAAGGAAGATTGTAAATTTAAAATCGGGAGTGACATCTTAGTCAATAAAACCTGACAAACAAAAGTATAAAACATTTAAAAGTTAAAAACTTAAATAAACAATAAAAAATTGAAGGATAAAACAATATTACATCATCTTGGTATTTGTTATTTTGACTATATGGTTTTGGTACTTTGACATTTGTCTACTTGGTATGAACTAATTTAATAAATTGGATTGGCTTTGTAACTATATTTAATGGATTGGCTTGGTGGAAGCGTAATAGATTATATTTTTTTAGCATCATCATTTATATAAGCTGAATAAGAAAATAAAGTCAAAATTTGAATAAAACTGAAACAACACTGTATCCAAAGTCAAATACAATTGAAACGAATATTGAATTAGAAAAATAGAAAATGGAAATCCTATACAAAAATAGAAAAAGAATCCCGAATACATTTTGGCGAAATAGGTCAACACGAAACACGACTTGAACCCGACACAGAAAGCGACAGGACCCAAACTTGACACGAAAATAAATAGGTCAAATATTGATCGATACGAAACTAACACGAATATAAACGATACGAACCTGATCCAAATTGCCGGTCTTAATCATTAGATTCTATTTAAAGGCCAATTGCTTAGCAAATTCCACTAGTAACCCTAACTAAACTATTGTCCAATGTCAAAAGGTACATTGTAAGAGGATTAAGCAGACATTTGTCTACACTAGTACTAGTGTTTTATTACCAATTCTAGTGCATTTAATTTGTCTTACACAGAAAGAAGGAAAACTGAAAGTGGGTTTATAAATTTAGACAAACCACTTAAATTGTTTCATTTCAAAATATATACTTTGATCACTTATAAACCTCTTAGTGCATATAGTGTATATATTTATAACTCGCTTTTCAAAGCTTCCCTCCAAATGATTATAAATATATAACGATAAGCAATGGGCTATAACCCAGTAATATTAGGTGTTGTAGGTGTATGTTTTGTTGTCTAATATAATAATAAAAAATAAATATAACTATTCTCTATTCTTTAATTTTTGTTCATGAAATAAGTTTGTGAAATAAATATGCATACAATACATGATAATTAGTTAACATTAGATTTATTTCTAGGGTTTAAGCCCAAAATGGAAGTTTACAACAGTCTCACAAGTCACAACCAAGCATCATAAAAATCCAAAGGGTTACACAAATGAAACTAGAACCATATACCAAACTCTATAATAATTTAAAACCCTCCATTTTCACTTGTGTGTGAGTGTGTTGTGTTTGTGTTAAAGGTGCTTCCAGTTGGGGGCCTGGGGATCATTCCTGCTCTTGTTTGAAAAGCTCATAAGATGGATTGAAACTGTTTTAATTAATTTATTTGTTTATATAATATCTAATTGTTATTGTAAGTTTTTTTTAAACAACTTATTTTGACCTGAATTCATTTGATATTTTTTCCAATATTAACTGATTCAACCTGTACCCATTTTGACACAACCCATTCCGGCCCAACCCAATCTGCTAAACCAGCCATAAGCAAGATGCTTCGGACCATTTAGTAATAACCCAGAACAACCTCGATCTTTGTTTCTTCTCTTAACTAGAAAATACGAAAATATGAAACAAAATGTGAAAGAAATGAGAAGTTGATAAATTTTAACATAAACATTGCTAACAAACAGCAGAAAATATGTAATTACCAGTTCATTAAAAATAAAACTTCTACATATACATCCATGTCACAATCTTCAAAATGTCGGTACAATTGCTTCCTTAAACAGTAAACATTTCACTGTTCCACAATAATTTGGCTAACAAAATTTATAAAAGAAAACCTTTTCATGACAACCTTGTAATCAGTACAAAAGGTAAGCGGAAAACCAATTAACAATGACGCGGAAAGATGGGAGCATTAGGTAGGGTTCTTCATCTAAGTGCTTGTCATACTCCATTCATGCCTTTGTTGCCTGCACAGAGAGAGAATGGCTTGTCAACTTTTCTGACCATCTAACTTGGTTTAATATGCACACAACCTATTACCTATCTTTCTTCCAAAGGAAGGGTAAAGAAAGAAAAAAAATTGCATATGAATAAGCAATTATGGGTGACATGTATGATAAATGCAAAATTACAATGGTATCACTCTTGCAGGAGTAATCTACAGATTTTGCACTTTCACAAGACGGTTCAAGGGGTAAGGTAACCACTAGAGGTGGTGGAAATGGTGGGAGTCAAAACAGATATTTCTTGTATAAACCATACCAGCAGGTCAGATCAGCTTGGTTGGCCCAAAACCAGTATTCTACGACCAAAGTTGGGTAAGAGGTCAAATTAGGGTCAACTTTAGGCCTTGCGTAGCCATCTCGGTACCGCCTTCGGGTCCTTCAGGTTCTCTCGGGCTCTCCATTACGCCTCCATCGGGTTCCAAGTTCCAATCTCCATCTCGGGTCCGCCAAACCGAGACATCATGGCAGCTTTTCCTTTTTTTTGGTTTTGTAGAGAGAGTAAGGAGAGAGAAAAATATTTGGGTTGTTTAGGTTGATTGGGTTGGGTGCTACTTGGGTTTTGGATTGATTTGGGTTGGGAAGGAAAAAGTAAGAAAAGCTGATGTGGCAGCTGAGGTGGCATTTGGCTTGACAAAGGTGCTACTCATGCCATTAGTATGAGGGAAACAGATTGAGACAGGTTGGTTCAGCTCGCTAACACCTTTTTTTCCAACTAATGTGTTATTTATGATTAGGAAAAGGATACTATTAGAATAATAATCAAAATCTTTAAATTAAACAATTTAAAACATTGTGTGCATTAAAACTAGATTTCGGGTGACTTTCAACATGCTTTATCCCATTTCATTCTTTCCACCTTTAGCCCTTTTTTTTATCAGTTTAAGACAACACAACCCAGATCAACCCATTTATAAATAAATAGATAGATAGGTCCGCTTGCTGACTCTAGATGTGAGACATCTATGTCGCAAAAAGTACCAATTTGCACATGCCCATAATTACTTCTGGTGTACAAATACTAACAGGAAGACTTTTAGTAAACTACAAATAGAATCAAATATGCAACTTTTAGAAAATATCAGTATAGCCAACTACCGAACTTATGATAAGAATATAAATGGTCAAGAATAGATCAACAGAAGCAAAATACAACTAGGTCAATGCTATAAGCTTCATCTATATATATGACCACTACATTCCAATTATTGATCATGTTTTGATCACTACAAATTTTTTTATGCAAACATCTAAACATTATGATAAGTAACAGATTACATGGTCGTCATCGAAATAAAAATTAGTATGGCAGTGCCAATAAAATATCTTGTGTTATGACAGGGGATCAGAAAGAACTCCAGTAAAGTAAAGCAATCAACTTTCAGGCATGGATCCAATGATATGTCAACGACGATGAAAAATTGAACCCAAATTTGTCTCTATCTCCTCTCTCAACTACTATAGCATCAATATTACTGATTTTATAAAAAATGCAATACTAGTGTTTGACAAAGAAAGAAAAATACTCAAGTAAATAAAATATTAAAAAAGAAATGCAGCCGCTGAACACAAGTTCTTTAAAGAAACAAAGAAAGAATGACACAATTGCTATCAAAGGCAGTAGGCAATTACCTTAGTCAACTAGCCATCACACTCTTTTCCATCCTCAGATCTTCAAGCTAAATCTATAGAGAAATCAAGAACAATGAACATTTAGTAGCACTATAGAAATCTTACTATTCTAATAAGTAACTTTGGTTTGTTTGTTTACACAGCCTTCCTACTTTATTGTAATTAACAAAGTATTTTCAATAAAAGCCTTATTCTATATGCCAATGAATTTTTATATATCACATATTTTTCTTGTATCTTTCCAACTATTTTGTAATATATATATATATATATATATATATATATATATATATATATATATCCACATGTTCAAGTCTAGGGAAAAAAGAAGGAAAAAGAATATTACATACCATCCTTGGTCAAGAAAATAGAGGTAGGGGATCCTGGTGATGGTGGAGTTTGATTTAGCAATGAAGCACATCGGCCAGCCTTCTTAACAGCATCTGGATCCGTAGCTGACAAAATTTCCACATGTTCAAGTCCTATCTGTCTCTTTATCAGCTCTAAATTTTCCTTAAGAACGTCGATCTCACCAAATGGCAGTCTTAAGTCCAATGCTTGAACCCCAAGTTTCATCACCTCGTCTTTCTTAAACCTCAAGAATGGCATGCATAGCTTCTGAATTTGCTTAAAGTTTCCTTCCTGGCTGATTGCACTCTGTTGCAGTGCCTTGAGAATCTCCTGGTCTGGTGCAAACTCACGTTTTTTAACGTCAAATTTGTCTCGTAGAATGTTTAAGCACTCTCTCTTCCACCCATCATACTGTTCGTTCACAAACACAAGCCCAATCGTTGGTTTTTTCGGTGTGCTTGTTTTATCCTTGGTACCTTTCTTTGAACCACCAGAAGCCTGCTTCAGAAGAAGCTTCCTGAAAATCATTAGTTAGCAGCAAAATTGATTTTAATTATCAAGCAACAGATCAAAAAAGGAGCCTTTCAATTGGATAACACAGAGATAACATAATTGTACACTATATTAAAAGCAAATTTGGGCAAACCTAAAATTGGTTATAGACTCCTGCAAGTATCTGTTAGCCTTTTGAAGGCTGAGATCAGGGTTATCAGCTTCAGGCCATCCAGCTTTGATGACAAACCCTTGTTTTCCTAAAAGTTTCCTCCATACGTATTCAGAATAATGCGGGCAGATAGGAGCAATAAGCCGTGTTTGAATATCCATAAACCGCCACAAAAGATCACGATTCATGCCACTTGAACCACAAGAAAACCTATATTCATCTCTGGCAGCTTGGAGATCATAAAACCCTGTTTTCAGTGCTTCACGAAACATGTACTCGCTGTAGTTTTTCTCTGTCATTTTTATAGCAAAGTTCATTTCATTCGCAAAAACACGGTCAGCATAAGTAGAAGGCGGGCCCACTCTTAAAGATGATTCAGCAGCAAGGACCTCCTCCATCCATACTCTCTCCTTGGTAAGCCGTAAAATCGCAGCATTGGCCGTTTCAAACACAAAGTTGGCATCATCCATACCATCACCAGCATCAGCAAGAGAGAATCTAGTAGCATCAGCAGAGAACTCCTCGATAGCTTGCTTTAATGTCCTAAAATTACCCGTTGACTTTGACATCTTCTCAGAATTCAACATAATGTGACCATTACATCTAAATCCACGAGGCCAGTGTTTTTTTGGAAATATTGCTGTGTGGTTATATATACAGAACGTAAGGTGGTTCTGTATAAGATCCTTACCTGAAACACGAAGATCAAGAGGGTACCAATATTCAAACTCCTGTTTCATCTTCTTAAGAAGGGACAATGATATATCTGAAGATGGTTCTGGGCCAGAAAGAAACAAATAATCCCAAACGTCATCTGTAAGCTGTTCAGGTTTTATGGTAGACGTGTCCGCACCAAATAATTCCCCTTTCTGGAACAAATGACAGACTGTATAGTAAGCCATGTAGATAGTTGAATCAGATAATGATTCCACTAAGAACTCCTCATCCCAAGGAATACGAGTCCCTAGACCAAAACTTCTAGAACATGCCCATTGGTTCAACCAGCTCAATGTGTGCTCGAACCCATGTCGGGTTTCATCAGAGTACAAATTCATGTTGGCTAAACACTCCTCTGCGGCTTTTCTCCAACTAGATTCACCATATGTAAGATACCACTGATCAGTCAAGGCAACAACACACTCGTCGCCTGATCTGGACATTACTTTCTTCTCGGGCTCACTGTATACAGCAGCTTGGCCAAGTTCTAAAAGTTTGCTTCTGATTAAGCTTTTAGCATCTTGAACACGCATCCCTGCATATTCTCCTGCAATCATGGTTCCTTCATAGAAACCACCTTTGTATATTACTTTTTTAGCAGCATCCAGCTTCTCTCTCTCGTTTTGGCTCTTGATCTTCATGTCGGTGCATATTTTTTCAGCCGATTTGTCACCAAATTCTGGATGGCTGATGATAGGGATGACCTCAAAGGGTAATACCCATTCATCTTTTACACCGAATTTAGCCCTAAATGGAGCTTTTGCTTTTAAATCCTTCAGAAAAAATGAGTTATTTAAGTATACACATATCCAAATCAAATTGTGATTATTCTAGGTCAACATTATATCTAAAAATACATAAAATAATACCTGCAATGCCATGAAGTCATCAGGGGAATCACTGGGAACGCTGGTGACAATCCCAGTACCCTTATCAGTGAGGACTGAGAGCATTGGGAGACAGTATATAATTTCATTATATGAAAGCGGTGATCGAAGGGGTAACCCGATAAGATCTTGACCAGTCAACTCAACAAGGCATGTTGGCTTTTCAGAGACACGGGACAACCTCTGATAAGCCAGATTACGAGCCGCACGAGCAGTTAAGATGAAGACCTCAGATTCATTAATCTCAAAGGCTCCATAGTTTCCATCAGGCAAAACCCATGAATTGGTTTGACCATACATAGTCTCTGGCCGCAAGGTTGCAGCAGCTAAATACACTTTCTTCCCTTCTAAAAATGCAAATTTGGCAGGGAATGGTGGGACCACCTCCATCTTGATGAGGGTATACTCCTGAGGAATAACACCTTCCCCTGATGCCCGATCATGATCAGCACAAGGCTGTCCATCCAAAGGCGAATATATTGTGTATCTTAAATCTTTAACAATCTTCCCATATGCTTTCAACTTTCTCATCTGCCATCTCACAAACTTGTCAAAAAAAGGGTTGATGTCTGTTGTGATAAACGACCGCCTCCAGTCAGCACCCAATCCAAAAGCTTTAAGGTCTTCTACAGCCAAAGGAGGGAAAAACCGAAGCCATTGAACAGGATCTTGAAACGTAGCAATCTCAGCATCAGATAAACCGTAACCACGCATTATCTCCCACTGGTAAGTCTCTCTACCAATTTTCGATGCCGCCTTGGATTTTTTACCCTTAAATTTTTCTGGATTGTTTCCCTCATTAGACTTAGGTTCCTGTTCAAGCTTTACCTCCTCTGTCTCCAGTGAAGGAAAAACAGGTGGATTACCAAATTTTTCTATCTCCCTTTTTAGTTTATCAGCCGATGCTTTGATTGGCATACCAGTGCAATGGAAGCCAAAGGGTAGAAGGACATTAGCGCCCCTCAGTCTGTGAAATGCAGCTGCAAACTCAAGCTTAGATAGTGAAAACGCGTGGCCCAAGTGCAGATACCCGTTCATATACGGAAAGGGAAAAGTCCCAAAAAACTTCTCCCCTTCTTTGAGTGGTTGGTCATTAGCTTCGGCATTGAAAACATGACTCTCGTCCCACCATTTTCTTGCTTCTGCTTCCATTTCCAGAAGCTGATCCCGTCTCTTGAAACTCCTCCCACTCTCGGTATCTGCCATCTCGCCACTAATTTGACAAAAACTGTAGAACGAGACAAAATATTAAAATTCATTTATAAAACCTCGTGATTCAAGTATGGCAAGTTCTTGTATTTCTACAAAGAGAATGTTTCCACCCATCTTAACCCAAAAAAAGAACTAATCAAAACAAACAATTCAAAACCAAGAATTAACCAAAACTTTATTGATGTATTATATTAAAAATCCAAATAAAAGAGTAGTCAGGTTCTCAGTAGTCGGCAGGTGAAGTCTTGCACACAACTAACCACTAATTTGACAGAAACTGTCGAACGAGATAAAATATTAAAATGAATTTATAAAACCTCGTGATCCAAGTACGGAAAACTCTTGTATTTCAATACTAAGAAATGTTTCCACTCATCTTAACCCAAAAAAAGAGCTGCTCAAAACAAACAATTCACAACCAAGAATTAACCAAAAATCCATTGATGTATTATATTAAGAATACAAATTATAAAAGGAGTAGTCACGTTCTCAGTAGTCGGCAAGCACACTCTTGCACACAATAATTCAAACAGACTCATTGTTTGAAGTTGTTAATTGGAACACTGTACTCAAGAAGAGCTATTTTGTAACGTAATGATGCAAAACAGTGGCAATGAAGACTAAGACAGAATGTTGTAGATAGTGATTATTAATAAGTGTGTCTTAATCAACACAATTTAGCAAATACTTCCAAATTTTTAAGTGAAGCACTCACAATAGTTAACTACTTTTAATCACCTTCATCTCGCAGCTAGGTCCTTCAACTATTAGGTGGAGATTTTTGTTAGAGGTTAAACCACTTACAACTTTTCCAACACTTGTGGAAATCTATTTACCAAAACAAGAAGATTGTTTCTAAATTAAGAAGAGCTTAGACAATCTCATGTAAATGAGCAAAATAACAAGAATTCTAGCCACAATGTTTCAAAATCAAACAAATACAACCAACGATACCGGCGAAGGAAGAAACGGCGGCAGCTGAATTGAGAGAGAGACGGACTTCTCGTACTGAACTGCCTGAGCAAGAACCACTGGCGGCTTAATTGGCTGAGAGGCAGCGGCTGAGGTAGACTTCTCTTTGGATATCCAGAAACCGACACAGGGGTGGGACTAATGTTGGATATCAACAAGTGTTCTTTGTAGAGGGTGTGGAGTGCCGGCTCTTTGTTGCAGAGGGACAGAGTGGGAAATCGTCGCCAAGGGTTCTTTGTAAAGATGCAGGAGGTCATGGCCTCATGGGTTTATGCTGTGTTCCTGAGATTAATTAAGGAAGGGAAAGAAGGGGAGGGATAATATTAGAGAGAAAAGAAAGGAATGAAAATTTATATAATTTTATTTTTTTGTTCCCGAGTATGACAAGAAAAGAAAAGAAAGTAAGGGAGCGTTTGGTTAGCGGATTTTGGGAATTGCATCCTGTCAAAGAATTGGCATTTTGTAGGATCTGCTAATCAGGTATCCGTTGGCGCGAACGATTAACCAAACACAACCAGTGGCGGATCCAGGATTATGGGTCATGAGAGCACAAACTACCTTATGAAAAGTTAATCCTTAAGCTAAAAGAGAATCCATGAATACGAATACTAAATTTGGTTTAGGTCAGGCCGGGTCGATTTGACCTACCAATGAAGAAACGAATACACGCCTTCATTCAAATATCTCTTAATTTTGAACAACAATAAACAAGAATCCTAATTCCCAAATATATACAATTCACAAATAAGTAACAATCCTAAATATGAAATACATAACTAAGTATCAAATGTACAATTACATAGTTGAAGCAACATCTAGTCATTGAGTTGGGAATAAGTCAGCAGTTGCATATGTGACGGACCAAGTATTCAATTTACCAAATCATGATTTGTTAAATAAATCTCCTGGAGTTTAGGATCAGTAGCTGTTTACTTCCGCTATTTTAGCTCCTTTCTGATTAACCTTAACACATTGTTACCATTCATCAATAAGCAATGCCATTGTTTCATATTGCCACACATATAGCCACAATTCTACACATGATATCAATGAATTTCATAACCTAAACTTATTCGAGATTTGAGGGACACTGAAACAGAGTATTAGAGTACCTGAATGAATCGAAGATACTTGTCGACAAGAACGAAGTCAAGTCTTTTGCTGATTGCTGCTGCAGCAAATCGAATTTGTTACGGTATAGGTATCGATTCTTTATTGGATTAAGAAAAAGAAACAAAAACAAGGAAAAATCATTGTAATTGAGAGTTTGGTATCGATCTCGAATTCGGCCTTCAGAGATTCTGCTGCTTGTTTGTGTGGTGCGAGAGTGACTGCGAGGGTTTGCTTCCGAGGGAGAGCCTCACAACGTTAATTTTGGGGCTTCCAGTGTTGGGCTTGTGTATTTAACTGGGGGCCTCATAAGATAACCCACAATGGGTGGGGTTTTAATATTTTAATATATCGATTCAATTTAAAAATTTTGTTTAAACTCTTAGATTTTAAATATTTTAAAATTACTAAATTATTCTTAATATAAACTAAAAGGAGACCCTCCTAACGGATACACAATTATTTAATTATAAAGCAGAGTTGGATATATAAAAACGAAGAACAATGATAAATTATGTTATAAAGCTATAATTATGTGTTTTATTATTTTTATTTGTATAATTGTATAATTGTGTGAGTGTGTGTGTGCGCATGAGAGAGTTCATGCAAAAAGTGTTTTATTTACGAAAAGCGCAAGAAACAATTTAGCCATTGATTGGTTTTTGATCTTGTGGTTCACATTAATCATGATTAATATTTTTATTTAATTCAAAATGGTAAATTAGTAAACACAAATATTTTCTCTTTTTAATTAATTTTTTTTCTCTATCCAATCTATTGATATTCCTCTCTCATGTCTTTTTTTTCCTAAATTTAAATTTATATATAAATTAAAAATGATTTTCTAGTATTTTAATAATTTTATTGTGTGCATGGGTGAATACAACCAAATGTTTACTAGTTTTTTTATCAGCAATGTAATGTTCACCGGTGAATACAGTCAAAGACAAATTATTTTAACTATTTAAAAAATCAAACAAACAATATCATGTTCACCATTAAACCCGGTCATTAATACTATGTTCACTCGTGAACACATTGAAGGATAAATTGTTTCTTATGAAAAGTTTAGTTATTAAAATAGTTTTAAGAATCTAATTAAATGAATTCAATAGTTTTCATTTAGGTTAAATGAGGGGTAAGTTAGTAATTTCAAATTACTTAAAATTTAAGAGATGTTTTTAGGATAGAGGGTGTTAAATGCTTTATATAAATATAGATATGGGTGAAATTCGTTTGACAAACAAGTAAAAGAAAAGAAATCCATTATTATAAAATATGAAACAAAAAAATCGTAAAACGACATTGGCAAATCTAAATAAATCTTTCCATAAGTGGAAATAATCCAACACAATCCTTTAATAAAAGATTGTATCGTTTCACTTTTGGCAAAAATCCACTTAAGTCTACTTTTTCAAATCTTTCGTCATGATTTGAATTTCAAATCTACTACCAAGATTTGAATTTCAAATTCTTTCGTACGGATAGGTATTTGGTACACAACTAGACAACGTTTTAAAGGATTAAAATCTAGAAATACTGGAAAAAACATACAAAACTTTCATATTTCAAAATTCAAGAGTGGGCTGAACTGGGCTTTACAGTCGACCATAGGACACAGCCGCTAGCCCATGTAATGAATTTTTAAAATTTTTGTCATCTTTTATCTTGTCATAGAAAAAGACATACCCTAAGTCATCCGATTCACCTTAGGTCGGCCCACGAATTCCGATTTTTGTTTTTGTTTGTATTGAAGTGTTGGTAGCCAAATGAAAGACGATCAATTATCTACCCGCTATAGATGGTGGGTTTAGCCCCTATCTCTCCTCCTTAAGAGCCCTTAACGCATTCCATAGGACGATTGCTCCCATTCACAAGAAAGGTGGCAGGAGACTTTACCCAAGAAATGGGTAAAAAATGGAAATATCGGAATATGGGAATAGCTCTAATACCAATATGGACTGCCCATTTCAATTGTTGTACTTTGAACACATCTGTTGCATATATGATATCTCTCTATTTTAAGCAATTATAAAAAACTATAGGTATAATATAGAATTTAGTTCAGTAAAATATATCTAACTTGTCACGTTTTGTTATTATGTGTATCAAATTTTAAAAAGTTTCTATTATGCGTATCAAACTTTTAATATGTTGCTATTGTATTTATTTTGGTTATATAAAAATAAAAGAAATGTATAAGTTGTGTACATATAGTAAAAAATTTAATACACACAATAAAAAATTTTAACTTTGAAAGTTAAATATATTTTGATGTATACTAGCATGTTACCTGCGCAATGCGGCGTAAACGAAAAACTTTTACTCAATAACATTTCCGTT
Source organism: Pulicaria dysenterica (assembly GCA_947179395.2). Lineage (NCBI taxonomy): Eukaryota > Viridiplantae > Streptophyta > Magnoliopsida > Asterales > Asteraceae > Pulicaria > Pulicaria dysenterica. Next base: position 20,357,701 of record OX359290.1, on the reverse strand, counting down.
TTTAAGATGTATGGGTAAGGTGACGTAGTACAGTGACAACGAATAACTTTTTTCGGTAACAATATTACACGTCTATTTTGTTTATCTTTGTTTCATTTTTTTTTATTTTTCCGCTCTCCATAAACTCTTTTATTAATTTGTAAATGTATTTTGAAAATAATACAATAATAAAAAGGGTTCATACTTAAAAATAAGGTAAATTGTATGAAAATACATGGAATAAATGTTTATAAATAGAGTAAAATAGTAGATAATTATTTTATTTTATTTTATTATAAGACTATTTAAAATGTTTATAAATTCCGGTTGTAAGTTATTCAAGTTTACGAGTTCTACTTATACATATTTTCTATTAATTAAGTTAAAAGGTTTATTATATAAAGAATATTTAAAATAAAAGGTTTAGTTATGAAATATTTTTTTTAATAATGAAGTTAATTTATATTGAGTTGATTTTTCTTAATATGGAAGGTTTAGTTAATAAATAGAATATAAGAATCATTTTAACTCTATTTAGTACTTATTTCATTTAGTGCAAAATAATCAAATAATCATACTGTAATCGGTATAATAAAAAAAACGAACCGAAATCACTAAACTGTTCATGAAACCGAAAAAGTAGTTATCGCTTGTTTTCATAACCGATATTATCGGTTAGGTTATGGTTAACGTTGTCCAGTTAAACGATCTATCTGAACCAAACCGTCATGGTTTTGTTTATTTATTTAATACATATAATATTTAAATATTTTTTTAACTCCTATTTAAATTAGAAAGGAGATAATATGCGATTGCTATTCTAATTTATGAATCGATTTTCTAACGGCATGTTCTCAAGTTATTTTTAGGAGTGGAAGGAAAGGATTGCTAAGGAAGAGACGGGGAAATTGTGTTTTTGAGTTTTTTTTAGAAAGGGAATGAATGGGCTGGGAGAGATTGGGAGGGACATTTTCACCTATTTTGTGTGTAAAAAGTAAAAACTATCCTCCTACTTTTGAGATGATTGGGAAGGGAAATTTTTTCATCATTCCCTTTACTTCTTTTACTTCCAACTACTTCCCTTCATTTCATTTAAAAACTCGATAACGGACCTTAAGTGTACCGCATCGTAAGTCGTAACAAAACACAACTATTGAATATTTTGATTGTAATAATGTGTCGATTGCTATTCTACTTTAAGAATAGATTTTCAATCCATTCTCTAATTTAGCATCATTCACATATAATTGTTATAGACTTCTTTTTCTATCTTTTTGTTGTATCATATAATACACGCATTTAAATAGCAAGTAAAAATTAGTACAATTACGAAAAGTTGGACTAAATATTAGTCATTTTCTCCTTTGAGTATAACTTTATAAGGCAAACCCATTTAAATCGAATCGTCATACATAACCAATTAACCATAACCAGATCTAACCGAACCAATTGATTATAAAATTAGATTAACTAACACAATGGTTATTGGTTCGGTTTGTCTGATAATTAAATAGAACCGTACACACCCTAATATCCGGTCCAATATAGCCAAGTAGACATTGGTTATCACATCTCAAAACCACAGTTTACAACGGATAAAGAAACGTCTATCTCGACATTAGTATATGCTTCATAACACTATGATCAAACGTCGAGCTATGACGAGCTTTATAAAACCTTCATATTTATCTCTTCTAGATATCTACTACTAGCTTTGAAAAATTAACAAATTTTGAGAACTATTTGTAAAATGAAATGTAATAATAATAATTTATTTATTTATTTTTACTTTTTAGTTGTAATAGCTTACGGAACACGCCTTTAACAATATGTTGAAAAACTGGATGTCAACAAAACACTTGAATTAGAGTTTTGACTCGTTGAAAGGAAGTCTAGAATTCCACCACCTTTTTGGGCGACCGCCATGTTTTCATACGAATCTCTCCCACCACCCAAAACCGTCTTATCCGCCGCCGCCTCTCTCACCGCCTCCGCCCTCCTCTTCCGCACCATCGCCGCCGACCTCATTCCCTCCGACATCCATGACTACTTCATTTCCTCCTTCAAAACCTTCTTCAAACGCATCTCCGCCCACCTCACCGTCGTCATCCACGATTCCGACGGCCTCACCCCCAACCAACTCTTCGAAGCCGCAAATCTTTTCCTAGGCACCAATCAATCTCCTTCCATACACAGAATCAACGTCAATAAACCCGAAAACGACAACGAATTCACCATCACCGTCGATCGCAACCAACACATAATCGACGTCTTTCAAACCGTGAAATGCAATTGGGTTTTGCACACTAAACAGATCCAAGTCTCCGATCAAAACTCCAACGCTCGATCTGAAGTCAAATTCTTCGAATTAAGTTTTCACAAAAAGCATAAGGAAACAGTGTTGAAGAAATACCTACCTCATATACTAAAAAGAGCTAAAGAAATCAAGGATGAAAGAAAGACGGTGAAACTGCATACGGTGGATTACAGCGGCACCGATTACTGGAGCTCGGTGGTTCTGAACCATCCGGCGACATTTGAAACCATTGCTATGGATGAAAGCAAGAAGGCTGAGATTATCGAGGACATTGATATGTTTGTAAGGAGGAAAGAGTATTACAGGAGAGTAGGAAGGGCTTGGAAACGAGGGTATTTGTTGTACGGACCACCTGGTACTGGGAAGTCGAGCTTGGTGGCGGCCATGGCTAACCATCTGAGGTTTGATGTTTATGATTTGGATTTGAGAGAGGTGCAATGCAATTCCGATCTTAGGAGGTTGTTAATTGGTACCAAGAATCGATCTATAATTGTGATCGAAGACATCGATTGCAATGTCGGGTTGCAGAGTAGAGAATTCGACAACGAAAACTCGAATAAGGATGAGGATAAGGTACATACATTGCAACTTATACTTACTTTTATACATTATGTAGCTAAAACTTGCAGTCATAATCAATGTTTTTAAAACCGGACCGGGCATTAAACCGAACACCTACCGGTCCGACCTAAACCGGATGAAAAAACCAGATAATTTAATAAATATCTTACAAAAAAAGGCCAAATACTTTCACATTAATCTTATATAAGTTCAACATAGATAAGTTTAAGGTTTCATAATTAATAATCAAAACATACAATAACTTGTATTTCAACATCAATTATTTAAAAACATTCTAATAGTAAGTTAGTAACCAAACTTTGAAACGTGGAATTATTTCTAGAATATTGCTAGTTAACTATTGTAGACTTGTAGCCTATGAAGTCGTTTTTCAGACTTGAATATGTAACAAGGTGGAGAAGATAAGCCAGTTGATATATTGTGAGTGTTTTGTTCGACCGGTTCGGCGGTTCTTGCCAACCCGGACGGTTTTTTAATTGGCGGTTTTCCGGTCTCATACGGCCTATTTGCTTTACTGTTTCCCAGTTCGACCGGTCCGGTCCGGTTCTGAAAACATTGGTCATAATTATCAGATAATCAATTTTAGAACGCGCATTCTAATGACGTTGTTTATATGTTTTAGATAACTTTATCCGGGCTGCTAAACTTCATAGACGGGTTGTGGTCGAGTTGTGGGGATGAGCGGATAATAGTGTTCACAACGAATTACAAGGAGCGATTAGATGCGGCGTTGCTGAGACCGGGGCGCATGGATGTGCACATAGAGATGTCTTATTGTACATATGATGGGTTTAAAGTACTTGCATCTACTTATCTTCAGGTTAAGGAGGGTGAAAAGTTAGAATTATTTGGTGTAGTAAAACAAGTGTTGAAGAGGGTTAAAGTGACACCTGCTGAGATTGCAGGGGAGTTGATGAAAAGTGAGAATGTGGAATTTGTGCTTACAAACCTTATTCACTGGCTCCATATGAAGGAAGCAGAGCACATGACAACTCAAGAATAAAATCATTACACTTGTTTAGGCATTGCTTGAATAATTATTAGTAACTTGATTATATATATTTAGTTACATTAGAGCTTTAATCACAGTGTTCTTAAGTTTTAGAGTCAACAATTGTTATATCCAATCCCATTTGATCGAGGTTTGGAGGAAACAAAACATTGACAGTATTATCATTACCATTGATAAAAGAACTACTTCCACGATGTTTGAAAGAATCGGATTGATATATATCTTCTGATTCTCTGTATATTTATAAGCGGTCCTTTCCTATTAAAGTATACGGTTCCACAAACTATACTAACCTTTATCAAAGTTCACAAATCGGAACAAAATTACGATAACTTTCTCAGTGAAATAATATCGATTGCAAATCTTACGAGTCATAACAGAGTATGTTGGGATTAAGATAACAAGTCCAAAGTGAAGTGAACCACATTGACTCGTAATGGTGTTTACAACGACGGTCAGCTAGGGCGACACTATAAGTTTGTGGAATTCCAACTCAAAACCAATTGGTTATGAGAGGAGTTGTCCAGAACTCTTATAAAGCTCATTACAAAGTCACTCTTCAATGTAAGGCATTACTCAACAGAAACCAAAACCATTACATGGAAACATAGTTCTAAATAACGTAAGGCGTGACGTAGCGGCGAGGTCAAGCCTCAAGCTTTAGGAGCCATGGCAAGCCATAGGCGGCACTTATGGCGTCAATTTTGTATATATTTTATAAATATTTATATTCAATTTATCAATATTAATATACAAATTACACATTAATATACTAATTACACAAAGTTACACAAATTAGGAGCAAAGTAACATATACAAATTATAAAATACAAATTTATAGAAGTTCAATACCACGCCTAACCCCGCCGCCAAGGGCTATTTCTTAACGTCAGAGTCGCGTGATTTTAACAAGTTTGAAACATTTAGCGGAGGGACCATCCAAGTCTTGTGATTTTATAACTATCTATTAATTAGTAATTAATGGTGCCTAAAGCGACTTCTAAATATCTTATATAGACTAACAAGATTATAAAAGAACAGAAGTTCAGTAACAGGAGGTTCATTTTCCCTATTGTGATTTTATAGTTATGAAATTTTTGAAGCATGAATCTGCAGCTTATATTCCTTGTATTTACGTTCATATATATCTATGATCTATCTATACGTGAACAGCAAATCAGCAAATTATTTTCACGAATGCGTTTTTCCGTTCATCGTCTTACCAAGTGAAGTAGTGAACATAAACAACCTTGTTTTCACAACAAATAAACATGGTTGCCTATTTGGTTATTTGCCTTTTGTTTGTGTTTGTTTTTTTGGTTGGGTAAACTTAAAAGAACATACATTAACGAGCCACATCAGTGTTTGTTCAATTCGTATACAATCCTAATGATCATGCTTTTATTAGTTTAAGATTTTATTCCTCAAATTTTGAAGCTTTAGGTTCAGATATGTATGGTGTTAATCATTGTAAATAGCTATATAGCAGGAAATGAACATATAAACCAGATATCACCAAAGCCTCCATATATATATTCTAAAGATATGTCTTGGTCCATGAATGCTTGTAACAAATTATTATGATTATTACTATTACTTTAGCAGGCATACACACATTCTTTGAAGTAATTATGAATAAATTAATCAATGTAAAGAAGGACAGCAGAATGAGCTTGTTCAAAAATAGCAATTGCATGTGTCCACAAAACCAAGATTATTAAAACCCAATTCATCATCACAAAAGTGAAAGTGCATTCAAAAAGTGAAGACATAACCTGGTGGCTCACCTGCTCCAAAAGGATGATTATGCATGCAGCTCCCGCCCAAAAACAACAATGAAATTTGGTGTTACTTAATAGACCAACAGCAGAGTAGACAATGAAATAATCACAACTACTGTTCCTTCTTCAATTCTTTACCTACCAAAAGCCCTCTTCTTTCTCATATTAAATAGGCCAATGTTTCTCAAAATGTATTTAACTTTAAATGTTTAAATTCGCGGGACTAGGTATTGTTGTTGTTGAAACTTAATAATTCTTAGAACATTGTTTTAATAATGATTGCTCAAGTGACAAATTGGTTTCCTTGGAAATTTGTTATGAACTTGAGAACTATAAACTAAATATACTTATACTACTCAAACATCGTAGCTTAGTTTAACATGACAGAACTTTTATCTCCATTAAAAGCCTTGATAATAATTTGTTACCACATCATCAAGCATCTAACTCAAACTATCTATACTGATGTCAATATGACATACATAAAATGACATAATTTCTGCACATAAAACAGAGGATACTTCAATCCATTTTCGCTCAAATTCACTAGAAATCTTGACTATATGTTACAATTTAGCAAATTTTAATCCATTTTCGCTCAAATTCACTAGAAAGGCTTGATTCTGAAACTATCAGTTACAAAATGCATGTATGCAACAGTTCAGTTCTATCCTGTGAACATCTTCCTTCCAAAAACTATACAGAATATTAAGGTCAACTAGCCTGATGGCATATACAACCTGATTGTGTAACAAATCAAGTCTGAGTTATATATATCTTGGATCTCACAACTTATATTAAGGACCACATTCAAGAACTTGAATGCTTTTATAATCTATACAAAGTAAAGAGGAAATGGCAATAATATCTCCAACCATTATGAAAGCCCACACTAACTACAAACATTAAGTTGCCACCATCTACAGAAATGATACTTAGAACCCATAAATCAAGAAGTTAACATTAGCATCATATAAAAATGAAACTAAGCATGATAAAATTGCAGGAGCGAATCATCAGTTATAAGCCAAATGTAGCATTGAAACACAATTGTGCATACTGAAGTTTCACAAAACCTCCAAGATCAACTGCAACTGCATACTTGCACATGTTCAGAAATTCATTTTCAATTTGCAAGTGAATCAAGTACACCTTAATCTTACAATCAGACCATGAATTACATCCTATCAAGAGTCATATATATAGAATTAAACTCCATATTGCAATTGGATTTGACTGATAAAGTAACAAATTCAGAGGCAGGATTACCTGTCGTTCTTCAGATTCTCTTTGATATCACCCTTCAGAACAGCAACCAAGAATTGTAGATCAGAAGTGTTTGCCAGGGAAGGATTTCCACAAGCCATACATCCATCATACTGAATATACAACCAAAAATCAAGTTACGTATTGCATAGATGTTATTCTTTAGCTTTGAAGCAAAAAATAAGCTGAAATCATAACAATGGATCCCAAACATGTATACCCTTCTTCTCTGGATCTTCAAATCACTTGCAATTAGCACCACACCACCATATATGCATCTACACATAAACATCACAACTGGAAAAGGAAGAACGCAAGATCAAGATATATCTAAATTTGGATCACATCATCCCAAACAGGTGTATATGGAGAAGGTACTATGTAAAAGATCGATCAATTGATAAACTAAAATAACTCTATAAACTATTAATGGGCAAGCAGAAACCTAAGATCACCCAAACACAACATTTTACACAGGATACCCCTAAAAACAGGACAATGTACTATCACCTCACTCTCTCCTCTCACTTCTTTGCCTTCCTGGTTGTAGTGGCTTTCTTTGCTATAGCCGCCTTAGGTTTCAAGCTTTTCACAGCGGCCTTCTTCACCGGTGCTTTCTTCGCGGCAGTCTTTGCAACCGCCGGGGCTTTTTTCCCCGGAGTTGATCTGGTGGTCGTCTTTGCTACTTTGGCCGCTTTCGTGGGAGCTTTTGCCTTCGGCTTTGCAGCTGGCTTTGCGGCTTTGGGCTTCGCAGCTGGCTTTGCGACGGCTTTAGCAGCGGGTGCCTTGGGTTTTGCAGCAGGCTTGGCTTTCGCAGCCGGCTTAGGCTTCGCAGCTGCCTTTGGCTTGGCTACGGCTTTCGCCTTCGGGGCTGGCTTTGGTTTGGCAGCAGCCTTCTTCAGAGGAGCTTTCTTCGCGACCTTCTTAGGCTTGGCGGCAGACTTCGGCTTGGCAGCCGGTTTCTTCTTCGCCGGAGCACCAGCTGCCGGAGCTTTTGCCGCCGGTAGCTTGTACGACGCCTTAACTTTAACTAATTTACCAGCGGCAACGAATTTCTTCAATTGAGTCAACAAAACCTTCTTAAAATTTGCAGGAAGATTCTTATGCTTCTCTTCGATAAACTTCGTGATCGCGTACTGGCTAGAACCAGTCCTCTCTTTCAACGTAACAATTGCCTCCTTGATCATCTATTAACATAACCAATTAACATCCAATCAATCACAGATCAATTCACATTAAAACGATAAAAACACAAACATAAATTGGCATAAGAAAGCAACAAACAACAATGAATTCATTATTCATACCTCGAAGTAAGGTGGATGCAAAGACGGACTTCTAGGTTTACCCTTGGCCGATGATTTCTTAACTTTCTTCACTTTTTCAGCTTCCGGCACCTCAGGCTTTTCCTCCGGTACCGCAGCAACAGCTTCAACTGTCACCGTAACGGTGGGCTCCGTCGGCACAATTGGTTCTTCGGTCGCCATATGTACGGCTTCAATTCAGATGTCTGAAGAAGAATCTAGATCTAGAAATGCTAATCGAATTAAGAGATTGATTGCAGTTGATGTGATTTAGCGTCTGAGTGACGAACATGGATTTGTGGGGATTTAAATAAATTGAAGCATGAGAGGACATATCTGAAAGCTGCAATCTGATTGGTTGGTAAAGTGATCACACGGATCGAACCCCTAACTAGTATTCAAACGTGAGCTGTTGGATCACCTTTTATCAACGGTAGACAACAGCTTCTGGTGAAGGCAGTAATCAAGATTGGATGAAATATATTCATTTTGGTGTGTTTCTATGCTCAATTGATTTGGAAATAACTTTAATTATACTTGATAAAATTCAATGAAATTTTGTGGGTTTGTAGGGAATTAAGTTAGCTTTCAGTCAATTATTTTTTCAAATAAAGAAGTTAAGTGTGTAACAAGATATATGGGTTGGAATGTACAATGGTCAAAAAGGGTTTCTATTTAGAGTTATTACTGGTTTTTAGTCGTTTTAAGCCAATGCTTTCATCCGATGTGCGAGTTTGACATCACATGTGGTTCTAGCTTAACTTAGGATCCGATAGAATCAAGAATCATCAAAATCCGAAAAGATTTGAATATATTTATATTCGTTTGAATGACACGCAAGATGAACAAACTTCTTTGTTGTAATTAACTCATGTGATTTGTATTAATATTCATAGTGTTTATTAATAATTACATGAGTATAGGATATATCTACATCTATACGATAATCAAAATCATTTATAGGACGTAAATGTGTTTCAAGATAACGTCAAGTATTTGATGCGTACTTTTTGATTAAAATATGATTGGTACGTCTACGTAACCAAATTTATAGCATTTTTAGTGCTTTATGAATGTAGCAAGGTCACGAGTCTTTGATGCAGTAGTAAAATTACATAAAATTATAAATTTACCTTTCTTAACGAGAAAATATGTTAATATTTATGAGTTAACCATATAAACGTACACCAACATACAAAAGTGAGGGGATTTAAAATGTTTTTTAGCCATAGTAAAATGATATGCATCCAAATTCATGGTTGGAACAAAATTATTGTTTCATCCATTGCTTTTGTTTAACTCGTGTATAAAACCACCTCTTTACTTGTTTTGTTATTGGATGATACTTTGACTAATCATAGTCAGGTTAGATAGTTTGCTATAATTTCATAAATGAACCATTGAATTCCTAAATGGCCTATTCCATATATGTGTGAAATATAAGTGTATGTGTTCTAGGCATGACTAGGAACTAGTATTGATGCTATGTCATCTTATATTAATTTGGCTAACTTTTTTCAACATATTGTTTTGTATAGCTACTACAAAACACATTTATGATTTCTTAGAGACCCTCTTGTGTATCTTGTCTGGTTTGAATGTCAAGCAAGGAAACTTCTAACCTTATAACTAAAAATGGTTGTCTTTTACAAGTGATAATAATATTTTCTATAGAAAGATTAATAAAGTCAATACAACTATATAAATTTTGACTACTATAAAATAAGGGGTATGATAATATATGTTTCTAGCAACATATATCTTATATATTTCAACGCTCACAAAAACTTTAAATGACGGGTATGCTAGTCATTTCCTCATTTAAGTGTTTTTTAGTGTGAAAATATATTTCTAGCCATCACAAATCAATTTCCCATAAATACAAAATTATGACTTATAAAAAGTCGATGTTTAATGGAAAAGTATCTAGGCTCGAATGTTCCAATGACAAAGTAGATAAAGCATTATGCAAATGTAAAATATTGGATTTATCCGGTGGCGGACCTACCCTTTGTGGGGGGGGGGGGGGGGGTCAAGCGCCACCGGTCCTTTGGCGGTTTGCAGTGTTAATTTTCGACTTTTTGATACGTTGCCACCGGTAAATTTTCAGGGTGCACCCGTGATGCCACCAAAATCAAAGGAAAAATGAAAGTTTTCTAAAAAAAATGATAAAAAATAGTTTAATCTTTCAATTTATACCTTTAAAATCAAGTTTTAGTTAACATTACTTCATATAAATTGTGTTTTTTTTAAATTTTGGCTCTAAAATACCATAATAACAGTCGAAATCTCGTTAATCCGACCCGATTAACCGGAAACCCGAGAAAAAACCCGAACCACACCCTCACTTTTATTTAATTTTATTTTCGCATTATATGTTGCTACCGGTCCCGAGAAATCTTGGGTCCGCCACTGGATTTATCTTCAAGTTGTTATACATTATAACCTTTGATTATCATTGTAATGATATGTTTTTACAATTATATGTTTTTTATTAATTATTTATAATATCAAAAATGGACTGATTGTCAACATGCTTCATTAAAGTTTATCATTTTTGACCTTTACCTAATTAGTATATGCTTGAACAATAACCTACAAACATTCTCTTTTATTATAAAAGGCTTAAAGAGATGACTTACTATCAATAAAACTAACAATACATACTTTACACAATCCGGTTTTTAGACTCGAGTTTTTTGTTGATACGATGACAAGTTGTGCAACATCATAAATTAAGTTTATCTAGTCCGAGTGACCGAGTCTAGTAGTGAAGATGAAATCCAATCAAAGTTCACATCTAAAGCATCCACATTGCAAGATTCTTCTTTCAAAGATTACCAAAGTGATATCTACATAGTGTGATCAAACATTGAATCAATGGAAGGCAACATGAACTACATGTGTATCAATTGCAGACCACATTGAATCAAGATTTCATGAATCAGTTTTGAGGCAAGTGGCAGCAAGAAAATGACAATTAATATGGTTGATTTCAGCCCCTAGTTTGCCAGCAATAGAGAGAACAGTAATTGACTTCAATTTGATATTATCTGCATTACGCTACACAAAACCCCCCCACCCCCACCCACACAATCTAATGGTGAAATAAATCTAACAACTTCAATTTTTCACACATATTATTATGGTGATAGGCTTACATTTTTTATGGAATCAATTTGATAGGTAACAAGTATCCTAAACCTTTTTTTTAATGGAGATCTATTTCAAAATGTTTTGCTCTTTAGTGGAAAACTGGATTTGCTGCTATTTGAATAGTAGCTTTAAGACACAACTTTGACGCCTGTGTAACCCAACAAAACACAGTTTTCAGAGCGAGAACTAAACTTATGAGAATTGTTCAAATTAGTAGCAAAACCAAGACATCTAAAAACTCTAAGGTGATAGAGATTAAGTTTAAAGACATTAACCAATTCAATAAGTGTTGGGTTTTAGGAGCATATTAAACATAAAGTTTTAATCTTGAAAATGAATTTAACGAAAAATATTCTTTAACCCAAAAGTGGAAGCAAAACCGGTGGTACGGAGATGTTTAGCGTCGGTGAGGCGGAACAAATACCATTTGCTCTTTTTTTTTTGTATTTGAACAGGATTTAGATAGAAGAGAGACTTGAGAGACTAGAGTGTTTAGAGAGAGAGAGAGAGAGGGTTAGGAGAAGGAGAATGAGAATGGAAAGAGCGAAAGAGATCGAGATTTTAGAGAGAACAAAGAAGAGGAGAAGCAGACGGCGGTTGCCGGAAAAGAGAATGAGGAGAGGCATATAAAGAAATAGAAGTGAGGAGAGGAGAGGCAGAGATAAGGAGGTCATCGGAGTAGAGAAGTCCGGCGATAACGGCGCCGGACAATTTTAGGGTTCCGGCGAAGTGTTTTTTTAAAATGGCAATGAACAAGGAGAAGACACGGTGGTTGCAAAAAAAATCAGATATAGAGAAGGTCAGGGGAGGTAATAAGATCCGGCAAGGGCAGCGGAAGTGCCGGAGGTTTTTTTTTCCTTTTAAATATATGAAAAACAAAGAGTGGTTGTTGGGAGGAGAACAATGATGAGAGAGAAAAGAGATCTATAGAGTTTTTAGAGAGAAAGAGAGTTAGGAGAAGAAGAATGGTGAGGAGAGGCTAGAGAAAGAATGGAGATAGTTGATCACTTGAAAAGTTTGAAGGAGAAGTCAACTCCGGCGAGGACGGCGCCGGAAAAAGGTAGGGTTCCGGCGGGAGGAATTGGTAGAGACTAGGCTCTGATACCATGTTAGATAATGTAACTCCTCAACTAATTACATTACGTGAATCCATATAAATAAAGTACAAATGGTAAAACCCTAATGGGTCTAAGCCCTAATCTAATGGACTCAACATACTCACTAATACATCTACTCCTGGCCCTTATAATCATGGAGTTGAACCCCTAAATGGATCGAACTTCCCGACATGGCGAGAATCAATTAAACTAGCTCTTGGCACAATGGACCTTGATTGTGCTTTAAGAACCGATCCACTACCAGCGTTGACTGCTGAAAGCACTGAAGACCAAAAGAGGTTATTTGAGCAATGGGATAGGTCAAACCGATGTCCTTGATGATTATTAAGAATTCCATATCACTTGATAATTTAAAGATTTTCCATAGACCGAAGCACTTATAATAGATACACACATAATTGATAGTGTTCCATCAAAATATGTCCCTAAAACACCATTTGAGATATGGACGGGAAGGAGTCCTCTTATATTATCTTAAAAAAATATTGGGGTTGTCCGGTTGAAGCTAAGTTATGTGGACCTTAAATTACGAATTTTGACTTTAAGACTACTAATTGTTATTTTTTGAGTATCCGGATAGATCCAAAAGTTATTTTTTTATTGCCCATCTCACACTATTAGAATTCTTGAGGCAAGACATCTTGAGCTTCTTGAGGATGTTAATTTGAGTGGGAGTTTTAGTGGTTTAAATGTTGTTGATCTTCACTAGGATTGTGGAAAGACATCAATGAAACTTCTAACTGATCCACCTATTATTCATTTTGAAGACTTAACGAGCCTATGGTATGTCATTATAAACCTTATGAGATAAATATCGAAGGAGCTAATAATGATAGAACTCCACAAATTTTGACACTATAGATTAAGAATCTCAACCGTCTATAATTAAGAAGTTCTCAAAGATCTAAACATTCAACAAATTTTGATAATTATATTACATAATTATTTTTAATAAAGTCCATGTAAAAAACATAATCTTAAAATTTTAATTTGCAATCACACGTGATTCAATATACAATCACATGTAATTTGTAAAAGCATCACATGTGAATTACGAAAATTCTCATCCGCCCAAAATTTTAAAATACAATATGGACCATTGATGCCATGATCCAAAGACTAAAATTAGACCCTTAGGACTATGAATTAAGTATGGACTATATTGAACATTTTACTTATACTACATATTCAAATGAGGAAGTCGATCCTTACATAAGAAAAAAGTGACGATCTTCTATCCTTTCAAGATGCCGTAAGTTGTGATCGATCTAGTCATTGAAATGAAGAGCTTGATTCAATGAAAAACAAATGTTTGGGAACTTGCAGAGTTACCAAAAGGTCACAAGCTAATTGGTTGCAAGTAGGTTTGTAAAACTAAAATAGACCTAAAGGCAGCATTGAAACATACAAAGCTATATTGGTTGCTAAGGGTTACACCCAAAAGAAAGTTATAGATTATAAAGAAACATTTTTTCACCGGTTTCACAAATGGTTTTCTAAGGATCCTAATGGTTTTGGTAGCTCATTTGGATCTTAAGTTACATCAAATTGACGTCAAAACAACCTTACTACAGGAGATTTGCATAAGAATGTTTGCAAACTCAAGAAGTGAATCCATAGTCTAAAATAGGCTTCTCGACAATGGCATCTTATGTTTGACGAGGTAATGAAAATAAAACGGCTTCAACAAAATCAAGTAGATCGTATACCTCAAGATCAGCGGGAGCAAATCCATTGTGCCTATGCTTTATGTCGATGACATCTTATTAGCATGTAATGAGCTCAATTTATTATATGAATCAAAACATTTACTTTCTATGAACTTTGACACCAAGGATCTATGTGAAGCCTCTTATGTTACATGCATTGAGATTCATCCATATCATGTCAATTTGGGATTATCCCCAAAGCCTTACATTAAACGTGTTCATAGCCGATTCAATATCCAAAGTTGTGCTCCACGTGTTGTTCCTATAATATATAAAGGAGATGTTTTTGGTTCATTTGAATGCCCAAAACTGAGGTAGAAAATAGGCAAATGAGACTCATACCTTATGATTCTATAGTAGGATGTCTCATATACGCTTAAGTTTGTACTCGTCTTGATATCACGTACATGTGTGGCATGTTAGGAAAGTATCACTCAGATCCTAGACTTGATCATTAGAATGCCATTATGAAAGTGCTAAGAAACCTTCAAGAGACCAAAGAGTATAAGCTAACTTACAAGAGGACTTATGACTTAGAAGTTATTGGACATTCAAGACTCCGATTTTACAAAGTGCTACGATGATCGGAAGTTAACTTGGGGATACATTTACATGCTATCAAGTGGGTTATACTCGGATACAAAATAATTTTTGTTCATGAGAGAGTGGAGGAGAACAATATTTGTATCCAATACATTAGCACAAGTGATATATGCTAGCTGATGCATTCATAAAGATCTTCGCACAATATTTTGTAAAGACATGTCACTAAGATGGGTTTTATTCTAGATCTTGACTAAAAGTATACTAGCATTATATAGTAACTCTTATGTAAATCTATAGTTTCAAGTACTTGACTAAGTTTCCTCCCTAAGTACATTTGTCTATTCTTATTGTGCATACTAAATTTATATTATGGACAAATGTGGAACCCTAAGTTACGTGTCATTTTGACTTATTATAATCCTATGTTTCTTAAAAAATGTCAAAGTATAATTGATGGGGTTCCGGGTTATTTTAACTTGTTAGACTGTATCTATTTGTTTTGATACTTTTTCACGAGACACGGTGAAGTTATTTTGGCTAATATTATCAATTAAAACATTATATAAATGATCTCAAGGCCAAATGGGAGAATGTTGGAAATTAATTAATTATGTGGCCTTTAAGCATTTGTATAATTGTATATGATTTCCATAATGACAAGATTGGTCCCTTTACTTATATATTATTAACATGTGATGGATATGTTAATACTGAGATATATAAGGGGCTAATTGGTTTCTTGCTTCACATAAGATTATATAAGTGTATATATTCCCTTCAAATCTCTCTCTCTCCTCTTGCAATTTTTCCCTGTTTTTCTCTATGGGGCTGTTTGGTTTGAGGGAATGTTTGTCCATGGAATTGGAATCCTTCAAGGAATTGGAATGTGAAGGATTTTGAATTAGAATGTAAATCCTTACCTCACATGTTTGGTTGTGTCAAGAATTGGAATTCACTCTAGCACTGCCCCACCACAAACCACCCAAATCTGAGCTGTCACCACCATCCCACCACCATCGCAGGTGAAGCCCTAATCGAAGCCCTTCGCCGCCGCCGCAAACACCGGCCGCAGGTTGCCGGTCGCCACCGCAAAGCCCTAATCGCAGCCCACAGGTCGCCACGTCGAAGCCCTAATCGCAGCCCACAGGTCGCCACCGTCGAAGACCTAATCGCAGCCCACTCGTCGCCACCGTCAAATACCTAATCGCAGCCCACCGTCGAAGCCCTAATCTCAACCCACTGCCACCGTCGAAGCTCGAAGCCTAATCGACGTGAACTCGAGATTAAGGAACGAATGTCGAAGCTCGAAGCCTAATCGCAGGCGGAGGGAGGTGTCATCGACGTCTGTGTTACCGGCGACAGAGGGAGGTGTCATCGACGTCTGTGTTACCGGCGACAGAGGGAGGTGTCATCGACGAAGCAGACAGGCGGAGGTATCATCACTGCTTTGTCATCGGAGGAAGAAGGCAGCAGAGATAAATGGAGAATTTTGGATGGAATGTGAAATCCATCCAAACTTGGATGGATTTTGAAATCCTACATCTGATTGAATTTTAGCCCCCTTAAGGTTTTCTTTTCCATATCAAAAGTTGAACCAAACAAAGGATTTGTTAGGAATTGGATTCCAATTCCCATAAAATCCCTTGGAATCCCTCAAACCAAACAGCCCCTATGGGTATCTAAGGAGAAAATCACATCATAATTTGATGAAGGGAATTGGTTTTATCTATCAAATGATCTTGTGGAGATTTAAGATCAAATAATTCAATGACATCATCTTCTAACACATCAAACATGAGATCACAATCAAGTAAGTTTCTTCATCCTTTTCTTCGATTATATATGCTTGTAATGAATTAACATGATAAGATTCAAGTTATCCGAGTGAGAACACAGAACCTTAGCTTAAATATGCCTATGATTTTTTTCTACATCTTCTAACCATATCTTACACGAATAAGAAGAGATTCAATTTGTATATATTAATGTTTTTTCATACAATATAATTATGATATTTATATCTTTAGAATGCTATTATTAAATTAAATCTATCAATATAATCAAGAACATAATTATTAAATCAAACTCATTTTATTATGTATGACAAAATATTATGTGCATCAATCACCGGATTTTGAAAAAAATAAAATTCCCCAAATCTTGTTTCTGGCCGCCTTCCATGTTCTCCCACTTTCACCATAAACTCAAAAATTCACCTCCCCGTTTATTTTCTCCCACAAACTTTTTGACCTAACTTACTTCCATCTAACTACACCTGGTCGTCACCACCACCACCACCACCACCACTGTCGGTGAGCTGCTCTTTCCTTTCCTAGTTGATTGTCGTATCAGCATTCAGTGTTTTTCAGAAAGAATTAGGAAGTCATTGTTAGGATATAGCAGCTCACGAACAACCTCCGTGCCGTTGAAACTACCAGAGTTCTACTTTTCGATCCTTATTTTGTTTTTTAAACCACAAACTGATCAGTTCTGCTGCAAGATTATGCGTTTTGAAATTATTATTTTGTCCTTCTCAGGTCCAATTGCTACTTCAGAGGTAAAGCTTACGTTTTGATTGATTATGTTTCGTTTTCCATTTAAGAAATGAACTGCTACTTAAAGGAAAAAAATATCTGAACCTTGATTCTAAAATCAGTGTAATCTATTTCTCTAAGATAAATATGAAATTCTTGGATGATTGGATTGTTAAGTTTACTGTCTTATTTGTTCATTCCCCAATTTGTCACTGCAATTGAGTTGCATTTGCCACTTTCTACTAAAGTTGATTAAATTTGCCTACATTCTTGTCAATGGCAATTATAACCACTACTTACAGAAAACCAAAATTCAATATTTTATCTCCTGTTGCAAGTACTATAGTTTATTCATTAGGACAGGTGGTAGATATTGGCTTATGTAGACTTGTAGAGTATCTGGTATGGTCACATGACCACGCCCCACCACACCGCCTTGTCAACATCACATTCATACAACACAACATTGGTGTGATCACATCTACGACACCAATTACCACGACCCACCTACCACACGACAATTAACTGATGTTTAAAAACAAGAAAAAAGAAAATAAAAGAGACGGCACCACGCAGGCTAGAGAACCGTGGCCTGGACCATGCCACCTCTTCACCATAGCGTGATGGTGCGGGCGTGCGGCCACTTCCCTCAATCCCTCCACCACAGCCCGGTGAGCATCATCCCACCCCACCACGGCTCCATACCGGATATATCTCTTATGCTTAATAGTCAATATGCAACTTTTTAAGTGCTAAAGTATATTATATGTGAGGTATTAGCAAGTTTGTTTAAGTTGGTGAAGCATGAATTATGAAATATGAATATAGAATTGATATGATATGATATTAGAATATTTACGATCTAATGTATGAAAGTGTTAGATACTTTGACTAAGAAAATGAAGGTGACTTGGTTCTCTATATGAGAGTGCGTTAATATTATGGCGTAAACAATTATCTTTTTTGGTTTTCCCATTTGTTTCTCTTTGTGCAAATGTTCCAATTCTTTTATGTTAACATGATGACTAGCCATTGTATTCTTGTCAATTTACAACAAATTAGTAACAAGTAATGTTATTTTATGGTTCTTTTAATTCTAAGTATTAGGGGTGTGTAATGTATGAGTTCGTTCGGCTCGGTTATTGGCTAAAACTGAACCTATAACCGAATTTTTGGTTATTTTAGTATTCCCCTAACTGATTGTTTTAGGTTCTGATCTTTTCGGTAAGTTTTCAATTTCTATAAAGCAATTCGGTATGATTTTTACTGAACTTGGTTAACTGCCTGTTATGCGTTCCTCCAGTTTTGGTCCAACTATATGATTGATGGGCTCATATTTTGGGCTGATATATAGGTCATTTTTCTTTTTAAATCATTATAGCATTGAGTCATTGACATATTTGAACACAACTTGCAAACATCGAAGATGGATGACACATAGAAATGAAGATTATGATGCTTAAAGAACCGATATATGTTTTACATTCAAAAATATGCAAAGCATTATGATAAACCCTTTTGTTCCAGTTGATTGATGTGTCCTAGAATCTAATAACAAGCTAGCTGACCAAGTCAATCTGTGGTATTTTGCATCAATGTCATTAATTAAGGCTGAAATAAGTATGATAAATATTATAAAGATAAATCTACAAGAACATGTTGCAATCTTTGTTACGGATTTAAGATGCAATGACCAAGATTAGCTTTTTATTAGTAGAAACATATAAGATGACATCATTCCAAATAGGTGAGACAAAACATAAATACAATATAGAACATTGAATCTTGCATCTATGACTCTATGAGTCCTAGCATTTTACTTGGTATGAAAGTCCACAGTCCCTGTTACAAGGTTTTAGCTTGAGCAAATGTTTCTAGGAGTAATTATGAATGATACTAAATGCAAATATATAATATAATATTTTCTATATAAAAATATATTTTATCGGTTTGGTTATGGTGGTTATGAAAAATCATAACTATCTTATAAGGCTTTTAAAGTGGTTTTGTTATTTTGCTTTTGATGACCTTGTGAGTTTTTACATCTTTGTCAATTCATGATTACACTTCTAATGCCTAACATTGGGGATAGACTTTTCAAGTATACCTTTTTTGTTATTTTTTCTTCGTTTTGTGGGGAGGAGGGAGGGATGTTAATTAAATTCGACTACCAGCATTGGTCGGTTTTGTAAAACTCTTTGTATTTATTCTAAATAGTGAATGGATATTGGAAGTAGTCTCTTCGTCCTCTGGTAGGGTATGACTCCCTATATCTTACAGCCCCTATACCCTACTCACGTGGGATTAGGTATTTTTTATTTTTATATTGCTTCTAGAAATGAAGTTGTAAACTTTTTGGTTGGCGAGCGAGTGTTTTAATGCTTTTAAGTCTTTTTTTATATGTTGTAAGATTAAAAATTGTTACATGTGTTGCATCTAATTAGCAACATGAGGCTGACTTTACTTCTGAAACAAACAAGTTACTTCAATTCTACTGTCTGCAGTGTTGTAAAACTCGGCCTACTCGGCCGAGTACTCGCTACTCGGACACTTACTGAGGCGATTTAGGCAAAATCGGACTAAAACTCGGAACTCGGTCAAACTTGGTCAAACTCGGCCAACTCGGTCCAACTCGCCCTCCTCGGTCAAACTCGGTCAACATAAAAATTAGGTTTTTAATTGGTCATTCCCCTTTTTTTCTTTCCATTTTCACACGTAAGTCTCCTGCCGCCTCCTTCAATTTCGCTTTCGATCGAGAAACAGCCACGCATACTCTTCCATTGGTGACTAAATCGAGAAATCTTCTTCCATTGGTGACCGAAATCAGCTTTCATCTTCAATTTCTGCTTCGATTGGTTGCTCTGCTGCTTCGATTTCTGCTTCGACGGGAACAGGGCCGGGCAACACAGGGCAACACAAAGGTAAAAACTAAATAATTTATATTTTGGTGTTCGATTTCTACTCTGGTGTTCGATTTCTACTCTGGTGTTCAATTCATTCTTCGATTTCTGGAGATGAAGATGAAGGCTGATTTCGGTAACCAATGGCTATGAGGTACTATTGGCGCCGGATGCAGGTGAAGCTCAAGAATGGATTGATGGAGATGAAGTTGAGGAGGGACTACCTTGGGAGACGGTTGCTGAAGCCACGGGTGCCGATGAATTTTTAAGGCCTCGAAGAAGTACACGATCAAGACAACTTTATGACGAAGAATTCGAGTCGCAGAGTGAAGAAGAAGAAGAAGAAGAAGTAGATGAGGAAGTGGAAGTTGAATACGAGTCGGATGGTGTTCGAATCATTGAACAATATGGACAAGACGATTAATGAGCATCAATCTAGTGATAATGCTAACAAATGAATGTTTTTATTGAAGTATTTGAATTTTCAAACAATTATGTTGGTGTTTTTAAACATATATATTGGATGCTATGAAAAATCATCTTTATATTTGATTATTTATGACTTAAGAACATGCTATATGTAAAATTTTCAAAAAAATTCAATAAAAAATCCCAATCCGAGTACTCCCCGCCTAGGCCGAGTACTCGCTACTCCCCGGTCGGCCGCTCGAGTAGCGCCTAGCGAGTTTTACAACATTGACTGTCTGTTTAAACTTTAAACCTATTTAAAAGTGCAATAATCGATTGGTAAGCTGTACATATCAATTATGCATGTCTAAGCTTGTGCATATTATAATTATGTCATTTGTATGTTGATCCAACAGCTATTGTATGTCTTTCTTATTCATGAGAATCCACTTTTTGTAAATTCAATACTAGTGCCTCCTAAGATTCTAATGCTTCTAATTGAATTAAGTTCATTGTTATTGGATCATGACATTTTGATCTTGTCAATGAAGGGAAGGTTTTCTATGTATGTTGTTTCTGCTATAGTGCTATACTAAGGAAGAGAAAGGTGAGTCTCCATACACATATGCTCCCTTATAATTGGAACTTGATGAAAAATGACATTGATAGTGCCATGAGTTTTGCATGCCAGATGGTGGTTTTGGAATTAGTGCATGGCATCATCAGTGGCTGGCTGAATATGAGCGGGCATTAATGAGCATGCGTATGCTATAATGTTGAGGGTCGGGAAAGTTTGCTGAAGAAGAATGTGGTAAAAAAAGTATGTCCAAATCAAGATACAAGTCGATTGTTATCCATGTCATGAGTGACGCCACAATAAGGACTGTTCGCCCTTGAAGAAAAATGAAGAAAATACTCTGGATTCTACAACTTTTGTAGTAGTGGAATCTGTTTATTTGGGAGATGCTCCCACAATCTTCAAAGGTATGCCCAAATTTTAACTTTGAGTCCCTTTTAATTTTAAAGTCGCATTCTTGGTCCTTAAAGTTATTTTTGTTGCATCCCAAAGCCTTTAAATAACGTCTTGTTAATATATCTAATACGACCCACACACATAGTTGTCAATAGCAAATAGCGGAAATAGCGATGACCTACCTATATGCTATGTAGCGAATAGCGGTAAATAGCGGCGGCTATCTTGTATTTAGGCATTTAGCGATAGCCTTCTAAAATATAATTTTATATTTATATTTTATAATATTACCTTAAAATTCTTAATCTATTATATATAATAGAGAAAAAAATATAAAACCAAGTCTTAAACTATTATAAGTTAGATCAAAGATCATCTAAATCTTCATATTCGGGCTCATCTCCCCCCGACTTTGATCCCGACACACAATCTTTATATCCAGAAGCATCGTGTTCTTCACTTTCTTCACCAAAGTCGAAATCGTCTTCTTCGTCAACTAGATGCGGATGACTTGGAACCCTTCTAGCGGGTGCCGATGTGGATGTCCCGGCACCAGCTACTAAGTAAGTTGCCACCACTCACCCGTATGAGAATAACTTGAAGCATCATCCGACTCTATAAACACACTCCCTTGGGGAGTATTCACTAAGAAGTTAATAATTGCTCTTCCTTTCCATCCCCTCCATCCATCCGTCATCAAAGAACATTTGTACATCTTCTTCTCAAGCTCATTTTCTTTCAAAATCTTCTTTGTATATTTCTTCTCAAGCTTCAACATAGGAACTCGTGCTTCGTGATAGCTAGGGGGATTCAAATCACAGTCAGCGATCGCTTGAAATGCGGGTTTCAACTATTATACTTCACCGCGTTGAATGAAATGCCCACATCATACATTCAGCGACAAAACTTTCATATTGCATTTTGTCTTAGTTTTTTTTTGTACATCCTTGTATTAGGAGCTTCCTGTACATCCTTGTATTGCATCTTTCTTTCCTGCTTAACCATAGTTGTCAACAGCGAATAGCAGAAAATAGCGATGACCCACCTATATGCTATGTAGCGAATAGCGGTAAATAGCGGCCGCTATTTCGTATTTAGCGAGAGGCTTCTAAAATATAATTATATATTTTTATATTATAATATTACCTTAAAAGTCTTAATCTATTATATATAACAGAGAACAAAATATAAACCAAGTTTTAAACTATTATATATTAGTTCAAAGATCATCTAAATCTTCATATTCGGGCTCATCTCCCCCGGCTCCAATCCCGACACACAATCTTTATATCTAGAAGCATCGTGCTCTTCTTCACTTTTTTCACCGAAGTCAAAATCGTCTTCTTCATCAATTAATTGACGACCTCTTCTTCTAGATGTGGATGACTCAGAACCCCTTCTAACGGTTGCCGATGTGGATGTCCCGGCACCGGCTTGTTTGCCACTTGTTCTTGTTGCATGTAGCGGTTCATTCACCCCCATAGCATCCGCAGCGGTGGTCCACGTCAAATCTTCATCTTCGTGGACCAAATAATCTTCTTCATCCTCGAAAACTCCCATCGTCCACTCATGTGGATCTTGAACATTCGTATCGACCAAGATGATTGGGTCAATGGTGTCACGGGCATCATATCTTCTCTTTAAAGCCCGATTATACTTTATGAATACCAAATCATTTTAACTTTTGTTGCTCCAAGCCTCCAACCGGTTTCTTTTCTTGGAATGAAGCTACATAAATAAAATACAATAATTGTTAGCACATGTTATAAATTATAATATGTTACAATTAATGAGTTACTTACGTGTTCAAATACACTCCAATTTCGTTCACAACCTCATGAGCTACACATACGACTTAGCACCTTCACCGCAAACTTTTGTAGTGTAGGTGCTTTGGCTCCATATTGCAACCACCACTCCGCTAGTTTAGTAGAATAAAGAAAGTGAGACAAACATTTTTAAAGATTATAAATATTTAACGTACACCACTTTGTACCCAGGGCAAGCTTTGATCTCATTTTTACCGCGATGGGATTCCTAAAATCCCATGTGCGGTTCTATATGTAGGAAACTCATAATGAATGGTCTCCTCCTTGTCCTCATCCAATGCCAACTTGTGGATGCACTCTAGCAACCCCTTAGAAACCTCACGATCAAAGCCTATATGCAGGTCGCTATAAAACAACGATGGATTTAGAAAGTGCCCGGCCGCGTCGAAGCAATTGCAAATTCCATCTCTTGTCGATGATCGTAAAGATTTCTTGATATTTATCCACTTTGTTGTGGAAAGAGCTGGCAACGGTCTCCTTTGCCCTATCTATTGCTTCATAGATATATCCCATTGGAGGCTTTCCCTCCCCGTCAACCAAGCGCAAAACTTTTAACAACGGCAAACCCACTTTTACGGCAATATCTATATTGTTCCAAAAATTTGGCAACAATATAGTGTTAGCCGCTTGCCTACCTCCCGACTCTCTAGAAAATTTGCTTTTTGTCCACTTTTTGGAAGTGAACATTTTTCTCAAGTTCTTTTTATGAGTTCGAAAGCAATTTAGGGTGATGAAAGCCGTGGCAAACCGGGTCTTTGCGGGCCTAACCATATCCCTTTGGCCCGTGAATTCCCGCATCATGTTTAGGAGCAACATACGATTGTAAATGTACGTGTTCACGGAGATTGCTCTTTCAACTTGAGATGCGACAATTTAAAGATGTCCTCCAACATCAAATTAATACAATGTGCCGCACACGGTGTGCAATAAATGTGTGGATACTTTTCTTACACAAGTTTGCCTATATTATTAATATATATATTATCAATATATAATTATTGAAGTAATAAATAATAAGAAGTTCATTGTAATTTGTAAACTTACCGGCTAAAACATTGTTACTCGCGCTATCGGTAACAATTTGAACAACATCCCCCGGCCCGACTTTTTGAATGAATCGTCAAACAATTTGAATAAGTTCTCACCAAAGAAAGTTTGTAAACATTTAGTAAGTTCTAAGTGATAAATTATAAGATAACTAAGTAAGTTGTCACCACTTACCCGTATGAGAATAGCTTGAAGAATCAACCGACTCTATAAACACACTCCCTTGGGGAGTATTCACCAAGAAATTAATAAGTGCTCTTCCTTTACGATCCCTCCATCCATCCGCCATCAAAGAACATCCATACATCTTCTTCTCAAGATCGTTTTCTTTCAAATCTTCTTTGTATGTTCCTTCTCAAGCTTTAACATAGGAACTCGTGTTTCGTGATAGCTAGGGGGATTCAAGTCACAGCCATATTCGGCGATTGCTTGAAATGCGGGCTTTAAACTATCATACTTCACCGCATTGAATGAAATACACGCATCATACATCCAATGACAAAACTTTTGTATTGCATTTTGTCTTAGCTTTTTTTTGTACATCTTTGTATTGGGAGCTTCTTACTACATTCCCCCCTTTCTTTCCCGCTTGACCGGATGGCTTGAAGTGCGTTTCCATGGGCCCTTTCACCTTCTTAGATGCATTCGCCATTGAGCCGCTTGCCCCTTTCTTTTAGCTTGACTTTGCCTACTAAGTTCATCATCATCTTCATCTTCTTCTTCGTCTAGGTCGACAACATCATTGAAGTCGGGTATTTGATTAATTGCTTTCTTCATTTCCTTTTTTCTTCTGAAAACCTTCTTTAAACATTTGAGATAAATCATTTGGAACTTTTTACATTTCGATACTTCACCGGAATCCCGCGCAAGGTGATGTTTATGTCTTGTAAATCCTCCCTTAGAAACAAAACCACAAAAGTTGCATTGGACGCTGTTCTTGGTTCCTTCAACCAAAGCCCCGTAATTCCATCCCACATCCACATCTTTACCCATCTCTATTAGTCTATCTACAAAATACAGATAAAATCAGAATGTAAAAAATAGATAAAATCAGAATCTTAAACCAAAAAAAGTAAAAAACAGAGGCTGTTCAAGTAATGACATAAACTAACAAATCAGAATAGAATTTTAAACTTAAAAAACAGAATTATGAAAGTAAGAATCACAGAATTATTAACAGAGGCTGTTCAAGAATTATAAACTCAAACTTCAGAATATAAAAAACAGAGGCTGAAGTTCTAAGAAAGTAAGTATCAAAATCTAATAATCATAAACTCAGAAATCAGAAATTCAGAATCATTAACTTAGAATTCAGAATCATTGATCATAACTTCATAAACTAAGATAAACTTGAATTATAATTTCAGGAAAAAAAACTTAGAAATCACAGAGACATGGATACTTACAGAAAATTAGAAGTCGAGGATAGCAGAGACTGCCTGAGGTTGTGCAGTCGCCGGAGAGGAGAGCAGAGTCGCCGGAGGGAGTGGAGAGTAGAGTCGAGAATGAGGAGCAGTAGGAGTTCTTGTCGCTTTTTTTTACAGTCGTAGTAAAAACCCTTACGTGTGTGTGTGTATATATATATATGTAGTGCCGCCTGAAGGGTTAAAAAAGAAGGAAAAAAAAACAAAATCCATCGCTACCGCTATATGCTGAATAGCGCCCTTAGGTCGCGACTCGACGCTATCTGCCACTATTGACAACAGTGTGCTTGACCGTACGGCTTGAAGTGCATATCCATGGGACTTTCACCTTCTTAGATGCAATCGCCGTTGAGCTGGCTTGCCCCTTTCTTTTAGCTTGAGTTTGCCTACTAGGTTCGTCGTCCTCATCTTCTTCTTCGTCTAAATCGACACATCATCGAAGTCGGGTATTTGATTCATTGCTTTTTTCATTTCCTTTTTTTTCTTAAACCTTCTTAAAATTTGACATACGTCATTTGGAACTTTTTTACATTTCAATACATCACCGGAATCCCGCGCAAGGTGATGTTTATATCTTGTAATTCCGCCCTTAGAAACGAAACCACAAAAGTTGCATTGGACGCTGTTCTTGGTTCCTTCAACCAAAGCCCCGTAATTCCATCCCGCATCCACATCTTTATCCATCTCTATTTTCAAACGGCATATTAAATCAGAATCATAAACCAAATGCAACTTTTGTGGTTTCGTTTCTAAAGACGGAATTAAAAGACATAAACATCACCTTGCGCAGGATTTCGGTGATGTATCCAAGTGTAAAAAAGATTCAAATAATGTATGTCAAATGTTTAAAGAAGGTTTTCAAAAAAAGAAGGAAATGAAGAAAGCAATGAATCAAATACCCGAATTCGATGATGTTGTCGATTTAGACGAAGAAGATGAGGATGATGATGAACTTAGTAGGCAAACTCAAGCTAAAAGAAAGGGGCAAGCGGGCAAATGCATCTAAGAAGGTGAAAGGGCCCATGGATACGCACTTCAAGCCATCTGGTCCATAGTTGTAAAAAGCGCGCCTGAGGCGCAAAAGCGCTGAGGCTCAGCCTGCTGGGCTTTTTTCAGATCGAGGCGACGCAGGTTGCAGAGGCGCACTG
This sequence comes from Pulicaria dysenterica, assembly GCA_947179395.2. NCBI lineage: Eukaryota > Viridiplantae > Streptophyta > Magnoliopsida > Asterales > Asteraceae > Pulicaria > Pulicaria dysenterica. The sequence continues at coordinate 20,330,668 of OX359290.1, read as the reverse complement.
AGGCGCACCGAGGCGCAAAAGCCCTAAGGCGCAATTGAGGCGCGCCTTGTACATATCGACCCCTGTTGACCTGTTTTTTTAAGTTTGACTGACTTATTTAACCCTAATTTTACCGCTCCTTTCATTCTTTTTTAAGTTTGACCCCTTCGCTCCACTGCTCCATGCTACTTTCGTGTTTTTTTCTTTGCTGGTTGCTTCCTATCGACAGCTCCACTGCTCACAGGTTTCAATTTTCGATTCTCAGGTGCTAAATTCGTTTTTTTACTTCTATTCATCTATGATTCCTCTTTTGTTCGACATTTTTACTTCTATTTGTTCTTGATTATTTTTCATCGACAGCCCTATTTTGTTCATTTGTTCATCGACAGCTTCATGTTCCTGACTGTTTTTCATGTCTACAGTTTTAAACTTAGTACTTGATTATGCTTGATGATGACTTTTATGATGTTAGTATGTTACTTGATTATGTTTGTTGAGAATGAACTCAATTGAAGGTTAATATCAAAGTTATTTAGTTTATTTTGAGTGTGATTACATTACTATATAGTATATACTTATAATCCAATTATTTTTTGGTATCATGCGCCTCGCCTTCGTGAAGCCCGCGCTTTTTCTGCGCCTCGCGCCTCAAGGCTCCAGGACCCTTTGCGCCTCGGTGCGCCTTGAGCCTTTAATAACTTTGATCTGGTCAAGCGAGAAAGAAAGGGGGTAATGTAGTAGGAAGCTCCCAATACAAAGATGTACAAAAAAAGCTAAGACAAAATGCTATACCAAAAGTTTTGTCGTTGGATGTATTATGCGGGCATTTCATTCATCGGGTTAAGTATGATAGTTTAAAGCCTGCATTTCAATTGATCGCCGAATATGGCTGTGATTTGAATCCTCCTAGCTATCACGAAGCACGAGTTCCTATGTTGAAGCTTGAGGAGGAACATACAAAGAAGATTTTGAAAGAAAATGAGCTTTAGAAGATATATGGATGTTCTTTGATGGCGGACGGATGAAGGGATCGGAAAGGAAGAGCACCTATTAGCTTGTTGGTGAATACTCCTCGAGGGAGTGTGTTTATAGTCGGTTGATGCTTCAAGCTATTCTTATACGGGTGATTGGTGACAACTTACTTAGTTATCTTATAATTTATCACTTCTAACTTACCAAATGTTTACAAACTTTCTTAGGTGAGAACTTGTTCAAATTGTTTGACCGATTCAATAAAAAAGTCGGGCCGGGGGATGTGGTTCAAATTGTTACCGATAGCGCGAGTAACAATGTTTTAGCCAGTAAGTTTACAAATTACAATGAACTTATTATTATTTATTACTTCGATAATTATATATTGATAATATATTCAAACAATTATATACTAATAATATAGGCAAACTTGTGGAAGAAAAGTATCCACACATTTAATTGACACAGTGTGCGACTCATTGTATCGATTTGATGTTGGAGGACATCTTTAAGTTGCCACATCTCAAGAAGACACTTGAAAGAACAATCTCGGTGAACACATACATTTACAACCGTACGTTGCTCCTAAACATGTTGTGAGAATTCACCGGCCAATGGGATATGGTTAGGCCTGCATAGACCCGGTCTGCCACGGCTTTTATCACCCTAAATTGCTTCCGGACTCACAAAAAGAACTTGAGAAAAATGTTCACTTCCGAAAAGTGGTCAAAAAGCAAATTTTCGTAAGAGTCATGAGGTAGGCAACCTGCTAACACTATATTGTTGCCAAAATTTTGAAACAATATAGATATTGCTGTAAAAGTGGGCTTTCCATTATTAGGAGTTTTGCGTTGGTTGACTGGGAAAGAAACCTTCCTATGGGATATATCCATGAAGCTATAGGGCAAACGAGACCATTGCCAACTCTTTCCACAACAAAGTGGATAAATATCAAGAAATCTTTACGATCATTGACAAGAGATGGAATTTGCAATTGCATCGTCCCTTGCACGCAGCCGGGCATTTTCTAAATTCATCGTTGTTTTATAGCGACCCGCGCATAGGCTTTGATCGTGAGGTGTCTAGGGGGTTGTTAGAGTGCATCCACATGTTGGCATTGGATGAGGACGAGGAGAAGGCAATTCATTCTGAGCTTCCTACATATGGAACCGCACACGGGATATTTAGGAATCCCATCGATGTAAACATGAGATCAAAGCTTGCCCCAGATACAAAGTGATGTCCTTAAAATATTTATAATCTTTAAAAATGGTTCACACTTTTTTTATTCTATTACTAAACTAGCGGAGTGGTGGTTGCAATATGGAGCCGAAACACCTACACTATAAAATTTTGCAGTGAAGGTGCTAAGTCTTACGTGTAGCTCATCGGGTTATGAGCGTAATTGGAGTGTATTTGAACTCGTAAGTAATTCATTAATTGTAACATAGTATAATTTATAACATGTGCTAACAATTATTGTATTTTATTTATGTATCTTCATTCCAAGAAAAGAAACCGGTTGGAGCAACAAAAGTTAAATGATTTGGTATATATAAAGTATAACCTGGCTTTAAGAAGGAGATATGATGCCCGTGACACCATTGATCCAATCATCTTGGACGATACGAATGTTCAAGATCCACATGAGTGGTTGATGGGAGTTTTGGAGGATGAAGAAGATGATTTGGTCCACAAGGGTGAAGATTTGACGTGAACCACCGCTGCGGATGCTATGGGGGTGAATGAACCACATCATACAACAAGAACGAGTGACAAACAAGCTGGTGCCGGGACATCCACATCGGCACCCGTTAGAAGGGGTGTTGTCCACATCTAGAAGAAGAGGTCATCAATTAGTTGATGAAGAAGACATTTTCGACTTGGTGAAGAAAGTGAAGAAGAACACGATGCTTTTGGATATAAAGATTGTGTGTCGGGATCGGAGTCGAGGGGAGATGAGCCCGAATATGAAGATTTAGATGATCTTTGATCTAACTTATAATAGTTTAAGATTTGGTTTTATATTTTTCTCTCTATTATATATAATAGATTAAGACTTTTAAGGTAATATTATAATCTATAAATATATAATTATATTTTAGAAGGCTATCGCTAAATACGAAATAGCAGCCGCTATTTACCGCTATTCGCTACGTAGCATATAGGTAGGTCATCGCTATTTTCCTCTATTCGCTATTGACAACTATGATCCTCAGCATTTGCCTCCCCTCGCCATCCTCCACATCCTATGTCTCCTTCGTGCACGCTAAACCCTAGATGCCATCTGCTTCATTTTTTCATCAAGTCTCAATTATTTGCATTGCTCTTGGTCTTCATTTGCTGGATATCTTCCCTCATCATACTAGTATGAATCCTAATCCATCTAATGATCTTCTCATGAGTTAATTTTTGAGGTTTTATTAACTTGTTTCACCTTGCGTGAATATTCACGTTTGCCTTCCTCTTTGGGGCATTAATCTCGAAGTTTCTATGCTAGACTTCACAAATTGATGGTAGAATGATGCTCCCTAATGCTAATCGAAAACTAGGGTGAAAGCATATTAGGTAAAATCGATTCTTGCAGACCTCACACTCACCAAACAATAATCATCTGATCAAGAGTGTTGATACTCTCCAAAGTTCAATTTGACGTTTACCTTTTTTTTTTCTTAAAAGGGGATTTTCCTTGTTCCCTGGGGTTTGAACCTTAGGCCTTGATGTATGCGGTCTAACTGGTGTTACCCGTGACCGTTTATGAAACAAGACTGTCTAGTAGACAACCAAGGTGATGGTTAGTGTGTACCTTTCCTTGGCCATGCAAACTATGGCCACACCATTTGTAACTCGCCAAACTCTTGGTCGCCAAACCTTACAGTTGCCAAGTTTGTGACTCCCTAACCTTTCACTTGCCAAACTTGTGTCTTGCCAAATTCTCACTCGCCAAACCGGCTACTTGCCAAACTACGCACTGATGGATATAAGTCAGAAAACACAGAACTTGCAGACATGAGACATCCACGAAGAAGGAATGATTGCTTTAATGGAAGTATGATTCTCACTGGAAGTATAAACTTTTATTTACAGCAACAAAATTTACAAAATTACATACATGCATATATATAAAAGTCGACCATCGTGACTTTAAATCCTAACGATTGCACCCCTTCATATTGATGGTTGACTTTTAATCGTAACGATTTCACCCTTTCATATCTGGCAGTTGCAAGACTTATATTATTACCCAAATAACTATCAAACCTTTCAGAAATAACTACCTAACTGTCACAGCAAATAATATCGTCGGGAAATGCCCACCACACAATGAGTTAGTGACACTGCTGAGGAGGCATGAACATATTGGGTGACAGGCACAATTTTAATCGTATTGGTAAGATAAGCCATAAATCCTAGAGTATCTTTCCGTTGTTGAGAATCATAAGCGAGTTAAAATTGCAAAATAACATGTTGCGAGTTAACAATAAAAGTTGAAAATGAGAATCAAAAGCTGAATTTTGTTGGGCACTGTTTGGTCAAATGGTGCCACTTTATCATGCACGACCGTGCTTAAAGAAACTTATGTGTGCACAAGCCGGGTGCAAATCTGCAATGGTGTGTGAACTTTGTTTGGCACGACCGTGCCTGTGTGGAACACTTGTCTTCTTAATCCTATTGACAGGCGTTTTGACACTAATCTAACTATTACCTCTGTAAATCCAAGATGAGCTTCATTGTGGAGAGTTTGAATTCTAGAGAGTGTAGAGTGAGAGATTGACACTCTTTCTCTCCAATTCTTAAAAGAGAGAGAGAGAGAGCTTGGTTTAGAGAGAAGGGGTTTCAATCCCGAAACTGGAGTTGATTTCAAGCTTTGGATTGGTGTGACTGGCGAACAAATTTATGTTATTGTGGGCGTGTGCCCTCCCCTTTTGATGATGACAAAAAAGGGTAGAAAGCTAGAACATCCAAGGGAACATGGCTTAAGAGAAGAAGATAAATAGTTGATGAATCTAGCTCTGAAGATCAACCAACACTCGCACATTTTGCCTCGGCTTTGGCGGTAGAAAGATGGAGATGGAGATGGAAGCAGCAGCTTAGATGGGCATCTCTCTTGAAGAACTAAGAGACAGGAAAGCAAAAGAGCAATAAAGACATAAAGACAAATATATACTAGAGAATATTTTCAGGCACAAATTGTAGATTTAAAGCTCAAGCAGATCCTAGGTCTTATTATTCTAAATGTAGTTCTAGATTATGGAGCAACAACAGGCTTGGACCTTAAGCTGCTTCATAAATTTGGTTTTGAGGAATTGAAGACGATAGCAGTGTTTGTCAATGCCACAAGGAGAACTCAAGCCCCACGAGTGGTCAAAGAGGAGCTGCTTCATAATGTGTTAAGAGTTGCTTTTCGTTAGTTTGAGAGTTTTCTTGCGTGATATCGAATTAAAGATTATTTTATTTATCTTTGATTTGAATGTTGCAAGTTAAAAAGTGAATATATACGTACAACTATGTCTCAAAATGGATCTATGCACATGTGTGTCATTTGAAACGAGTATATTCAACACCTCTTCTACAATGTATTAGTTGTTGACTAGCTCTTTAGGACCTAATTAACCATAAGCTTAGCACTTTTAACTTAACTGATTTCGTAACAGTTTTGCGAAACAAATTCCAATTAAATCTCTCTCAATCTTAGGATTGCATTCTTATCTTCACCATCATGATTTTCTCTCGCTTCATCATTAGCCATATTGGGGTGTTCTCTTAGTTTTAGAGTAATTGTTCAATATATTAACTTGATTATTTTGTTTTCAACATTTAACCAGGTTCTGATTTTAATTTGAAGGGATATACATGACATCTATAGAGTAAAACGTTTTCTTGTCGCCGATTACAATATATGAGAAAGGAAAAACATACCCAATCCGCCTCGTTCTAAATGGAAGGGGTTCTATGCTATGTTTGGCTTGGTGACAAACATCACAAGGTGATGTGTTGGATTGAGGATCAAGGTTGAGTTGATTTTTTCAAAACATTTATGACTTAATTGCTATGCTGGCATTGGGTTTCTCTAGAGTTGTTATTGTTGGTATTTCAGTGATGAAGTGTATGATTGTTGAGATCTAATCAAGTGTGAATGGGAGAGTGGATGACATATAATCTAGACAAGGTAACCAGAATCGATCGAATTAGAGCCTAACCACCCAATACCATGATCGAAAAACAGAAAGAACGGGTTACAAAGATTCCAATCATATGCTTACAGACGAATGCTTACAACTTCACCATGTGAACAGAATGGTTCAATGTCAAAAATAAAGGTACAAATGGCAGAAATACAAGAAGCTTCTGTATGCTAAACAAGAACAAACAGTAGTAGACTAGTAGTGTCGGAGTATGAAAAAAGGAGCATCCTCGCAATGTGAAACCGAGACACAGACAAACAGATCAATAGTCCTAATCTGTCTTCTCTTTTTTGTTCGTTTGTTTCCAGCTCTGATCAAGAGTCCGTTTTAAATTAAAGATCTATCTGAGCAGGAAACATAGGCAACGGAGAAGATTAACTCAAGTAGGAAAATAAAAGAAGAATTTTGCAGCTTTGACTTTTAGGTATGTTTGGTGAAACTGGCCGGGGCGATTAATTGATTATCCCGAGCTCAAGCCATAAGATACTTGAAAAGACTTTTATTTTGAGGAATTATGTTTTTAATAATCCCCTCACCCAAACGAGGCTAGAGAGTTGGGGGTTATAAATACTAGAATCCCCTATAAGCCCGTCGCTAAACACCCATTTGTTGTTAGATGTAGGTTTAAAAAGGGGAGGATATTCGGAATCACCAAATATTTCGGTTGAAGAATAGGTATCTTTGGTATGAAAATTTTTTAAATCCTAAATTTTTAGGGTCTGTTTGTTTGCCGGGAAATAAATGACAAATTAATGAAATGAAAAAAAATTAAAATAAAGGTAATTGAAGGGTATTTACCATCGCATCAACAATTCAACATATTGTGTTGCTTTGTCATAATGAAATGAATTATGACTATATGATGTTTGATAAAAAAATAGATATATGAATGAAATAAAATAAATTAAAAAGAAATTGAAGAAAAAATATTAAATTTTAAAATTGCATTCTTGACTGAAAAAAACACTCATCCCATAAGGAATGAAAATTCCTAAAAAGAGGGAAATCGCGTGCTTTGTAATGATCCATTACAGTCTTATGTAATTAACAAACGTCTTTTTTTATTATTTGGAATAAAACATTTCATTCCATCTTTCATTACTTCATATCAAACACTATATTAAAATTTGAAAATAACAACTAGTCTTATTCGGACGTGAAGATAGAAGCTTTATTTCAGGAAAAAAAAACGCTACATGAAATAGTTTGTAGGATTTTTTTTTATTAATCTCTTTATATCTATAATCACAAAATTAACCTTAATAAATTGTTTTTATCATTTCATTTGTTATGTTAATTTATACTTTTCACCTTCAACTTCTACCTATATTGTTAAACACGTGCATAAAAAATCTATCTTTCAGCTATTAGCTATCAACTATAAGCTTCTTAGCCTCTAACTATTTTGGCCAGACATGCCAGTAACTTCAATACCGAAAATACATCATTTTCATGATTAAAAACTCATGGGATATATGGTAGGATAAATCCATCTGTCTAATATTTTACCAAAGGTTTACCCTTTACTCAATGCATCTGTACTCTGTATTTAATTTCTTTCTAGTGTAATAGAATTTATATAAATGAACAAAATGCTAGAATTTCAAAAGTAATAACAATATTTTGTTTAGCAAAAAAGTGGGGTTGGGAGAAATATGAGGTGTGTGAACATTGCACATGCTAACAACAATAGTTTCCTTGTAATAATAATTGGATTATATCATCACCATCTAAAATTGGGTCCAATCTCTTTTTTCAAACAACCAATTCCTGTATATCATTAGGTGTTTCCATTGCTACTGGTTAAGCTTTTCTTTATATGACATATTACGTACCTAAGTCTTTTATTCTAGATATATTGGAGTAATTTAGGTTTTTTTGTTACTTATGAACTAAGATCATATGTTCAAATCTTGTTGTAAATAAAGCCGTTCCAAAAAAGAAAAAAAAGAAAAAAGAAAGATATGTTAGGTTTGGTTAAAGGTAACTTGCATGTATAACAACTAGTGTGAATAATGGTTTAACCAATAAAGTTTTTTCTAAACGATTTTACAATAAAGTAATAAATATTTTTTGGTTTAAACCTTATAATTTTGTTAAAAACTTATTAATCCCTTAAGTCTTATATGATTTTTGATATTACCCTCTCTATTTAATTATTCGTGTTAGTTTTATTAAAATAATTAACAAAACATAGAGGGTTAAACCATTTTCCAACAAAAATCTAAGGATTAAATCGTTTTAAAAATAAGTTTAATGTTTAAACCAAAAGAATGTGTAACTTTGAGGATTATATTATTAAAAATTCAAACTTTATGGTAAACCATTTAAAAATTAACTTTGATGATCAAACCGAAATTGAACTAAAACTATGATAGTTAAACAATTATTACCCTAACAACTAATATGGATGTCTCACTTTTCATCTCTTGGTTCTCACAACTCTAGTATAAATAACAATTATCGTTTGAACTCTTCCTTATTGCAACAATTACATGTATTTTTTGTGTTACTTAATCAAAAATCAAAATTTAGTGAAATATAAATCACCTCTAATGATAAGAACGCTTAAAAGTTATACTTTTATATAAACAATAAGCGCTTATATTTTATGTATAACAACTTACCTGTGTAAAATATCCTTTTCGAAGGTTCTATTTTTAGAAAATCTCATCGATACTCTGGTCACCACTGGGTTCAGGTGTCTGAGTTTTCCATATGATCTTGATTTTTAATATTTTTTTCTCATAATATTGCTTACATAGTTACTCAAAATAACTTATTTCACTTAAGAAAGTTAAATATTCAATTTTAAATAAAATGAAACACATCCACACTTTCTCCACGTGAATAACATGCGCTCATGGTTTTATCTTTTTATGCACAACATCAAAAGGTATTTCCAAAAACATGTGAAATTCATTTTGCGTGAAGAAGAATTTTAAATATGATGGTTAATTTCCCTACATTAATTGTGAGTCTTAATTAGTGTCAAACTGGACCATCATGTTTCCTACCAAGTGATTGGGATTACAAAGACAACCATACTCAAATCTGGCCGTTTAAAATCAATAATAATATATTGATTTGCAACATAAGTGGGGTTGGAAAAAATATGAGTTGTGTGAACATACATATCCACATGCTAACAACCAAGGTTTCTAAAATAATCATTCGTTGTGTTGTAAAATAAAAAAAATCATAAGCACAATAATAAGAGGCTTTCGTTTAAACAATTTTTTGCTTATTACGTTCAGCATAACATTTATTATTATATATATTAACCTCATAACTAAGAAAGTTTTCATAATTAATAGAAAAAAACTCTCTTAAAACTATTATAATGTATTATCGAAAAACTTAAGAAAGTTAGAAAATTGGTCGATGTAAAAACGTTTGATTAATAGAGATGATTATAAGAGGCTATTTTTGCAAATATGAGACATGAGTAATTAAGGGGAGCATGGAGAGAGAGTGTGCCAAAATGCATGTAAGGAATTTATGGGTGAGTAATGAGATTGAAGCAGAGGAAATTGGACGGCTCAGATTGGTTCTCATGGTACTCACACTAATTATGGTTCTCAAATAAACTTCTTCACACACACACACACACACACACACACACACACACACATATATATATATATATATATGAAAAAGTTCATGCGAGAACCATTCTTAGTGCGAGAACCGCGAGAACCAATCTGAGCCGTCCAATTCCCCCTCCTTCAATGTCATTGCCCACCCATGAATTCCTCACATGCACCCTGCCACACTCTATCCCTCCTCGCTCTCCATCCGTTTAACTTCCAATATCCTAGGAACGGCTGAAATTGGTTCTCGCGCTAACAACGGTTCTCGCAAGAACCCTCCCATATATATATATATATATATATATATATATATATATATATATATATATATAGAGAGAGAGAGAGAGAGAGAGAGAGAGAGAGAGAGAGGGAAGTTCCATCGAGAACAAAAAAAAATGCGAGAACTGCGAGAACCGATCTAAACCGTAAAATATCTACCAAACGACAAGATATTAAATTATGAAAATTATACCAAATATGCTCTTTTAATATGACATCCATATTGCTATATTTTTTTCAACAAAAAAATTCGTTTTTGCCGTTTTTTTTCTAGCACTACAAGGTATGTTACATATATGTAATCAGTACTAACATATATGTGATCAGTACTATAAGGTATGTTACATATATGTAACGAATTTTTTTTTGTTGAAAAAATTATAGCAATATGGATGTCATATTAAAGAGCATATTTTTGTCGTTAATTTGGTATAATTTTCATAATTTAATATCTTTTCGTTTGGTAGATATTTTAGTTTTAAAAAGATGGGGATCGGTTCTCGCAGTTCTCGCATTTTTTTTTGTTCTCGATGGAACCCTCCCCTATATATATATATATATATATATATATATATATATATATATATATATATATATATATATATATATATATGTAGGGGATGGTCCAAACAAGAACTGTTTTTCGTAATATAACCGAGAACCAATCTTAACTGTTGATTTGATAAGTAGAATTCATGGATGTAGAGCGTGGGGGGATCCGGTGAAAACACATTTTAATTTTTAAGTAGAGAATGATGAGAACACTTATATGTCAATCATTTATTTACATAAATAAAGCCTATAAACTCAACATACCTTAATTAAACCAAATAATTAAAATTCAACATATCTTAATTAAACCAAATTTAATATCAGCCATTAAATAAACATTATCCAAGGGCTACAAAATTGTTCTCCATATATATATATATTAGAAGAAGGTTAAAAAGTTTTTAAAAGACCAATTAAAAACTTAAACACAAATTAAAACAAGATATAAACATTGCAAATATGCAAAAAGTTTAGGGGAGTGATTCGTACACAACAAAATTGACCATACACAACAACTATATGCATCATCTACTTGTAACAACATTAATTGTTTGTACCGTGTTGTGTATGGCTAAAAACTGTTGTGTATGGATCAGCTCCCAAAAGTTTAATGGAAGAGTAATTATGACACCTAGATGTATAGTATTCAATTTGCTGTTAACAAATCTAACCTGCATCCACTTTATGGTCTTCAACCAAGAAAAATTGTCTTAACTGTCAACGTATCCTGAACTAAAGAATTAATTGGTACAACGTATCACTAATAAGGTAATGAGTCATCTTTGTCTCATTAAGCAAGGTAATGATTACTTTTACAATGTCTCACTTATAAGAAGGTTGTGATTACCTCTACAACATTGCACTAAGAATGTAGTGATCACCTTTACTCATGTCACTAACCACAAGGTAGTGATCACCTTACAAAAACTTCTCACTAAGCATGATAGTAATCACCAAGCTTTCTCTTACAAATATAAGAATAAGATATGGAAGATGAAATGTTATTATATGTTCTTCTCTAGTGAGTTGTTTTTGAATCTTGATGTTTTTTTAACACTTTAAGAAATCACTTCAAAATATTTCTTTGAATTATCACAAAGGTGCATGAATATACAAGGAATTTAGTTATGCAAGAACTTTCACAAATGACTCAAAATCTAATTTTTATAGGACAAGAGAAAAATAGTAAAAGTGATATACCGGACAGTCGTTAGCCGGCTCTCCTCACTTTTTTATTTTGGAAATTTAAACGGTATCTTTTTAAACCTACACTATACTTTATTTTTACTAACGGAAATATTATTTTTTGTCACGAAAGTTTTCCTATCATCTAGCTTGAATTAGGATTTTGTTGCCCGTGCGTTGCGGCGGGTCTTATAAAATTTACATTTAATTATATCATATAATTAAAATCCGTCGCCTCCTATGGATCTGTGCCCGGATCCGGGTTTGGGTGAGAAACCGGGTTTGGGCCGGATCTCAGTTTTGGGCTTTTTGGTTTTTTTCGAATTTGACTTCATCTTTGGGCCGGATCTCAGTTTTAGCGATGAAGTCCAGATCTTGGAGGTGGTGATGGGATGATGGTGGTGGCGACAGACGATGGTGGTGGCGACGGATCGATAGTCCAGATCTTTTTTGTTTTATCTTTCACACGTACGTCCACCATTGTTGTTGCCGGTCCACCATTGTTGTTTCCGTCGTAAGGTACGACCACCATCGTTGTTGCCGTCGTACGTCGTACAATCTAAAAAAAATAAAGAAAAACGAAGTTAGAAGTAGAGGAACGGAGAACATGAACCAACAACCCTAGAGAGGAGTACACAACTGCTAGCCGCCGTAAGAGATTTTGCAATAAGCAGAACACCGCCGCTGGTAACAAAGCCGCCCTCACTGCCTCGCCCTCACTAATAACCGCCGTCTGCTGCCCACCGATGATATCTTTATAAACCGAGAACGGAAAACATCACCGGTCGGCGCCCGCCGCGAAATATTTGTTAGCGGCTGACCTCACGTTGGTGAGTTGAAGCCTTGAACCTTTCTTCACTTCGGTTTATTTTTTGTGTTTTGATTTTTGAAAGAAAATGTATCGATTTACTATGCAGGAAGAGTAAAGAAGAATGAAGGTGAAGGAAGAGAGAAGAGAGGTAGATAAAGAGATAAAGTGGTAGGGTGACGGGTAAGAAAAAGGCTAGAAGTGGTCTTGGGAAGAGAAGTGGTATTGGAGACATACACAAATAATTACTGTCAATTTATTTGGTACAACACTATTAAAATTTTAAATATTATTTTTTCTACACATAGAGTTAATTCTTTATTATTTATAAATATATAATATACCCACAATATAATAGTTTAGTATTTTTATAAATTGTTATATTATTTATATTATGTAGATTATAAAAGTTTTTCTTTTTTTTGGGTCGGATAAGAGCCGGGTTTAGAATGGGTAGGGTCGGTCAACCCAAGACCTGTGCACTCTTTTCACAAACCGGGTTTACGTTTTCAGCCACGATCAGATTTTAGCCCTCCCACACCCGTGCGGAGCACGGGCTCAAACTAGTTATCATAATAAAATGTAGAAATTAGTTTTTGACCAAACTTTGGTGGATTATAATAACAATGATAACTAAAATCATGCAAAAATGATAATAGTAATAACAAAGTAAAAGAAAGATATCAAATTTAATAAATAAAAGAGTGAGAATTTCTTTTCGAATTAAAGACAATAAGCTAAAATCATATCTTAAGTTAGTAATTAGAACATATAACTAATATGAAGTTTGTAAGAAAATTATAAAATATCTTTCAGTTATATTTTTTAAATAAATATATTTGTAGATAAATTTGATAAATGATTAAATACAATAGTGATATATATTGTTACTTTTATTATCCAAGTTTTGAAAGTAGTTATCCTCGTAAATATAATACAAACTGTTGTTTACACAACATTACAAAAGAAAAGAAATAAGAGTAAAACATATAAAGAAAGGAAAATTATCATTTTTACTAATATACTATTAACTTTTTTTATTGATTAATTTTACCAACAATCTATCAACCTCTTTCTAATTTTACTCACTTTCTTTTATTCTTATCAATTATACATATACATTTAAAAAAAAATTACAATAAGTTCTTTTAACAACAAAAACTAAAAAAAAGCAATAATGATATTATTTTTAATTTCTTAATCGACATTTGTAAAATAGTTAGTTAAAACGTTTATAAATGATGTGACAGTTGCCTTTAAAAAAATTGGTGTAACAATTAAAGTTTTTGTTTTTTTTTGTTTAACACTAAAATTTTATTATATGACTCTCAAAGTTTAGCTTATTTTGGCTAAATACGTAAATTTCTTCTTAAAATATTTTAACTTAACCCCCAATGTTTATATATTTATTTTGGCCTAACACAAAACCTTTTAACTTTATTTTTTAATGATTTATTCTTAAATAAAACATACAAATTGCAAATGTACAAATTCTTGTAACTTTTGTTTAGGTATTAGTGAGATAATGCTTATTTTTTAAAGTACCTTAATAAGTTATATAAAAAAATAGTTCTACTTGTCGGTATGCGAAATCCAAATAAACATATATTAACTTCTAAAAATAACTATACATGTCATTATGCAAAATCCAAATAAACATATATTTAAGAAAAGTTTTTATTGACAAACACTTAAAATTAATCAAATTACAATAAATAAAAATAGAAAACTTAAAACAAAAGGTACACACATAATATTAAAGAAAGAATAAAAAATGGAAGTAAGACATACAATCACAGTCGCTTCATTGAAAAAAAAAGTTAAAAAAGCTAAAGTATTTAAAAAGATTACAAAATTTGAGTTGGTTGGAGTCGAACTCAGGCCTACGGGTTCACGGCCAACTACTTTAGCCACTCGGCCAGCGGAGGTTTTGGTTTAAATTTGCACAGAAACGTATTTATTATTGAAAACGTTTTTTTCTTTGTAAATGTATGGATATATAATTTGTTAAGATTTAAATTTGATAGAAACTTGTTTAAAATAGATAGAAGCATCAAAGATTTTTTTCAAAATAACAACCCATTTACCAACTTTAACTCATTTGTTTGACCAATATTAAACATTATATAATTATAACATTTAAGTGAATAGTAACAACCTAAGATCTATTTTTGTATTTATTGAATGATAAAAACGCATTTAATGTGATTTGGCTAGATGGTAAAGACTACTCTACTTTAACCTCAAGGTCGACTGTTCGAATCTCTACCTTTTTCTAATTACTATGCTTTTTTAATAATTTTGTTAGAGGTTAAGGCTATGCTACAACGATATATCACAACTCACAGCTACAAGTTTTTATATTTCTTTATTATTATATTAGTATAATTTATTTAGTATGTTATTTATTTTCCTTTAATAACTTTTACCAACTAATGTTTCATGTAAAAATAAATATATGTTTATGACCGTCTTATTTTTATCTACATTTCAATATAAATTTTTTCGTCATACGATGTATGTTACAAAATCTAATATTTTAAGATCGTTATACTTGTAACTCATAAAATGTAATGTTATGTGTATATATAAATATACACTTGTGATTATCTTTTTTTCCTCTACATTTCGATATAAATTTTATAAATAAACTATCACAAGCGAAATAGTCATTCTATTGTGTGAAAAATTATTGATTTGTAAATAATAAGACGTACTATAATTATGATAATATGAATCAAGTTTATTATATATAGCAAAAGAGTTTAGTTTTGGTTTTATAGTTCTCTTACGAATTGATTCGTCATCTAGGAGACTATTTACCAAAGGGCTTGTAGCCTAGCGGTATGAGGTGTTGTAAGGTGGTGCTCTCTCCTAAGAGGTTGTGGGTTCAAGTCTCGGCGTGGATAGTGGAGTAGATATTTAGGAGTAGGTTTAGAAAATGTGTATGTTTGCCGTTAAAAAAAAATCTAGGAGACTGTTTCGTCATCTGAAAGACTATGTGAACAATGCATCATTACACAAATTTTTATTTTTTGAATCCCGCTACAACGTGCGGAGTTTTTATATCTCGTTGGAAGATTAAAGATGAGCTGGTTCATTGAAATTTTATAACATTTTCTTTGTCATATAAAATTAGTAAGTGTGATATACTTTATTTGAAAATTCACTTCGTGTTTCCATCCAAGTATTTTAGTTACAGTCATCTGTGATCAACCATTTACCTTTCGTGGTCGATCAATTTTGTATCTATCATCAGTATAACGATGAAATTATTATGTTCACATTAACTATAATTTATAAAATTGCAATTTGTTAATTCAATTATAAAAAGTTGTTATCAGCAAAACATTAAATTAAAATATCTAATATAGGTTTAAATACACTAACTATAAAGGGGTAAAAAGAATAAAGATGTTCGTTTTGGTAGATGAAAGTTCATGAAGTGTTTGGATGTTTGTTGTCGTGAGATGGTAATTATCGACATGTCATGATCTTGCCATGTTAATTAATGTGTTTAGGCTAAGCATAATTGAATTCTTGTCATTGTTGTATGACCCACCAGCCCGCATAAATAGACGACGGGTAATGTTCAGGTTAGCTAGTGGGTTTGCAGGTCTAACCACCAACCCTTATAATTATTTTAATTTTATATTAGTCTGATTACCCTTTGTTTTCCATGTTTTCTGTTTGGCTATTGAGGTCTTCTCTTATTCCTTAAATTATAAATTCATTGTTTCTATTTTGTTCCTACGCTGTTTTGAGTTCATCGACAAGAGACACCACAAAATCATCAATTGGCCATCACCATTGAGATGTTGGTTATTGACATTAATTTGATCTTCAATATCACTAAGGCAGTCTTGATTTCGACTTTATCGAACTGTCAATTCATTGACTATTGACATTTGACATTATTGATCGATCATCTTTGAGGCGGTCTTCCTTTTGATTCAACATTACCTATGGTGAGAGTCTCAGTATTCATCATTTGCAGCTACATTTTTTTTGTAGAAGCGTCCATTTTTGTATTTTGATTTAACTATATAGGTAAAGTTGAACTTTATTTAATATTTTATATCTGTATTATGTATTTTGACAAACTAGAGACAAAATTAGTAAATCAAATATGCCGATTCACCAACACGTTTATCACCCGTGAATGACCCATAAACCCATATATCTTAATAGGTTACGCCATTCACCTCACGTTTTCATATATACAAGTTCATATCACATATCCTAACCGGATAAATTGAACGAATCAAAACTTACTAACCCGTCAACTCTCGAACCGCGAATCTAAAGATGACAGTTACTTTAAAGAGAATAGTAAACTAACTTCAATATATTACAAAAAAAGTTAGTATAAAATCTAAACTATTTTCATCTAATATTAAAATGCTAAGCACATGCACACAATGATTTATCATTTATTAATAAGTTTTTTCTAAAATAAGAAAAGGTATTGGATCCTAAGTTGGAGCTTCACGTCTCGCTAGGTTTCCATTTCCAATACTCAAGTTGAACCCTGCCTACCACCCACGTGTCTCTTTGCCCCATAGTATAACCAAATGATCCTTCACAATTTATTCATGAACCTTTTTTGTACCCTAAGTTTTTAACTTTGCATTAATGCTTTAACATGAAAATTATTTCACATTTTTGTCCTTTTTAGTTTTTATTTTAAAGTACGTGCATTACAATAATTAGTTGTACCATATATGAGAAATTATAAGTGTAGTATATAAGGGATTAAGAGAAAACATTTTTTCAGGAAGTATAGATTCGTGTTATAGAAATCTTGATTTAAGGGTAGCAAAAATATGATGTATTTATGGTTTAGGGTTTAGCTAGATACATCTATCAAATGTTAGATGCATATACCATATTTATAGAATAATGCTCGCATTATCACAATATATAAGGCTACCCACATCCAATCAGCTGGTGGGTAGCTGGTTGGAGGTGGTACCATGTAAACACCCTAGCCTCCACCCCCTTAAACTTAAACTGAGGGCTTTGGCTGGTTCGCACTAACGCTGTGATTTTTTCTTTTTTTTTCAACCAATCCCAAGGTGACACCTATAATTCTCACCCATTCTCCCTTCAAAAAAATTATATTTCTAAAAGATTTTGTTCTTTTATATACAAAAAATAATGTCGTCTTCATCATCTTCATCACCGGATGAGTTGTCTTCATAATTGGAATCATTATCAAGGGAATAAATCTTGCTGCATATAAGCAAACGAGGACTAAATTATTTCGTGACATTATAACGATAACCTTCAAGAAATACGAAAGAAACCCATCATAACCTTCGGACGGATTTAATCGAAAACATTTCAAAGCTTTCATGTAAAGATGACAACGACTAGTAGATCCTTTATTATTTGATGAAGTGTATTTTTTATTTGGATTAAGTAATTTTTTATTAGAATTTAATTTGAAAATATTAGTTTACTTTTATGAATAATAGTATTTTATATTATTTTTTGTAAATTATTTATAAAAATTAGATTGTTTAAATTAAATAATTATATTAGAAAAATAAAAAATAAGATATGAAACATAAGGTGGTTGGAGGGGGATGATATGAGTGAAAATTGTGGGTTGAAAGAATAAAATGCTGTGACGCGCTGATTGATAATAGGAAGATGTAGATGTTTGTGGATTGGATGCACATGATCTATGATTGCACGAATAAAATTCTAATAAATTAAAAAAAAAAGATTGAGAAGTATACATGTATCATTTTCTAAGGGTCGGGAAAATAGGGGTGATAACAAGTGAATCTAAATGTCAATAGTTATAAATAGATCATGTAGATATTTTCTAATTAACTTAGGTCCATCTTAATTATTTGTAAGATAAATGATTTAAATATAAAGCTATTTATAATACATAGAGTTTCTTATAATTGAATATTAGAACTTAAAAGGATACAAAATCCAACCAAGACTATAAAGGCAAACCAATAATACTAACCATATAAAAGCGAAATTTACAACCTAACAACAATTGACAACTTCAATTATTAAATTTAAGTTAACGATATGATATTTTTTTATGGGAGATGATTTGTACACAACAAGTTTTTGTCATGCACAACAAGTGTGACTTTTATGCCCCTAGAATCCCACTATCTTCTACTTTCATCCACATATGAAAGGGTATAATGGTCCAAACAATAACTAATTGTTGTGTATGGCAAAAATCTGTTGTGTACAGATCATCTCCCTTTTCTTATACTACGCTCCTCAAGTAAGAAGAAGAAGAATCAAACCAATCAACAGTCTCCATTTAATCATCGTTTTCTTTTACTATATTGGCCTATTATTGGGTGTGTTTGGTACGCTTTTTTTTAACTTTTAAAGCTAGTAGCTTTTTATTTTGAAAGAAAAAATTATAAGATTTGTTTGAAAAAAAGTTGGAAACTTTTTCTTAAATTAGAAGCTTTAAAGAAAAAACTTCTTGAAGTAACTTTTAAAACTAATTGAACATTTTTATATAAAATTACCTAAATACCTCTTTAATTTACAATTCCTCCTATATTTATAATATATTTTTTTGTTGTTTTATATTTATTCAGCACCATTTATCAACTATTTTGCCAAACACAAATAAAAGATACAACTTCTAACTATCAGCTAATTCTGCTAAATACACCGATCTTAAAAGAATTTTAATACATGGATTTTAGTTAGTTTGTCTAATTAAGAGTTTAAAACTCATAAACACTAAACACAAACACTCTTTCAATATATCTCATAAGCTTCTATATTAGTTTATTATAAATCAATACTTCAATAACAAGATATTAAACAGTAACAAATTACAATAGAATATATCGATACACTCATGCACAGATGATCATGTCCGTCTTTTGAAACTGATTATGACTAGTTAGAACTTAGAAGCAATCATGATAGAGGATTCTTGATTGGTCTAACTTGTAACATCTTAAAATAACAATTGATTGTCATAAAACCGCATCTCCTTATTTACATTATATTTAGAGGACGTAATGGCTCGTGGTGGAATCAAAATAGAAGGTTGATCTGGCCGGCGTTACCACTACAACTGGTGTTAGAGGAATCAACATATCTGATCGATGTGTGTAATTTTTCTTCTCGGAGTTATATTTTTGGTGTGGGTCCAGCTAGAGTAAAACACTATGTGGTATTCTTGATAGGGAGTTGATTTGTACACAACAATGTTTTACCATACATAATAATTACAACATTTATACCCTTAGAATCCCATTATTAATGATTTATATAGACATTCATGGTATAATTGTCCAATCAAACTCTTTTTGTTGGGACTAATTTATATTAATGTGTGCCAACCATAGATATGAATGAAGTTAAAGAGCGGGGACTAAAATCTGTGCCAACCATAAAGATAAAGGACCATAATTGTCAATTACTCTGATAAATCTGAACATGAATCAGTAGATTTATTCACCACGTGTAACCTTTTCACAAGAAGAGGGTTTCTCGCTCTCACTCTTACTCTTTCAAACCACCCACAACACAACACAACACAACACAACACAATTTGGCCAACCTTCCACATTTTCTTATTATTCATTCTTAACTTGATTCTTCTCTACTGCCCTTAATCAGATCCCACCCTCTTTTTAATTGCTTCCAAATTCTCTGAAACTCGAATCTTTCCAAGATTTTGTTCTTTCTTCCTCGGAAAAACAGAGGTTTTGTGTGCTGATTTCTTTACAAAACACGTTTCATAATCTGAGTTTTTCATGTATTAACTATTCATATGAACCCAAATAGATTAAGTATTTGATTAATGTGTACACTTTGCTTATGATGTGGGTCAAATGCCATTTCTTTAGTTCTTTACTGAATTGAGATCTTCAACAAAAGGTAACCTTTTCACTCTTTCTCTGGCTGCAAAATCGAGAATCTTGATTTTAAATCTTGGGTTTTTAAGCCCTTTTGATCTTTTTCTAGAGCAGAGTGAGAAAAAGATGGATTCTTGTTGTGCTACTTTTAAGCCTGCTGTGCATTTTAAAAAAGGTCCAGATTGTGTTGAAAATGGGTTCTGGGGAAGGAAGATTAATGGTATTGCATCTCATTTCTGTAAAAGTTCAAGAACTGAAAGCAAAAAGGTCAAGAAACATGGAGTTATTCAGTCTGTTCTTAAATCACCAATTGATGAGCAAATGCTGGTAAGGATATGAATTCTATCAGATTAAGCATTCATGGTTGATTTAGATTTAGTTTCTTGAGTTGGGTCATTGTTAATTTTATATAATCTTTCTGTTTGTTCAGACATTTGAGACACCATTCTTTGATGAGAGAAAAGTAGACCCAAAAACAGTAGCTTCTATTATCTTGGGTGGAGGTGCAGGGACTAGACTCTTTCCTCTTACTAGCAAAAGAGCTAAACCAGCTGTAAGTGAAATCTTGTTACATTTAGGGGGTGTTTGTGTAAGCTTATTTTTCTTGGCTTTTAAGTTTTTTTAGCTTTTTAACTTATTAGCTTATAAGTTACTTGAATAAACTTATATTTTGGGGCTTTCGGAGATTATATTTTTAATAATCATCTCAAGATTTTAACATCCGAGGCTAGAGGGCCGAGGATTATGAAAACTACAATCCCAATTTCCTATAATCTCCCATAAGCCCGTTGCCAAACACACACTTAATCCGATTATTACCATTCATGATCACCATTTATGGTTAAAAAAAAAGAAAAAAAAATAACAATCTGATTTGAAGAAAGTGGTAAGATGTTATTTGAAAACTAAATTATGTAAACTTACCTGCCTATCTCTAGCTTATATCAGCAAGATTATGAATTGACCTCAATATTGGGTTTCAAATACAAATGATTTAAAAAGTTTAGTGGTGATTTAAATATTAGTTATAATAATAATAATTTCTAACATGGGGAAGTTATGCAGGTTCCAATTGGTGGATGTTACAGATTAATAGATGTTCCCATGAGTAATTGCATCAATAGTGGAATAAGGAAGATCTTCATCTTGACACAGTTTAATTCTTTTTCGCTCAATCGTCACTTAGCTCGAACTTATAACTTTGGCAATGGCATGAGTTTTGGCGATGGATTTGTCGAGGTATAACATATTATTCATCTTTCTTTCGTCTTTATAGCTTTTGACTAATCAAACAGTTTTAATTACTTTTTTTTAAATATTACTAATATAATAATGGGATTACAGTTTTCCTAGTTTAGAATCATCGCGTTAACTTTTCGCCTAATTTAGGATTTCATGTGGCATTCAGGTTTTGGCTGCCACTCAAACACCGGGAGAAGCAGGAAAGAAATGGTTTCAAGGAACAGCAGATGCCGTTCGCCAATTTATATGGTTATTTGAGGTAATCACTTGTGAGAAATGTTCAATATAGTCCATATAGTCCTGAGGGACTAATCTTAGCCTTTGGATCAGCCTCATCAATTGTCCAGATTGAATTTTAAAATTTTAGGCGGAGTGGCATTTTCGTAATTAACATATGATGATTATACAGTCACATGTGATTGTATATTGAATCACATGTGATTGAATATTAAAATTTCCGGACTATGTTTTTTTTATGGACTGTATTGAACACAACTCAATCACTTATTTATCTTTTTGTCGAGCTTTTTTTATTTATACTCATATTTTTGGTTAATGCCTTGATGGATTCTAAACATTTTACTATAGGATGCCAAGAACAAGAATGTCGAAAACATACTAATACTATCAGGAGACCATCTATACCGAATGGACTATATGGAATTTCTTCAGAAACATGTTGACACAAATGCTGATATAACAGTTTCTTGCATTCCCATGGATGATAGGTACCCGAATTTATTCAACATTTTGATTATATTTTTCCAATTCGATGCTGTGAAACTTATATTTAGTAATTTTGACAGGTTTCAAAGTCATCAAAAGTCGAATCTTTTTATTGCATTAAATGTCCTAGATTTATTCAAATCTTTAGATTATTATCATAATGTGTCTACGTTTGGAGACAACCCGGCCTGTTTTGACCCGTTACCTAACCAACCCGACCCAGTCATTATGCCACCTCTTGTCATTAGGCTTAACTTCTCTTGTTTTGCTTTGTAGCCGAGCATCTGACTACGGGCTAATGAAGATTGATGAAACAGGAAGAATAGTTCATTTTGCTGAGAAACCGAAGGGCGGCTTGCTAAAATCAATGGTGAATACTCATACACTTGATCTCAAAGTTGTTTAAATACAAAGATACCAGTTTCCTAATTTGAAGTAAAGATATATATGATGTTCCTAAACAGCCCTTAGTTTCTTCAAGATTGGATATTGGATTTTCAGTTTTTATAATTTATTTACTATTTGATATTGGATATTCAGCAAGTTGACACCACTCTTCTTGGGTTATCCAAACACGAGGCGTTGAAAAACCCGTATATTGCTTCAATGGGCGTTTACGTGTTCAAAACTGAAGTCCTGCTTGAGCTTTTGAAGTGGAAATACCCTTCATGTAATGATTTCGGGTCCGAAATTATTCCTTATGCAGTTGCAGAACACAATGTCCAAGTGAGACTTTTTTTCCCTTTCTGTTTTCGACTTCTGTTTTTTTTTAAACTCATTTAATGATCATTAGCACAAGATTATTTAGACGTTTGTTTTGTTATTAGGCGTATTTATTCAAAGATTATTGGGAGGACATCGGGACCATAAAGTCGTTCTTTGATGCCAACTTGGCCCTTACGGAACAGGTCAGTCATTCGAACCAAATCTCGAACCTTTAGGAGCTGTTTGTTTGTTGCTTAATGGATCATTCAGCGCTGAATACTGAATCGTTCAGCATTGTGAGTGTTTGATTGCGGCATCTGAATGAAGATTGTGCTGAATGATACAGAAGAATGCTGCTGAATCATTCTACCTTAAAGTACATTCTGAATCATTAAACACAAAGTATTTTACCCTAATACTCCTTTCACACGTTGTCTTGCTAAACAATCATATCATATAATATAATATATCATTATTAAGATTAAAATGGTAATTTGCATCATTCAGAACCTTTATCAAACAACATGTCACATTCAAAGGCAGATACATTCGAAGCCTTTGAATTATTCAGACTACAGAATCATTCCGTGCTTAATCATTCTGTTTTAACAAACAGCCCCTTAATTTTAAAATGGTTGAATTTGAAATGATGTATTTATCCTTGTCTAATGTATAGCCACCGAAGTTCGACTTCAATGATCCAAAGAACCCGTTCTTCACATCTCCAAGATTCTTGCCTCCAACAAAAGTCGAAAGATGCAGGGTATGCTGCTGGTAACTCACATAAGTTATGGCAGAATGGGAGGCGGGTCGGGTAATGGGTTAAAATTAGTTTTATTTTTGTATGGCTCGGGTGAGGTCGACTTGAAACACATTTTTTCATAAAGAATTTTATAAATACTTGTTGTTTTAGATATGATTACAAAAAATATTTATTTTCGTAACTTATCTAAACCTTTTTTACTATAATGATTTAGGAGGTTTTACACATTAAATATACATTTGACTGATTTTCGGGGCGTGTGGCTCTTTTCCTTTTATGCTATTCTTTTTTTTCATTAAATTCCATTTGTGTTACCGGTTAAAGATAAAATATAACCCGAATCGACTCATTTATAAGTAAATGAGTTGAAAATGTTGAGAGTACTCGTTCGCTTTTATTTTATTATAAGTTATTATTTTCAGTCCATTTTTTTCTTTCAGATTGTGGATGCAATAATCTCTCACGGCTGCTTCTTGCGAGAGTGTAGTGTCGAACACTCCGTGGTTGGTGTGCGCTCTCGTTTGGATGAAGGTGTGGAGCTAAAGGTGAATTGACATTTTTACCCTTCTCAGGACAAATGGCACATTTACTTATTTAGCCTTTCGACATTATTAAATGACATATTTACCCCTGTCAGGATACAATGATGATGGGTGCAGACTACTACCAAACTGATTCAGAAATCGCAGCTCTAACAGCAAACGGAAAGGTCCCGATCGGGGTTGGCCGGAACACCAAAATCACGTAAACATTCTTTCCCTCTTCCGCATCGAAAACCTTGTAAAATGACGTATATACCCTTGTGATCAATGCATCCCTTTTCTTGTTGGTTTAGGAATTGCATAATTGATAAGAACGCAAAGATTGGAAAAGACGTAATCATTTCAAACAAAGATAATGTTCAAGAAGCAGACCGATCGGATGAAGGGTTTTACATAAGATCCGGGATAACAGTCATCCTCAAGAACGCGACCATTCAAGATGGAACCATCGTGTAATAGAAGGTGATTAGTAGGTGTTTAATGGTTAATTAGATCTCTTGATTACCATAAGTGTTTCGCAGCATGAGTTACGTGGCTAATAAAGAAGCTTACTTTAGCTTGTTTTCATAGGTAGAGAATACACTGTAATCTGGTTTAATGTATGCATAGTTTTCAGTATTACTGATACTTAATAAATCAGTAAACCATTACGTGTTTCTTTACTGTCTTCGTGTTATTTACGGTTCTTGCTTACTAATTACAGTGTTTGTTTGATTATATGATTTCGGGTATGGTAATATTCCAGTTTTAAAACACTAAATTTGGCTAATTAAATGGAGACCGGAGTTTTTTTTTTCTTCCTTATAGGAGTTATCCCGGTTAGGGCTCCTCCCGGGTCGCCGAGCCTTTGGCTCAGATGTACGCGTCTAACCGGTTATACCCGTGACCGTTTCCGAAGCATCCTCGTGGTCATCCCTAATTGAAACGTGATGGGACTTGAACTCTTGACCTCCCTATAGAGGGCAACTGGAGACTGGAGTTTAAGGATAGTTAATATTACAGTCTTGGACAGCTATTGCTTTTTACAATGCATTGATGTTGGTAGTTGAGGATAGTTAATTTGATCCACCAACTTTCTAATCAAGTACCAATCTAGAGGTACTTGAACCTTTGTTATCAGTTAAAGTAGTTACTAGCTTAATAATTTGTATATAAACGCGAGGATGTTTAATGTAACTTTTGAACATGTATCATATGAAAAAAAATACATAACTAAAGTTAATTCAAGAGTGTAGAACACCTTTGAAAGAATTTTATTTGATGTCAATAGGTCAAAATAAACAAATCAAGTCACAAAATAGGAATACATGTAAGGAGGATGACAAAATAAACAAATCAAGTCACAAATTAGGAAAATCGGGGTAACTGATGAAGAAAATCAAATGCTATACTCATCGATCTGATCTTCGGTTCTTCAAGAAGCCTTTTCTGTGAAGTCAGAAAAGAATCAAATCGGGGTATTTGAGGAAGAAAATCAAATGCTATTCTTACTGATTTGATCTTATGCTTGAAGAAGCCTTTTTATTGATGGAATCCATGCAAAAAGGATGACAAAAGCAATAAATCAAGTCACACAAGATTAAAATCGAGGTAATTCATGAAGAAAACTAAATGCGAAATGCACCGACTTTTAATGGCTACTGTGTTGGTGGAATTAGGGATTCGTTGAAAAATGGTTTGAAAGAGATAAGATCCTCTTAAGAAATCGGGTAACTCGATTCCCTTTATCATCTGAGCCCAAGTCACCGGATAGGGGCTTAAGATTTTTTACCTAAGCAAACACGCATTTGAAAGACATTTGAGGAAATAAAGGGGCTTGATCGGTGGGAAATTTTTTGTGAGGAGATAAGGACTTAAGGTTTTTTGACGTAAGCAAAGACTTATTTAAAACAAATTTAAGTAAATAAAAGGGCCTGATAGTTGGAGAAAATTCTAATATAGAATGATCAATGATGACATCATAACATATTTTCTTTTAATATATGTTAAAAAAGATTAGAATGGTAGCAACCCTACTTCGTACCATACAACCACATCAATTTTTTTTTCATATCGCTCAATCTAGCTAAAAATTTAAAAAGTTATAGAGAGGGGTGGGGGAGTGCAAAGGCGCACTAATTTCCACCAAATTTCTTATGCATATTTCCAATATCTTCATACTCAATTCATTATAAATTTATAATGCATTTTGATACCATAAAAAGTAGAGACAATTTTTCATATTAACCGTTAACACTTATAAATGTTATTATATTAATAAAAATCTTTTATAAAATAAAGACAAATTTCTCAAATTTCTAATTCTAGCAACTACCTAGATAATCTATTAGAAAAAAAAATACCAATTGTTTGGTATGGGCTGCAGGAGGTCAAGAACCAACTAATCACGGTGTTAAGCAATGAGGTTGGTTGAGATTCATATATGAAGAACCAACTAACCGTGGTGTTAGGCAATTGGATTGATTGAGATTCATATATGAATTTGGTTATGATTGTTGTACAGCATATGGCAATGTTTAAGAAGTAATGCTTTTCTCATTAACAAGTGCTTCTATCGGAGGTTTGTTTTAAACAAGTTGTGATACAAATTGTGGTTGTCGGACGACTTTTGATGGTTATTGTTATATAGGTTTAGGGTGTTTCATGTTAATTTGTTACTTTGTTTAGGGATTGGAAGTTGTTTAACATTACCAATTATGAAACCGTACACCAATATATCATTTGTTTCTTTTAGGGATTGTAAGTTGTTTAATCTTACCAATTAAGAAAGGGGATTGATGCATTACTCCAATCTTGTGTTTTAAAAGTAGCGAGGCGCTCCAACGCAATTGGCCACCTGAGAGCCCCAATTTTTTGAGACGCTTCAGGGTGAGAGCTTTACGTACGTAAGGCGGTTAATTTTGCAAAATATTTGTAAATTATATTAAAATCATACCTCATATACAAAACAACTTAATAAGTAACTTAACAAGCAGAAAACACCAACATATATCACATTGTATCTCAAAAGGATATATATAGTACAAAGTCACAAACATCATAAATAATCAAAATGCTTAAAACTCATCTTCATCATCCTCGTCATCAACATCAATCCCACGTACCTTCTCCTCACCATCATCTTCCGAAGGTCCTATATCTTCCTTAATCTCTTCATCTCCTTCATCAATCAAATTAAGTGCACCCGAAGGCCCATTTCGAGTGGAGGTTTGCGCAACAGCCTTTCCTCTATCTCTTGATGAACTTGGTGCAGATGCTCTCCTAGTAGAATAAGTAGATTGAGATGCCCTTAAAGCCTTATCAACAGCAGACCATGTTAAATTATCTTTATCAAAGACATTCGTCTTCCTCACCATTTTCATCATCTATGTGGCCCATCAACCACTCGTTTCTTTCATCTATTTCTTTCAAAAGAATAGGATATGTGGTGTCATTTCTTTGATATATTCGTCGCAGTACGACTAAATTTGACATACACCATGTCATTTGATCGACTTTGACTCAATCTATTACTCTTTTTTTGAATAAAGCTGTTGAAAGACGCTCAAAGTCCTCCGTAGCGCTACAAGTTAGGCTAAGAACTCGGATTGCAAACATCTATAACTCTTGTACGTGTCGAGGCTCCATATGAAAACAAAGAATCCGCCAATTACATAAAAATAAGTGAATATGTAATTTTATGAGGTATGATATTAGACACCTGTGTGTGTTTTTAATACCTGGAGCTCTTTTCTTTCTGTCCTATAGCCATCGGATTTCCAAAAAGGCCTTAGGCATTCTGATACAAGTCTAATTGTTCCTCAATCTTATCTTGAGTGCTCAAATCAGGTACCAACCTTTAAATGCAACCATACAACCTGTTCATAACCTCCAAACACATTGCATTCTCCGGGTTCTCGTAATATATTTCTAGATTTAAGAAATACCCGGCTACATGCAGCGGTTTATGGAGTTGGCAATCCCACGTTGCATGAATATACTCAAAATCTTTCTTATAATGTTCTTTCTTATGTAAGAAACTAGCAGGGGCGGAGCTAGGATTTTGATATAGCAGGGGTCGGCTTTACTTTATTTAACGCTACACATATATATGAATGACATTAAAAGTTCTATTATATGTATAGATAAACAAATGATGAAAGGTCGTTTTAAAAACAAGAAATTCACATGTTAAAACAACACTTAAGCATTGTCAAAATCGATCTTCAATGACCAAAGTTTCTCACAATTGCCAGTTCGGTTGTCATGAATTAATACGCTACAAGCATAATATTGTTAAATCAATAACTCGAATACTTTATCTTGATAAAACTTCAATGAAACCAATAAATAACGATAAGAAATCATAGTTCGCGTGTTTGTAGTTGGACGCGGATTTGTTTATTTTGAATACAACTCATCTATTATATTGTTTGTAGAGAAAGTATTAGCAATATCTCAATGTAAAGAATCAAACTGCTTTAAAAATAATCATAACTCATGCTATTACGAAACCTTGTTTTCATAGTTTTCATAGCTGATATCAAAATCACCACTTCAATCCTTCTTTACACATTTTCTGTTTTGAGATATACTTAGGCTATTAATTACAATTAGGGGGATTAATATATATGTGCTGGATTTAAGCTTATAAAATACTAAGGATGTTGGGCTCATTGGAGGGGGCCAAACACCCTCCAGCCCCCCTTGTCTCCGCCCCTGGAAACTAGCAGCATAGTTCCTTTAGCCTTATTCATTGACTCAGATATATTCCATGACCGGCTTTTTGTGTCCATTAACCATTCTAAGAACCTTTACAAGAGGTCCCGTCAACTTCAAAGCATACACTATGTTTCTCCAAAAACTTTCTTGAAAAATAATGTATGTAAATCTCTTAGTCGCAAAATTCTTTGACCACTTGGTATTGTTCCATTCTAGAGACATGATCATCTTCTGCAAAAAAAAAAAAATAATAATAAATTTGTTTATGCATTTGGCCTAGAGTGATGTATGATGTTGCAAATATGGTAATTGTGGGCCTATGTAGGTTTATCTAATCAATAAACCTCCTATCATATATCTCTTCCACCATGTCATAAGCATTTTAAACAATGTGTTTGCGTCCTTTTAGATTTTCGAAACATCCAATGATTTTAAAAAGACGGAACCTATAGGATCGCAACCAAGTAACTGATCAACGATATTGTCCGCTTTGGGTTGCCCCTCACAACTTTAAAACGTGTAGGAGTATGATCCAACCTCCTTATAAGGAAGAATGAATCCCCCTCGCCTCACCGATGTGGGATGTGACCGGATCGAGGGAACGATGAGCCCAATAAACCCACAATTCCCCCCACATTGGTGCGGCCCCCCGTTTTGATATGAAATGTAGGATCGCAACCATGGACCGACCAACGATATTGTTCATTTTGAGTTGCCCCTCAACGGTTTAAAACACGTCATTTGATAGGATTAAGTTCCACCCTCCTTATAAAAAAGAACGAATCCCCTTCGCCTCACCGATGTGGGATTCTCCTGCATTGCGAAAGGAGTAGTGGGTTTAAGAGTCGCGGATTTGACAAACTCGAGGGAACGATGAGCCCCTAAATTCGCATTTATTAGCTATATATTATACGCGATATCCGAGTATTTTTAGCCGAAAATTATGCCAAATTGTTCAAAAATGTATTTTTGGTTATCATTTTCAGGCTAAAAATACGAGTGTTGAAGTTATTTGAAGCTCAAACGAGAGAAATTAAAGAAAATGAGAAAAGCTGTCAGCTTCGGAAACACCTACCCTGTTTTGATCATATCTCACTCATACGAACTTGGATTGAGTTGATTCAACAAGCCACGGAAAC
The DNA here is from genome assembly GCA_947179395.2 of Pulicaria dysenterica. NCBI lineage: Eukaryota > Viridiplantae > Streptophyta > Magnoliopsida > Asterales > Asteraceae > Pulicaria > Pulicaria dysenterica. Next base: position 20,300,425 of record OX359290.1, on the reverse strand, counting down.
TAGACTCAGAGGTCTACAATTTTACTTTTATGGCTTGAAAATGCAAGATCACGACGCGTCCACTAAGGGATCGCGACACGACCGATCAAACCAGATTTCAAATTTCAAAAAGAGAGTGAAAGGCGTATTGGAAGCTTGGCATTGAAGATCAAAGCTTAGGAGTGAAGATTCAAGGCCGAATTCATTACTTTATCACGGTTTTTCGTTCTTAACTCGTATGTTTATGCTTTTGAACAATTCTAGTATGTTTATTATGACGATTATGGGCTAAAACTTCTATTTTCCTCCTTAGAGGAGATGAAACCTTGTAAAGTTGCTTAATTTCAATGATTTAGGATGTTAATATCATATAATTTTCTTGTAAAGCTTAATCGAAGATCCACATGTGTTTAAGGATATGTTTTTTTGGTGTTTACAATCTAAGTTTTCATACATCAAATGACCAATTTATTTGTGAAGCTTGAATCATGAGTATCTAGGACCAATAGGTAATTTTAACTAGTGATTGACCAATCCTAGGGTTAAACTATCAAAGATGGAAACTTTAATGTGTGTGTTATGACATATGATAACCTTTGTATGTTAATTGAATGATTGAATGATAAAAAGCAATCATAAAAGGGTAAGTCTTTCTTGATTCGAACCAAGTAGACTTGTAACACCGCAAAAATACAAGCCATATATATATATATATATTTTTAAATCACAGCGGAAGTAATACGTAATAAAACTAAAAAGGAATTAACATTAAAAGTTAAAACCAACACTGTACAAACATACAGTACTTCCTTTAGTGTTACAAAACATTTCATAAAGTATGGCTCATCATTCTAAAACCCAAAATATCAGAGCTACGGTCAAACTTTCCCTGTACACAAAAGCTGCAACCTACCGTGCCCTCAAAACCCGAAACAGAGAGTTAGGGTGGGGAATTAGCACAAAGCTAAGTGAATGAAAATCAAGCCACAAGCAATTAAAGCAGAACCACAACAATCACAAGAACAGTTTATCTCAAATATCAAAGGACCGGCGGCTCTGCCGAGCCTACGATCAATGTTGGCCATAACAATGATCTACCGATAGCCATCTGCTAACTGGCACAGTTAAACCCCCTCTGCTACAACAAATGCGACAGAGGATCTAAATCTGCCTAACCAGAAGCAACTGACCCAGCCCAAAACCACGCTTAGCTGACCTCTGCCACAAACATCATGAGCACAATTTCATGCATTGATACTCATATCATGGACACAATTTCAATAATCATCACATAACCAATCAAACAATCATATCAGACTAAACAGTCTATCGCATGATTAATCGTATAAAATCCAAGTAACCATAACAGTTACAACTAAAACCACTGGTGCATTAAAGTCCACTCACCTGTGTTCTCCAACACCACACTCAGTATTCTAATGTCACTGAGCCTTCTCGTTTCCTGAAACACATCATAACTTAGTCAGTAATTGGGATTACATTCCAATCTACAAAAATGACAACTCTCATTGGCTACAAGCAATAAGATTACAGATTTAACGTCTGAATCACTGCGCACGTAATGGAGTCACTACGCACGTAGTGGTCTCCACTTCGCACGAAATGATTAAACTTCGCACATATTGAACTTTCAAACTTACGAAGTGGCTAACCCACTTCGCACGCAATGGGCACTGGTACGCACGTAGTGGACTACACTCCGTGCGAACAAAACTCATCGACTTCATCTTCTTCATCATGCACTACGCACGCAATGGAGTCACTACGCACGTAGTGGACTCCACTTCGCACGGCTAAAACACAACATTCAAGAACTTCCTAAACAAAACCCGACATAAACAACACAACACACCTCTTGCTCGAAAACCAACCGTTAACTCTCGCTTTAGAACTCGAAAACAGATTTACGGACTCAAGTTGTGAATGTGTGAAAAAAGTTCTTTTCTCTCTTCTCTTATGCAGCCAACAATGAGAACAAACAATCCAAAAGATATATATATATAGGTCAAGACTGAACATAATACACTACACAGTGCAAACACTGATATCTGAGATACAGAAACCTAAATAAAGCGGTCCTACTCAAGTCAAAAACATGCAACGAGGTAATATTCGGGACCCTAGTCTAAAAACGAATCATATGGTACCAATATCATATAAAAATATTAAACTAATATTTTTACCTCTTACCTCGCGGTCCACTTTAAATACCAAGCAAGCATCAAATAAATATATAAATAAAAAGCAAATAATTATAAACAATCAAAAATACCAATATAAACAATTAAATAACTTACCACCGCCACGAAACAACTAGGCCCTAAACGCGGGTGTTACAAATCTCTCCCCCTAAAGAAGATTCCGTCCCCGGAATCTAATCGCGCTCAAATAGGCTAGGGTAGCGGTTCCTCATGTCTGCCTCGGTCTCCCATGTTAAATCTGAACCCAAACTATGCTTCCATTTAATCAAAACCATAGGAATCTCTTTCCTCCGAAGCTTCGTTGTTTTACGATCAACTATCTCAACTGGTTCTTCTATTAATCGCTTTTTCGAATCAACTTTCAGATCATGTACAAGGAGAATCTGACTTTCATCCTCAACATTACATTTACGTAAGTAACAGACATTAAAAGTATCATGAATACCCGCTAACTCTGGTGGAAGATCAAGAGTAACAGTCTGGTCGTTGACTATCTGTTGTATGCGAAACGGACCAATGTATCGTGGAGCTAGTTTCCCACGTTTCCCAAAGCGAATAACCCCTTTCCACGGAGAAACTTTCAGATAAACCAACTCACCTTCCACAAACGTAACTGGTCTACGGCGTGGATCTGCATACATCTTTTGTCTGTCTCTGGCAACTTTCAACTTTTCCCGAGCAATAGCAACTTTCTCAGCCGTCATCTGAACAATATCGGGACCCGCAAACTGTTTTTCACCTGCCTCTAACCAACAAGTAGGAGTACGGCAGCGACGACCGTATAACATCTCATAAGGTGGCATACCGATACTCGAGTGATAAGAATTATTATACGCAAATTCAATCAAAGGCAAGTGTGAATCCCAAGACCCACCATATTCTAACACACAGGCGCGTAACATATCCTCAAGTGTCTGAATAGTACGCTCACTCTGACCGTCTGTCTGAGGATGATAAGCTGTACTCAAATTAACACGTGTCCCCAATGCATGCTGTAAACTTCTCCAAAAGTTAGAAACAAATCTGGGATCTCGATCAGAAACAATAGAAAGAGGAATACCGTGCCGTGATACAATCTCATCGATGTACAACTGAGCTAATCTGCTGAGTGAAGCTGTCTCACTGGTGGCAAGAAAGTGAGCACTCTTCGTCAAACGGTCAACAATCACCCAAATTTTATCATGTTTCCGCTGGGTACATGGAAGTTTGGATACAAAATCCATCGTGATGTGTTCCCATTTCCACTCTGGTATCTCCAACTGTTTCAAAGACCCGTAAGGTTTCTGGTGCTCTGCTTTGACCTGAGCACAAATATGACACGTTCCCACAAACTTTGCAACATCTGTCTTCATAGTAGGCCACCAATACAGCACTTTAAGATCGTTGTACATTTTCGTGCTACCAGGATGAACAGACAATCTTGACTTGTGAGCCTCTGCCAAAATCAAACCCCGAAGCTCTCCAAGCAATGGCACCCACACACGAGACTGATAAGTCTTTAATCCGCGCGAATCATTAATCAAAACATCTTTTCTCTTCATCATAATCTCTAACTTCAGATTTTCATCTTTTAAAGCTTCTAACTGAGCAGATTTAAGCCTATCCACTAAGTCAGAAACGATCTCAACTCGCATAAATCGAATACTATCACCAGCTCCCTTGCGGCTCAAAGCATCTGCTACAACATTTGCTTTCCCCGGGTGATATCGAATCTCACAATCATAATCCTTAATGAGTTCTAACCACCGTCTCTGCCGCATATTAAGTTCTTTCTGGGAAAATACATACTGCAGACTCTTATGATCAGTACAAATAACACATTTCGTACCATATAAGTAATGCCTACACAGTTTCAACGCAAAGACTACAGCTGCAAGTTCTAAATCATGGGTTGGATAATTCTTCTCGTGTGGTTTCAATTGCCGTGAAGCATAAGCAATAACCCGATCATGTTGCATTAAAACACAACTCAAACCTGCATAGGAAGCGTCACAGTACACTACAAATTCATCAGAACCATCAGGTAGTGCAAGAATAGGAGCCTAACATAATAGTTGTTTCAACGTCTGAAAAGCTGTCTCCTGTTCATTATTCCACTTAAATGGCACATCTTTACGGGTTAATTTCGTTATAGGACTCGCAATTTTCGAAAAATCTTTAATAAATCTGCGATAATAACCCGCCAATCCCAGAAAACTTTTAATCTCAGATGATGTTTTAGGAGCACTCCAGTTCATAACTGCTTCAACTTTAGCCGGATCGACTTTAACCCCATCTTTACAGATAACATGCCCTAAAAATTGAATCTCCCGCATCCAGAACTCACATTTAGAAAATTTTGCAAAAAGATGCTCCCGATTTAAAGTTTCTAAAACTTGCCTCAAATGAAGCTCGTGCTCGGACTCAGTTTTAGAATAAACCAAGATGTCATCGATAAATACAATCACGAATTTATCCAAAAACAGCCGACATACCCGATTCATTAAATCCATAAATACAGCAGGGGCGTTAGTTAAACCGAAAGGCATAACTAAAAACTCATAATGACCATATCTGGTACGGAAAGCGGTTTTAGGAACATCAGCTTCAGAAACACGTACCTGGTGATAACCCGAGCGCAGATCAATTTTAGAAAAATAAGAAGCACCCTGCAGCTGATCAAACAAATCATCAATTCTGGGTAAAGGGTATTTATTTTTAACCGTTCTCTTATTCAGTTCCCTGTAGTCAATACACATACGCAAAGTGCCGTCTTTCTTTTTCACAAACAAAACCGGTGCACCCCACGGAGAAGAACTAGGACGAATAAAACCCCTGTCTAACAAATCCTGAATCTGTGTCATCATCTCACGGATTTCAGAAGGAGCTAACCGGTAAGGAGCTTTAGCCACTGGGCTCGAACCTGGAATCAAATCAATCCTATATTCTACCTCACGAACCGGAGGCAACCCAGGTAATTCATCGGGAAACACTTCCGGGTATTCCGAAACCACCCGAATATCAGTAACAATCTGTTTCTCCTTTTTAACATCAACCACATGAGCAAGGTAGGATTCACACCCTTTGGCCAGAGATTTTCTAGCCTTCATATACGAGATAATAGGAAAAGCAGGTCTAACCCTCTCCCCGCGAGCCACTACGTATGACCCATCAGGTAAAGGAAATGAAATCAGTTTTCTATGGCATTTAATAATAGCTCGGTTCTGACTCAACCAATCCATACCCATAACATCATCAAAACCAACTATAGGCATTAACAGAAAAGAAACAGGAAAGCATGTACCATCAATATCAATTTCAGCCCCAGACACAGCCGTTGTGACTGGAACCGTTTTACCATCAGCTATCTCTACTTCTAATGGAGCAGCAACATTTGAAGTAGGCAATTTCAATTTATCACAGAATGCCACAGAAATAAATGAACGATTGGCACCAGAATCAAATAACACACGTGCAGGTATAGAATTTATGAGAAACATACCCGTGATGACATCATCAGTAGTAGCAGCATCATCTACTGACATCCGGAATGCTCTACCCTCAGCTGACGGAGGGTTCTTCCTTTTCTGTCCTGAAGCGGACGAAGATCCCACAACCGATCCCGATACCGACCCAGTCCCCGATTTCTTACCCACACGGCACTCACCTACTCTGTGCCCCTCCTTTTGACAATTCCAACAAACACTCCTCGGAAATCTACAATTCTTCAATTCATGCCCAAACTGACCACAACGCATACATCTGGTTGTCTGTAGGGTACAAAGTCCATGATGAAAAGACTTACATTTATTACACCACGGGGCTCTCTGAGTAGACCCACCAGATGTAGGCCTACGATTCTGACTGCTCTGACTCTGACCCTGTCCTTGACGTTGACTTCCCTGACCTCCTTGAGTTCCCTGCCGATGTTGGGTATTAAAATAATCAAACCGGGATTTCTGTTGAGAAATTCTATCTTTATTCAACTTCTCCTTGGCTTGAGCATCACCCTCGGCTGACTTAGCTAGGGTAAAAGCTTGAGATAAAGTGCTAGCCCACCTGGTAGCACTCCTGTAATCTGGATGCAAAGCTCTCACAAAATGCTGAACTCTTGAAGCTTCGTCCGGAACCCACTGCTGTGCAAATCGTAACTTCTCATTGAATTGTCTAATCAATTCATCCACAGACATATTATCGGTCATCTGCAAATCCATGAACTCCTTCTTGATTCGTTCCATCTCAAAAGATCCACAGTATTGCTCACAAACTTTTCCCTCAAATTGCTCCCAAGTAATACTACTCATCTGCTGCTTTGTAAAATGACCTGTAATCGAATCCCACCATACCATGGCATCTCCTTGGAGTCTTTGAGTAGCATATAATACTCGCACTTTCTCCTCGCATTCCGCAGTATCCAAGGCCTTGGTCATCTCTCTCAACCAATTCAAAGTTTTATTGGGGTCCGTACTACCGCTATACTCTGAAGGTCTACAATCCATGAATTGCTTAAATTTATTATGTTGGCCAAATCCTGGGTAGGGGTAAGCTCCTGGTGCAGTAAATTGATAGATAATCGGCTGTTGTGTACCCTGTGAAGCAACAGTAGAATATGGAACAGAAAATGGTACTGAAAGTGGTGGTGTTGTTGACACTGTAGCAACAGCTGCTGTTGGAATCGGTGTTTGAGAATTCTGTATCAACCTCTGCTGCTCAAAGTTGTGAACTGTTTCTCGAAGCTCCTGTAGTTCACTTTCAAGTTGAAATATATAATCATTCTGAGTTGGATCTATTTCTCTACCCGAGGTGTTGACTATTACTGGATTCTCTAAAACTGGAGTTGTAGAAGTTCCAGCCTGAGCAAGGGTCACCGGAATCTCGGTTGGGATCTCTTGACTTGCCATATCTATTACAATCACATCACCTCCAAACTTATTAGACAACCGTTAGTACACACACACGACAAATCCAAACACTCTAATTCCCCCACAGGAAAGGTTTGACCAACCTCGAGCCAAGATTTGGGAATTGAACACTCTAAACGTGCTCGCATGCCAAACCTGGCTCTGATACCAAATTGTAACACCGCAAAAATACAAGCCATATATATATTTTTTTTAAATCACAGCGGAAGTAATACGTAATAAAACTAAAAAGGAATTAACATTAAAAGTTAAAACCAACACTGTACAAACATACAATACTTCCTTTAGTGTTACAAAACATTTCATAAAGTATGGCTCATCATTCTAAAACCCAAAATATCAGAGCTACGGTCAAACTTTCCCTGTACACAAAAGCTGCAACCTACCGTGCCCTCAAAACCCGAAACAGAGAGTTAGGGTGGGGAATTAGCACAAAGCTAAGTGAATGAAAATCAAGCCACAAGCAATTAAAGCAGAACCACAACAATCACAAGAACAGTTTATCTCAAATATCAAAGGACCGGCGGCTCTGCCGAGCCTACGATCAATGTTGGCCATAACAATGATCTACCGATAGCCATCTGCTAACTGGCACAGTTAAACCCCCTCTGCTACAACAAATGCGACAGAGGATCTAAATCTGCCTAACCAGAAGCAACTGACCCAGCCCAAAACCACGCTTAGCTGACCTCTGCCACAAACATCATGAGCACAATTTCATGCATTGATACTCATATCATGGACACAATTTCAATAATCATCACATAACCAATCAAACAATCATATCAGACTAAACAGTCTATCGCATGATTAATCGTATAAAATCCAAGTAACCATAACAGTTACAACTAAAACCACTGGTGCATTAAAGTCCACTCACCTGTGTTCTCCAACACCACACTCAGTATTCTAATGTCACTGAGCCTTCTCGTTTCCTGAAACACATCATAACTTAGTCAGTAATTGGGAACAAACAATCCAAAAGATATATATATATAGGTCAAGACTGAACATAATACACTACACAGTGCAAACACTGATATCTGAGATACAGAAACCTAAATAAAGCGGTCCTACTCAAGTCAAAAACATGCAACGAGGTAATATTCGGGACCCTAGTCTAAAAACGAATCATATGGTACCAATATCATATAAAAATATTAAACTAATATTTTTACCTCTTAACTCGCGGTCCACTTTAAATACCAAGCAAGCATCAAATAAATATATAAATAAAAAGCAAATAATTATAAACAATCAAAAATACCAATATAAACAATTAAATAACTTACCACCGCCACGAAACAACTAGGCCCTAAACGCGGGTGTTACAAGACTAATTATGCTTTTAATTTAATCTCTTGACCATAAAGGTTAGTTAATTTGCATGATTATAGGGTTAGGTGCTCTGACCATGAATTCTAAACACATTAGAAATCGGTATATGATATTAAATTATCCATTGCACGTATTTAATTGAAATCATTTGACTTGAAAAGGTGAAATCGAATCCAGGGAGGAAAATTCTTTATTCTGATAGTTAAATCTAGTAAAGTTTCTTGCTTTCCAACTTCATTCGGTTGTTTTTAGTGTTTTCTTGGGTTGCTAGTAATTTAAATTGGTAATTAGTTGATTATTAGTGATAAATCCTAAATTTCCATTTTATTTGTTTTATTTGCTTTTTAGTTGTTTTAATTAGTTTAATATTTAATTAGTAGGGTTATATTCAAAATCATACTCGTTCTCTAAGTGTTCGACACCTGTAGTTATTTTAACAATATCATAATACGATTATGTCATCTTGCCTACTTGTGTTGAAGTTGTTACCTAAATAATTCGGAATTATAAATTTAAAACAGGTAGGCTATACGCACATCAGTCCCATAAACCCATCAGAACCTTTAGGAGAATTTACTAAAAAGTTCACGATATCTTTCTGAATGGTTTGATCACGCCATCCATCAAATAGAATTGAGCAACCTTTTAATGGCCACTCTTTCTTGTATTCTTTCAACTCGTTGTGTGTGGATTCCACTTCATTCTTAAGCAAATGAACTCTAAGGTCATGCATTCGTGGTGATTTGAATCCTGGACCAAATTATGTAACCACTTTTGTTTCAATGTTAAACCTATCAAAAGATGTTGCGTTAAATGGTAGCCCCACATCGTACAACAAACAAGCTAACTCCTTACAAGTCTTGTCCCTTAGGTCTTTTTGACACACTTCATTTATTGTTTGTTGTTTGCCTCCTTTTCTACCTTTGAGTATGTCTTCAGGTTTTATCCATAGAGCCTTTTTTTCCCGGATTTTAAGGGGGGCTTTCTACTCCCTTGTCCCGCACCGGCCGCATCGTCCCCTTCATCGTAGTCATCAACTTCGGCTTCATTATTTTGAAACTCAAAATCTTCAGGTTCTATCTACACATGCTCAGGACACTTGGGGCATCGTGTAGAATTGTATCCGCACGATGCGGCTACAATTGAATAGATTCTGTTTGACAACATGTTCATTTCAATTTTTAAGAATCTTTGTCATATCAGTGAATAGTTATGTTCAGCAACATATTCGTTTCTTTCTCCTTCCTAATTCTTTTTTTCCTTTCAACTCTTTATTGATTCTAAAATAACAATAAAATAAGAAAAAATCTCAATTTATAAAATAAGAAGATATATATATATATATATATATATATATATATATATATATATATATATATATATATATATATATATATATATATATATATATATAGGCTGGTCTTGATAATTGTGTTGATGGAGATATAGAATTGTTTTAATATGGGAGAGTGCATAGGAGGGTGGGCTTGTTTTAGATATTTTTCGGTCAATTTCATGTGTATCAATGCTTTTGTTGATTCTGCTAATTTGTTTACCTGATTTGTATGTGTTTTGCGCATTTTTTGATTATTTAATTGATGTAATTTAAGTCTTGTTCTTATTAATTTGGCTTATTGTTTATTTGTTAGTCTTTGTGGTTATCATTTTCGTATTCATTTGGATTGATGTACTCTTTTTGAACGACGAAGAGGAGATATATTACTAAGAAAATCTAGCAAGGAGCTAGAATTACTTGGTACAACTAGTTGGAAACAAAATAAAATACAGAGGTAAAACTAGCATTATCTAATAACAACTATTTGGAAAGCAACAAGACTTCATCCATTTATTTGCCAAATTGTATGAAGATGACCTCTTTTTAATCCAGAAAAAAGAAAGCGCCATTCACTCTATTAAGAATTTGTTGAGAGAAGAGCTTTCCGTTTCGAAGCTTCCAAATTAAAGTTGGGTAATCATCAATGTGGTTAATTTATTTTTAAAATATCTATCTCGTTATTTACCTAAAAATAGAAGAAAAGCCAAACTTATTTTAAAAATAATTTAGAGTATATAAAGTGGGAAAAGTGGATCTTTTTTCCATTTAGTTTTCATGTTTTTGATTGAGTTTCTTAGGTTTCCATTTCTGAATTTACATGCAAATTAAATTTAGTGTCCAAGGTCACATTTATTCACAATGATTGTAAATGGTAAAGTATTTGCTTAAAATTGTATAGGTCTGAATTCTAAAAAATCTTGATGAGAAAGGTCAAAGAAGGTTAAATGCTTTATTTAAGAAATGTTTTTAGTAAGTAGTTGAATTAATATCATGTGTAGTATTTACTATTTAGTGATACAAAATGCACAAAATCATTCACCACTAGATTTTAAAAGTTTTAACATTTAAACTAGAGAGATAAATACCTTATATATTAGTATAGATATAGATCGATATCATCGACAAAGCTTCTTGTTGCAGAAATAAATGAATGGCGCATTTGACACTCCCACCTTTTAAGATGTTGATAAGAATTGAGGAAATCCATTAAATAACTCAAAAGAAGACATCTATAGCTTAAAATACATTTTTCAGTGTCGATGTCTTGGTATAATAACTTCTCAACTACATGCCCATGATACATGAGAAGTAATATACCCGACCCGACGGCACTCGACTCCTTTTTTTCTTTCTATTTTCTGCTTGGTAACCAGTTCATCAATCAAGAGAGTACACCATCGCCAGTACCTCCACCGCTAGCAGAACCTTCTGAGGCTGCTATCTCTCCTCAGCGTTGAATCTGTTCCAGGCTGCCTGTGATTATAAAAACATATAGTGAGCGGTTTTCGATTCGGGTTGTCTTTATTCTCAAAAGAGTTAAAAGAGGTCAACTGAAAGAAGTAGAGCTACAAAAGGGAACTCATCCAATGGTGGGTTGAGAGTCCTCTTTAACCATTTTTATTAAAGAATTTGGATTATTGTTGTAATGATATTATTTTGAGAATTATAAGTAACACATTAACTTATTTGTCAAAACTGGACACAATTGCGAGTGGGTCGAACTAACTCCATGCGCTAATAATGGCCCATTTCAACCAGAACCTGTTTTAACCAGTTTCCCAACCCACCCATTTTGCGACCTCCATTGCTAGCAATTGTACATTGTTTTACCAAGGGAGGCGATTCTATACCTTCAAAAGATCAAAAACCTTTTCACATGTATATTTCTGCTGAATGGTCGCCCCTCGTTGTTGCAGCTTGTCAGGATGAACACAAAGAGTAGCTTTTCTGTAAGCTTTCTTTACAGCACTAGTGCTTATGATCTCTGTCAGTGAAACCGGTTGCCAACCACTTTCAGGTCCAAGAATCTGTAAGTTGAAGATCTTAGTTAGGATTCTCCGGCTGAAATGTTCATGGTAGCAATCTTGACCCGTTTACCATGGGCTAATTTGGGTTATTTTAATGGGTCAAAAAGGGTTATGCTTAATGATATATCAACCCGACCCGTTTTGACTCATTACACAACTTTCCCAACCCACCCAATTTGTGATTTCTCATCTTAAATCTTAAAGACGATATTGTTATGAACATACATATTGTAGTGTTGAAAGTAATGCACGCAAGTTCCCTTCTTTTCCTTTAGACCACCGTTTGATATCAGCATCAAGATTTTCTGCCAACCGCTGAAATAAAAATTAAAATACAAAAACATGAGAGGAGAATGAAATAACAAAAAAACTGGTTAAATCATTTATATTACAAAACTCGGTATCAGTACATTTCTCTCTGCTTGTTCCTTTTGTGCAAGTAGATCTCGCTTCTCTTTTTCTGCAAGCGCTTTAGCCTACAAAAGAAACCATGAAATTAATGAGTAATTAACTTTTAGACAAATTTGTAAACCAGTTAATCATGGAGAAAGATAACACGTACCGCCCTTTCCATGATCCTATTGTGCTTTTCTAATTTTGCTTTGGTTCTCAAGGCTGATTCAGACTTGTTTAATTCCTGCAAAAACAAAAATAACAAAAAAACTATATAAAAACAATACAATGATAACAACCATAATGATAATAATAGTTGTAATTATAAAACCTACAGAAACAGTCTTCTGAGACATTGCCTTCTCTAGAGCTCGTTGTCGAGCCTCTGATGTGGCCCGTTCTACTGCAGCACGTTCTGCTCTAAGCTTCGACTGAGAAGACGTTTTTTCAGAAGATGATTGATTCCCGAGAGAAGATTTAGCAACTTTTTCTCGGGCGTCAGCCATCATTCTTTGTCTAACTTCTTGTGTAGCTTTTTCAACAGCAGCACGTTCACGTTCAGCTCTCTCACGGGCTTCAGCAAAAGCACGTTCACGAGCTTCACGAATAGCTCTCTCGACTGCTAATTTGTTCTTCTCACGTTCCCTTTCTCTGGCTACATCTTCATCACCAATCCTCACAAAATGATCTTTTCCCGACACTTTGCTCGGCCCAGTCTTCTCCATTTCATCTTCCTTATCTCTACATTGCGGCTCTCGAGAATCTTTGAACTCATTTGTACTTCCAACGTGGGGTAAAATTTCCTTATGGGGACTACTTTTTTCTTCCAATATCTTCACACCATGTGTAGTACCTGAAGATGATACAGATTGTACATCGTTTTCTTCAGATATCACTTCATATTCATACTCATCATCATCAGATGCAGTTTGATCTAGACAATTCTTTTCAAAGAATTTTTCTTCTTTTTGATCACAAGACGAGTTCTCCTCAAATTCCTGATCACAAGATTCATCAAAACTATCCACTTCTCTATCAAGTGTGTGCTTATCTTCCTGTTTCATCTCATAATCATCACACGGATTCACTTCACTTTCCTCTATGCTACTATCACATTTTTTCACACCCTCTTCTGTTTCGAGCTCACAATCTTCAACAAAAGTCTCAGTGGTTTCTTCTTCCTTGTGAATTTCAGTGTTAGGGTCATCTTTAGATTCAAAAGGCTCTTCTATCCCATTATCGCTTTTGACATTTTCTGCATTTTCAACGTCATCTTGCTCAAGAACCTCCTCTTGTTTCTCATTCTCCAATGCACTACATTCGTTCTCGTCATCATTTAGATTAGCTTCCTGGGATATTTCCTTCTCATTTTCCACCTTTTGAGACACACTTAGGTTATTAGATTCCTCAACTGATTCATGGGCATTACCTAGTCTTGCTCCATCCTCATTCTCCTTTGATTCTCTAGATATATCAACTTCTACTCTTTCAACCGATTCTAGTTCTTCCTCAAGACTCTGGTCTTCCAAGACGCCAGTGGTGGTTTTAAGTACCTCTATTTTGACATCATAATCATCTAGAAACATATCATGTGTTTGATCTTCATGCACGAAGTCCAGGGTCTCTCTCTTTGTTGTTTCTGTGCCAACTTCATCAGAAGATGAGGCAACATGTTCATCTTTTCCAGATGAATCATGAAGTTTGGATTCTTTTTCACTCGTGACACTTGTAGAATCAGAAACAAAAGTATTATCTTTAAATATGTTAAATGACTGTACTGGCATTGAATGCTCTATAGTTAATACTTCCTTCTCATCTTCCACCATTTGAGACACAGATAATTTATTAGATTCCTTCACGTCTACTCTTTCAACCGATTGGTGTTCCAAGACACCACTGTTGATTTTAATTTCTTCGGCTTTTCCTTCATAATCATCTACAAACATATTATATGTTCTTTCTGTTTCAACTGCATCAGAAGAAAATGTAGCATTTTCATCTCTTCCAGTTGAATCATGAGGTCTGGATTCTGTTTCACCTGTAACTTCTGTAGAACTGGTATCATCTTCAAATTTGTTACAAGATTGTACTGGAATTGAATATCCTTTAGTTGATTCTGAAATCTTCCCAGTTATTTCATCTATAACCTTCCTTGCAACAAAAATTTTCTTAACATCCATGGAATCTGGAAAAACTTGTGATGAAGTAGCTGAAGTTACGTCATCCAAATCACCTTCAACTTTCACTCGGTCTTTGAATTTTTTATTTGAAAAGTTTCTAAGCCCTTTCTTCTTTCTACCAACTGACTCCTTTGCAATTCGTATACTTTCTTGAGCCTTCTCTATGGCTTTTCTTAAAGCAGTTGCAGAAGCAGAAGCATCTGAATTGACATCACATTCCTCATCAAAATAAGTAGGAAGCGTATCGGTTTCACATGATCTAGAATCTACAGCTGTTGGTCTCACTGGATAATCTTTATGATTAACTGGTTTTGTTGGTGAAGCCGAAGGTGGTGACACTGTAGAGGGACGTTTTTCCGGTTCAATATCAGATGTTTTAAGGAACTTATCTTTAGAGACTGATTCACCCTCCTTACTGGAATCCACCATAATAACATTCGCGGCTTCCATTTTTGGTCGAGTAACGGTGTCATCAATGAAATGAGTATATCCAGGGACAGCGCGTAATTGTGTGACATGTTTTGTCGCATCTAAACCATCTTTATTTTTTTGGCTGATCTTGTTATATGACATGTTAAACTGCTTCAAGGCATCTGAAGATTGATGAGATATATAATCAGAATCTTGTGAAGTTGGAGGTGTTGATGAAGGTCCCCTAAAACAACATCAATGAAGTAAAAAGTTAGAACAAAAACAACTACTAAAAAAGGAAACTGCTATAAGAAGTAGGAAGACATTATTATTATACAAGGAAAGAAGAAAGATTCGATCAAGAATCGCGTTTTCATGAGAAGTTTATATCCAAATAACATGATCCAAGCAAATTACTATATAAAACATTCAAATCTGCTGCTCAATTTGATAAACTCTTACCAATCCTACAAACCCGAGGATCGAATTCCAGTTTTGTACAGAATTTTCTACTGCAAAACTCTAAGATTTGACAACCAATTCTTGCAAAACATGATGATCAAGTTAAGAACTCAATTCTGCTACACAGTAACTTGAATTTTACTTGTAAATCTCTGTTCAATCAGAAGATATGATTATGGAGTATATGATATCTCTGCAATTATTTTTTTATGAGTAGAAAGAGGTTAAGAGGGAGAATCTGAACCAGAGAAACGACAGAAGCCCCAAGTATTAACTTCTGATTTGGTATATTCCAAACATAGAAATATAGAATTATCATATAATAACAACCAAAACATCACATTTCCATAGCCAAAATTGCCGTTCAAATATATTAAACAACAGCAAGAATAAGATCAGCAAGTCTCTGTTTCAATCGAACAACAAGAACGACAATTTTTGTTCTCTCAAACGCGTTTTGAAAAATAATAATTTAGAACTCACATAGTTTTGTCGCGAGCGATGAACTCTTGGTAAGGAACAGCGACATCTTCGTGACGAAAACCGCCGAAAATGGCAGAGTAATCAGGCTTCGAACTCCGCAAGTTTAAGCTCACAACATCAGAAGGTTCTCCTAAGGTTGAAAGATCAAGCATCGGAATTGAACAAGTTGCTTGAGAGCTTCCGAAAATTTCACGGTAGTCTTGAAGGTCGATAGCTGAAGCTCCGGCGTGCTTGCGACGGTTGCCGGAAAATATGCCGTCGTAGGCGTTTTTAGTTGAGAAAGTAGTGGCATTGGAAAGCTTTCTGGAGTGCAGGGGATGTGAGAGAGACTCCATTGGAAGGAGGGAGGCAAGCTGAAGGTCTTAATTTCTAGGGTTTATGGAATTTGTTTTGTTTGATTTTGGAATAAGTGAAAGAATTTGGGATTTTTGTGGGTGTTTGCAGAGGCAATGCTGCAGATACAGGACAAAGAGGAGGGAGAAGAAAGACAGAGGGGTATGATTGGATATACAATCATTTTTAAATTATTATTAATTATAAAAATAAAAAAAGTTAATAAATATCATTTTTTAATTTCTGGATAAATAACTTTCCAAAAAGAGAAAATGATGTGTGAAAGCCGTATCGGTTTTACCATACGTGTTGTTACACTTACATACTTAAATAACTAACTTTATAAAAATTAATGTGTCTCGTATTTATAATTGTTTGTAAGTGTCACCGTAGTTATTATTGATGTTGCTAAAAATTATTTTCAAACATTCATTTTTATTGGTTTTAATATAATTTGAGAAGAAAATACATAGATGGTTTTTGGTTTATAAGTATAACATTACATAAATTAAGTAATATTCACGTTTCAGATCATTTAATTAAAACTTTTTATTAAATAAACTTTCCGTTTTAACAGTTTTTTTAGAGAAGCCAATTGTATATGTTAAAGTTTTAATATATTTTTTAAAGTTGTTGCTCTTATTTAACAAAGTTATCATTTATTTTACAATACTTTGCAATTTTTAATTATCGTATTATTATAACTACAAACCTAAGCATTATGTTTGTAACAGTTTAATAATAGAACTTTAGACTCGAATATTCAAACATCCTTTAACTTTATGTGACAGCATGAATAAATTAAAATTATTAATTATTAATAAAATATATGTATTATTATTATGATAAAATTTCTAGGGAAATGGAAACGAGAAAGTGTTGATTTGGATATTATATTGTTTTTCTGTACGTGTAAATCTCCAAGTTGTGTCGGTGTGGTTCCTTTCCCGATTCGCTTGTTTATTTGAAAAATTTTAAGAATCACTTTCATCATAATTAGAAATAGGATTGACATCTTCTTATGTTAAGAAAAAAATATAATTGGTTATCTTTCCCCACAACAACAATTAATATGTCCCTTGTTTAAGGTAAGTGAGATACTTTGTAGGATTTATTGTTTTGTATTATGAGAGTATATAATCAGTTATGTTTTTTTTAATATGAGATAATCCCAATTTTTAAGATTAATCAATATGTTACATATGTATTGGGTAGCGATAAATAGTTTTTATATGGTAATATGTTATTTTTTAAAATATATACATGTGTATTAGACAAATATTTTATATCTGGTAACATGTCATTTTTTATGTATAAATTGTATGAATTTTTGATTATATATAAATTATCTATTTTTTAAGAGATTTTATATGATTATAGATGTTTTATAATTATTTTACTATATATGTTAATATTATTTAACTCTTATAAATTCAAAATTTATTTTAATTATTTATATATTTGTTAAACTTATTATATATAAATAAACTAGTGAAATGCGAGGTAATTTAAAGAAGGAAAAATAAAAAGAATAAATATGGAATGAGGAGGTTGGTTGACGCGTTTACCGTATGTCGTGGTTGACTGGTTGTTGGGAAACATTAAGGCTTGTTGGAGGGCAAAATTGGCATATTCCAATAATATAAATTGTATTCAACCATACATTAATCATTACTATTTAAAAAACAAAATATTCATTTGTACCCCCTGTTAATTTGTAATGTTAATGAAGGAATGGAATCTCTTATGTTATACTAAAAACTAAATAAAAAATTGTAATGTTTTTCTTTCTCCAATAAATATACGTGGATTTTTATTAATTAATACTATTTCTTTTTTAAGTTTTTTTATTTAATCTAATATTGGAGAATCTCAATCTGTTGATAAATATTGTGACTTTAATGTTCGATGAATATTCTAGAGAACTGTTTATCTTTTGTTCTCGAGATTAAAAAAAATTAAAGAAAATAGAATGGAAGAAGATATTTCTTCTCTGAACTTTTATTTTTGAGAGAAAACGAGTTTGTTCTTTTGTCTGAATGCTGTAGCGGGATTCTGAATATAGAAGCGAACATTCATTTAGTAAAGATAGACTCGTAAATTAATTCCGAACTTTAAAAAAGAATATTGATAGAAGTAAAGTAGAAAATAAAAATGTGAGGATACATAAAAAGATCTATTAAATTAAAAAAGAAGTAAATTAGAAGGAACTATTATAATATTATTTTAATCCTAGGCTCCATAAAATAAAAAGTTACTACCAAAAATACTTATTTGCTAGAAAAATAACATATATCATTTAAACTATTGTCAACCCCATAACATACAGAAAAAGTAATATTTAAGATTAATATCTTTAACAAATTAATTTTCTTAATACATACTGTAAAAAATTTCATTTCAAAAACAGTTTTAAAATTACGTCATTTATGATGTTTAAAAAAATATGTAGATGTATTTTTTTTAGTATTTATATTTGTTTAGTAACCATATACGTACTTAGGAAAAGTAAAGTAACCATATACGTACTTAGGAAAAGTAAAAGCTATATGAAAGAGGGTACATAATGCAAGTGCCACTTGTTTAAACATTTTATTTAAATGTTATAGTATATAATTTATTTAGAAAAGACAAAAAGTTCACTCATTATTCTTACTAAATATTAATATACTATACAATTCACTGGAAGAAATTTTGTAATTTACTATGGACAAAAGAACCATGTATATATTTAAACTTCCAAAGAATTTACAAAAAGCATTTTGGATGGGCGGGTAAGGGATATAGTTCCTGAAGGTTATGTCATGATTTCGAAACATGGCTACTTTAATTTTTTTATTTTCTTAACAATTTTTAAATTTAGTTTTTTAATTGTCTTTTAAACTTTTTTAACATTTAGTTTTTTAGTTAGCTGCCTTTTTTTCAAATAAACACACGTCACATGTTATTAAGGTGCGGTGATATAATATAAGTTATTAGTCATGTTTTTTTTCTTTTTCTTTTTTGTTTTATAAAATCAACTTTTTATATATAAAACATGACAATAACTAATTACAATATACAAGAGAAGTTGTTAAGGTAAGAAAGTTTAGAATTCTTTTTGAGTTCCTTTTGAATTCTTTCTATTATTTATGTTTTGAATAAGTTTATTCTTTTTTAATCTTTTTGAATTCTTTTTTTTAGAATAAGTTTATTCTTTTTTAATTCTTTTTGTTATTTGTGTTTTTGTGTGTTCTATTTGTTTCTATTTCTTTCCTTTTTTAAGTCGTGATCTAGGGTTCATATATATGTAACTCTAAATCGACTCTTTCTCATCTTTGAATATTTTTTTATTGGTATGTTTTTTTGTTCTATTTGAATTATAATTCAAAAATATATAGTTAATTCTATATCTTCTTTGCCTGCTTTATAATCAACTTAAAATCTATAATTAGTTTTATAACTCTTTTCTGTTTTGTTAATTTGTAATTTTTAAGATGTTATCCCTAATACTATGAATATTTATATTATTGACCATAGATGTGACAATCATTTTAATTATTTACTTTATTTTAGTATCAAAAATTTATATATAAACCCCGTCGTAACACATGAATAAAAAAATCTTACCTTTATAACTTTTTATATTGATATCTTTTTGAGCAACTAATACCAATAAAATCCAAATATGAAGTAGTTTTGTTGACAAGTTTTAGACCATAAGCCAAAAAGAGGTATATATTTTTTTACCTCATCTTCTAACTCATTATATTAACATGGGTGTTAAAATTAAAAAAATGAACGAGAAAAAAATTACACATCAACAAACATAGAAATAAGTTACATAGTTATTAATTAAGCTAATATAATGCAATACATAGATTTTCCAAAGAAATAAATAAATTTGTACAACAAAAATACATAGGACACATTTTTACATCGAAAATATTCTTCTCCATCATGTAGGTCTACTTCTTATCTTTGTCAACTTCCGGTTTCCAATCATCCAATTATCCAAATAAGATTTTGATTTCTTTTCATGTAGGTTTCTGGATAAATTGAGGACCTTAGATGTTGGATATATTAGGGTCTTATGGTGTGGATTTTTTTATGTTAATTTTATGTATTTATTTTATTGTACAAGTACTTGCCATTATATAGAATACATGTCAGATTTGTTAGTAGTGAAATACGCTTTCATTGTTTTAATATTTTACATATAAATATACACAAAAGCTAAATTACTTTTAAAAATTTCAGACAATCCAATTGTTTTAAGTTTTATATCTAAATTCAATTTAACATTTTTGCGTAAGAGGTTAAAATGATTTTTTTTCCTTAGTAAATAATAGTAGATGAATAATCTAATCAAAGTCGATCAAAAAGTGATTAATCCCCGACGCGAAGCGCGGGTAAGCTAACCACTAGTTATAGTATATTATACTAAAGATGAAATTATAGTCTAAACTCTTGTAGAATTATCAAAACATTTTTTTTTCAAATCTTTTGTTTTTAAAGTTTTTAATTCAAGAGCACCTTGTTTAAGCATTTCATGATTTCATCAAGTTTAATAGTATTTAGAGTTAATGGTCTTTGTGATTGTCACTAAAATTACTTTAATTTTTTAACTTTAAAAATTACAAAAATAATAATTGTAGTTGTTACGTTGATTTCACTTTTGACCTTTTAAGCTAACATGCGTTAACTTCTTACATCTGCCTTTTTACAACTCTTTTTCTTCCTTTAACACAAGTAGTCACTCTTAGTCTGTCTAACTTTCTCTCAAAAGAATATCGTAGGCATATATGGTCTGACTAATTAAGAAAAATACCATTGGCCGTGTAAGTAGGTTTAACTCCCAAAAAATAATTGAGCCGGCCAAGATCTTTGATGGCAAATTCTTAGTTAAGCGAGTGATAATAGAGCCAATCATTGTGGCATCCGTGCCGGTGAGAATTAGATCTCAATATACACCAATAAATATAACACACATGAATTACATTTGAAGACAAAAAGTGATGGGTCGGTGATATCGCGGTTTTTATATATATTTTTAATGCGATATTTAATTTTTTTTGATAGAAAATATGAAAAATACATTTAATATATGTTTAATATCTTTAAATATTCTTTTTCAGATTAAAATTCGGAATTATAGTGATAAATATGGAGAAAGTTGGATAAAAAACGAGATAGAGATCAAAGTTTGAAAAAAGTCAAAATCTGCCCGGAATTACCTCGTAGCGCCGCTAACTTCACCACCGTCGCGGCGCGAAGTCGTGGATCGCGGCGCGATCCCGCTGCCCGGCTTCTATAAATTCGATTTTTGTGTTTCATTCGGGAGCTAAGCTTTTATTCCGACTTTTCACCATCATCAACCTCTGGAAACTCCATAAAAACACCATGAAGCATATGGGAGCATAGCTTGGAGCATTGGGGCTTGGATTGAAGATAAAATCGAAGATCAAGTCCCGGAACATTCGGCTTTTACGGTTTTATTCATTCTTGTTCTTCATGTTTCTTTGTTTGAATAATTTCCAGAGTTTTAGCCTGTTTGTTCTAGGCTAGACTTCTGATTTTCCTTCCTAGAGGAGATGAACTTTAATTATGGTTGATTTAATTCATGGTTTTGATGCTTAATTCATGTTTGTTCTTAGTTTAGCCTAATCTATGTTTATCCATGCTTATGAATCTGTTTTGATTGCTTAGAATCTGATTTTTATGTTTTGAGAGGCCACTTGAATCATAAAGTTTGAATCTTGATTGTCTAGGACCAATAGATGATTAAGGAATAGTGATTGATCAAATCCTATGTTTTGAGTAATTAAAGTTAGAATCTTTTGCATGTGATGTCCATATAATGAACTTTATATGTTAGTTTGATGTTTTGTTGACCATACAAGCATTAAGATTAGGGCTTAACTTGTTAATCGAATTAATTGGCTAATTATCCCTTTTAATCGCGCTTTTGACCATAAAGGTTATTAATTGGTGTAATTAGACGGTTATAACCGGACCAAGGTTTTAACTATTATAGAAATCGATGCAAGAATGTTTAAGTATCTTTAGTTCTTTTTACCATGAATCTAATTGCCATGAGAAAAGTGTAATCGAATCTAGGGAGGGAAAAGCTCGCACTATTTTATCTGATTTCCAAGTTCCTTGCTCATTCGCTCTCTGGTTTCTTTGGTTGTTTTAGGTGCTTTCTAGGGTTGTTAGTGGTGTTAGTTGGTTGATAGCTCATTGATTCAAATTCCCCCTTTATTTTATTGCATTAGTTTAGTTTAGTTTAATATTTAAATTAATATAATTTTATCAAATCATACCCGTACCCCTTGAGTTCGACACCCGTACTTATTTTCTATACTATAATACGATTAGGTCCTCTTGCCTATTTGTGTTGTAGTCGTACTAAATAATCACGGATTTTATAAATAAAAAACTAGTACATAAAACGCACATCAAGTTTTTGGCGCCGTTGCCGGGGAACGGTTTCATTTGATTTAATTATATTAATTTTTGTATTAAACGATCCTTCTCACGAGTTTTGGCTCAAAGGAAGTTATTTTAGTTCTTTTTAGTTCTTTTCCCTTTTTGTTTCAACTTTGTGGGTGTGTTGACTAGAAACCCTCACGAGACTACAACTCGTCCACTCGGGCTACCGAGGGGTTTAAAGGCTTGTTGCATACGCTAAATGCAACCGTGATTCCTACGAAAGTGAGTTAGGTTTGTTTGTTTTCTTTTTGTTTAGCTGTTTTGGTTCTTAGACTTGATCTATCTTAACCTTTGCTCCGAGTGTTTTTCTTGCAGGTGGTAATGGAGTGCGCGCTTATACTGGCATCTTGCTCAGCCTTATCTATTTTTGCTCCTCGTGTTGAGGGAGTTTTCTCTAACCTTTTTCTACCCTTGTTTTATTTTGTCTTTATGTACAATGGGGACATTGTACGATTTAAGTGTGGGGTAGGGGGTTAGAAAAAGATTCATAGCTTGAACTTCATTTGTCCTTGATTAAATTATGATGGTATTTGGGCTATAATTTTTAAATTTTTAATATTCATTCAAGTAAGTGTTAAGTATTGGTTGAATGTGTCAAATGGTTGATTTGTGAACAAGTTCAGAGGTTATACTTGGTATTTATGCATAGTATTTAGTGGCTTTTCACCGTTCCAGAGAAAGTTCCATTTATGGTAACCAACTTTTAATTTTTGAATTTTAATAAATGGTTAAGCCCTTTTCTGAATCTAAGCTCGACAAAAATAGGCTGAGTGTGAATTTCCTCTTTTACTAATCATGTGCCTGCTTGATTGAGAAAATCCAAAAAAATTGAGAAAATTAGAAAAAGAAATAAATAGAGCAGCAATAAATCCAAGAGGCTAGTAGTATAAGTCAAACATGTGGCCTTTGGGACTCGAACAAGTAAGCTCTGAGGGGTGTTCTACACCTAATCACCTAAAGCCAACTGGTTTGGGATTGGTTAGGCAGAAAGTTCGCTACATGTGTTCCATCGAAAGTCATAGACTTATATGAGCAATAATAAAAGCATGTGTCAAGTAGAATTGAGAAATCTGCGATAAGTCTTGAGGTTGGGGGGTTCTTAAGGGGTAAATTATCCATAAAAGATTCTTTAATTAAGGGTTGGTTATTGATAAAAAGAGAATGCATTTGGGATGGTGAGAAGTTAAGAGAGGACCACAACACGGGTATATGCATAAATCTGGGTGTAATCGATGACTTGTTTCTAATCAAACGTGTTGACATTCTTCAGCGGTATTTAGTATTTATG
Organism: Pulicaria dysenterica; assembly: GCA_947179395.2. Classification (NCBI taxonomy): domain Eukaryota; kingdom Viridiplantae; phylum Streptophyta; class Magnoliopsida; order Asterales; family Asteraceae; genus Pulicaria; species Pulicaria dysenterica. The sequence continues at coordinate 20,276,598 of OX359290.1, read as the reverse complement.
AGAATGATATTATTTATTTGAATGCCTTAGCCTAGATAAAATTGTGATTTGCTTGAGGACAAACAAAGTTCAAGTGTGTGGTATTTTGATATCGCGGTTTTTATATATATTTTTAATGCGATATTTAATTTTTTTTGATAGAAAATATGAAAAATACATTTAATATATGTTTAATATCTTTAAATATTCTTTTTCAGATTAAAATTCGGAATTTTAGTGATAAATATGGAGAACGTTGGATAAAAAACGAGATAGAGATCAAAGTTTGAAAAAAGTCAAAATCTGCCCGGAATTACCTCGTAGCGCCGCTAACTTCACCACCGTCGCGGCGCGAAGTCGTGGATCGCGGCGCGATCCCGCTGCTCGGCTTCTATAAATTCGATTTTTGTGTTTCATTCGGGAGCTAAGCTTTTATTCCGACTTTTCACCATCATCAACCTCTGGAAACTCCATAAAAACACCATGAAGCATATGGGAGCATAGCTTGGAGCATTGGGGCTTGGATTGAAGATAAAATCGAAGATCAAGTCCCGGAACATTCGGCTTTTACGGTTTTATTCATTCTTGTTCTTCATGTTTCTTTGTTTGAATAATTTCCAGAGTTTTAGCCTGTTTGTTCTAGGCTAGACTTCTGATTTTCCTTCCTAGAGGAGATGAACTTTAATTATGGTTGATTTAATTCATGGTTTTGATGCTTAATTCATGTTTGTTCTTAGTTTAGCCTAATCTATGTTTATCCATGCTTATGAATCTGTTTTGATTGCTTAGAATCTGATTTTTATGTTTTGAGAGGCCACTTGAATCATAAAGTTTGAATCTTGATTGTCTAGGACCAATAGATGATTAAGGAATAGTGATTGATCAAATCCTATGTTTTGAGTAATTAAAGTTAGAATCTTTTGCATGTGATGTCCATATAATGAACTTTATATGTTAGTTTGATGTTTTGTTGACCATACAAGCATTAAGATTAGGGCTTAACTTGTTAATCGAATTAATTGGCTAATTATCCCTTTTAATCGCGCTTTTGACCATAAAGGTTATTAATTGGTGTAATTAGACGGTTATAACCGGACCAAGGTTTTAACTATTATAGAAATCGATGCAAGAATGTTTAAGTATCTTTAGTTCTTTTTACCATGAATCTAATTGCCATGAGAAAAGTGTAATCGAATCTAGGGAGGGAAAAGCTCGCACTATTTTATCTGATTTCCAAGTTCCTTGCTCATTCGCTCTCTGGTTTCTTTGGTTGTTTTAGGTGCTTTCTAGGGTTGTTAGTGGTGTTAGGTGGTTGATAGCTCATTGATTCAAATTCTCCCCTTTATTTTATTGCATTAGTTTAGTTTAGTTTAATATTTAAATTAATATAATTTTATCAAATCATACCCTTTCCCCTTGAGTTCGACACCCGTATTTATTTTCTATACTATAATACGATTAGGTTCTCTTGCCTATTTGTGTTGTAGTCGTACTAAATAATCACGGATTTAAAAAAAAAACTAGTACGTAAAACGCACATCAGTCGACATGACTACACACAAATCCAGAGCCAGTAAGAAAGTACTTAAGCGATGGAACCAAGCTCGTGAAGCTTGTTTAAGGCCATAGAGAGTTTCATTAAGACGACATACATGATTTGGATAGATCAACAAATCCCGAAAGTTGTTCCATGTGAACGAGATCCTCAAATGTACCATGAAGAAAGATATTATTGACATCAAGCTGAAGGGATAATATGCTTTTACAACCGGACTAAAAATATAAGAGTTTTATTAGTTTTGTTCTAACACAATTTTCAACTAAAATTAAAGTTTTTCAAAGTAACAGGGGTACGGAATTTTTAAATCATCATATTCGTAGTTTACTTGATAAAAATGGTACATTTCATATTTCATTTCCGTACACATGTAACTCATTACACCAAATTAGGTGGAGAGACATCTTATTTATATATGAATATTTTACATATTACATCCTGAAAGAATTAAGATAAATACAAGTACATATTCTAAGTATTAATCATAAATACTATGTAAATCTAATAATTTCTAGTTATTGAATTTCGAAATTGATCTCTAGATTAGGAAACTAATTAAGCTAAACGCACAACCTTAATTAAACGTGTTGTTTACTTCACTCAACACATGTTATGTTAATTACCATTTGTGGCTCGAAAGAGTTGCAAGCATATGATTTCGCTTACAAGTTAACATAATAAGTATAGAAGGGTTTTTAGCCTAGCGGTATAAGGTGTTGAAAGGTGTTTCCTTTGGCCTATGGTCATGACTTCAAGTTTCGATATGGACCAAAGGTGTAGATCTAGGAGTAGATTAGCGTGTGCGTGTGTTTTGTTGTTAAAAAAAAGTTAACATAATAAGTAACTATGTTGAATCATGATACTAATAATCGTTCAGGATTCACTAAACAAGTAATGATGATTTTATTCATTGTTTTGCCATTTGCTCTAGGAATAACAACGGTCCGGGCTTTGCTCCCCATGTAATGATGATTTCGGGTTAATTTTGTCCCTAACCCCGCAATTGAAACATACAGTAGGTGGTTGGATTGGTGCAATTTTGTAACATCCTCAAATGGGCCTAGTCGTCTATACCTCGGTACGTTCCGAATCTCGAGTTTATTAATAAATATTAGAATTATTAAATTAATATATTAGTTAGCAGTTTTGAATAAGGATTCTGGAAACATCCCCTTTAGTTGAAACGGGTATTAAGTTGTAAGTTGAGAAGGGGAACAAAATACCCCTTGTGGATAAAAGGAGACCAAAGTCGGTCTCCTCTCTTCTACACATACACAGCCACGACACAACACACACTCATCTCTTGTTCTTGAAATCCTTTGAAGGAGAAATCAAAGAGGAGAAATCACAAGATTGATTCCAGCAAAAGTCCAAGCCATAGTCAACTTATCTTCATCTCCATCATCTTTGTAAGTTCCTTCTTCCATAGCTAGTTATGTTCTTGAGTTAGGTCAAACTTAGTCAAACCCGAATTTGGAATCAAGAAATGATTCTAAATATTCTAATCTGTTCCTATCTCAATTCTAAGTGATTAGAATCCAAGTTCATGAATTAAAATAGTGATTTGAATCAAATTTCATGAAAAGCTTCAAATGGGTCAAAGTTGAAGATTTTGATCCTAAAGCTTCAATCCTTAGTTAGAACTTGTTAAGTGTATGTTTCTAGATTCATTTTGATACCTTGGATGTTATACAAACACTGGAAATGGATTTGGGGTTGCTGGAATTGGGTTTGGATTGCAAATGGACTGAACAGGGGGCTGTTTCTCGCACACTGTCTGTAAATAAGTTGCTACGGCCGTAGTAGGTTTTCCCTGCGGCCGTAGGAAGGTGTTCAACAAAAGTGGTCCTACGGCCGCAGGACATTTTTACTACGGCCGTAGGGACTGTCATTTATGAACAGTGCACTGTTGTGCTGTTTTTCGACGTTTTGTCGTACGGGATGCTCGTTTAGGATTCTAATTAGTCTAATGGCATCATTAGGGGTATCATATTAGTTATATTAGTTAATGTACTTGTGTGAAGTGACTAAACACGAGTATTATCTTATAGGTAAGCTGTACGACCCGGAAGAAGAGCGCGACGATCACAATATTTGTTTGCTTTAGTCTCTAGCCTCACAGGTGAGTATAGGATAACATACGAATTAATATAATCATGTTACATGTTATTAGTATGTGCAAGTAATTCCATGAAATGTAATTAACACTGTTGTATGCTTGAAATGCGTACTGTATGCTATGTTTGTGCATGACACACGTAACCATTGAATCATGATTATGATATGATATGTATGCGCGCTATGAGGCCCAGAATGGGTCAGTTTTGTGTATATGAACGGATCCGAGATATGGGGGCTAGTTATAGTCCTTGATCGAGGCCAGACTGCGGTCTGGGATGCCTTGAGGCCTGCGGGTCGATGATAGCGTCAACGGTACCTGGTTAGGTATTTAGGGTTTGGCTAACCCAATGTTCCTCGGGCGATTAGGGGATCAGTTACCCACTGTACCCCATGGAGTCTTTGGCTTCATAACGCAACGGTGGACCGCTACCCGCTCACCCACCCGCGCGGTTGATGTGTCTGGTTTCCCCAGTTAGGAGTGTTGAGCCGGGCTCGCTACCCTGCAAGATTATGCTTCCTTCTGGCTGTGCCAGCTCATCGCGAGATGCTAGGATAAAACTGTTTGATATTTTGGTGATGTGTAATATGTTTATATTACTAAATATGCTATCTTATGCTCACTAGCTTTAATTAGCTAACAGATACTCTCCCCATGACTGCAGGTGACACTTAGGCGCGTGAGCTTTGGGTACCTGCTGGTTATTACTTATCTTTTGGAGGAACACTTGTCTTTATTACTTATAAATACTGTTTATGTTTGTATAAACTTGGTTAAGTGGTCGGTGAACAGTTTAGTAACACCAACTGATCTTAAAATGTCACCGGATCTTAAAATTTTCCTATCTTGCCAGCCACCTACCTTTGAGGGTAGCATGGATCCAAGTGTTACTGAGAGGTGGATCCGCGAGATGGAGTTAGCTTTCGACAACAGCAGTTGTAAGGAATCCAACAAAGTGGGATTTGCTCGGAAGCAGTTAAGGGGTAATGCACAGACATGGTATGACACCGTGATCTCATCCACGCCAGCAGAGGTGAGAGCTGCGTATACTTGGGCAGATTTTGCGACAATCCTCCCAAGTAAATATTGTTCAGATCAAGTGATGGATAGATTGGAGGAGGAGTTCATGGCATTGAAAAAAAGGTGATAAACCGGTCGAAGACTTAATCGAGCGGTTTTCTGATAAGATGAGATTTGTGAATCACTTACTGCCTGATGAGAAGTCAAAGATAAAACGGTTTGCAAAAACTCTTCCACCGGATTATCGAGCTTCGGTTAGGAGTGCTCTGTCTTTGGATATCGCGTTTGAGATGGCGCGACAGTATGAAAGCGATCACGCACAGAAAAAGGAGCCTACTAGTGGGAACTTTAAGAGGAAGTTTGATCAGTCTTCAGGGTCGAGAAATTGGAGTGGTGGGTCTCGGCAGCAACAGGGGACTCAGAAGTATAACCCGTCTACTACTCCATGGTGTTCCCAATGTCGTACTTATCATACTGGCCATTGTACTCGGGACACAGTCCGTTGTTTCAAGTGTGGGCAGAAGGGGCATTCTACTGATGCGTGTCAATTTAAAGGAAATGTTTGTTATAAGTGCTTCAAACCGGGACATCGCTCGTCTGAATGCAGATCAAGTCAGGGACGGGGATCAGGAGGAGCTGGAGGATCATCGTCGGGGCCGAAAAAGGAGAATGCACCACGAGCAGCTGGCAGGGCTTTCCAGATGACGGCTGACGAGGCTAAGACAGCAGGTGATCTTATTACATGCACATTCTTAATTAATTCAATGCCTGCATGTATTCTGTTTGATTCTGGTGCTACTTACTCTTTTATTTCTCCGAAATTCTGTGAAAGAATTCAACTTCCTAGTTCTCTTATGACAAGTCCTGTTGATGTGGAAGTTGCTAATGGTAAGTTAGTGCCCGTTACTTCATCAGTTCCACAAGCTTCGCTTGAAATTGACAGTCATAGTTTTCCGATATCTTTGTTGCTTTTACCTATCTCTGGTTTTGATGCGGTTGTCGGCATGGATTGGCTTGTTAATCAAAATGCTGAAATTCTATGTTCTAAAAAGTTAATCAAAATTCCTCTACCAAATGGGTCATATGCTATGGCTCGTGGTGAACGGAGGAAATCTGAAATTCCTTTGATCTCAGCAATTAAAGCTCACAAATCAATAGCCAAAGGGTGTGAATTATATTTGGCTCGTGTGATTGATACAAAAATGGAAAAGAAAGCTGTAAGTGACATAAGGGTGGTGTCGGAATACCCTGATGTCTTTCCTGACGAATTACCTGGATTGCCTCCGATACGAGATGTAGAATATCAAATTAATCTTGTTCCAGGTGCTACACCTGTGGCAAGAGCTCCTTATCGTCTCGCTCCATCTGAAATTCGCGAGATGATGACTCAAATTCAAGAACTTCTTGATAAAGGCTTTATTCGTCCCAGCTCTTCGCCTTGGGGAGCTCCAGTCTTATTTGTTAAAAAGAAAGACGGGACGATGCGTATGTGCATAGACTACAGGGAGTTAAATAAAAGAACAATAAAGAATAAGTACCCTCTTCCTCGCATAGATGATTTGTTTGATCAGCTACAGGGTGCTACTTGTTTTTCTAAAATTGATCTTAGGTCTGGTTATCATCAAGTTCGGGTACGCGAGGAGGATATTCCTATAACAGCTTTTCGAACCAGATATGGGCATTACGAATTTCTGGTGATGCCTTTTGGTTTGACAAATACTCCGGCTGTGTTTATGGACTTGATGAATCGTGTATGTCGGCCTTTTCTTGACAAGTTCGTGATAGTATTCATTGACGATATTCTCATATATTCTAAGTCTGAGACAGAACATGAGACTCATCTTCGGATGGTTCTTGATACTCTTCTACGCGAGCATTTATATGCTAAATTTTCTAAGTGTGAGTTCTGGCTTGAAGAAATACATTTTCTTGGTCATGTTATATGCAAGGATGGTGTAATGGTCGACCCAGTCAAAATCGAGGCTGTGATGAATTGGGGAATTCCTAAAACCCCATCTGAAATCAAAAGCTTCTTAGGACTTGCCGGTTACTATCGGCGATTCATTCAAAATTTCTCCAAAATAGCAGGTCCTTTAACTAAACTCACGCGAAAGGATGTTGCTTATGATTGGTCTGTTGAACAAGATAAGGCCTTTCAAACTCTGAAGCAGTTGTTATGTCAAGCTCCAGTTCTGACCTTACCCAACGGGTCAGAAGACTTTATTGTTTATTGTGATGCTTCTTATGCAGGTTTGGGAAGTGTCCTAATGCAGAGGGACAAGGTTATTGCTTATGCTTCTCGCCAATTAAAGCCTCACGAGAAGAACTACCCAACACACGATCTTGAATTGGCTGCTGTAGTATTTGCTTTGAAACTATGGCGCCATTATCTTTATGGTACTAAGTGTGTGGTATACACAGATCATAAAAGCCTGCAGTATGTTTTCACTCAAAAGGAGCTTAATATGAGACAACGGAGATGGTTAGAGTTGATCAAAGACTATGACTGTGAAATCAAATATCACCCGGGAAAGGCGAACATTGTAGCAGATGCATTAAGCCGAAAAGGCTCTTCGGAGAGTGTCAGATTCATGAAACTTACTATTGTATCTGATATCATCACTCGGCTTAAGGAGGCGCAACAGGAGACTTTGTTAGAGGCTAACTTGAAAGCAGAAACAATGACTAAACTGAAGGATCAACTGGAAGATGATAACCGTGGGCTAAAGACTTTTAAATCCCGAATCTGGGTGCCTAGCCTTGGAGGAAACCGTGATCTAATTCTCCAGGAAGCTCATAAATCAAAGTTGTCTATTCACCCTGGATGTACTAAAATGTATCATGATCTTAGGGTGCTTTACTGGTGGCCCACATTGAAGCGTGATATAGCTTCATATGTCGAGAAATGTCAAACATGTGCACAAGTCAAAACGGAACATCAAAAGCCTTATGGTAATTTGCAGCAATTGCCGATTCCGGAATGGAAGTGGGATAATATTACCATGGATTTTGTCACTAAATTGCCCAGGACTTCAAAAGGGCATGATATGATCTGGGTAATAGTCGATCGTCTCACTAAGAGTGCACATTTTCTTGCAGTCTGCGAATCTTGGTCTATGACTCGCCTTGCTCAGTTATATATCAACGAGATTGTATCTCGCCACGGTATTCCTTTGTCAATTGTTTCTGATAGGGATACTCGTTTTGCATCGAACTTTTGGGCCAGTCTTCAACGAGAGCTTGGTACTCGTGTTCATTTGAGTACCGCATGTCACCCCCAGACTGACGGACAGTCCGAAAGGACTATTCAAACTCTTGAAGATATGTTACGCGCGTGTGTACTTGAATATGGTGGTTCGTGGGATTCTCATCTACCTTTGATCGAATTTGCTTATAATAATTCGTATCATTCTAGCATTGGTATGCCACCGTACGAGATGCTTTATGGTAGGCGTTGTCGTACCCCTACTTGTTGGCTAGAACCGGGAGAGAAACAATATGTAGGACCTGATTTGGTTCAAATTATAGCCGACAAAGTTAAAGTTGCACGTGAAAAGCTAAAGGCGGCTCGTGATAGACAGAAGATGTATGCTGATCCGAAACGCAGACCTGTTACCTTTGAAATAGGCGACCGGGTATTTTTAAAGGTTTCTCCATGGAAGGGTATAATTAGGTTTGGTAAGAAAGGCAAGCTAAGTCCGCGTTACATCGGTCCTTTCAAGATACTTGCCAAAGTCAACAAGCAGACTGTATCTTTGGAATTGCCTCCAGAATTGTCAGGTATTCACAGCACTTTCAACGTTTGTTATCTGCGAAAGTGTAAAGTAGAGGAAGATCAGATTTTGCCTCTACAAGACCTGAAGGTTGATTCTACCAAGCGATTGGTGGAAGAACCGATTGAAATCTTAGACACCAAGGTCAAACGGTTGAGGAAGAATAACATCTGATTGGTCTTGGTCAAATGGAAACACAACCTTGGGTCAAACTTGACGTGGGAGACTGAGGATGACATGAAGGCTCGATATCCCCACTTGTTTACTGAAGAGCAGATTCCGAGGACGGAATCTTCTTAAGGGGGGTAGATTTGTAACATCCTCAAATGGGCCTAGTCGTCTATACCTCGGTACGTTCCGAATCTCGAGTTTATTAATAAATATTAGAATTATTAAATTAATATATTAGTTAGCAGTTTTGAATAAGGATTCTGGAAACATCCCCTTTAGTTGAAACGGGTATTAAGTTGTAAGTTGAGAAGGGGAACAAAATACCCCTTGTGGATAAAAGGAGACCAAAGTCGGTCTCCTCTCTTCTACACATACACAGCCACGACACAACACACACTCATCTCTTGTTCTTGAAATCCTTTGAAGGAGAAATCAAAGAGGAGAAATCACAAGATTGATTCCAGCAAAAGTCCAAGCCATAGTCAACTTATCTTCATCTCCATCATCTTTGTAAGTTCCTTCTTCCATAGCTAGTTATGTTCTTGAGTTAGGTCAAACTTAGTCAAACCCGAATTTGGAATCAAGAAATGATTCTAAATATTCTAATCTGTTCCTATCTCAATTCTAAGTGATTAGAATCCAAGTTCATGAATTAAAATAGTGATTTGAATCAAATTTCATGAAAAGCTTCAAATGGGTCAAAGTTGAAGATTTTGATCCTAAAGCTTCAATCCTTAGTTAGAACTTGTTAAGTGTATGTTTCTAGATTCATTTTGATACCTTGGATGTTATACAAACACTGGAAATGGATTTGGGGTTGCTGGAATTGGGTTTGGATTGCAAATGGACTGAACAGGGGGCTGTTTCTCGCACACTGTCTGTAAATAAGTTGCTACGGCCGTAGTAGGTTTTCCCTGCGGCCGTAGGAAGGTGTTCAACAAAAGTGGTCCTACGGCCGCAGGACATTTTTACTACGGCCGTAGGGACTGTCATTTATGAACAGTGCACTGTTGTGCTGTTTTTCGACGTTTTGTCGTACGGGATGCTCGTTTAGGATTCTAATTAGTCTAATGGCATCATTAGGGGTATCATATTAGTTATATTAGTTAATGTACTTGTGTGAAGTGACTAAACACGAGTATTATCTTATAGGTAAGCTGTACGACCCGGAAGAAGAGCGCGACGATCACAATATTTGTTTGCTTTAGTCTCTAGCCTCACAGGTGAGTATAGGATAACATACGAATTAATATAATCATGTTACATGTTATTAGTATGTGCAAGTAATTCCATGAAATGTAATTAACACTGTTGTATGCTTGAAATGCGTACTGTATGCTATGTTTGTGCATGACACACGTAACCATTGAATCATGATTATGATATGATATGTATGCGCGCTATGAGGCCCAGAATGGGTCAGTTTTGTGTATATGAACGGATCCGAGATATGGGGGCTAGTTATAGTCCTTGATCGAGGCCAGACTGCGGTCTGGGATGCCTTGAGGCCTGCGGGTCGATGATAGCGTCAACGGTACCTGGTTAGGTATTTAGGGTTTGGCTAACCCAATGTTCCTCGGGCGATTAGGGGATCAGTTACCCACTGTACCCCATGGAGTCTTTGGCTTCATAACGCAACGGTGGACCGCTACCCGCTCACCCACCCGCGCGGTTGATGTGTCTGGTTTCCCCAGTTAGGAGTGTTGAGCCGGGCTCGCTACCCTGCAAGATTATGCTTCCTTCTGGCTGTGCCAGCTCATCGCGAGATGCTAGGATAAAACTGTTTGATATTTTGGTGATGTGTAATATGTTTATATTACTAAATATGCTATCTTATGCTCACTAGCTTTAATTAGCTAACAGATACTCTCCCCATGACTGCAGGTGACACTTAGGCGCGTGAGCTTTGGGTACCTGCTGGTTATTACTTATCTTTTGGAGGAACACTTGTCTTTATTACTTATAAATACTGTTTATGTTTGTATAAACTTGGTTAAGTGGTCGGTGAACAGTTTAGTAACACCAACTGATCTTTTGTATACTGTGGCTGGGTTTTTTGTTGTAATTATAGCCACTTTTATATTTCCGCTGCTATTACTGAGTTTTGAAAAACAGGTTTGGCTTAAGTTCAGTTTACAAATGGATCCACGCAGTTTGGATTCTTGATTTATTATTATTAAAATGAAAAATCTGGTTTTCAAAAGCGAGGTGTTACAAATTTCCTTTTGATTGTGTTTGACTTGATGTACTCCTTGTCATTCTAGCGCCTTGCTAGTTTTATAAAAGTTCTTGCCGTTGAAAAATAAATCTAGTTTGTTTATGCTTCAACCCCGAACGTCAACCCTGATCCCTAAACCCGACTCCGACTCGACAAGTAAATAAAACATTCTAACTCTTGAACACCATCGACAAATTGGTAGAAAAATATTCACAAATGGATTTATAGCAAGTTAGCAACAATGTTTAATGAAAATTTGAAGGTTGATTGATAGATGTTACAGACTCCACATTTTTGATTTATGATATTACAAACTTCACATTCTCCAATCTAAAAAAAACATTATCAATGTAGTTATGATGTAACAATGTTTTTGAGTCTCTGCTTTCTACCTCCGTCCCCGACCCCGACCCCGTCCCCGAAATCTTGTGCTCCGACCTGCCCTAAATTTTTCGGGTTTCAGGTTTTCCCATCCGGTTTGAGTGTTTTTGCCATCAACAATCTGCTCTTCTCCCTTCATTTGCAACCAGTGAATGAGGTTTGTAAGCACAAATTCCACATTCTCACTTTTCATCAACTCTCCTGCAATCTCACCAGGTGTCACTTTAACCCTCTTCAACACTTGTTTTATTACACCAAATACTTGTAAATTTTCATCCTCCTCAACTTGAAGATAAGCAGATGCAAGTACTTTAAACTCATCATATGTACAATATGACATCTCTATATGTACATCCATGCACCCCGGTCTCAGCAATGCTGCATCCAATCGCTCCTTGTAATTCGTTGTGAACACTATTATCCGTTCCTCTCCGCAACTCGACCACAACCCATCAATGAAGTTGAGTAGCCATGATAAAGTTATCTACTCCAATGCAAATAAAAACATACATGGTGAAAAGGGTTTCAATAAGAACTTAAATATCGGCGAGAACTGAACAATTGAATCATATGCACAATTAAGCGAGATACAGAGTCAGAGTCGGGTGTTGAGCACTCAGCCTAGCACTCCAGTTCAACGCTTAGCTGTGTACCTAGCTAGGACCTCACGAGGGGGTGTGACCCCCTCGATCCCCGTTGTTTTAGGTCCAGCTAGGATTGCTAAAAGTTGAACGAGTGTACACTCACACCACCCTGACTTGTTACTAAGGTCCAGTTTGTTTCACCGTAATATAAAAAAATGTAATGAAATTGAAATCAAATTTCGTTGTTTATTGCGTTTGATAACATTATTTGGAAATGAATTAAATTTTTTGAAGTATTAATATTCATTTAGGTAGAGATATGTGATTCCATAACTAACATGGATGAACTTAAAATCATTTCCATCCTTCACATTACGGTGAAACAAACAGGACCTAAATTTATTAAAATCATTACATCACACTACAATAAGTTATAGTATGTACCTCATTCTCGTCATTATTCGAGTGTTTGTTGTCAAATTCTCGACTCTGCAACCCGACGTTGCAGTCAATATCTTCAATCACAATTATAGATCGAGTCTTGATACCAATCAACAACCTCTTAGGATCGGCAACGTATTGCGCCTCTCTCAAATCCAAATCATAAACATCAAACCTCAGATGGTTAGCCATGGCTGCCACCAAACTCGACTTCCCAGTACCAGGTGGCCCGTACAACAAATACCCTCGTTTCCAAGCCCTTCCTGCTCTCCTGTAATAATCTTTACCCCTTACAAACATATCAAGATCCTCAATAATCTCAGCCTTTTTGCTTTGATCCATAGCCATGGTTTCAAATGTTGCCGGATGGTTCAGAACCACCGAGCTCCAGTAGTCGGTGAAGTAGGAACGGTAATCCACGGTGTGCAGTTTCACCGCCTTTCTTTCATCCTTGATTTCTTTAGCTTTTTTTAGTATATGAGGTAAGTACTTCTGTAACACTGTTTCCTTATGCTTTTTGTGAAAACTTAATTCGAAGAATCTGACTTCCGATCGAGCGTTTGGTTTCTGAACGGAGACGCGGATCTGTTTGGTATGCAAAACCCATTTGCATTTCACAGTTTGGAAGACGTCGATTATGTGTTGGTTGGGATCGACGGTGATGGTGAATTCGTTGTCGGTTTCGGGTTTATTGACGCTGATTCTGTGTATCGACGGAGATTGAATGGCGCCTAAGAAAAGATTGGCGGCTTCGAAGAGTTGGTTGGGGGTGAGGCCATCGGAATCATGGATGACGACGGTGAGGTGGGCGGAGATGCGTTTGAAGAAGGTTTTGAAGGAGGAAGTGAAGTAGTCATGGATGTCGGAGGGAATGAGGTCGGCGGCGATGGTGCGGAAGAGGAGGGCGGAGGCAGATAAGGAAGCAGCGGCGGTTATGATGGTTTTGGGTGGTGGGAGGGATTTGTATGAAAACATGGCCGGCTGTTGTCGGAAAAAGGTGGCGGCGTTCTAGTATTTAAATTTCTTTTCAACAGACCAAGTCACAAGTCAAAAGTCAAAAGTCAAAACAGTTTTCTCAACATATAATTTTCCAAGAACTAAACGTTAATTAGTCAAAGGTGTGTTCTCTAACGGTCTAACCCAATTAAAGTCAATTAGTCAAAGGTGTGTTCTCCAACCCAATGGGAATGAAAAGTAAAACAACTTTATTTTATTATTTTTAATTTTTCAAATTAGTTATCAACTTTTGATAAATCTTCGAAATTTGGCAATGATAATAATGTGACAGAGATTAGAGGTCATTTAAAGGTTATATTACTATCGTTATGTCTAGAGAAGATGGTTTAGTAAACAAAATTAGTTGATGACAATTAGGTAAATCCGAAACCTTAGAATCTTAAAAATAATTCTAACATATAAAACTAATTTTACATATATAAATCATCAAGAAGTTCAATAAATTAACTTATTTATTAGAGAAATCTCTTTCTTGTGCGTTAGAAAGGTCAGTATTTACCTAATTGTCAAACACGCACATGCTTATGAAATCAAGTTGGATTTGAATTTGGTATATTCACTAACAGACAAGAGACATATGAATTTAAACAAAAAATATCCGTAACGGGGTTTAATTGTTTAAAATTTTAAACAACAAACTAAAATCATTTGGCTTAAATCCTAAATTCAATTGAGTTAAACAACTAAATTTAGGTAATTGGCAAAAAAAAATTAAATGAGTTGCGCAATTTTTTAGCTGTATGTAATACCCATATAAAACAAAAATAATGCAACAATATTTAACACTGTATGCGAGAAGTTGAAGGGTTTCCCTGGCAACTTCGTGCTACCATATAGGTCCGCCAATGATTAGAAAGCAGTATTTTCAGTTTGGTTCGCGAGATAAAACTCAAACGATTGGAGTTGTATGAAATTTAATATCAAAAGAATTAGAATATTTGAAAATTTCTATTTTTAATGTTGGTTCAGAGATGAAATGAATAATAAAATCAAACAAAAAACAGAATCAAATTTTGTTCGACAACGATCCACATACAATCGAATAAATTAACAAAAGAAACATACAAATAAAATTGGGCCGTAATCATTATAGGTAGTTGCACTAAAAAATTAAAGAAATTTCACACTTTTTTAGTCGTATATACTAGACATGGGCCCTGAGGACCGACCGGACCGGTCCAAGAAAGACCGCCCGAACCGAACCGGTCCAAGACCGGACCGAGACCGAAAATGACGTAAGCGGTCCGAACCGGTCCAGAACCGGTCCAAGATCCGAACCGGTCCAAAACGGTCCAGGACCGGTCCAAGACCGAACCGGTCCAAACTCGGTCCGAACCGGTCCAAGACCGGTCCAATGCCCAACGGTCGAAGTTCAAAATGCAACGGCTCTTTTTTCGGTCCAAACCGGTCCAAACCGGTCCAGAACCGGTCCAAACCGGTCCAGAACCGGTCCAAACCGGTCCGAGCCGGTCCGAACCGGTCCCCAACGGCTAGTTTCCGATTTTTTTTTTTTTTTTTTTTCAATTCTTCCTATAAATACCCCCCATTTGGTTGCCATTTTTCTCCTACACCTTCTCTAAACCACTTATTCTCTCATTCTTTCTTCTTTCTCTCAAGATTTGCTTATAATTTGCAATTTTTCCAATTCAAGGATTTGTTTATAATTTGCTTCAAGAATCAAGGATTTGCTTATAATTTTTTGATTTGCTTCAAGAATCAAGATTATAAAAAATGGCGGGTGAAGGACCTAGCAATTTGAAAGCGGGTCTAAGTGATTTCAATATAAATCTCCCGTACGAAGAAGTTCCAAAAACAAATCGAGTTGCGGAAATTTGGAAGGATTTTGTGCAACTCAAACAAAATAACAAAAAATATGCGAAGTGTACGCATTGTGGAGGAATATTATCCGGCTCTAATTCTTCTCTCGCTCGGCATTTAGTAAGTATTCTTTTTTATATTTAAGTTTAGTTTATTTAAATACTAGTTTTTTTATATTTAAGTTTAGTTTATTTAAATACTTATTATATTTGTGAATTTAAAATTATAGGAATTCATGAAATTGAAAATATAGGAATTTATGAAATTGAAAATATTGGTGGACAACTTATTATATTTGTGAATTTAAAATTATAGGAATTTATGAAATTGAAAATATAGGAATTCATGAAATTGAAATTATAGGAATTCATGAGCCTAAAACAATTTGATGTAGTTCTAGTTATTCATAACTTAGTTATTCATTCTAATCGTAATACTAGTAGATATAACCCGGAGAGTGGTGTCTAGAATAGTCACGATCGGCTTGTGGTTGTTGGATTTTCCGAAAGGTTTTAAACCGAAAGGATCCTGCCCCCCGACTGACCTGCCTGGCCACTCTTTGCTTGGTAGTCAAACGTATTACTTTAGAATCAATAACTATAGTTTAATACTTGAATTAAATACATGAACTTGGTTAAATATAGTTTAGTACTTGAATTAAATACATGACCTTAGTTAAATATAGTTTACATTACTTGAACTTAGTTTATTCTAATATAAACTTTAAAAAATTAGACTAAATGCTTGGTGCGACAAGCCGCTGAGGTTGAGAGTCAAACTCAAGTTGATGGTCAAACATGGCGTTTCGATGCCGCTTTAGCTCAGGAATTAAGCATGCAGTTAACAATACAAGAAGCATTACCATTTGACTTCTTCTCCCGCCCAAGAGTCACAACTTTTATCAAAAAAGCTTTACAACCTCATTATTCCTCTGTAAGTCGAAGAACTCTTAAACGTAGAGCTATGACAAAATGGAAAATAATATATCAAGACTTAAAGGAATTCTTTACTAGATTCGATGGTAGAGTTTCTATAACCACCGATATTTGGACCGCTCCACATACAACCCATTATTCATTTATTTGTGTTACGATACATTGGGTAGACCCTAATACATGGCTTATGCAAAAACGTATTATTGCTTTTGAAAACTTTCCTCACCCGCATGGAGGTGAACAAATTTACGATATTTTATTAAGGATTTTTAACGGTTTTGGAATAAAAGAAAAAATACTTTCAATCACCCTAGATAATGCTAGCAACAATACAAACGCTATGGGACGATTGAAACGGGTTTTAAACCCAATATGTGACGGGGAATTTTTGCATGTACGTTGTTGTTGTCATATTTTCAACCTCGCGGTCCAAAAAGGTTTGGGGGCTATGGAAACTTGTCTTTTGAAATTTAGAAGATTAAATGAGACAATTTTTAAAAGCGGACCAGTCGCGTTCGAAAAATATGAACATTTTTGTAAAACAAAAAGAAGAAGATGTTTGAGACCTCTCATAGATATGCCCGTGAGATGGAACTCGACTTATAAAATGATAGGGCGTTTGATACAAAATAAGGATTTACTTACCGAATATCATCGAGAACACCTACCCCAATTATATGAAGTACTTACGGAAACTGATTGGATTATTTTAGAAGAATTACACATCGGTTTGGGAGTTTTGTATCAAGCCACAATAATGCTATCACAAACATATTTTCCATCATCTCACTCCGCTATGATAGGTGTTTGTGAAATTTTAAGAACATTAAAGGCTTTTGGTTCTTTGGATCAAAGGTGGGATATGATTACCAACGAAATGTGTGAAAGTCTTATAAAATATTTTAAAGAGTTTCCAACAATTTTTTTGATTGCTTCGGCATTAAACCCTCTTGTTAATTTTAAGGGTGTAACGGAATCTTTAACTACAATCGGGGAAGCATTGGGTCAATCTCCAGATGAGATTACGATAAGTATATCCAAATTTGAAAATAGTGTTAAACAATTATATATGATTTATGATAATGAATGTGCACCACGGGGACAACTTGCTTCCACCCCGAGGTCTTCGACTTCACAAGCATCGGCTTCTCGGCCAAACACTACTTTTAGCATTGGATCGTCTTGGCTTCAAAATGTATCTCAATCAAAACGTACACGAGTTCAATCGTCTTTAGACGAACTTTCCATTTATAAAGAAACTGATTACAGTAGTTATATTGGCACCGAAGATTTTACACAATTTGATGTATTAAAATGGTGGCAAGAAAGAGAAAACGTTGGTCAATTTAAGATCCTAGCCCGTATGGCTAGGGACGTACTAACCGTCCAAGCTAGTAGCGTAGCTTCGGAATGTTGTTTTTCTCTTAGTGGCAGGATTTTAAGTGCACGACGGTGTATGTTGAAGGCCGAGTCGGTGCAAATGGCCGTGATGCTTAAGGACTACTATGATTCTATGGAAAGATGTCAAAACGATGCAGATCTCGAAGAAGGCTTAACTAATTTGGAGGAAGCGATTATGGAAGACGATTACAACAGGGACTTCGCATCGGGAACATCAAACACTAACACTGAAGCTGAAACTGAAGAACCCGAACCCGGCGAAGAATACGTTGACGACACTCAAAATAGAATGAACGCGGGTTCATCATCCAACGTCCACTCGAACGAAGTCGCCTATTATGGGCATGTGCCATATACCGACGATAGTTACAACTATTGGAATTTCAATTCCGACTATCCATTTTAGTAGTTGTCTCTTTATATTTTGTGACGTTATTTCTTTCGAACAATATGTATTTTTCGGGTCTCTAACTTGGGGTGATGGCAATGCCGAAGCTCCATTGCTAGAGTTCCCTTTTCTTGTTAAAAAAATAATTAAGTTTCAACAATATGTAATTTTATTTTGTAATTGTATCGCAATGTTATTTATATGTTTTTATTAACTTGCAATTATATATGTTTATATTTTATAGTTTATAACTTGCATTTTTTTTAAATTAACAAGTCACTTTTTTTTTCAAACAAAAAAACGAATCGAAAACCGGAAAATTTTAAACCGAAACTAAAAAAAACCCGGAAATATCTAAACCGAACCGGAAAAATACCCGAACGAAAAACGGACCGGTCCAGGACCGAAGTCGGACCGGTCCGGACTTGGACCGGTCCGGAAGTGGTCTAGGACCGCCCGAAGACCGAATTTATCGAAATGGGCTTACGCGAAGACCGGTCCGCCGAGGACCGGACCGGCTCAGGACCGACTAGGTCCGGACCGGACCGGACCGGCTGTGGTCCAGGACCGGTCCAGGACCGATTTTGCCCATGTCTAGTATATACTATATAGTACCAATATAAAACAAAAAAAATCAACAATATTTATCATTAGTGCTAGAAGTGAGAGAGTACTCGGGCAACTCCGCGTTATAGGTCTGCCAATGATCAGAAAGCATTACTTCCCGGTTAGTTTGCCAAATAAAACTAAAAGGATCGAAGTTATTTGAAATTTAAAATTCATAAAAACTGGAATATTTGATAATTTGAAATGCCATAAAAATTTGAATTGGAAGTGCCTATTATTAGTTTTTTAACACCGCAAAATACAAGTCATATTTTTTTTTAAATCACAGCGGAAGTATTACGTCATAGATCTAAAAATGAAATAACATTAAAAGTTAAAACCAACACTGAACAAACATTCAGTACCTCGTTTAGTGTTACAAAACATTTCATAAAGTATGGCTCATCATTTCTAAACCCAAAATATCAGAGCTACGGTCAAACTTTCCCTGTACACAAAAGCTGCAACCTACCGTGCTCTCAAAAACCTGCAACATAGAGTTAGGGTGGGGAATTAACACAAAGCTAAGTGAATGGAAATTAAGCCACAAGTAATAATCAGCAGAACCACAACGATTACAAGAACAGTTTATCTCAAATATCAAAGGACCGGCGGCTCTGCCGAGCCTACGACCAATGCTGGCCATAGCAATGATCTACCGATAGCCATCTGCTAACTGGCAGAGTTAAACCCCCTCTGCTACAACAAATGCAACAGAGGAACTAAAACTGCCTAACCAGAAGCAACTGACCCAGCCCAAAACCACGCTTAGCTGACCTCTGCCACAAACATCATGAGCACAATTTCATGCCTTGATACTCATATCTTGAACTCAAAAGCAATAATCATCACATAACCAGTCCAACAATCAAATCAGACTAAACAGTCTATCACATGATTAATTGTATAAAATTCAAGTAACCATAACGGTTACAACTAAAACCGCCAGTGAATTAAAGTCCACTCACCTGTGTCCTCGACACTCACCAAGCTCAGTTGTCTAATTTCACTGAGGCTTAAGATTTCCTGAGAACACAACACAACTAGATTAGTGAATCAAATCCCAATTAACTCAATAATTTAAGTTCAATAGTAAATGGTTCAAAACTAAGTCATTACGCAAAACTCATATAATCAATATGGAAAACTTCCAAAACCAATTAAGATATCCATATATGTTACCAACAAGGTGTAGCAACCAACAAAACACATTTAAAGTCCATATTTCATAATTTTGCTTACTAACGGGTCAAACCCAACCCGTTTGGTTTAAAATACCAAACTAACTTGCCATATATGTTCAATACTATAAAAACATCATATATAATATATAAAACATGTACGAATTGCTGGAACACGAATACAAGTCATCTACGTCCAATTCTTGCAATTAAAGTGAGCATTTAACAACAATTTAGCATACAAAGTTCATGACTCTTCTAATCATTTTTCATCAACAAAAGATCTTCATAAATATCTTATAAATACATACTTAACCTGTACTAACATCAAACTACAACATACGAGAATATACGACACGAAACAGATAAAAACAACACAAAATATTGGGTTGTGCAGAGGATGCCGCGCCGCGGTCCTCTGCTTGTTCCGCGCCGCTGAATTTTGCGAACAGCAGCAGTGAGGTCTGTTCTTCCCTGTTCGTTCCAGCCTACACATACAGCTCTTGTACTTCGATTTGCAGCAGTATGTAACAACTAAAATCAGTTCTAAACATCCTATAAACTACTTCAAACATACAACCAACAATCAAACATATAATAATTAATCAAATCATGATTTCAAATTCTCAATTCCAACCTACAACTCCATTAATGGAGTTCTTGGGTTTATATCATCAAATCTCAGATTTTAATCATAAACACAACTTAAAATCAGAACATAGAACATCAAAAACTTGCAGGAACATGGATCAAATTCGGATTGGGTATAAACCCACATAATCTTGAACCCTAAAATTGTCAAACAAAGCTTTTAAAGCAAGAACTCATCAAGGCTACCAAGAACTAATCAAAAACAATAACACATACCTTAAATCAGTAAATCTCACACACAAAATCAAGGATTAAAGGCTGGAGTTTTGTATTGTTCTTGGCTTTCTTCACTTCCAGGAAGGCAAACACACACAAATGGAGCAAAAATTGACTTCTCAAGGTCAAATAAGGCTAAGGTCGGCTGGGAATTTAATTAAAACACCACACAGTGTCAAATACTGTTATCTAGCATACAGGAACCTAAATAAAGCGGTCCTAAACAATTAATAAACATGCAACGAGGTATTATTTGGGACCCTCGTGTAAAACCGAATCATATGGTACCAACTAACAAACAAAATATTAAAACTAATATTTTTACCTCTTATCTCGCGGTCCAATTAAATACCAAGTAATCATCAAATAAATATATAAATAAATAACAAATAATTATAAACAATTAAATATACAAATATAAACAATTAAATAACTTACCACCGCCACGAAACGACCGGGCCCTAAACGCGGGTGTTACAAGTTTATTACGTTTAATTTTTTCTTTCATAATATTAAATAAATCGGATCAAATAGGTCTACCTTAGGTCTGTATCAACCTGTTTCATGTTATTTTTAGATCAACACATTTCTAATAGGTCTACTTTAGGTTTGTGTCAACCTTTTTCATGTTATTTTCAGATCGACACATTTCTGACTCAACTTAGTTTCGGATCTTGTTCGTGTCAACCTATGTCGTGTTTGGTTCTGGTTGAGTCCTGCGTCGTGTTCGTTGTATATGAATCAACTCAACCATAATGTACCAAATAAAAAGACGAAACGAATACCGAATTCCATATTACACCAATTCTCTTTAATTCTGACGAACCAAATGGGACCTTAAGGGGTGTTTGGTTCATTCTTTGATTTTGGAAGGAATTTTATTTATGGATGAGATTTGCATTTCATAGGAATTCATTTGGGAGGATTTAAAATCCATTCCCTTGTTTGGTTGACCTCAATTATCCAACACCAACACAAACCCACATCCAAGACTCCCTGTCGCCGGCCACCACCTCATTGCCGCCCTTCTCTGCGAACGCCGACCACCATCTAAGATACCTCTGTCGCCAGCGAACGGCGAACCAGATCTGCGAAGGGCGAACCAGTGTTTGACGCAGGCAACGGCGAGATCTGCGAAGGGCAAACCAGGGTTTGCGGTGACGAACCAGATCTGCGACGCAGGGGGCTAGGGTTTTCGAAGGGGGCGATAACGAAGGAACTAGGGTTTGCAATGACGAAGGCGGCGATTAGGATTTCTTCGAAGGAACTAGGGGGCGATGACGAAGGAACAGGTCGCTGTTTTTGCGAAGGAAGAGGACGACGGCGAAGGTCGACTGCGATTAGGGTTTCTTCGAACGACGAAAGCGACGGCGGCTAGGGTTTTTTGCGAAGGAAGAGGTCGACGGTGCTGTTTTGCGAAGGAAGAGGACGATGGCGAAGGACGACGGTGTTGTTTTGCGAAGGTCGACGGCAGTGGTTCGCCGGAATTTTGGCCGGACGGTTGCCGGAGCAAATACCTCATATGTGGGATTTCCAAATACTAGGGGGGGTCAAAGGATTTGTAAATACCTCATTCATGGGATTTTAAGAAATCATTGGATTTGAATTCCCAACTCATTTTTGTCAACCAAACACCTCATTTGGGGAGATTTAAAATCCCATTCCCATGGATTCCTCTCAAATGACACCAACCAAACAGCCCCTTAGTGTATCATTTTATAAACCCATCAACTGAAAACTTGGAATCCTTGTGTGTAAAACACATTATTAGTGAAATTCAGACCACTGTGTATGGCATATCATCTATGGGTCAATGCCACACGGGTATGCGTTGGAGCGTTGACCGTGTGCCACAATGGTCAGACGTGGATGCCATTTCACAAATTTATGAAAATCGGTTGGTTGAATGGAGAGGCATCTCCAAGAACACCAGGACCTGTTTTATGTAGTCTTTGAGCTCGTTTGCTGAGTTGAACATCCAACAACTTCACGCCAAGACCACAAAGATCACACCAATTTACACTTGATTTTGACACTTCGTGCTCATTTTTGTGTTCATTGTGTTCGTTTCATCAAGGAGAACCAAAGGTTGGTGTTGGAGCCTTGGAGGGTAGTAGGCTAGCACCTAGGATTGACGATACGCTCATGTGGATAGCGAGAGTTTTGTAATTTCAGGGTCTGTCTACCCCTAGGCTATGTCAGTTTTGAGATAAACCTCCAAACCCTCTATGTTTTACACTTCAGATTTCGTATTATGGAGTTGTGTTCAATAAAGTCTATATAAAAATCACAGTTCTAAAATTTTAATATGCAATCACATGTGATTCAGTATACAATCAATGTGATTTGTGAAAGCATCAAATGTGAATTACGAAAATACTAATTCGTCCAAAATTTTAAAATGTAATCTGGACCATTGATGCCATGATCCAAAGACTAAAATTAGTCCCTTAGGACTATCAATTAAGTATGAACTATATTGAACATTCTTTTAATATTGAAATACAGTCCATTTGTTGGGTGATATACTTGCATGTTATATATGCTCAATATGTTATATATGGTTATGTATGCTTATTTTAGCTTTTATTTTGTGTGAGAGAATAATTGTGTGTTGCCTCTTCACTATGCTTTTGCACAAGGCTTTCCTTTAAATCCAAGAAGTTGCTACAATTCACTATTTGAGTTTTTTTTACAAATGCTGGTTAATTGTTGGTCCCAATGGGCTACTGTAGAAGGGGTAGGGGGTTGAATACATTCGAATCACTTTTGCTACGGTTGTGCATATAAACTCACCTTTTAGCTTACATTCTTCGAATCAAAGATATACAAATTAATCTTTGATTCATTCACACGTCAATTTGATCAAGATTGAGGTCATGTTCGTTACCAAACCAAGCTATATCTGGGTTGTCATCTCAAAACAAATTAAGAACACCGCTTGTGTGATTAAAGCTCTAATGTAAGTGTAACAATAACTATATATCTTGAATCAAGATACTCATTAGTCATTCAAGAAATCACTAAACAATTAAAGATGATTTTATTCACTGAGTAGTCATCTGCTCTGCTTCCTTCATTTGGAGCCAGTGAATGAGGTTTGTAAGGACAAGTTCAACATTCTCACTTTTCATCAACTCCCCTGCAATCTCACCAGGTGTCACTTTAACCCTATTTAACAATTGTTTTATCACACCAAATACTTGTAAATTTTCATCCTCCTTAACTTGAAGATAGGCATATGCAAGTACTTTAAACCCATCATATGTACAATAAGACATCTCTATATGCACATCCATGCGCCCCGGCCTCAGCAATGCTGCATCCAATCGCTCCTTGTAATTCGTTGTGAACACTATTATCCGCTCGTCCCCACAACTCGACCACAACCCATCAACAAAGTTGAGCAGCCCTGATAAAGTTACCTATTCCAATGCATTTTTATGTTTCAATGAGTTTCTCATCATTATATAACCCAGATTTTCTAAAAACTCACTTTACACTGTAATAAATGAAATTAATGAATTTGTTGTATAAATGTGTGTTCTGGATTTGATTATTTGGTTATTGTTATGACTAGAAATTTCAATGTAAAAAAGGAACTTTGATTATAAAAACATTTATGACTATATGTTGCAATGTATGTACCTTATCCTCTTCCTCATTCGATTGTTCGTTGACGATTTCTCGATTCTGCAACGTGATGTTGCAATCAATATCTTCAATCACAATTATAGATCGAGTCTTGATACTAATCAACAACCTCCTAAGATCGGCATCACATCGTGCCTCTTTCAAATCCAAATCATAAACGTCAAATCTTAGATGGTTAGCCATGGCTGCCACCAAACTCGACTTCCCGGTACCAGGCGGTCCGTACAACAAATACCCTCGTTTCCAAGCCCTTCCCACTCTCCTGTAATAATCTTTCCTCCTTACAAACATATCAAGATCCTCAATAATCTCAGCTTTCTTGCTTTGATCCATAGCAATGGTTTCAAACGTTGCTGGATGGTTTAGAACCACTGACCTCCAATAATCGCCGCCATTGTAATCCACCGTGTGTAGTTTCAACGCCTTTTGCTCATCCTTGATTTCTTTAGCTCTTTTTAGCATATGAGGTAGGTATTTCTTCAACACTGTTTCCTTATGCTTTTTGTGAAAAGTTAATTCGAAGAATTTGACTTCAGATCGAGCGTTGGAGTTTTGATCGGAGACTTGGATCTGTTTAGTATGCAAAACCCAATTGCATTTCACAGTTTGAAAGACGTCGATTATGTGTTGGTTGGGATCGACGGTGATGGTGAATTCGTTGTCGTTTTCGGGTTTGTTGACGTTGATTCTGTGTATGGAAGGAGACTGGTTGGTGCCTAGGAAAAGACTGGCGGCTTCGAAGAGCTGGTTGGGGGTGAGGCCGTCAGAATCATGGATGACGACAGTGAGGTGGGCGGAGATGCGTTTAAAGAGGCTTCTGAAGGAGGAAGTGAAGTAGTCATGGATGTCCGAGGGAATGAGGTCGGCAACGATGGTTTTGAAGAGGAGGGCGGAGGCAGTTAGAGAGGCAGCGGCGGTTAAGACGGTTTTGGGTGGTGGGAGGGATTCGTATGAAAACATGGCTGTACGTTGTCTGGAAAAGGTGGCCAGATTGTGGTATTTAAACTTCTTGTGAAAAGACCAAGTCAAAAAATCAGTTTTCTCGACATATATAATTTTCCAAAAACTAAAAGTCAAAGGTATGTTCTCCAACCCAATACGACTGAAAAGTAAAACAGATATATTTTGTTATTTTTCATTTTACACATTAATTCTCGAATTTTGCTAAATCTTCCAAAACTAGTAGCTAACGTCATTTATTAGGCAATGAGTAATACTGTTGTAGAGTTTTGGAAGTTAGAGGTCTTAACTCTGAAGAGATAAACACCAGGCAAAGGTTGGAGGTTAGGGATTTAATTAACATCGTAATGCATGTAAATGATGCAGGTACTAAATGAACGAGGTTAACATAATAACTAATAAGATTCTATATAATAGAATTTGTAATCAAGACTACGTGAAATGAATTCATTGGTTCGCTCAGTTACGATCTCTGGACCACAGTGGTAATCTACGACCTAGATAAAATAATTTCCTAAAAGGTTTAATATGTCTTGAGACCTATGTGACCTATGCTGTAGTTTATTTGCTATATGACACTTATGTGAAATATAAAATATGAGTGTCATTTACATATTAACAATTTGTAGTAAGGCTATGAGTAACATCTATTTGTAATTAAACTAATCTAAATACTACTACCTCAGCTGTCATATCAGTGTTTCTTACTTTTTTCTTTCAATGCAAACTCAATCAAAACCAAAGTAGCACCCGGCCTTCAACCCAAATCAACTCAAAATATTTTATTTCTCCGTAACCTCTAACAAAACAAAAATAAATAAAGGAAAATGAAAAAGAAGATACAAGTCTTCGGTTTGGCCAACCCAAATGAACCTGAATGGCTAGTAGCGGTATTCCCCCCCCCCCCCCCCCCCCCCCCCCCCAACCCAAAGCCAACCCGACGCGGCGACGCCTAACCCGTCTCCGCTACGACGGCCTAACATAACTTATTAAACACACTTAAAGGGATAAGAACAAAAACCACTTTAAAACATACAACCTTAACAAATTCTCAATCTAAGTAGATTAACCAAGACATTGTTCTTTACATATAACAAATAAGAGAAGTTATTACATTTTAACCATTGAAAAATCATAACTAACTCCAATTGAACTACAAGAAGAAACAAAATGACCACATATACAAAATGATAAAAGGATAGAGAAAATTGAAGAAAGCACGAACTTTTTCATTATTAATGCCTTTATTAAAAAAACTTCAAAACTAAAGTTATTAAATGATTCATAAATATGGTATTCAGCATTGAAATCCCGATTTTTAAAGGAGTTACATAGATTTGAAATACCGGTTTAAGGCTTTCTCTGAGTTTTCTCCTATACATGTGTTTTTAAAAGAGTTACACCTCAAAACGACATGCAACGCGGGGACTTGAATCAACTCGGAGGATATAATTTAAAATAATTTAATTTCTCGTGGGATGAGAGTTATTAACTTATCACCGCAAATAGAAAGTTGTGTCATTTTTTTATTATTATTTAAACTTAATTTAAGAAAAAAAAACATAAATATCTTTTAAAGTTACTTCTATATTTAAATAGTTAGTTCAGTTGTTGGCTTATTGCAAAAAAAATTGGCAATGGTTTCCTCTTTAAAACAAATTCATTGATTGGCTGTTGCAAAAATATTGGCGGTGATTTCATGTTTTAAACAAATTCATTGATGCATGTACACATGTCAGGCAAAAGAGCCGAAGACGTGTTGAAGAATGAGGCTGGGGGCCTTTCTTATATTATAGGGAGATATAATATGCATGCTATTTGGTGTTATGGTTTTATTCGGGTTTAATGGATGCTCAGTATAATTATGATTCTAAGGGCTAGGGTAGTATACCAGGTTGCTTATTCACGGACTTCAGACTTGGTAGGTATGTTAGAACCTTATAGGATAAAGTGCTAGCCAATCGGGTTGTTTGGTCTTTCTAGACGACTATAGTGACACATGGTATGCAGGCACTGCGGTGCTCATGTACTGGAGTGTGTAGGTCAGCTGGGCTAGATCATACATCACGAGGATGTGAGTAGGAACTGAAATCTTGATCGTCTTTGTTTGTATTTACACTTGAACGACAATGCGGTAGTTGTACGTGCATAGTAAGAGTACAGAAACCAGAGATACTCTCGAAATCAATATTTCGGGTGGGAGTCGCACCCTACTTGGTGTGTGGGTCGGCCGGGCACGTGAGTAGCGAACTTTGTGTTTAGGCTCTACATTAGGGACACCTTATCGGTATATGCTCGGTTATGGTGTCTCTGTGGAGTCTGAAGATTAAATATCAGAGAATTATTATTGTGTTATGTTTTTATTTTTCCAACAAAAACCACATTGCAGTTTATATTTCACCTCCTAGACTCTTAAGCCTACCAATAGATGCTTTTGTTCCAACTAAAGGTAAAAGATACTGTTACAATTAAAATTTTAACCCTAAACCCTCAAAATAAACATGAATGAGTTAGAAGGCAAATGAAATTATTAAGATTAAACCTCACCCAACAATTCGTGTGCATGAATAAATTACGTATGAAGAAAACTTACCGAACCCCATTTAAAAGCAAACTGAACTCCTTGCGTTTAAGCAAATCTGAAGCTAATATCCAATGCGTGCATGTATGGCTGGCGTAAACAGGTTTAATCCAGTAGACAATATTTCATCTGCAAGAGAGTTTGCCGGAGAAAAAAAATTAGTAAGCAGATAGTATCTCAAATAATATTGATTCAAATACCTTATGGAAAAACAAACACTGTAGGTTCCAAGCTTGGACAATGTGTGAATGTGCAACAGTGCAACTTAGGGGAGTCTTTATATATGAAATATTGGAGCCTATTAATGTTTGGATGTCTATTTAAAGTTTTTAATTGTCTTGATTGTTTGTGTACTGGTCATTTCAGGAAAAGACAACTATTTTCCCTTTTTTTTTATCTTGGTGAATGTTTAGTGTTAAAGTTATTTAATTATGAGTATATCTTTGTTGCAGTCAAAGGAGGAAAAAAGACTTAAAAATGGGTTCTTTGAGCTTGGTTTCGTATTCTATCCACATCATTATCATTGCTTTCAGGAACTAAAACATTCAATGAAAAATTTGTCGATGACAAAAGAGATGAATAAAAAATGAAGTAAACCAAATATGATTCTTTGAGGCATAAGCACAAACACCAGGCATGCATTTTCTGAGTGGAAATCTATGCAAGCAATAACGCCTAAAATGGATGGTTATTTCTTAATCAAACAGACCCAAGTGTAGATAACAAGCTGAAGAAGACCCAAACCTTACTTCACCAATGATCAGTAACTTCTAAGTCCACCTTCAACACAAATCACCTTGAACACAAATCACCTGCTAAAAAAGCTACAATGCAGAGCACAAACAATTGAAAAAAGATTCAGAAATATAGACGAATGCAACATTTATGGTAAAAAGTTACAAAAACACGCGTAGAATGTAGAGAACAATGTATGATCCAAAAATTGCAGAGAAAGGCCCTAGATTTTCAAGAATTAAGAGAAGAGAACCTAAACTTTCAGAAATGAGACTACAAAACTGTGTTGTACTTTTGTGAGACTGCAGTACTGAAAGACTGTACCATAATAGTCACAAGCATCACTATTTGCCTTATCATCCTGTGTCACAATCAATAGAACATATATAAGATTAGGAAGTAGAGAAAACATAACAAATACACTAAGAAAAAGATTATCCAGCAAAGAAACACCGACAATTTTCTACTTAAAAAACTCCTTTTACAACAAAGATCCGGCGCCTAAATGACTATTTCTCAATTTTGAAATGTCAAAAGATCAAAAGAAAGCAGGAAAACCAGAAAATCATATCAAATGCCAAGCAAACAGCACAAATATATCTAAGTTGAAGAATGCATGTTTTGCAACATCTTCCTTTGATGAATGGTGAACTTAGAAAGATGAAATATTTTTTCACAAGAAAGTTTGGAATCATATTCATGTTTTGCAACACCTTCTAAAGTGCTGCAGCTTTTTGATTTCTGCTACAAAAAGGCAGGTCTTGTATTGAATCCCATTCCTGATCAAGAATTCTTAATTTTGACCATCAACTATATATGCAGATTCCCTGGTGATTAGGCTTCCTTCAACAGATCTAAAAGCTGGCTTCCAAGTGAGAGTGAGTGTGAATCACAATTGAAGAAGTTTGAGCACTACCATTTATAAAGCAAGAAATAAAATGCTTGAAACAAGGAATTGTCCCAGTATTACAGTTACTAATCCCTCTTCTATTAACTTAGAACCCTAGAAGAACTTAGGCAGATACACACACACACAACAAAAGATATATATATATATATATATATATATATATATAATTATATATAAGGTAATATATTAGAATATGTTAGCTTCATTGACTGTAAATTCATAGCTGCATGTGGCATAAGAATAAGGACACGAAATCTCGAACAATAACAGTCACTAAATAGCGTCCAGAATCAGTCTCAAATCCAGGATTAAAGGAAGTGTATGCACTAGTAGCAGTATACTTAGGTTTTAGCTTTTGTATACTTGGGTTTGGATTTTCTTTCAGGTCATGGTTATTCACTTTTGTCTGATTTTTTTAGTTTAGTAAAATATAGGAATAGGTTTTGATTCCTATACTCGATAAATGAATAATATATTTACAACACCCAATTTGAAAGAATCTAGAAATTGATAGACAAATCAAAACTAAAATAGAACCTTAAATAATATAAACAATTCTGAAATTGAAATTTCAATTTATAAATGAAAAGAAATTGTTACAATTATACAGTTTGTAAATTATTACTTGTGGTAGTGCGGCGGAACTTGCATATACAAATTAATGCATGGGTTGAAATTTTGTTAATCTTTTCCAAGTATATGCATAACAAGCAAAGTTGGATCAAGTGGTTATCACCCTTGCCTCTAGAGACAGAGGTCAAGGGTTCGATCCTCACTCCTTGCAAGGCCGGAGATCCTTTTCTACATTTAGTAGAACTGGAAACATCCTCTCTACCATAGGTAGAGGTATAGGGGTCTACATCTCAACCTGCCCCATACACCGTACAAACGGTATTGGGACCCATAACCCGTGGAAGACGGTATTGGGTGTTTACTTTTTTTTTTTCAAGTATATGCATCTTCTTTAAGGGTATGCACCTTAAGTAATTTACCCTAGTCAGACATAGAACTCATTTTTTTTTATATTGCTGGAAGGCTTGGGAGCGCATACCCAGCCTTACACGTAAGTCGGTCCATGGCCGGAACAAAGAATTAAATATAAAACATGCAAAAAATCAGAACATTGAAACCATAAATTTTGCTGCACCCTTCTAAGCAGACATTATTAGATTTAATTAACACTGATACCAGGGGCAGGAAAGATATAATCAGTGAGAACTGAGAAAGCAACCATAATAACTTTTCATTAGCAATCGCTGCTCTAATAAACCTGGTATTTACAAAGTAAAATTGATCTTATGGTAAATTACTCCCACAGACCACTTCCCTGCCTAAGTTAATCCAATGTCCAGTTGTACAAATAATGAAATAAGGACCTCGTGTTGGCTTGAGTTGAAAAGGCGATGTATCACTTTCATATAGTGAGAAAAGCTTGTGAATTCTATCTTTCTTCAAAGTCTCCTATTATGCTCCAATAACTATAACAAAAGATCATCAAATGAATGGGATTATAAATATTTGATATAAATCAAGTCTAATTAGTGCCACAATCTTATTAAGCTAAAAGCCTAAACCTAACTGTCACTTAATAATGCCAAAAGCAAATAAAATGTAACAAAAAAATTAATACTAGTTTTAGAATGTTGTGAATTAAGGTAAACTAAAAGTCTTTGCTCAAACAATGCCAGAAATATGTTTCAAAGGGATTGATGAGGGGACAGATATCTAGTTTCATGAAGTGTTAAGCTTTAGTAACCTACCTATTGTTTAAATTTTTTTGTTTTTGCAGAATGACAATATGCATCTGGCAAAGAATCATTCCTAGTAAGAAAGGTTTGGTAAAATACCAGCTGAACCTCGGGTTGGAGAGCCATCTTCAACAACAATGGATTTCTCTTGATATGAAGTGTTTTCTTCAAAACTTGTAGAAACTTCAGGTCTTTTTGTGGTTCTCATCATCTTTGCGTAGCAACCGAGTATTTTTTGGTCTAGCTCATAATAATGTATGATCTTTTCCAAAGGTTTCATATCTAGATCAATAAAAGACACCTACAAAAATTTGAACATTTTGATTACAATCTATGCCCAGATTAACTCAACTTGTGAAAGCTGAAGATACTGTACATAAACAACATAACCACAATTAAATTAAGTCAAAATTTACAGAATCTGATATTGCTTACCTTATAATCAAAACTTTGGCCTGTTGATTCATGGAGAATCACATTATAGGGAGAATTTGGATCCCAATTTTCTCTTCTTCGAAAACTTATCATGAGACTCAAGTCTTTTGCAGTTGCAGCAATCAGATATTCCCTCACAATCTTCAAACTTCCATCCAATGGGAGAGAATGCAAATAACTGTATGTACCTGATACTTTGTCTTCACCCAACTCTCTACAAACCACACATGGCTGAGAAACAACATCATAATATGCATGAATTGCCCCTTCTATGTCAATACAATCGAGCTTCTGAACTTCGAGAAGCCGATCCAACAATCCCGATCTATAAACAGCCTCCGAAACAAGTTGGAGAAAGTAAGTTGTACGCATGCCATCATCAGCCTGAATAACAGACTTCAGCTCATCTTCAAATGATTTATCGTTATGAATGTTAGTTATGTATTTCCCGCCACCTAAGCTCCCAAACACAAGGGAACCGTTCAAGAACACCCGAAAATTGTTCTGAGGAGTAGAAAAGAGGTCTTTAATTGATTTAAGTATTCTTTCCTTGGATCCAGAGAACATATCCAATGGATCGTATTGACTTAATTGTGGTATCTGAGGTAGAAGGCACAATTAGAGAGATGTTTAAATGCTTGTTACGAGATGTATACAATTAAACTGTCTTAATGAAAAAATAGTAGAGGATAAGATTAAAAACCTTTCTTTGTTGCAATTTGAGGCTTTGGTGTAGTTTGAAACGAGTCATTCTCCTTTTGATTGTGTGTTCTTCCGAAATATATCTTGAAGATGGAAGAAATCCACACTTAGGCTGCTCTGGAGAAAACCAACAAAGTAAGATAATATAGTAGAAGTAAATACAAAGAAGACAACTTTGTTATACCACACAATGAATAGCGACTGTAGGAACCCTTAATCCACACAAAAGTTCCTTTTAGGTCAACACATTGTGTCATAAGATGTGTAGGGAGACTTCTTCCCTAATCACTTTTTCATCATTTAGGATGTCTAAAAATCACCACTCGCTGTGTGAGGGAGACGATACGCAGAAATCATCATTAGAATGCCTCAAAAACTACCACCTGTTTTTATATAGTGAGGACGTCCCTTTTCATCCTACATAGCATAGGCCATGCATCTTTATGTACATAATTGGATATGGAGAAATGTTATGCCTCCACCCCCCCCCCCAAAAAAAAGGAAAAAAAGACTGCTTCATGTGTGAACCATGGGAGGTAGGTAGTGATGGTCAGTGTTGTCAAAAGCGCGCCTCACCTGCGCTTAAAGCGCAGAAGCGCAGAAGCCCACCTTAAAGTGCTTTTTGTCTAGCGAAGCCCTGTGTATGCATGAAGCGCATGTAGGCGCAGAAGCTCAGTAGCGCAAAAAAGCGCGCTTCATAAACCTGAAGCAGGTTTGACCCTTTTTTAAAGCGTTGACCATCGTATACACATATATCCTTCGACCGACTCAAAAACCCTAGTCGACATTTGAACTCTTTGGACGGCTGGAGCTAGGTGACGCAAAAAATCAACAAGCTTTTCATCGATCGACAAGAACTCTGGGGGTATCTTCTCCCGATTCTCGACTTCATCTTCCAATTCTTTTTTCTTCTTCTTCGAATTCTGTTTTTTTTCTTCTTCAGTGAACGTTATTGTTAATATTACTTAATTAGGCTGTTAATTTATGTTCTTTCCTCAAATCAAGTAGTATTATTGTTAATTAGTAGTTTAAGGTACTTAATTAGGCTGTTAATTTCTGATCTTGTTTCCTGAAGTCACGTAATATTATTAACTATGAAGTTTAGAATTATGTTTTGACGTTTATGCTATATAGGTACTATTTTATTTATATTATATCACTATATATATATTTTTTTTGTTTTTTTTAATATTGTGTGCTTCGCCTTTATGAAGCCCGCGCTTTTCTGTGCGCTTCGCGCTTTAAGCTCCGAAACCCTTTGCGCTTCAGTGCGCTTTTCGCTTTTGACAACACTGGTGATGGTGTCATGCACTAAAGGAGTGTAAAGTATGTCGCACCACAAAGTAAAGCAAAAGTGACCATAGCTATAAGTGTATTGGTCATTTGGTGCAGAAGTAACATTTTTAACCAAATGAGTTTAGATGAATAAAAGCTCCTATACTACATTAGTGGGGAGTTCTATGTACATCAATTTCATATTACTATTTGAGGTATCTTTCAAATAGTACTTTTCGCAAAGAGATCAAGCATAACATATAACACTTCGGAAATCAGCCAGCCTACCGACACATTGTGTATTCTCTATCCACTTTCATGCATATTTTTCATAGAGTGTGATCACATGATGCTCCAAAAGAAAATTCTGGAAGAAAAAAGATCAAAAGGGAACAAAGCATGTACCTTTATCTCTACTGATATCGAAAGTTCCTTATCATGAAGAGCTGACATGCAAAGGGAAAATAAGTAACTATAAATTGAAATCTTTAAATTTTCCAAACAAGAATATCAGCAAAATATTAAACATCGTCCAATCATCATGTAGGCATAACTACTTGGCTAATCTATCTTAAGTACAGCATAATATGATGCATCCAGAACACTAACTCACATGTTAACTAACTTTGTGTTAATCGGTCTTACATCAATAAGCCAATAATTTTGTCATGCACCAAACCAGGTGCCTAAGTAGTATTGGTTTTCCCTACCGAACCAAGACTTCCTTGAGCCAATCTCATAATGAAAGGCGATTTTACTAACATGCAATGTGATACGAATCAAATTGGCAGGGATAATAACTAACGGCAATGATCACCGTTAGTCGGATGCTTTATTCATAAACCTGGAATTCGAGTACCAGGGAACTCCAGAAACAATACGTAAAGAAAACAAAACAATCGATGCCTTCCCCCCTAGGGTCGGCTGCCCTATATGGGTCGATCTAGCTAATTAACAAAAATAAACATAATTAACCACTAAAATTAATAAAACGACATCCAGCCCCCTGCACTACGACTCGATAATTAATTAAGCTCCTTTCTTCCGCTTGTACACCTTTCCGAACCTGCCTGAGATCGTATCACAATGTTGCAATATCTATTTCCAGCAAACATGTGATTGCATCAACTTTTAGATGCAAAAATAACCTTGTACAACTCTGTTAATACTTTCTGGATGCCCATTCAATTACTTTCTCCCCAAGCCATTATTCTAATCTGCTTCAAATGTAAGGATTGTATTTATAATATGCCAAATGAATTTTAGGAAATTCATCTCGATTGCACATTGGATATTGAATAAGTTTTCCATTTGCAACTCCTTTTCTGCCTACTTTTTCCAGAAGAATGCTCAAATTTATGTTGGTTGACTCTCTTTTTACATGTGTTAAATGAGCATATCATTTATGTTGAAGTTGATAACATACTTCTATCTGGATAAAGATAGTCATCGATGATGAGATCATGACATACTAATTACCAAGTAAATAAGTCCTATTTAAAATATTTAACAAAAATAAACCACATCCTATAGATCATTGTAGAACTTGGCAGAGATTGAAGATCTGATAAGTTTTTACAAATAAAACCATAACGTTAGTAATTACCATGAGGAAAAACTGAATGATCAGACATAAGCAGCGCATAATCACACCGAGTATTGACGTCTGCATTATCAACTCTCCAGGAAGGACGGTGAGAAAGAATATTTTTCCCCACCAACTCGAGAAATTCCCTGGATACAAGTACACGAATCTGCCAGGTTTGTTAAACTCAATGTTAAGAATCTTGAGCTCAAATATGACATCTATGAATATCCCCAAAGACACATGAACCCTTTCACTTTATGTTTGAATAGATGAAAAAGTAATACATCATCAATAATGAAATATATTTTGAGGTTCCATGCACTGGAAACATCTTTCTTATTCATTATGTTATCAAAGGTGAAAGTGATACATAGACCAAGCCCTGAGAGCTATAAACAAAATCTACTGACTACTGCAACCAATATGGTGATGATGCACGGTAAAATCAGAAATCTAGACTGGTATAAACCACCTTGAGATTTTAAACAAAAAGTTAGAGCACTGAGCACTAAAATAGACTTGTTCAATCCTATCAATCAATAGACATCAAATTCAACAATAGCATCGGGGAATTACATATAAGATCCTGCAGAGTATAATGATAGCGTAAAAACATACCCCAGCATCAACATGATTGGAACCTAATAGTGGGCACATTACATCCTGCACATATAAATGTTCTGCAATTTCTCTTGTTGGAGCCAATAAGAGGTCACTATCTTCTTTCCATAGGATGCATTCATGCATGGATAAAGCTGAAGAAAGTTCCTCACAGTTGATCCCATTTCTCTTAACTTTTTGTACCCTTAACACTTTACCAGCCTGCATATAGTAATTATGATTTACCTCAACTGCAAACCAGACAACTAGTGAAACCGATTATAAAATTGTTCGATCTACAGGCAATAAGAAGAAAACAAGATCTACAAGTACTGAAGAACCAAACAAAGTTGTGTAAGTCTGTGGGGTTCCAACTCAAAACCAATTGTCTATAAGTAATGGAGTAGCCCAGGAGCACATTACAAAGTCACTTTTCGTCCATTGTGGGAGATTAATCAACACACCTCCTCACGTGTGGCGTTCTTTTTTTTTCGCGCCTAACAGCGGATACTTATGGGTTACGTAGAGTCTGTGTGGCCATTGACCAACCATGGGTGAACCTTGCTCTAATACCATGTATGTTTGTGAGGTTCCAACTCAAAACCAATTAGCTATAAGTGGAGTAGCCAGACCTTTATTAAGCACATTACAAAGTCATTTTTCATTCAACATGAGACATTACTCAACAAGTTGAACCTATCTTCGGATCTTCCTAAAGTTATTAACGTTTTTTTCTAATTCGCACAAGTATCTTCTTGGTTCAAACGGCAATTATTAACGTTTTTTCTAATGGACTTAGCTCTCCTTAAGTTTTAACATCTTCTTCAGTTGCCATTTTTGTCATAGGAAACATATAACTCAAAGTCTTAAAACTTCTGGTCACATCAGTACAAAAGTGAAACAAGAAATTGACTCTGTTTGATAATAATATTAAGGTAATCAAATCGTTAATTAATGCAGTCTGAACCAATAACATTTCCGTGTCTCTCGTTCTCCCTAACATCTATTATTAACTTTTTCTCTATTTCTTAAACATTTTATTGTTAAAGATCACAACAAATTGCTCTTGAAGTACCAATTTCATCCAACATTTCGCTGGCCGGCAGTTAAAATAAGCGTCGCCGTTCAACAACAATTAGACATAAAAGAACCCAAGTATAGCAATGATTACTACCGAGGGATTCAGTTTGATGATATCATGATGAATTGAAGAAAAACGCTGAAGAATTTATATATTTTTGATGAATAATATAAATGTAGGGCGTACAAAACGAGAAGATGATCCAGTATAAGAGAGAATGAGATTTGCAGCTCCTTCTCCTCTGTAAATCCAATCGCCCGCATCTTTAGCCTCTAATACCAACTCCGTCATTCGACTGCATAAACATATAATCACAATCACACATACATGTTACTGAATATTCGGATTACGAAACACATACACGAGTTGTTCTTCCAAGCAATCTGGAAAAGCTCGACGTCGAATGTGGAGTCTACAAAGCTCAAAACCCTAGCCTCCGCCTCCACTCCTACAACACACAATTACACATGAATGCCGGAGATGGTGCATGAGAGAGCGAGACGCTTGATGGTTCACCACCCCGTCTACCTAGTACCACCGCATCAAAATTTGTAACCCACCTGTTACCCAAACTAGTGTTATATCCGCGTAAATTAAATTTTTATATCTAATATTTTTATATATATTATTTTTTCAAAAGCATAAAATTGAATTGTATAAAAATTTGTATTATAATATAAACTAGTTGTTACTGTGCCCACGCTTCGCGTCGGAAAGTAATTACTTTTTAATCGAATTTGATTATATTATCTATTTACTATTATTTACTAATAAAACCCAAAAAAAAAAAAATCAAAGCACATACTCAAAAATGGTAAATTAGATTTAGATTTAAAACTTAAAACAATTGACACGCTTTAATTTTTTAAAAGTAATTTAGCTTTCGTTTATCTTAGAACTATGTAAAATATTTAAACAATGAGAGTCTATTTCACTACTTTTTTTGAACAACAAACACACACACCCCCATTAAGTCTACTCCTAAATCTACTTCATTGTCTACAAGGGGAGTTGAACTCATGACCTTTTCAGAGGGGGCTCACAAAATAAGCATAAGGTTTAAAGTTAAAATATTAAGAAAGTTGTACAGTTTAATCGTAATAGATAAATAATTTTTAACCTTAAAACTCTAAAATGATAGACACGATGATTTAAGAAAACAAAAGTTAAGAAAGGGTTACAAAAATTAAAAAGAAGTTAAAAAGGATTAAAAATCGAAATCCATATTTTTAAAAAATTATAAGTTAAAAAGGTCCAAAAGGGTTCAAAAATAATACAAAGGTTATAAAAGACAAAAGTGGCAAACAAAAAAAACTTAATATTTTGTATTGGCAAGTGTCAAACCATTAAATGATATAAAAGTTAAAAAGAAAATCAAATTGAATTAGACACGGTTCGAAAGCAGGATCTCACATTCAGATGCACCAACTTATACCACCTCATCTACACTTCATTAAGGAAATGTTCTGGAAGTTTATTAATATAACCATGTTCTTTTTTATGTAGAAAGCGACAAAATTAGTTCCCCGAAATTGTATGGTATATTAATGTGTTACTCGTGGTAAAGCTATATTCTAATATTATAAAGGTATACCGATAATATTATTGTTGATGTTATGATATCAAATTTTTAAAAAAATATTTTTATTAGTCGATTATAAATTTGAATCTTTAAAATTGTAAAATCAAATATAAAGTATTTGGTTCAATAATGTGTCGGGAGATGAGAACGCTAGCAATTCTTAAAGCACCGGCTCATTTTGGGTTTGAGTTCACTTGTTTCAAAGAAATGAGTCTGTGATCAATTTGTAACCCACCTGTTACCCAAACGGCTACTATACGAGGTCGCTCCATGATAGACACTTTGGTTTGAGGGATGAGGAAATTTTGAGACAAGCCCTTGCATAGTACGTTGATGACACTAGAAAAACAATTTGGTTCCTATAAGGCACGAGAAATTTTAAATGAATCACCAATGCGGCGAGCTCATTCGGCGGCGGTTAATAAAAAAAACAAACAATGGGCTACGGAAGAAGTTGAGTATGAACCCATTGTTGATCTCGAAGTCGATTTTGAGAACAAGCTATTTGGTGATGATCATATTCCTCCTCCACCCAAAAATTTGTCAAAATCAGATGCTTCTAAACGTTGTTCTTCTCTTTAACCCGAGCTCGTTGAGTGGCTTACAAAGTTAGTTTATTGCAATTCCGAGTTGGTCAAAAAGAAAAAAAAGACCATTGTTTGGATACGAGAAATTGAACACAAGAAAATGATGATAGAGGAGATTGAGTTTTTAACAACGCCAACGACAGGGCTAGACGAACGAGGACCTAAAAATCTTACTCGACTTAAAATGTAAAATTCGCGAAAAGTATAATTCAGGATAGAGTAGGTTTATTTATTTTTAATAGTTTTAGGTTTATTTTTCTTTTGATACTGTAAATGTAGTAGTCTAACTTTTTAAATTTTTTGAATTGAGGGAGGTGATGCTTCCACGAAACAAATTAATTATTTTACGTGATGTACAACACCGTTATAGTCATGTTACAAGTTAGTGAAAAATATATCTTTCGTGAATGAACCATTTTTCCATTGACGAATCATCTTCCTTATTTTAATGTGAGTTTTTAGTTTTTATTTTAAAAATATCAATATAGTTATAACAGTTTATTTAATAATTATGTGTTTTTATAGAAAAATAAAAAATTTTGATACTGTCATAGATTTATGGTAGTTTTGTTAGTTATAACTTTTGATATTCAGTAATTCTCATATAACTATTAGTAATAACATTGATAACCGTTACGATACTCGCATCTAAAAGATGAGTGTCTTCCAATGTTTAAAAACCGGGTTTTTAGTTGACCCGTTCTTGTGGCCGGGTCGCGGGTCAACCGGTTCGACCGACGGGTCAACCCGGATTTTACTATCTTTTTTATGTATGTATTTATATGTATATACATATATATAAACTCTAAAAAGTATAAAAAAAAAGATAAATCTACAATATTATCAATCCAAATACAATAATTAAATTCAACATACAACAATTGTCATAAGCTCACAATCAAACCAAATTAAGAATTTTAAGACATTGGGTATTGAACTAATTCAATATTTGAGTTAAAAGTCTCATTTTATTATTATTATTATTTTTTTGCAAAGCGGGTTTAAAGCACCGGTCCGACCGGTTGAACCTTTAACCCGGCCGGGTCACTCTGGGCCGAAAATCAAAAACCCGGTATTAATTGACCCGATCTAGGGACCGGGTCCCAGATCAACCGATCCGACCGGCCGGATCGACCCGGATCTTAAAACATTGGTGTCATCAAACAAACACAAACTTAACACATTAGTAATGTTTAACTCATACGAATGTTAAGAGATTTAAAGTTGGCCCATAACTTTATAATTGTTGATTGGATTGGGTTTATCCATCAAAAAATTTCACTACTTAGTAACAAACTATAAATAAATAAGGTATCAAGATATGTAAAAGATAAAGACTACCTCATGGAAAACAATTGTTTTGTTAGAATAAAGGCTCTTAGATTACATTTAGAGTAAATTACAAAAATCGTTCCAGTGGTTTGTAAAAAGTAACACATTTGGTCATTTATAATAAAAAAGTACAGAAATCATCCATGTGGTTGACATTTTGTAACACATTTCGTCCATGTGGTTGACATTTTGTAACACATTTCGTCCTTGTGGTTGACAATTTGTAACACATTTGGTCCTCCATACAAACGTTCGTTTAATTTTCTGGTAAGGGCCCCCTCATGTGCCTTGCACATGAGTGTATTTTGGTCTTTTTAACCATTATTCTCCTTACCAAACACTCACCTATATTCAAACTCATAAGCCTAACTCTCTCTCACACTCACATTACCTACCATCTCTCTCCCTATCTCTCTGAAAGAACAACCGGCACCACCATTGGAACCACCGCCACCAACATGGAAACAACCGCCACCTCTACCATCGTCGTCACCAACCACCTCCGAATCGCACCACCATCTTCTCGTCGGATCTGAACCACGTCCCGTCGCCGCCTGCCATAGATCTGAACCACCATCTCGTCGGATCTAGGGTTTTCTCCAACCACCACCGTCGCCCTGGTTCGTTTCTCCAACAATCACCGTCGCCACAGAGAACCACCATCGCCGCCCCCTGAACCGCACCACTGTTGCTGCCATTGAACCACACCATCACCACCATACCACATATTAGGGTTTCTGATTCACACCACCACCACCAGCTACGATTAGGGTTTCTGAAACTGTAACACCACTTTTTCAAAAGACTATATTTACATAAACTGCCAATTAGCGTTCCCAAAAGAGATTCGAGTTTACCAAAATAAGTATCTATTTACATTAACGCTAATGGATTTAACAAAAGTAGTGTTAGTGTTTAAGCAAAATACTCGGAGCTATCCGACCGGCTACACCGCTGGGGCCTTCCCCTTGCTACTACCTGCTGCACCTGCAAGCGTAAAACAGACAACGTAAGCTAACGCTTAGTGAGCATATTACTGAACAGATAAACATATGAAGCATGAGTACACTTCTCGGAATGCCTTACATCCCAGCTACAACCTGTACACCATAAACGGTTAACTCGTCACGAGGTATGACCACACCTCGCGCGTAGTCAAACCCCTGACACCTTTCTTGGGTATAAGGATCTCAATATACCCTTCATTCCTTTCTCTCTGAAGTCCCAGTACGACTACTCGTAATTAGGCTTCCACTTTTCTTAGTATAAAGCTACTCTTAGCTAAATACTATCTTTCCTTGAGCATCGTTATATCAACAACATAATTAAACATCTTCTACACATAACATATACATGTATCATGAAATCACATTCTTTCACGTAAATCATGCATATGTACTAACTAAATATAGTTAAGTATACTCACCTTATCAGCAGCTAAGCAAATATATTCCTATTAGTGTGACGTCAAGCTCTTAACGCCTACAATTCATGAACGTGTGCTATATTAACTTCTTAACACTTGACGGCAACTTAAACTGAACACGAAATGATAAACAACACCTTCTGGCTCTGGGCCTCCCTACGGCCGCAGAGAGTTATCCCTGCGCCGGCAGGAGTTTTCTTCGCTACGGCCGTAGGGATCCACCCTGCGCCCGTAGGACTGTTCTCTACCTCCTACGGTTGTAGGCTATGTGCACTACGCCTGTAGGTTAAATTCCTTCGTCCTTAGACGGTATTTCCACAAGACACAATCCTACGCCCGCAGGAACACCTGCCTACGGCCGCAGGAGACAAAACTCACGAAACACCAAAACACCTTTCCTACGCCAGCAGGGAATAATCCCTACGGCCGTAGGAATAGTCGGTACAGCAGAATGAACTACTTTGTTCGAACAACAACTGGGTTTTGAA
This sequence comes from Pulicaria dysenterica, assembly GCA_947179395.2. Taxonomy (NCBI): domain Eukaryota; kingdom Viridiplantae; phylum Streptophyta; class Magnoliopsida; order Asterales; family Asteraceae; genus Pulicaria; species Pulicaria dysenterica. The sequence goes on along the minus strand of OX359290.1, from coordinate 20,234,457 downwards.
GTTTAACCCTCTAAAATCGATTCAAAACTTGATTTCTCAGCAATTAATATATACTAGCATGTACTACAACTTCAAGAACAATCAAAGAACATCAAAAACAAAGAAACACACTCAAAACCAAGGATTCAACCTATGAATCCATCTCTTGACCTATAACTCAATTAAATTTACTAAGAACACATACCTTGCTATAAACACACTATGAAATCACTTTCAGATGGCAAACCCCTCCTTCTTGGACTGATTTCAGCAATAAAACAAGTGTATATGTGGGTGTCATGAAGGTGTTCCTGAAAGTACTAAGCATTTGACTACTATGGTCAAATATAAGACTATAAGTATGTAATACTTTCACTACTTGGCACAAATGGTCCCTGCACTTCTAAATTTCAGATTCTTGTCAACTCAGGCCCTTCTACCTTATTTACATCATAAAAGCCTGAATCACATAATCACATAACGGCATTTTACTGAACACATAAACACTTAACATTTAAAGTAAGAAACACATAATGGGAGCTTTCAAACCTTGGGGCATTACAACTCTTCCCCACTTGGGACAATTTCGTCCCCGAAATCTACTATGCAAATAACTGAGGGTAATTCTGTCTCATCTCACTTTCTGGCTCCCAAGTATAGTTTGATCCTTTTCTGTGCTGCCACTGAACTTTCCCAAGACCTATCTCTTTGTTACGTAGGGTTTTCACTTTATTTTCTAAAATGGCTATTGGTTGTTCCACGTAACTGAGCTTTTCATTAATCATCACGTCTTGCAAAGGAACAATGGCTAATTCATCTGCTAAACACTTACGAAGATTGGACACATGGAATGTATTGTGAATCTGAGACATTTCTTCTGGAAGTTCCAGTCTATAAGCTACTTTCCTAATCCTCGCAACGATCTTGAAGGGACCGATAAATCGAGGCCCTAGCTTGCCCCTATTTCTGAATCTGATTACTCCTTTCCATGGTGATACTTTTAACAGAACATAGTCTCCAACCTGAAACTCTAGTGGTGATCGTCGCTTATCTGCGTAGCTTTTATGTCTATCCTGGGCTGCTTTCAGTCGTTCGCGTATCTGTTGTATGTGCTCGGTGGTTCTCTGTACTATCTCTGTACTACCCAGTTCTCTCTGACCAATTTCACCCCAGCAAACAGGAGTTCTACACCTTCGGTCGTATAGCATCTCATATGGCGGCATGCCAATACTAGAATGAAAACTGTTGTTATACGAGAATTCTGCTAATGGTAAGTACATATCCCAACTACCACCAAAGTCGATGATACAAGCTCTGAGCATATCTTCCAATGTCTGTATAGTTCTCTCGCTTTGACCATCTGTCTGTGGATGAAACGCTGTACTCAAATGCAGTTTCATTCCCATGTCTTCATGAAATTTGCTCCAGAATCTAGAAGTGAATTTGGTATCTCTGTCTGAAATAATTGTGACAGGAACTCCATGTCTAGCAACTATTTCTCGCATATAAACATCTGCCATTCTTTCAGAAGCATAAACCTCCTTTATCACGATAAAATGAGCACTCTTCGTGAGTCTATCAACTACTACCCAGATGGCATCAAGCCCTCTAGGAGTCTTAGATAACTTAGTAATGAAATCCATAGTCACATGTTCCCATTTCCAAACTGGTATATCAAGTGGTTGTAACTTCCCATGTAGCTTTTGGTGCTCAGCTTTGACTTGTAAACAAGTTAAACATCGTTCAACAAATCTTGCTATCTCACGCTTCATCCCTGGCCACCAGTAATTCATTCTCATATCCCTGTACATCTTTGTAGCTCCTGGGTGAATAGAAAGCTGAGAGCGGTGTGCTTCTTCTAACAGAATTTGTCGTATACCCCCGAAACTAGGTACCCAAACACGATCATAACGAGTTAGAAGGTCTCGACTATCTTTTACTAACTTTGATACCTGACCCTTGATGCGTTCTTTCTTCTGATTCTCTTCTCTGACCGCTTCGGTCTGTGCTGCTTTAATTTGATCAAGTATCAGAGTGATAACTGACATCCTTGCTTGGTGCATCTGTATCTGTATTGTACCTGACTTTCGGCTTAACGCATCCGCGACAACATTCGCTTTACCCGGATGATACAAAATCTCACAATCGTAATCCTTTAGTAGTTCTAGCCACCGTCTTTGACGCATGTTCAAGTTCTTTTGCTCTAGAAAAACTTAAGGCTTTTATGATCCGAGTAAATAGTACACTTCACACCATAGAGATAATGTCTCCAAATCTTTAAAGCAAAGACAACTGCTGCCAGTTCCAAATCATGAGTCGGGTAGTTATTCTCATGTATCTTCAACTGACGAGAAGCATACGCGATAACTTTTCCTTTCTGCATAACCACGCAACCCAACCCTCTGTACGAAGCATCACAGTAAACAACCATATCTTCCATCCCATCTGGTAACGTAAGAACTTGTGCGTTACACAGCTTGAGTTTCAGAGTATCGAAGGCTTTCTACTGTTCCTCCCTCCATTTGAACTCTACACTCTTCTTTGTTAACTAAGTTAGAGGTACAGCTACTTTGGAAAAATCTTGTATAAAACGTCTGTAGTACCCGGCTAACCCAAGAAAACTTCTGATTTCTGTAGGATTCTGAGGTGGTTCACACTTCATTACAGCCTCCACTTTGGCAGGGTCTACTTTGATTCCTTCCTGGTTAATAAGGTGACCTAGGAACTGTACTTCTCGTAGCCAAAACTCGCACTTGGAGAACTTTGCGTACAACTTTTCTCGGCGTAGAGTCTCTAGCACTTCTCTGAGATGAACACCATGTTCTTCTGAAGTCTTAGAGTAGATGAGAATATCGTCAATAAATACAATCACTGATTTATCGAGCATCGGCCGGCAAACTCGGTTCATCAAATCCATAAATGCTGCTGGTGAGACCGAATGGCATCACTACAAATTCGAAGTGCCCGTACCGTGTTCTGAAAGCTTCCTCCTCTCGAATCTTTAACTGATGGTACCCCGACCGTAAGTCTATTTTGGAGAACCAAGAGGCACCTTGTAGTTGATCGAACAGATCGTCTATTCTGGGAAGTGGGTACTTATTCTTGATTGTAACTTTGTTCAACTCTCGATAGTCTATGCACATTCTGAACGTGCCTCCTTCTTTTTCACGAACAAGATTGGTGCTCCATATGGCGAGCTACTAGGTCTGATGAAGCCTTTATCTGTCAATTCTTTTAACTGCGTCATTAGTTCTTGCATTTCTGGCGGAGCCAGTCTGTACGGGGCTTTTGCTTTCGGTTCTGCTCCTGGAAGTATATCGATTCTAAATTCCACTTGTCGATCTGGTGGAACCCCTGGCAACTCATCGGGAAACACATCTGGATATTCGCAAACCACCGGTATGTCTTGGATCTGTGGCGATTTTCTTTCCATGCTGGTGTCTTCCACATATGCTAAGAACGCCGTACAACCGTGTAATAGGTACTTTCTAACTTTCGCCAATGAACAAACCGGAAGACTTACTCTCTTACTATCACCTCGAATCAACAGCTCTTCCCCACTTGGGGTCTGAACCCGAACGGTTTTTTGATCACAAAATATCTGAGCTTGGTACAGACCTAACCAGTCCATACCAACTACTACTTGAAACTCTTTCATTGCAATAGGGATAAGGTCAATCGGGAACTTACAACTATCTATCTCTATCAGATTGCTCTTATACATATTACTCACGGTCATGGTTTTATCATCCGCTATTTCTACTTCCAAAGGGAATTCTAACTTAACAGGAGGAACAATAAACTGAGCACAAAACGAAATAGCAGCAAAAGATCTACTTGCACCAGAATCAAACAATACGAGAGCAGGCATATTATTAACAAGAAAAATACCTGTTACAACATCTGGCTCCACCTTGGCTTCCTCAGCCGTGAGCTGAAAGGCTCTGCCCCTCTGACGGGGTGCATCGGTTCTCTGGTTTCCACCCTCGTTGATACGAACCAGGGGTGAAGGGTTAACAGGCCTTCTCTCTGAAGCTGGAGGCTTGGGACATTGAGATTAACATGCCCTGGCTGATAACAGTTATAACACACCACCAGGGGACTCTTGCAATCTTTAGCTAGATACCCCGACCTCCTACACTTAAAACAACCGGGTTGTCCCGCTTTACACTCTCCAGGATGGTTCTTGCCACACTTTGCACATTTTGATAGGGGATTTGTCCCTCCCCGCTGTGGTGTAACCGCCTGCCTCTTACTTGGTAAGCTCGCGACTTCATTCTTCCTCTTCCCTCCAATTACTCCCTGTCTAATCAGCTCCTGCTCTCTTTTCCATGCTAAACTCATCATCTCATCCGCTGTAGCACACGTAACGGTTGCTAACACTTCTCTGATATCATTCCTAAGAATAGAAATGTATCGTTGCATCTTCATCGGCTCCGTAGCCACGTACTCCGGACGGAACTGTGACATCTCCAGAAATTTCTTATTCATCTCATCCACTGACTCTGTTGTCTGTTTCAAGGCCAAGAACTCCACCGTAATCTTTTCCACACGAGCCCTCGGTGCAAACTGCAGTTCAAATATCTCCTTAAATTGTGACCAAGGCATTGCCTCGGCCTGTGCTTCTCCCTTCCTTTGTAATATCACTGTCCACCAATCTTTAGCCGCCCCGCGCAACAGATTCGCGGCATACAATACTCTCTTTTCCGGTACACATCCACTAGTACGATAATCTCCCTCCGTCGCGGTCAGCCATCTTTTACTAGTAATGGGATCTGTAACCCCCTCAAACAGCGGTGGCAGACATGCTGAAAATTCTCTATAACTGCAACCCTGAGTGGGCTCAATTCTTATTGGTGTACGAATCATTGCAGTTTGTACTGTTGCAACTACTCGCTGTTGGAGCATCGTTTCCATTCTCCCCGAGACTTGCTCGACTACCTGGTTGATAATATACGGAACGTTCTCTTGTAATGCTTTACCCAGTTCCACTGATACTATTTCTTTGACCTTGTCATCTTCTAAACCATGCAACTCCTCGGTGCCTGTTCCCCTTGAAGAGTTACCCGTAGGTCCTTCCGTCGGTATAGGAATCGCATCTGAAACAAATGTACTTCTATTCTCCTGGGATCCGCTAGTCCCAGACTGCTGTATTGGGTCCACACTGGTCCCTACTAAATGTTCCATCTGAAATGTAGGAAGTTTTAACATATCATACAATAACAACTTTCTTTGTCTTTCACAACAAGGTATGTAATATTATCAATACTACATTTATCTCATAATAAATTCTTATTTTCTTCACATAACTCATACTGTCACGTATTATCCATCACTTGATTCACAAGGCACTGCCATGACAATCTCAAGTTAAACTGCATATCATATGTTCTTTACACACACTGGCCAGGTGCTGTAAAGGACACATTATACACACCCGTTCTTGGTGCCGTCATGGAATACCCCGATTCACAAGCTTAGGTCACATATGTAAACATAAACATCTTACTCATGCTCAAACAATAAAACAATTAACAATTCATAACGTCTTACTACAATATGCTCACCAAGGTTACTGCCCCAGGGATAGCTCCACTTTATCTCAAAACCACAGTTAGTTTAGACATCACACTCATGTATGCCTAAATCCCTCAAACCTGCCTCTGATACCAAATTGTAGCACCACTTTTTCAAAAGACTATATTTACATAAACTGCCAATTAACGTTCCCAAAAGAGATTCGAGTTTACCAAAATAAGTATCTATTTACATTAACGCTAATGGATTTAACAAAAGTAGTGTTAGTGTTTAAACAAAATACTCGGAGCTATCCGACCGGCTACACCGCTGGGGCCTTCCCCTTGCTACTACCTGTTGCACCTGCAAGCGTAAAACACACAACGTAAGCTAACGCTTAGTGAGCATATTACTGAACAGATAAACATATGAAGCATGAGTACTCTTCTCGGAATGCCTTGTTAGATTATGTGCAGAGATAGATAACATGTATTATCGTATCCAATACTATGTGACACTAAAGGATCACACCGCTGCACACCCAATTAGAACCTTTTGGATTTTACCTTTTTGTGTATGACAATAATTAATAGTTTAATTAATTATTGAGAAAGAGAAAAATAATAAAAGTTATTTATTATTTAAAAGGAGAAGTTAATATTTAGTTTAAATATTAACAGGACCAATTAATTAATAGTTATTAATTAATTAAAAGGTCGAGGGTATATTTCCGTAATTGATTAATAGTTTAATTAAAGCTGGGCTTTAATTAAACGGGCTTAGGCCTAATAAGGGTTTATTATATAAACCTTATTAAGTCTCATTAATCACATAAGTCAATTACAAGTTACAAAAGATAACCCTAAAAAGCTCTCTCCCTCTCTTCTCTCTTCGGCGGCGGCGCAAGAGCCGAGACCAACCACCGTGCGACGGTGGCCGGCGGCGACGCACACACACACATGCGGATCTCGTTTTTTATCCAAGGTTTAATCCTTAGGCGGTCTAGCAGCCAGTTCGAGGTGGTGCAGTAGCGGTGGATAACCTGCAGCTGTCTAGAGGATTGAAGGAAAAGTTTTGTTTTCATCAAGGTATAACTTTTCTAATCTTTTTTCCTCTTTTAGTTTCTATACGAGTTAGATGAGATCACTGGAGGGGGTTTTATTCCGCTGTGCATGTTTTTATACCCTACAAAACCCTTCAGTGGTATCAGAGCCAGGTTTAACCTCGTAGGAAACTAGGTAGGTTTCTTTTTATTATGATGAAATATGGTTCTTTTTATCCAGGAAAAAGTTTTTTGATTATCCAAGTAAATAGGAATCAAGTTTTGATTTCTATTGGATTAATTAATTAGTTTTGGATAAAAGTTCGTTAGATTTAATCCTTAAATTAAATCTGTTTTTTTTGTATTTGTTACTTGCGAAAAAGGACAAACCGGAACCACCACCTTCATCGGCGGCGACCTCAGGCGGTGGCCGTGGTCGATCGGCGGCGGTCCCAGGCAGGGGCGGTGGTCGCCGGCTGCCTGTCTTCGGCAGAAATCGACTGTGGTAGCGGCGGCAGTTTAGCGGCGCTAAACTCGTGGCGGGCTACGGCCCAGAAGCCACGACCCAATAGCCAGCGGCCCAGTTGAGGCTTAGCGGTGAAGGGCTAGCGGCGCTAAAGGCAAATGGGCCTCGGCCCAGTTTTTTGTTGTTGTTTGTCTCGACCCAGTTTAAATATTTGGCCCAGCTCGCTGTTCAGATATTTTGTGGTCAATATTAAATTGAAATACAGTTTGTTATTTTAATTTAAGGTTTAAATATTTTTTGAGTTTTTTGATTAATTATCAAAGTATAAAACTTGAGATAAATATTTATTGCAAATAACAGAAAAACAATATAAGGGTTTTAACAGGTTGTTAAAATAAGTTATTTTCATCAAGATGAATAATTAGAAATCAGTTGTTGTTGTACTTTCATGTATTAGTTTAGTACATGTTTGGGATGTCATAACCGAGCCCTAGACCTTGTGGATTGTTTAATTTCTCGCACTTGTGGTTGTGATTAGTTTTATTATTCTATGAGGTGGGGAGGCCTGCGTGCCACTTACAACCCCTATTCTATTTTGTAAAAGTACTAGAACTAGCGGGTCTGCGTGCCTTTGATCAATCTTGTAATTTTTATATTTCTAGTTTTTTTTTACTTTATAATAGAATAGATTATTAGAATAAATATAAAGCTGATACAAGAACCAAGGACCAAGGACCAAGGAGCAGGGAGCAGGATTGGATGCTGGAGTCAGTGGGAGCTTCAGAATGTCATGCCATGTGTGTTGTGTATTTCCACTTAGGTTTTGACCGTCGGTTTTTTCGTGTGGCTCACGAAACCGACATTAGTTAAGGGCAAGGCTAAGGCATAGTTGTTTGTGGTTGTTTTATTTCTTTACATATTTGCGTGGTTGTGATTAACACGATGAAATAAAACAAGGGTTTTAATAATAGTTAATTATTGAAACAGATGTTTCAAAAGAAAACTGGCATTAAAGTTTTTCTCGTTAAAAACTTGGAAATCCTTTTTAGAAAAATCTTAGATCAGTGTGCTACCCACCTAATGGTACACCCTTGCTGTTAAATGGTACTCGGGTGTCGGAAGTGCCCAAACCTTAGGCATCCGGGTTCAAACCATTGCGGGAAGGGGCATGAAAGATTCTGCGATAATCGGGAGTCCCGGCCAGAATTGATGCTGTCTTAGGTGGTGCGATCTATTTTGGTGATAATCGTGAGTCCCGGCCCAAAATGCACTAGACGGACTAAACATGCACGGTTCCTGTAACCGATGTCCCGCGGATCTAGGAGTCGTGTCCAGTTAGGATACGATTGGTATAGTTTTTACCTACCATAAATAGCATTGTCTCGGTGGGAAGTGCCCAAACCTTGCATCGGGAAATGTGAAATATGGATCCTAGTCTAATAATTTTTGTTAAAAGGTAATAATTATTGGAAGATATAATCAATACTGAATCGGATTTATCTTTATCTTTTTCTGTAGATGTCTATTATATCTGTTATTCCGTTTTATTCACCAAGAGAGTCTCTAAGTCTCATCACTAGCAAGTGGAAGCTTTCACGTCCAAACTTTGCTTTTTGGAAGATGCATCTGAAAAATATTTTGGATGCACAGGGAAAGCTTCACATTATTGAGACATTGCCTCCAGAACGACCATGAGTAGATGCCCAGGATAGTGAGTATGACACTTACTATCAGTATCTGGATGACGAGTCTGACGTCATGTCGATTCTCATTCTCACAGCATCATCCGAGTTTACGGATGATCTCCGTGAGAACTCGTCTTATGAGGTTGTTCAAGGATTGGAGCAGAAGTTCAAGTTTAGTGAACGAATATGTCGTTTGCTACTGATGAGGGAAATCCTTTCAGCCAAGATGAAAGAAAGTCAGCCTATTAGCGATCATCTCATTAATATGAGAAGGCTCTTGGATTGCTATGAGAGCTTGGGGTCAAAATCAAAATCACATGAGCTAGTTATGCTCTTGTTCGGTTCCTTGTCGGACTATTACTAGAAAAGAGTAATGTATGTCCTCGGTGATTTTGAGATGACTGTCGCAGGGTTGCACGAAATCCTCATGTGCATTAGCGATGAGTTGAGCCCGAAGCAGCTAGAGTCACCAGTTGTGGACCCTATGCAGGAGGATGACTGGATGGAAGAACTTGGAGAGATTTGTTGCCCAGACTGTGGTAGCAAGGATTCATGCGAGCACTCACTCGACATAGATCAGCTGGACATTGGTTCGCCCAATGATACAGGTATCTTTATGATAGATTGTCTTATTACTTCTTATGAATCATGGGTATTGGATACCGGATGTGGTCATCACATATGCAATCATATGCAGGGATTCAAGAGAAGTAAGAAACTGAGACAAGGAGATATGGACCTGCGGGTAGGCGAAGGCTCCATGGTTGGTGCTGAAGCTGTAGAAACATATTGTCTTAGTTTTCCCTCGGGCATGGTCTTAGAACTAGAACCTTGTTATTATGTTCCAAGACTAATTAAAAATGTTATCTCGTTCAATTTGCTAATAGACTGTGGATTTGCTTATGTTTTTAATGAAAAGGCTATTTCATGTTTTAAAATTGATGTCTTCTTTTTCAAAACTACTCCAGAAAACGGTCTATATACGCTAAATTTAGATAACAATGACATCTATCATATAAGTAAGAGATCCAAAAGTAACTTGAATCAAACTTACCTCTGGCATTGTTGTTTAGGACACATAAACGAGAAACGCATAGAGAAGCTCCAAGATGACGAAATTCTAGAATCATTTGACTTGGAGTCATATGATGTTTGCGAATCTTGTTTGTCTGGTAAAATGACAAAGCAGCCTTTCAACAGTGAGAATGAAAGGGCCAGCGAGTTATTAGGGATTATACACACAGATGTGTGCGGACCCTTTACTCCGGAGGCTAGAGGAGGATACCGGTATTTCATAACCTTCACTAACGACTTCAGTAGGTTCGGTTATGTCTACCTCATGAGACTTAAATCTGAAAGTTTTGACAAGTTCAAACAGTTTCAGAATGAGGTACAAAATCAGCTGGACAAGAAGATAAAGTCACTTCGGTCGGATCGAGGTGGCGAGTATCTGAGTCAGGAATTCGACGATCATTTGAAGAATGTGGGATTGTTTCACAACTCACACCTCCATATACACCTCATATGAATGGCGTATCAGAAAGGAGAAATCGTACACTACTGGCAACAACTCTAAGATCCGAGATAAAATTCTTTAGCCAGACAGCTTCCTTTGCCGCATCACTTGCCGCAATATACTCTGCCTCTGTAGTGGAATCTGCTATTGTATCTTGTTTCTGACTCTTCCAAGATATGGCTCCTCCGTTTAGGGTAAAGACAAATCCTGACTGCGACCTGAAGTCGTCTCTGTCGGTCTGGAAACTAGCATCAGTGTAACCAGTTACACTGAGCTCATCCATCGAACCTCCATATACTAGGAATATGTCTTTCGTCCTTCTCAGATACTTGAGAATATTCTTGACGGCTACCCAATGAGTTTCACCAGGATTTTGCTGATATCTACTCGTGACACTGATAGAATAGGCAACATCGGGTCTAGTACATAGCATGGCATACATAATCGAACCAACTACCGAGGCATATGGTATCAATTTCATCTTGTCCTGATCTTGACTAGACACAGGACACTGAACCTTGCTCAAAATCGCGCAAGATTGCATAGGAATAAATCCTTTCTTGGATCCATCCATCTTGAATCTTTTCACGACTTTGTCAATATAAGTACTTTGACTAAGTCCGATAAGCCACTTAGATCTATTTCTATAGATCTTTATACCCAGTATATAAGCAGCTTCTCCCAAGTCTTTCATCTGAAAACATTTACCTAACCAGGATTTTACTCCTTGTAATACTGGTATATTGTTTCCTATTAACAGTATGTCGTCTACATACAAGACTAGGAAGGTTACCGCGCTCCCACTGAATATGGTGTAAACACACGACTCGAACTTACTTTTGGTAAAACCAAACTCTTTGATGCGCTCATCAAAGTGTAAGTTTCAGCTCCTAGATGCTTGCTTTAATCCATAAATGGATTTAAGCAACTTGCATACTTTATTAGGGTTCTTTGGATCCGCAAAACCATCCGGTTGTATCATATATACATCCTCTGTCAGTTTCCCGTTAAGGAAAGCGGTTTTGACATCCATCTGCCATATCTCGTAATCAAAATATGCTGATATGGCCATTAGAATCCTAATAGTCTTAAGCATTGCCACTAGGGAAAAAGTTTCATCATAGTCAATGCCATGAGTTTGCGTGAAACCATTTGCCACTAGCCTTGCTTTAAAAGTATGCACCTTTCTATCCATGTCTGTCTTCTTTTTGAAGACCCATTTTCACCCAACAGCTTTGCTGTGTTGAGGAAAATCCACTAACTCCCAAACTTGGTTATCATACATGGATTGCATCTCTGCCTTCATGGCTTCTAGCCATTTCTCAGATTCTAAACCTGATGCAGCGTCTTGGTAGGTAGTGGGTTCTAAAAGATCCCCTTCGTCTTGAGCAACTAGGAATCCCAGATACCTATCTGGCTCAATATGAGGCCTACTAGACCTGCGAAGGTCTTGTGTTTGCACCTCTTCCTCAACCACAGACTCGGGTTGAGGTTCAACAATTCTCTGTTGAACTACAGGTTCAACTATCGGTGGTGGTGTAATCTCCTCCTCTTCAATTTCTTGAAGCTCTATTTCTTTTCTTGGAGTCTCTGAGTTTAGAAACTTCTCCTCCAAGAATACCCCTTTACGAGCAACAAAAACTTTGTTCTCATCTGGGTTGTAGAAATAGTATCCCATGGTTTCCTTGGGATAGCCCACGAAGATACACTTATCTGATTTGGGATTGAGTTTATCAGTGAATGTTCTCTTAACATACACCTCACATCCCCAAACCTTGAGAAAAGACATTTTGGGCTTTTTTCCCCGTCCATATCTCGAACGGTGTCTTTTTAACCGATTTGGTTGGAACCCGGTTCAGCATGAACGCTGCTGTCTCGAGTGCGTGTCCCCAAAACGACAATGGTAGTGAACTTCGACTCATCATTGATCGTACCATGTCAAGAAGTGTACGATTCCTCCTTTATGATACACCATTCATCTGAGGTGTATATGGAGGTGTGAGTTGTGAAACAATCCCACATTCCTTCAAATGATCGTCGAATTCCTGACTCAGATACTCGCCACCTCGATATGACCGAAGCGACTTTATCTTCTTGTCTAGCTGATTTTGTACCTCATTCTGAAACTGTTTGAACTTGTCAAAACTTTCAGATTTAAGTCTCATGAGGTAGACATAACCGAACCTACTGAAGTCGTCAGTAAAGGTTATGAAATACCGGTATCCTCCTCTAGCCTCCGGAGTAAAGGGTCCGCACACATCCGTGTGTATAATCCCTAATAACTCGCTGGCCCTTTCATTCTCACTGTTGAAAGGCTGCTTTGTCATTTTACCAGACAAACAAGATTCGCAAACATCATATGACTCCAAGTCAAATGGTTCTAGAATTCCGTCATCTCGGAGTTTCTCTATGCGTTTTTCGTTTATATGTCCTAAACGACAATCCCAGAGATAAGTTTGATTCAAGTTACTCTTGGATCTTTTACTTATATGATAGATGTCATTGTTATCTAAATTTAGCGTATATAGACCGTTTTCTGGAGTAGCTTTTAAAAAGAAAACGTCATTTTTAAAACATGAAATAGTCTTTTCATTAAAAACATAAGCAAATCCACAGTCTATTAGCAAATTGAACGAGATAACATTTTTAATTAGTTTTGGAACATAATAACAAGGTTCTAGTTCTAAGACCATGCCCGTGGGCAAACTAAGACAATATGTCCCTACAGCTTCAGCACCAACCATGGAGCCTTAGCCTACCCGCAGGTCCATATCTCCTTGTCTCAGTTTCTTACTTCTCTTGAATCCCTGCAAATGATTGCATATGTGATGACCACATCCGGTATCCAATACCCATGATTCATAAGAAGTAATAAGACAATCTATCATAAAGATACCTGACTCATTGGGCGAACCAATGTCCAGCTGATCTATGTCGAGTGAGTGCTCGCATGAATCCTTGCTACCACAGTCTGAGCAACAAATTTCTCCAAGTTCTTCCGGCCAGTCATCCTCCTGCATAGGGTCCACAACTGGTGACTCTAGCTGCTTTGGGTTCAACTCGTCGCTAATGCACATGAGGATTTCGTGCAACCCTGCGACAGTTATCTCAAAATCACCGAGGACATACATTACCTTTTTTTGGTAATAGTCCGACAAGGAACCGAACAAGAGCATAACTAGCTCATGTGGTTTTGATTTTGATCCAAAACTCTCATAGCAATCTAAGAGCCTTCTCATGTTAATGAGATGATCGCTAATAGGCTGACTTTCTTTCATCTTGGCTGAAAGGATTTCCCTCATCAGTAGCATACGACATATCCGTTCACTAAACTTGAACTTCTGCTGCAATCCTTGAACAACCTCATAAGACGACTTCTCACGGAGATCATCTGTAAACTCGGATGATGCTGTGAGAATGAGAATCGACATGACGTCAGACTCGTCATCCAGATACTGATAGTAAGTGTCATACTCACTATCCTGGGCATCTACTCCTGGTCGTTCTGGAGGCAATGTCTCAATGATGTGTAGCTTTCCCTGTGCATCCAAAATATTTTTCAGATGCATCTTCCAAACTGCAAAGTTTGGACCTGAAAGCTTTCATATGCTAGTAATGAGACTTAGAGACTCTCTTGGTGAATAAAACGGAATAACATATATAATAGACATCTACAGAAAAAGAAAAAGATAAAACCGATTCACTATTGATTATATCTTCTAATAATTATTACCTTTTAACAAAAAATATTAGACTAAGATCCATATTTCACATTTCCCGATTCAAGGTTTGGGCACTTCTCACCGGGACAATGCTATTTCTGGTAGGTAAAAACTATAACAATCGTATCCTAACTGGATACGACTCCTAGATCCGCGGGACATCGGTTATGAGAACCGTGCATGTTTAGTCCCTTTAGTGCATTTTGGGCCGGGACTCCCGATTATCACCAAAATAGATCGCACCACCTAAGACAGCATGAATTCTGGCCGGGACTCCCGATTATCGCAGAACGTTTCATGCCCCTTCCCGTAATGGTTTGAACCCGGATGCCCAAAGTTTGGGCACTTCCGACACCCGAGTACCGTTTAACAGCAAGGGTGTACCATTAGGTGGGTAGCACACTGATCTAAGATTTTTCTAAAAAGGATTTCCAAGTTTTTAACGTGAAAAACTTTAATGCCAGTTTTTTTTTTTAAAACATCTGTTTCAATAATTAACTATTATTAAAACCCTTGTTTTATTTAATCGTGTTAATCACAACCACGCATATATAAAATATGTAAAGAAATAAAACAACCACAAATAACTATGCCTTAGCCTTGCCCTTTACTAATGTCGGTTTCGTGAGCCACACGAAAAACACGACGGTCAAAACCTAAGTGGAAAAACAACACACATGGCATGGCATTCTGAAGCTCCCACTGGCTCCAGCATCCAATCCTGCTTCCTGCTCCTTGGTTCTTGAATTAGCTTCAAAAATGATATTCTAATAATACTATTCTATTCTATAATCTAAAACTAGAAATAATAAAAAAAATACAAGATAATCAAAGGCACGCAGGCCCGCTAATTCTAGTACTTTTACAAAATAGAATAGGGGTTGTAAGTGGCACGCAGGCCTCCCCACACCATAGAAAAATAAAACCAATCACAACCACAAGTTTAGAAAAGTAAACAATCCACAAGGTCTAAAAGAGGGCTCGGCTATGGCATCCAAAACATGTATTTAAACTAATACATACAAAACTGGTTCTAATTATCATATCCTGACGAATTAACTTGACTTTTAACAAACTGTTAAAAATCATTTGGTTTAAAATAATAAAATTATTTAATTATTGTTTACGCGTATAGAGTAACAAAAATAATTAATTCTAACCAATACTTGATTAAAATTAACATTTTATATATATAAGTTTTATAAAATAAAACTCATACAATATTTTTAGTTTTAATCCTGTTAGGTGTTACCCTAAACCCAAAAAACTAAAATACACTTTTGGACCTCAAAACTGGGCCAAAACGTGAGACCGTGGGCCGACCACAAACTGGGCCGAAACCACATGGGCCGCAGGCAGCAGGCCTTGGCTGGGCCGCCCCTACGCCGCCGGTTTTGACCTGGGCCGCCGACCACCTTCGCCGCCGACTAACCTGGTGGCTGCGGCTGGCTGGTCAACGCTGCCGCCGGCCACGGTGGTGAAACCGCCGCCGGCCACCACCCTTTACGCAAACAACAATAAAAAATAATAATAATAATATTTAAAATTTAAACCTTAACCTTTTATCATAATTAATTCTTGTTATCCATTTAAAAATCAAAACTTGATTTTTAAAATACTTGGATAAACAAAAGAAAAAGTCAAACCTTGATAAAAAAAAAAACTATTCATCATGATAAAAAGAATCCTACCTAGTTCCCTATGAGGTTAGAAGTGGCTCTGATACCACTGAAGGGTTTTGTAGGGTATAAAAACATATCAGAAAACATGCACAGCGGAAATCAAAACCCCCTCCAGTGATCTCATCTAACTCATACAGTCCTGGCTCCCTCGTCAAAGGAGAGATGATTCCATCAATCATTGATTCCAGAGATATGGGTTGGCCTTCTGCGAATAACCCCTCAGTGGGGAACTAAAAAGAAGAGGGTTAGAAAGTTATACCTTTAGGGATTAAAAACTTTTCTTTGACCTCTAGACAGCTGCAGGCTATCCACCGCTACTGCACCACCTCGAACTGGCTGCTAGACCGCCTAAGGATTAAACCTCGAATCAAACTGTGACCCGTGTGTGTGTGAGTCCTTGCGCCGCCGTCGACCACCGCCACCTGCGGCTTGCCTTGCGCAGCCGTCGACCTCTCGAAGAGAGAGAGAGAGAGATCGGCCGAGAAGGGTAGAGAGAGAGAGAGTGTTAGGGTTTTTCTCTTAAGGCTTGTAATTGACTTATGTGATTAATGAGCTTAATAAGGTTTATATATAATAAACCCTTATTAGGCCTAAGCCCGTTTAATTAAAGCCCAACTTTAATTAAACTATTAATCAATTACAGAAAATACACTCGACCTTTCTAATTAATTAATAACTATTAATTAATTGGTCCCGTCAATATTTAAACTAAATATTAACATCTCTCTTTTAATAATAATTATCTATTATTATTTTTCTCTTTCTCAATAATTAATTAAACTAATTAATTATTCTTTTCCACACAAATAGTTATAATCCAAAAGGTTCTAATTGGGTGTGCAGCGGTGTGATCCTTTAGTGTCACATAGTATTGGACACGATGATACATGTTATCTATCTCTGCACATAATCCAACAGAAATTAGATTTCCTGTGTATACCAACACTAATCTAATATCATTACTAAGAACATTTAAAGAACATCCTATTTTATCATTTCTAACGTTAACCAACCAACAACATTTAATTAAGCTGACCTACTGAACTTAATGAGTATAATTTGTTTAAGTCATAACTTGACTCAAAATCTTGCAATGATATCTTTATCGAGTACCTCTCAATAAATCATGCATCCCTTGGATTAGTTCTTTCTGAAGAACTTACTGTTTTAGATAGCTTCTAAAAACATCCGATAATTATATACTTTAAAAGTTCAACCTTGTATTTATCACACTGGTTAAAAACAACCTTTTATTAATTCTGATAAATACATCAGTCAGGTGCTCCCACTATATTTTATGAAAAAGTACATTCTTTAAAACATCCTTTTAGGCCTTAGTCAAAACTTGACTATCATGCCTAAAACTTGTGTTCCAAACACATGTTTTAAAACTTTAGTTTCTTGTAAGAAATTTGTTTTATGAAACCAAAAACTTGGATCTCCCATATATCCATCTTTCCAATTACGGAAAATGGTTTCATTAAACTTACCATGATCACAAGTATGAAACACTCATAATGGTATCTTAAATTTCTTTCCTTAAAACATTTAGTATAAAACTCCCTTGATTATAATAACTATTATAATCACTTTTATACTTTCTTAAACGTTTTATCAAAAACTATTCTACTTAGAAATAATAACTATCATTTCTATTTAGTTCAAGATTTTGAACATTCACTTTTCATAACTTAAACACTTGTTAAATTAGAAAAAACTATCTAAGTTTATAAACAATACTTGTTTATTTAAGCGTTTGAGAAAGTGGAGCTAGCATTTATATAATTACAACAAATCATAGCATGATGGTTACTATGAATCACCAATCAAGTCAAGACTTGACTTATTGGCACTCTTTTAGTCACAACTGAACTAATCATGATTCATAAGAATACGTGCACGGATATATAATTAAATTTCCATAAACTCAAAACCAAAAAGTTTCCATAAACATGTAAGATAAAAAATATCCAAACAAACTTAAAAAGAGTTTAATAAACTAGGAAATAAAAATTATTTATAATATCCGCATGCTGCACGTAGGATCTCTTTATGTTGGGCCGTATCACTTTCCATCTCCTCCTGCAATAAACGATTGCAAGATATTAGAATACTCGTAAAACTTTACAAGTAGGAAAGTGACAAAGAAGCTAATCATGCAGTATCTGAGGAGCCAGAATTGCCTCCTGCCTCGTGACCTTTCGGACAATCTCGTTTCCAATGTCCGGCCTCGCCGCACCTGAAGCACCGATTCTCGGTCCTTGCCTTGTTTGGCTTTGGCTTCTTGCCCTTGTTGTCGTTACTAGCTCTGGGTGCATTTTGGCTGGGCTGGGCCTTGCCCTTTCCCTTTCCGTTGCGCCCCTTCCTCTTCTTACGTCCACCATGTCCCACCATAAGAATGTCCTTAGACTTGGTCCCGATACTCTGCTCAGCTGTCTTGAGCATTGAGTGCAACTCAGCCACGGATTTCTCCATGTTGTTCATGTTGTAGTTGACTATAAAAGGCTTATAGTCATCTGACAAGGAGTTGAGTATCGTATCCGTTGCTAGCTGCAACGGTACTGGGTACCCGAGTCTCTCTAGGTGGTCCATGTAACCTTTCATTTTCATGACATGGTCACTGACCGAGGTTCCCTTAGCCATCTTGCACGAGTTAAATGCCCTAGTGGCATCATAACGCTCCGTGCGGGCTTGCTCCTGGAACATGTCCCTCAGTTGGCGGATCATGTCATAGGCAGGAGTTTCCATCATGCTCGATTGCTACTCTGGACTCATAGTTGCGAGCATGAGGTATCTAACATCCAAGGCGTCATTGGAGCTCTTCTGAAAAGCCTCCCTGACCTCTGCCCAGGCATTGCTGGCAGGGGGATTTCCTAGAGGTTGTTCTAGGACATACCACTTTCTCTCGTGCCTCAGCACGATCCGGAGATTTCTCTCCCAAGTGAGAAAGTTGGACCCGGTGAGCTTATCCTTCTCAAGGATGGAGCGGAGAGAGAGGTTATTAGTATTGGTAACGTTGGTTGCCATCTACAAATTAAAACCTAGTTTAATTAGTAATTGCAAATAAACTTTCCAACATATATCATTAAACCCATAAACAATATATATTAGACCTAGGACCCATATTTCACATACTTGACGCAAGGTTTGGGCACTTCCCGCCAAGTCATGCTATTTCTGTTAGGTAACACCCTGTACCAATCGTACCTAACTGATACGACTCCTAGAACCTCGTAGAGCACTTAGACCCAGTCTAGTATGTTTAACTCTACTCTAGTGCTTTTTGGGCCGGGACTCCCGATTATCACCAAAATAGATCGCACCACCTAAGACAGCATGAATTCTGGCCGGGACTCCCGATTATCGCAGAATCTTTCATGCCCTTTCCCGCAATGGTTTGAACCCGGATGCCCAAGGTTTGGGCACTTCCGACACCCGAATACCGTTTAACAGTCAAGGTGTACCATTAGGTGGGTAGCACACTGATCTAAGATTTTTCTTGGGTTTTAATTAAGTTTAATGAAAAACTTAATTTTCCAGTTTTTGAAAAACCATTTTAAAACTAACTGTTTTAAAAATACGATTTATATGTGTACCTGAACTAGGTGCACAAAACGGCTTTTATAAGTTCCAAACTTATAACCTTGACAAAACTTTTAAATTCATAAAAATTTAATTAATACGACTACTAGACTGAAGTCATATTCTAGTTTGTCATAGAACGTGGTTTTTCACTGTTTAATAACAACCTGTTATTAAACTCCTTTTATTTACCATCGCACGCATGTATATATATACCATACATATATATATGAAAAACAGTAAATAAATCACAACCACGCAGATAATAATAATAAGCAGATAAAGCCCTATAGTTTTGCCAACTAATCCTAAGGTCAAGCCTAAGGACAAAGTGACTTGGATTCGCCTTTCTTGATGCGTTGCTCCCACTAGCCTTGACACCTCCCCGAAGCGTCCGTGCTTCGCGTATAGAACACCATTTTCTTGATTGCCTTCTTCGAGTCCATTTTGGTGGAGGGATTAAACTATCACTAGTCTATTACAAATACAATATTGAATGGGGTTGTAAGTGGCACGCAGGCCTCCCCTAACCAGTACAAAATTACAATTAAGAAAGGGATTGTAATTGGCACGCAGGCCTTCCCAAAACCAAAATAAAAGAAGAAAAAACGAGTCCTAAGTCGGCAAAACTATAGCTATATGAATCACAACCACGCAATTTATATATAAGCACTATATATATAAAAGTCAACCACGAAGTTATAATATAAACAATAAACTGTGCTGTTACGCACACAACCTGATTTGTCTAAACTTTCTCATTTATCCTTTTGATTAATACCTATTAACCAAAAATGAGAATTATGATTTTCTATTTTAACTTGACCAAAAAAATAGTTTTTCAACAAAAACTTAAAACTTGATCTCATTCAAAACTTGAATGAAATCCTCACGTCGAGTTTTATTACTAGTTTTCCAAAAACTTAAAAACGACAACCTTGGTCAATTAAATACTATCTTGTTTGTTTCTCCATAATATTATATAAACTTTATCCTTTTTAGATTTTATTCAAAAATGACTTAAACTAGTCATAATAAATAAATA
This sequence comes from Pulicaria dysenterica, assembly GCA_947179395.2. Lineage (NCBI taxonomy): Eukaryota > Viridiplantae > Streptophyta > Magnoliopsida > Asterales > Asteraceae > Pulicaria > Pulicaria dysenterica. The sequence goes on along the minus strand of OX359290.1, from coordinate 20,214,221 downwards.
TCTAAACTAATATATATTTTAACTAAACTAATTAAAATATATATAACACTAGTTTATATAATACCTTATTAATTTTATAACTTAAAATTAATAATTCTTTTGTATCAATCCGGAAAAACAATCTTGGGCCAACATCTCTTGTTAAGCCACACAACCCACTGGGCCGAGACTCTCTTGGGCCGAAAAACCGATTTGACCAAAAACTACTTCGGTCGAAACCCTAGTGGACCGTGATCCTCCTTGGGCCAAGACCCACCTGGATCGTGATCCACCCTAGGCTGAGGAACACCTTGGGCCGAAGCCCTTTGGGCCGTGGCGTACTAGGTCGAAGTCACTTGGGCCGAAGCCCACTCTGACCCTTAGCGCCGCTACGTCCTGTTAGCGCCGCTAAAACCATTTTAGCGCCGCTAACGGTCACGGTAATGGTTTCGGTTCCCGTTTTTCCAATTAATACAGTAATATTTTAAATCCTTTCTAATCTATTAAAAACTAACTCTTTTAATATACTGATTAAACACTGGATTTAATTCAAAAACCAAAAACTATTAATTATTAATATTAACAAAACTTGTTTTATTAATAATTAATTATCCTAAAACTTGATTTCAACCTTTTTAAACAAAAGTTCAAAAATACTGGTTAAGATAAAGTTTTAGATAAAAAGTTTTTTCTTTTTAACCGTTTAAACCTAACTGGTTAAAATCAAACCTTTTATGAACTGGATAAAAAACAGAAAAACTTGTTTCTATCCCTATGGTTTTCGAAAATTAAATGGAGAAGAATAAGATAAAGAAGATCATATAACTATTAAACAAACCAACAAATTAGATTAACTAGGTTTAACCGATTAAACAAACTGTTTAATTTAATCTTAATTCAAAACTTATTCTTATTTCAAAAAACATAATCCTTTTAACCATTCAAATTAACTGTTTGAATTTTCTGATTAATAGGATAAAAACTGATAACAAAACAAACTGTTTTGCTACCTTCTTGATTTTCGAAAATACCAAGAACAAATAGAGAATCAAGAATAAAACCTTAATCTAAAACAGATAAAACTAGAAACTATGGATCATAGAGCCGAGGCTCTGATACCACTGAAGGGTTTTGAACCTGACCAAACCACCATATGACACAAACTGGTCAAGCCTGGGTTTGATTCCACTGGTTCAATCCTAAAAGCGGAACTGGATTGAACACAACCCTCTAAACCCCAAAAGGGTTAGGATCTTTAAAACTTACATGATCAACATAGTTTCTTACAAACAATCCATATAGAAGGGTTACAAGATTATACCTGAACAAAACCTTTAGGATTGCTAAAGATAGTCCACCACTACTGCACCTCCGATTGATCTGGCTGCTAGACCGCTCCTGGATCACCAAGATTTCAACAAAAACGAAAGCTTTGTGTGTGTACTTGCCTTGCGTCGATTACCAAACACACAAAACACTTTTGTGTTTTGCCTTCTTCGATCTCGGCGCAAAAGAGAGAAAGCCGAGAGAGAGAGAGAGAGATGCGAGTTCGAGAGAGAGAGGGACGAAATCAATGAGAGTGGCGGCTAGGGTTTTATCTTTTTGTCACATATATTAATCCTTAAGACTTAACATATATTTATAAGGATTATCTTGGACCTAAGCCCGTTTAATTAAAAGCCCGCTTGTTTTAATTAAACTTTCATCTCTTCTCATATTGACCCCCTGGACTTTACTAGTTAATTAACTATTAATTAACTTAGTCCGTTAAATATTAAAACGTAATATTTAATTCCCTTTAAATAATAAATAACTATTTATTATTTATTTCCTTTCTAATAATTAATCCAAACTGGATAATTATTTATAACTCTCAATAATTAATACTACTGATTAATTATTCGTTTATCTCTTTAATAATTAATCTAACTGATTAATTATTTCCTCTTTCTCTTTAATAATTAATCAAACTGATTAATTATTTCCACACAGATTTATGGTGAAATCCAACTGTTCTGAATTGGGTGTGTAGCAGTGTGACCCTTTAGTCTCTTATAACATTGGATACAATATGCCTGTTAATTATCTCTGCACATAATCCAACATACTTGACATGGTACGATCAATGATGAGTCGAAGTTCACTACCATTGTCGTTTTGGGGACACACACTCGAGACAGCTGCGTTCATGCTGAACCGGGTTCAAACCAAATCGGTTGAAAAGACACCGTTCGAGGAATGGACGGGGAAAAAGCCCAAAATGTCTTTTCTAAAGGTTTGGGGATGTGAGGTGTATGTTAAGAGAACATTCACGGATAAACTCAATCCCAAATCAGATAAGTGTATCTTCGTGGGCTATCCCAAGGAAACCATGGGATACTATTTCTACAACCCAGATGAGAACAAAGTTTTTGTTGCTCGTAAAGGGGTATTCTTGGAGGAGAAGTTTCTAAACTCAGAGACTCCAAGAAAAGAAATAGAGCTTCAAGAAATTGAAGAGGAGGAGATTACACCACCACCGATAGTTGAACCTGTAGTTCAACAGAGAATTGTTGAACCTCAACCCGAGTCTGTGGTTGAGGAGGAGGTGCAAACACAAGACCTTCGCAGGTCTAGTAGGCCACGTATTGAGCCAGATAGGTATCTGGGATTCCTAGTTGCTCAAGACGAAGGGGATCTTTTAGAACCCACTACCTACCAAGACGCTGCATCAGGTTTAGAATCTGAGAAATGGCTAGAAGCCATGAAGGCAGAGATGCAATCCATGTATGACAACCAAGTTTGGGAGTTAGTGGATTTGCCTCAACACAGCAAAGCTGTTGGGTGAAAATGGGTCTTCAAAAAGAAGACAGACATGGATAGAAAGGTGCATACTTTTAAAGCAAGGCTAGTGGCAAAAGGTTTCACGCAAACTCATGGCATTGACTATGATGAAACTTTTTCCCTAGTGGCAATGCTTAAGACTATTAGGATTCTAATGGCCATATCAGCATATTTTGATTACGAGATATGGCAGATGGATGTCAAAACCGCTTTCCTTAACGGGAAACTGACAGAGGATGTATATATGATACAACCGGATGGTTTTGTAGATCCAAAGAACCCTAATAAAGTATGCAAGTTGCTTAAATCCATTTATGGACTAAAGCAAGCATCTAGGAGCTGGAACTTACACTTTGATGAGCGTATCAAAGAGTTTGGTTTTACCAAAAGTGAGTTCGAGTCGTGTGTTTACACCAAATTCAGTGGGAGCGCGGTAACCTTCCTAGTCTTGTATGTATGCCATGCTTTGTACTAGACCCGATGTTGCCTATTCTATCAGTGTCACGAGTAGATATCAGCAAAATCCTGGTGAAGCTCATTGGGTGGCCGTCAAGAATATTCTCAAGTATCTGAGAAGGACGAAATACATATTCCTAGTATATGGAGGTTCGATGGATGAGCTCAGTGTAACTGGTTACACTGATGCTAGTTTCCAGACCGACAGAGACGACTTCAGGTCGCAGTCAGGATTTGTCTTTACCCTAAACGGAGGAGCCATATCTTGGAAGAGTCAGAAACAAGATACAATAGCAGATTCTACTACAGAGGCAGAGTATATTGCGGCAAGTGATGCGGCAAAAGAAGATGTCTGGCTGAAGAATTTTATCTCGGATCTTAAAGTTGTTGCCAGTATCTCTAGACCGATCGATATATTCTGTGACAACTCAGGGGCTGTAGCGCAAGCTAAAGAGCCTAGAGATCATCAGCGGACAAGGCACGTACTCAGGAAATATCACCTCATTCGAGAGATCATTGGAAGAGATGATATTAGATTGCAAAAGATACCGACGGACGACAACGTTGCTGACCCATTGACGAAGCCGCTAGCTAGGGCTAAGCATGAGAGGCATGCGAGTTCTATAGGAATGCAGTACTTGGAACATAGCAGCTAGTTCGTGTTTTTGATTATTACTATGGATGTAACTTGAAACCTTTTATTATGTATTTACATTTCATGGGATTGAAATAGGAGGTATTTGCATAATGTTTCGTACTTGTCCATTTTTAGCATGTTTAACCTATCCATGACAAGTCAAATTATGAATTGTCTAAATGCCCGTAGCTACTTAATGTAGTGGGAGCTACATTAGGGAGGTAACGCTATTATGAATATTTGATGATTTATTCGGGTATGAATAAAAGCACAAAGTTGTGACCAAGTATTCATAGATATTTATCAGGGGATAAATATTGGGGTGATCCGCATCGAGTTTACTTCATGGAGCGTTAACATAAGTAAACTTGATAGGTTGTCCTTAGACCTGAGATATTTGGTTTGGGGCGTGGTAACTTCTGTACTTTAGCATGTTCTAACGTCACGCCATAACAGGGTGATCATAAGGGGCTTGTCTAGGTGCAGCGGAAGCCATGTGCTCAAATTGCAAATAGTCAAGATGTGATTTGCACCTCTTTTTTAGGAGAGATATTTTCTGAGCTCCTCGACGATTAAGACTACTGAAAATGCGTGGCCGCGCTAGGTTAGAATGATAGTTATTCATTCGGGAAACCGTAACTGCAGAGTGTCGAAATCAGAGTCGAGAAAATCTGAGTATTAGATGAGATCCCTGCTCCATGTCAAATACTCACATTACGAAATATCGCGATGCAAAAGGAAAAGCCTAGATAATCCAAGGTGTGGATTATATCTCTAGATGTAAGAGATCTCATAGTCTGGTTAACCTAAGTGTCTGGCTAGGGACCTCCTTAGGCCAACGATGTACAAGGAGTGTTACTTATCTTGCACAAGTGGGAGTCTGTTAGATTATGTGCAGAGATAGATAACATGTATTATCGTATCCAATACTATGTGACACTAAAGGATCACACCGCTGCACACCCAGTTAGAACCTTTTGGATTTTACCTTTTTGTGTATGACAATAATTAATAGTTTAATTAATTATTGAGAAAGAGAAAAATAATAAAAGTTATTTATTATTTAAAAGGAGAAGTTAATATTTAGTTTAAATATTAACAGGACCAATTAATTAATAGTTATTAATTAATTAGAAAGGTCGAGGGTATATTCTGTAATTGATTAATAGTTTAATTAAAGCTGGGATTTAATTAAACGGGCTTAGGCCTAATAAGGGTTTATTATATAAACCTTATTAAGTCTCATTAATCACATAAGTCAATTACAAGTTACAAAAGATAACCCTAAAAAGCTCTCTCCCTCTCTTCTCTCTTCGGCGGCGGCGCAAGAGCCGAGACCAACCACCGTGCGACGGTGGCCGGAAGGCGACGCACACACACACACGCGGATCTCGTTTTTGATCCAAGGTTTAATCCTTAGGCGGTCTAGCAGCCAGTTCGAGGTGGTGCAGTAGCAGTGGATAACCTGCAGCTGTCTAGAGGATTGAAGGAAAAGTTTTGGTTTCATCAAGGTATAACTTTTCTAATCTTTTTTCCTCTTTTAGTTTTTGTACGAGTTAGATAAGATCACTGGAGGGGGTTTTATTCCGCTGTGCATGTTTTTATACCCTACAAAACCCTTCATGCCTTACATCCCAGCTACAACCTGTACACTATAAACGGTTAACTCGTCACGAGGTATGACCACACCTCGCGCGTAGTCAAACCCCTAACACCTTTCTTGGGTATAAGGATCTCAATATACCCTTCTTTCCTTTCTCTCTGAAGTCCCAGTACGACTACTCGTAATTAGGCTTCCACTTTTCTTAGTATAAAGCTACTCTTAGCTAAATACTATCTTTCCTTGAGCATCGTTATATCAACAACATAATTAAACATCTTCTACACATAACATATACAGGTATCATGAAATCACATTCTTTCACGTAAATCATGCATATGTACTAACTAAATATAGTTAAGTATACTCACCTTATCAGCAGCTAAGAAAATATATTCCTATTAGTGTGATGTAAAGCTCTTAACGCCTACAATTCATGAACGAGTGCTATATTAACTTCTTAACACTTGACGGCAACTTAAACTGAACACGAAATGATAAACAACACCTTCTGGCTCTGGGCCTCCCTACGGCCGCAGAGAATTATCCCTGCGCCAGCAGGAGTTTTCTTCGCTACGGCCATAGGGATCCACCCTGCGCCCGTAGGACTGTTCTCGAGCTCCTACGGTTGTAGGCTATGTGCACTACGCCCGTAGGTTAAATTCCTTCGTCCTTAGACGGTATTTCCACAAGACACAATCCTACGCCCGCAGGAACACCTGCCTACGGCCGCAGGAGACAAAACTCACGAAACACCAAAACACCTTTCCTACGCCGGCAGGGAATAATCCCTACGGCCGTAGGAACAGTCGGTACAGCAGAATGAACTGCTCTGTTCGAACAGCAACTGGGTTTTGAAGTTTAACCCTCTAAAATCGATTCAAAACTTGATTTCTCAGCAATTAACATATACTAGCATGTACTACAACTTCAAGAACAATCAAAGAACATCAAAAACAAAGAAACACACTCAAAACCAAGGATTCAACCTATGAATCCATCTCTTGACCTATAACTCAATTAAATTCACTAAGAACACATACCTTGCTATAAACACACTATGAAATCACTTTCAGATGGTAAACCCCTCCTTCTTGGACTGATTTCAGCAATAAAACAAGTGTATATGTGGGTGTCGTGAAGGTGTTCTTGAAAGTACTGAGCATTTGACTACTATTGTCAAATATAAGACTATAAGTATGTAATACTTTCACTACTTGGCACAAATGGTCCCTGCACTTCTAAATTTCAGATTCTTGTCAACTCAGGCCCTTCTACCTTATTTACATCATAAAAGCATGAATCACATAATCACATAACGATATTTTACTGAACACTTAAACACTTAACATTTAAAGTAAGAAACACATAATGGGAGCTTTCAAACCTTGGGGAGTTACAGAATCGCACCACCACCACTAGGGTTTTTGATTTCAGCTACAGATGAAGCTTCGATTTGCGCCGCTACCTCCAGTGTACCACCGTCGTGGTTTTCTCCAAGCTAGGTAAGATTAGGGTTTTTTATTTGTAATTCTTTGCTAAAAATTATGCTTGTTCTTGGTTGACATTATTCACCTCTTTAGTTTATTCTTGGTTGATAATCATCTCAGATTTTTTTTTGTGTTTGTGTAATATTTAGATTTATGATTTCAGTATTTGCTTTTTTGTGTTTGTGTAATTTATTCATCATCTTTCTGTTAGGGTTAAATCTGCTGTTGTTCTTCTTCTTCATATGGAAATTCATTGATCTATTGTTGTTCTTCATCTGGAAATTCATTGAACAAATATCAGATTTAATTTTGTTGGTGTTGATCTGTTGTTCTTCATCTGAAATCATCAAGAGAGATAGAGTCGAGAGGAGAGAGAGTGTGAGAAGGAGAGTTGGTAGAGGTGAAAGAGTGTTTGAAAACATGGATTAAGGGTAGAAAGACCAAAATAACCTTATGTGCAAGGCACATGAGGGGGCCTTAACGGAAAAGTTAACTGCCGTTTGCCTAAAGGACTAAAGTGTTACAAAATGTCAACCACAGGGAAGATTTCTGTACTTTCTGATTATAAAGGACCAAAGGTGTTACTTTTTGCAAACCACATATACGATTTTTGTAATCTACTCTTACATTTATTCTACAGGAATATCATTGAATTTGAAAAAAATAGAATGACATTTCATGCTTATATCTTGTTTGGTAAACAAAAGTTGTTCGAAATGTCAAATTCTTTAAATCATGAAATATTCATTCATTCACGTATAGTGACGGATTTACATTCCATTCCTTATGGAAAGTTACAAAACGACTACTTTACCCCTGCTACCAACTGCCGAATATCACCACCAACCCCTGCTGCCAACAACCAACGACTATTGTTGCCTCCGATTGCCGCCACCAACCATTGATTGCCATTGCCTTTGACAACTGCCATCTACCACCGCCACCGACCCCTCCCACTGACTGCTGACCCCATCGACACCCACCTCACTATTGCCGACCATCACCGCCAAGTACCACCACCTATTCTCGCCGCGGCCAACCGTCGTCCTCAACACCGACCCCGGCCATCTATCGCTACCTCCACCATAGATCACGACCATTGACCATCGACTGCCAATTGCTGCCACGATCGTTGTCGCCACCATCGGTCACCGCCTGATGTTGGTCACCAAGATGGCCGCTGCCAGCCTACCACCAATCAATGCCGGCATCATCGGTCGATGGTGTTGGCACATCGAGACGATGCCCTTCGCCACCTAATATCTCGGTCGACGGTGTGCATACATATTTTTGTAATATACATGTGTGTGTACTACTGTAGTTTTTACTTTAAAATGAATAATATGTATATTGGTATTCTGACATAATCTCATTCCAATTCTTCCAATAAAGTTACAAACCAAACAAAATATATGATTGGAATGGAATGGAATTGAATTCCTTTTTTTGACAAACAAACATACTACAAAATCTCATTACTTAGAAATTCAATTCTATAATGAATTCAATTTCATTCTTTTAAATTATACAAAGAAAACAAGAATTTAGAATTAACCTATTAAATCCATTAAAAATGAACTCTAACAAAACTTAGCCCATTGTTCTATAATCGTTAGATGGGTCAGGTTTTACTCGTAAACACTCTTTCGTAACATTAAATTAATAATAAATATAACTATGAATTAAAATGGTAATAATAATAATATAAAAAATCACACCAAAGACATATTTTGGATGGATTCACTCGTTTTGATCAGTTCATACATTTTTTATTTTTTCTCGTTATTAGGTAAGGTTTCAAACTTTACTTACTGGAGAAATGATATATGATATTAATATCACCTATCATAGGTGAGATTGCACACAAACTCATTAAATGATTATTTAATGTAAACATTAAAATGTCTAAAATATTCTTTATTTAAAAAGTTTATAAATACAACATGATATGTGATATTAACATCATGTATCCTTTTCTTTTACTCATTTAACCCCATAAAAATAAAATATAATCCAAATGGCATAAAATATTACAATCGATGGTCACGCTGATCCGCCAACATTCCTTTCTTACTCTGCAAGGCTTCCAAAACTCTTCCTTACGCTAACTTATGGGCATTGGGAATAATAAAATATAAATTGACCATATAAATATATAATTAGTGTTTCTAAAATTAGTAAGTTGTAAGTATGTAACGAGTATTTTATACCCATTTGATGTTAATTATTTATAAAATTAGTAAGTTATAAGTGGGTAAGGGTTATTTATGATGTTGAAGTGTGAAAGAAGGTTTTTCACACATGATATGAATGTTTGTCAAAAAATTTAAAGAGAGAAAGTGGACAAGTTATCTTCATTTCTACTTCAATTTTTGTATACAAGTAACATTCGTCAAAGAATCGAGGTTAAAATTACTATACTTGTCTTATTAAGTTTTTTTGAGTTTAAAAGGGAGACTAAGGGGGTGTTTTCCATAGCTTATTTAAGCTTATTAGCTTATTAGCTTATTTAATTAAATAAGCTAAAACAAATAAAAGTGTTTCCCATGACTTATTTAAAGAAGGCTTATTTATGCTTTAAAATGACAAAAAAGAGCATGTCTAAAAATTGGAGAAGAAGAAGCAAGGAAGAATAAAGGGTAAATGATGTAATTTGAATAAATAAGCTCTAATAAGCCTCAAAATCTTGGCTTATTTAAAACTTATAAATAAGCTAATAAGCTCATCCTTAATAAGCTATGAGAAATACTATTTAAGACTTATTAGCTTAAATAAGCTAATAAGCTAATAAGCCAAATAAATAAGCTATGGAAAACACCCCCTAAATGTGTGTTTAAGCCGGAATTGGTTGCCACATGCTACTATTAATGGTTGACTTCGTGATTATTACTTCCCTTTTTAGTTTTTAATTTACGTCTTTGGAACTAGGGATGAGCTTTTTGACCGAAAAACCGAACCGGAACAACAATATTCGGTCCGGTTATCGGTTCTCCTAAAATCTCATTTTCAGTTTTCGGTTCCGGTTCCACCGGTTATCGGGTAATTCGGTCTTAAAAACCGGAACCGGTTGGTTTTTGATTTTGTATTTTTCATATGGTTGGCTATGAATTATTATTGTTGGTGATATGGTTGATTATTGAACTATTATTGTTGGTGATATGGTTAATGATTATTGTTAATGATATAATTTGCTATTGAACTATTATTGTTGCTTAAATGGTTAATAGTTATTGTTTGAAATCACGAAATTAACGAACTTTTATTTATTGATCATATATCAGTGTTAAAGATGCATGCATGTTCAATTGTGATCTTAAGTATTTTTACTTTTTTAGCTTATCTTGATTCCGTTTAGTTGTCAATTTTTACGATAAATATAACCTTATATTAAATCTAACTTATTGTTTGGTTATTAGTAAACATTTACAGGTAAAAACAACTAATACAAACATATCATATTTGTCTTTAATAGCAAAAATATTTACCCGTGATCGGTTCTTTCGTTTCCTACGCTTGAAACCTGTTTCATAATAAAATTTTCGGTTTTTCTGGTTCTATACCCGAAATAACCGGTTATAACCGGAACCGAGACCGGAACCAGTTCCCTTATATCGGTCCGGTTACCGGTTCGGTTCCGGTCCGGTTCGGGCCGATTCCAGAACCGAACACATCCCTATTTGGAACTATTAAATGTTGATAGATTTGAGAATTTTGTCAAAATAGCGATCTGACCGAATGGGTGGTGTCCATTGAGCAAGTCTTTACGGTCGTGGAGGTGTGTTTCATTGTTGAGTAGCAAAAACAAAATGTTAGGCTACGATGAATCTCATCAAGGGCTTAATGCGTGTGAACTAGCTTCTTTGTGCCCGTCACGGTTAAAGGAGTTTGTAAGCAAGACAATGTTACATCATGTGATAAACTCTCTCTCTCTCACACACACTTTTAATATCACGTATTTACTGGTTTTAAGATTTTGTATTCAATTTTTTTTGTTTTTGTAAATTAAATGAACAAAAATGCTATTTACTCTTTTTATTTAGATAAATGACGAATAAAATTTTAAAATCAAAATAACTAACTAAAGTTTTCAATAACTAAATCCTAAATGAAGGTTTTTATATGTTTTTGGATGACCTAACTCCTGAAGAGTTGCGTTACATACTTTGGCAAAATTTCATTTTTGATTTGGAGACGATGCAATATTGCTTTAATCGAAGTTACATGTTACATTACCATCTTGTAAAAAATATTACAAATTCATACTCCATGTTTCTTATATGAGAAAAGGATCTCTAGCATGCTGCACCCAAAACTTAGGATTATGAAGTTATGATTAAACAGCTAAAACCCGCGGGGTGGGGAAGCACGTACCTCGGGGTTGGTCTTTCTCACACTGAAAAATCGTTTTTTTTGTTTTTGTTTTTGTTTTTTGTTGCGGGTGTATTAAAAGAGCTGGTAGGCGAGTGTGATGGCCCATGTGATAGCCGTTTGAAGGAGAAAAAAAAGTTGGCATACAGAATCCTATATATAAATTCCGACAATGTGCATATGATTCGGCAAATTCCAGAATTATGCAACATAATAGACATGCAGGAAAGCAAATGTTCATAACAGAATTGAAACCACCATCAACTATTCACAACATATTTACAAGACTTTTTATAATGCATATATAATACGTACATAACTAAGTAGTTAATTACCCCCTCACTTGTAATAAACCTGATTTCACAGACCAATTATTTACATACAGAAATGACCCCCTGCAGTTTACGGTTTATACAACAAAAGAAATATAAGATGGTTTCTCAAAATAGATCAGTTTCATGTTTGGATTGGATGATGAGAAAGAGTTTAATTAATACCTGTTATGCCCAGTTTCTCTTTGATCGGAGTTGAGTCAGTTTATCCCTCCATTGAGCTGCAAGAGTGAAACATCAAGAAAACAATCACACCACCAAGCAGTAAACGATATTCGTCTATTGTAAATGTACATTGTAAGGATATGAAATCTATTCACTTTTAAATATTTTAAAAATACTACAAAAATAATTTCAACCCATTTACTTATGAATTGATCGATCGGGGGTGTCTTTTATCACAGGTAAAAGAAAATAGTAGCTTTATGAGTAGAAAGTTGCCCAAAGTGTAGTTTTAACGCATACATACTATTTAATTCAAAAACTTAGATATTATGAAATTATTTGACACATTAGTTAACAAATGGGAGATTTTAAGGTTTCTTATCGGCCCATTTTGTTTGACATCAAATGAAACAAAGAAAGAAACAGAAATACGGATGTAAAAAGAAAAAGAAAAAGGAGTGTGAAAAGTAATGACCTGCATCTCTATAGCGTTCTTCAACAGCAGCAATAAGCATGTTCCGTACAAGATTAAACTCCTTGGTTTCAACACAAGGCTGGCCACTTGGTCTGCAGAAGTGACAATCTTCATTAATATGTTTTATGATTCTATAGTGATAACTGTAACATATATATTTCAAGGCAAACAAGCCAAAATATACAAAAAAGCAATTGTTTTTTATACCGATCGAGTTCTTTAAATATTAAACCATCTGGAGAACCCTGCAACGAAACCTTTGCAGATTCGACAATCTTCATCCCGTCACTTTGGGCCAAGAACTTATTCACTTGTATCGGCACCTTATAATACATAATAATACATATACATAAGATATATAAATGAAGTAGCATATAAGTATATAAAGTCAAGATGCTATACAAATATTATGACAATATACTAAAATGGCATAATCTGGGTGTTCATATGTAATTAATATTAGGTCTCATAATATTATGACAGCATACCTTACATCTCACAGCAATATTGATGGCATCAGATGGACGAAGGTCAAAGCTAACACAGTCGTTTTCATCATCCACCTGAATAAAATTACAGTAAATTTTAATTTAAAAGAATCACTGGTGCTTTTGTCACGTTATTCTTCAACCTAGTAGCATTTTTAGTCCATACCTTTGTTAAGTATAGTCGAGCAAAATATGCCTCGTGTATTCTTTTAGTCACTCGAACAAGCTTGACCTGGAGCAATTAGTGATAAGAATCTACTCTTTATTGAAAATAAACAAAAACGACTTTAAAATTCTAAAATATTCTACTTCCGAGAGGCAGCCCTCATGCTGAACATAAACTTGTACCATTAATCAATTATCTACCATAATACTTAACTTATGTATTAAGAAAATAATATTATTACCTATGTTAATAATGGAAATACTATAAATACACATTTTAATAAGAGAATACCATCATTGCTGTATTACTTGACCCTTAATTACATAAGTCTAACATATCTACCTAACTGTTCCAACACGCAACAGAAAGCAAAAGCAAACTTACTTCGTATCCCATCTTGTCAATCATCTCCTTCACCACGTTATACATAGTTGGTCTCGCCTACAACACAAATATAAGAATTTCAATTTATACAATACAAAGACATGAAAAAGAAATAAAACTAGAAATCCTAATTTTTGAACATACAATTTGGACATTGCGCATAGCTGCCATAAGCAATACACTAGGCATCTCCACTGTTAAGAAGAAAACGTGAATTAAGAACCAACATTTTCTGTGTATAATTACATACATCTATTTGAATCTAGAGGTAACTGAATATTATGAGATATAAGTAAAGTACATACAAACGATTATGGGAAGTAGAAGGCCTGTCCCATCTTCCATTTTCAGTACAATTGCAGGATGTGGAGCATAATCAGGTAGATGGCCACCTTGAGGATTATTATGAGCGCATCTTAAATGCTTGCCATCCCTCATTTTAATTATAAACCCATCAGGACCACTTTTTACCTCAACTAGAGTAACAAAATAAAAGAAAACAAATCAATTAAAGATGCACTATGATCTTATCAGATATCATGAAATTAAAACAAAAATACGTATAAACTGAAGATAAAAACATTACTTATTTACATTCATTAGATAAACTTGAAGAAAATCTAAAAATTCCCGCAAAAATTTTCAACTTTAAGAAAGTTACAAGTTCTGTTATGCAAAGTTCTTCAGGATTATGCGCTTATAATGTGTAAGTACGATAGAAGAATTTTGTCATACTAAGGTTATCAAATCAATAAGAAAAGGATAAACAGTTTCATGAAATTAACAAACAAATAGCTTTTAACTATAAAGTAATGATCTTACCAGCTTCAACCACACTGGAGTTGACATAATCTGAATCATTCTCATTAAAACTCTCTGCCATGCTACCATTGCCATTTGAAGATGAACTGAAACTACATGTCACAGTCTTCGAACCAGACTGATGGCGCACTCGAGCCCTATGGCTGTTAATGCCTTTAAACCTCCATATTCCACTTCTTTGAATCTTGGCCTTCATTAGAGGCCCGTCAATTGCAGGAACAGCATGAACCACACCTTGCTTCCTTCGGACAGAAGGGCAAACAACTGGACCTTGCAAAGTACTCATTTCCCTGTTATAGTTAGCAATACACACATATTCATGCATTAAATTAGTAAACTACAAATTGTTATTCTGAGATGATATCATATTAATCATTTGCCAATTTGCCATCAAGTTTCAAGAAAACCATTCTGAGATGCTATCAAACATAATACAACAAACTAATGCATTGCTACAGTTACCTTGCCCATCTAGCCCTAGAATCATCAATGATAATGTAAGAAAGCAAGTATTGAGTTCAAAAGGAAAGAAATTAGGGGGTCTTTGGGTGTTCATTTTCACAAGTGATTCTGACAATAAGAGATAGTAATTTAAGATTCGCTAGTAACTCGATTTTCTTACCGAAGATCTTATACCTACGTCTCAAATTTGATCACTTTCGCCCTAAATTTCACAAAATTAAAGCAAAAACATAATCCACGATCGAAACTCTTTTCTATTGTCTTCAGATTTTACATACGCGTTGTATCTTAGCATCGATCAAAGCAATAACTTGTGATCGTAAATATCGCAAAAACGTTTCCCACGATCGAAATACAAACAACATAGAAGCTTCAAAATCAAAATCTATTCTACAAACAATCATCAAATCAATTCAACAAAAGATGATCAACACCATAGATACATCTACATAAATAGATTAACAGATTACTAATAGCAAATCCAATCACTCACCGATACTAAAATCTAGACGGCTAATTCACCCCCAAATCGGAAAGTGCTGCGATGGAAATATCGAATTAAAAATCAAAGGGATGAGGATAAAATAGATGAATTGGGTATGGATAAGATGAAATGGGAAGATTCAGCTATGGAAACTCTGAAACATCTGGATAAAAGGGAAGGAGATAAGAGATTCTTCTTTGAAGACAGAGACGTGGCAGCAGAACAACAATCAAGAAGGGGCTTTGTTCAGATAATAATGATATTTTAAGAAATTACCAAAATGTCGCCTTCGATAGCAATAAAATTACAGTAATACCCCTTGACTTACTAGCACTTAATTTGTACAAGGTTCTAAATACATAAATATAACGTTTGGTGTGTTGTAACGGAAAAGTTTAAGTCTTGAAAGTAACGGCGTGATCTAGATGTTTTACAAAGATGTGATTTAAGACGATAATTTGTATATAAATAAAATTACGTATATAAAAGTATACACACGAATGTTAAAAACACATAATTATAAGTTTATAACGTAGTTAATCAATCTTTTTCTTTGTTTTCGGTACATTTACCATCCTTATAAACGAATAACTTTATATATTAGGCTCATATAGCTCAATACCTCTAACAAGCATAAAAAACACGGCTTATAATAAGTAAAAACATGTCAAGTAGAACCTTAGCGTATGCCAAACATTACGTCTAAGTCTTGAATTATGTCGTGACGACATTGTGAAGCCTCAAGCTTTGGCAATGTCATAACAAATTATTTAGAATCATGATTTGTAATATTTTGCAAGCACTCGTATTATATAGCATATATAATAACAATTATCAGGAAGGAATGTACATTAACCTTCTTGGTATTTATTATATATTTAAAAGCTGCAAATATAACCATATGTTTGGTTGGCAGAGTGGGGTTCGATTCCTCATGAGCACACTATTGCTTCTTTTTTTTTCTTTTTTATGAATCGGAAGGTACTATGCCTCTACAACATTTCTCTTTTTAGTTATAGGCATAGTTGTTAACTCGTGACTCGAATCTTAAAATTTAACTCGCGACTCGACTCGTAAGAGTCAGAGCACTAAAGATTATATACAAAAAATATATATAATATAATGTATACATCAAATACATCATGATCATGTAACAATATTAATACGTAAAATATAATAGCACCTATTATATTTATGTTATTAGTTATATAAATTTATATATTATTATTTATTGGTTTAATTTTTAGGATTAAACACACCAAAGGGTTTAAAAATTAAAAAACTGACTCTATATTTACAAAAAGCATATTTGAGGGATTGAATAGTGCGTTTATTATGGACCTTGGGAGTTGAGGTCTTGGGAGTAGGCAAGACAGAGAAATCAAACCCAACACTCCACAGCCATAAAGAGAGGGGGGAAAGAGAGTTGTTTGCAGATCTATCAATGGAGAAAGACAGAGGTGAGGGAGATGAACCCTCCGTTGAAGAAACAAAAATTAAGCGACCTAGCCAGGTTTCTAAAGTCGATGACTCGGATGGAAGAAAAAAAGATGAAAAATCAGACGTCAATATCTGATTTTGAACAAAAGAAGTTCTGATTTGCGTACCTTCCTCAATTTTTCTATAGTTAAAATCGTGTTCAAGAACAGGTTAGAAGTGATGAACAACATATATTTGCTTCATTTTTTTTACTCGGACGAGTTTCGAGTTTACTCGACTCGGACCGAATCGCCTCAAAATCGCGAGTCATATACCGAGTAAATCATCCACCCGAGTCACTTACAGAGTCGGCTCATTTTAGTGTATTTTGACTCGACTCATACGAGTCGACTCGTGACTCGTACGAGTTTAACAACTATGGTTATAATATTTATTATTATATTAGTCAAATTATTAATTTTACAAGCTTTTTATTTTCCTATTATAAGTATTAAAATATAGTGTTTGGCGTAAATACGAATATTTATATGTGATCATAGTTTTTAATCCTCACTTTGATAAAAAAAATTATCTTAATATGATATTTACCTAATTGTAATTTGCAGATCTAATACAAAAAGTACATTTTAAATATAAATCAAATAGCACAATAATCTTACATATTTAAGTTGTTTCCTACTTTTATTCATCCTATAACCATATTGTTTAATTGTTTTACTACTTTTATTTATTCTAGAACCGAACGCAACGCGCGGGTCCAATGTGACTCGTTCTATTTATTTGTGTAACGTATTCATAAAGTATTTTAATAATTTAAGTGGAATGTAAATGTAATAATATCTAACTTATATATTATTAATCGTATGAATAATTTTTTTCTAAATTTATTATAACTTTGCATAGGCTAATAAGTTGATTTTATTGCCTTATAATATTGTTGACTAAAACTTATGAGTTTAAATAAAGAGTAAATTACTGAGATTGTTCCTGTGGTGGTTTGACAAGTCCTTTTAAATTAAAACTGACACTACATGTCCCTATAGTTGCTTTTTTGTTACTTGACATGTCCTTTAGTCTAACTTCCGTTAAAAACAAAAGTTAGTTGTCTTTTAGTGTAAGAGTATTTTATGTCGTTTACACTCTTAAACCCATTTCCAAACAATCTTCTTCTTCTTCTTCTTCCTCCTCATCCTCTTCCTTCCAGACCTTTCTACAGTTGCATTAAAACACACACTCACACTAAAAACACACACATTTTTTACCGACAAATTAATGGGGACACTTCCCCGCCTCTCTAGTGTGGGTTCGAATTGCTTGGTGACGGGTTTTCAACAACCCCTCGTTATTTGGTTTTAACCAAGGTTCGAGCACAATCTCGAATTATGCTTTTTGGTCATATCGTCATATGTACATTTATAAACTGAAAGAAAGCCATGCAATCACCATGTTTTTCTACTGTGCTTGTAGGAACATCTAAATCGTCAAACTAAAAACAAAATTGTAGATGAAAGGGACAAACCATAGTGATATGTATCCACCACTTTGAGCTATTGATTCATCTTCCCCCTTGTGTCACAAAGATGAAAATTGGGAGCAATACAGTCAAAGTAATCAATCCAACAATACATGATCTTTACAAGTAAACATGGCCGGTCCAATGGCATTTGATGCCCTCGGCAAAGTGAGCTAAAAATGCCCCACACGTGTGAATTTTGGTATGCACGAAAAAGATATGTGACATATATATGTGAAACAAATAAGTAAACATTATTTTACTAAAAAATATTCAAACCATCTGATAAAAACTTGCAAACTACATAAAACGATGTCTTCGTTCAATGAAACAATAATAAAAGTAACCATTCAAAGAAGATATATAATATAAAGTAACACTTTATTAAGCTTAGAAAGATCAAACCTTGATCGAAATAATCAAATAGCTTCGACACTTGAACTTTGGAGACAAATCTACTATTCGTTTGTTCAAATCATCAATTTTGTAACATGTAAATAAACAAAAACACAAATTAACAAACATTAGAAAACAAATACACTAATTCAACAAATTTTGACGAAACTAAATTTATACTTATTTAACATTCCAATCCTATATTTCCAAACACAACAGTTACAAGCATAGTTTTTTCTCTTATTCCGACTCACATACAGAAAACCTGATCAAGACGCTAAACTAGCTTCCACGGTTTAACTTTTGAATTTGGGGCAAACCAATTATTCAAATCATCAATTCTACAAGTCTATAAAAATAAAATTTAAAACAAACTAAAAAAATTAATTGCACTTTAAATACATGCTGCAAACTAGCAACTTCGGAATTATTCATTTAATCTATTAAACAAGTGAACAAAAAACGTACTAGTAATGACATTAATGGCTAAATACAGAAAGAAAAATAGAGAATCAAATATCAAACTTTTCTACCTTCTCAAACTCAATTAGCAATATTCTTATATGTTAGTGCATACATTGAGAAATGTTCTCCTTATTTTGATGATGATAATTATATGAACATGTGATATTATTGCTTATCAAAATTATTCATATGTTCATATGCTACATTCTTAAAAGGTTAACAAACCTAAAATTAATGATCAAGTGAAGAACAAATAAGTGAAGACTTCAAGTCAACAAGAAAAAAAGAAAATATGATAAAAGCAAACATTCGACCGTGAGTCAACCGTCGCCACAGCCTCAACTCTTGAATATTGTCCTTCTTGAAGTCAACCGATCTCATACTCGACAATTGGAACGAAGATATCTACAAACACATGTTCGGAAAATATGAGCTTACAAGAATAAATAATTAAACAAGTTTAAGTTTGTAACACCGTATTTTCTAACACTACTTTGGAATACGCGCGGAAGCTTAATCACATACTATAATAATATATTAGAGTAAAATACAACTTTTAAAACTTGTTTATTACAAAATACATTTACAGTGTTACACAAAAACAGACTCTTTACAACACAAAACAGATATCAGAGTTAGATCAGTCCATAAATCCAGCTTCACTCCCATCAACCACATACCAGAAGTATCCTGTAAAAGATTACAACAGTGGAGGATTAGCACAAAGCTAGTGAGAGAATATATATCAAAGAACATACAAGGCATAATGCCCAACACATCAAGCTCAATCAAACAAGAGAACCGGCGGTCATGCGGGACCTACAACCAAATGCCGGCCAAAGCATAGGTTTACCGATAGCCTAGTTAACCTGGACAACATTACGAGCACCTCTTGAATACAACAAATGCATATCAAGATGATAGCTAATACTGTATATCCCTAAACACAGGCCCAGCTGAAAACATCCGCCATGCTGATCTCCAAAACGTCATGTATATATACAGAAAATCAAGATACAATATCTTTAAGAGCAACACAATCAGGAGTTACATCCCATATATCCAAAGATATATATCCACTCACCCATATCTTCAAAAGTCGAGCAACTCAGTCTTTTCTTAACTACTGAGTCTTGTCTCCACCTGAACAAACAACTAACAATCAGTATTTGCTTAACAATTTAACAATAAGCACAATACCATAATTAAAACACATATACATAAGATCACAAGTACATATCAATCTTCATGTATATGCAAATAATATACCATCATTCACTATTTCCCTTTACATGCTGTAATTCTGTGAATTCATTCAATTCCTTAGCTTGGGAAATACATACATTACTTTCATAATCCAAAGCCACACTTGATGTACAAGTTCCTGTTTATCTTCAAATCATCAAAGGGTTGATCTTTAATCAGATTTCCTTATAACATTCAAATTCCGAGCAAAGGAAAGTTAGAATTCCGATAAATTCCAAATCCGACTGAATTCTCAAATTCCGATAAAGTCAATTCCGATAGGACCAAATCCGAGCTAAGGTCAAATCCGATAAAACCAAATCCGAGCAAAGGACTCAATTCCGAGTAAAGGCAATTCCGATCTAATCGAATTCCGATACCGAAACACAATCCGAGAAAGGCACAATCCGAGAATAGTCACATTCCGATAAAACATACAATCCGAGAAAAGTTAATTCCGGTAAAAACTCAAATTCCAAGAAAAAGGCACAATCCGATACAATTCACAATCCGATAATTGTAATTCCGACAAAAGCTAAGGCAAACGGTTCAATTTCTCGGATTTCAACCAACTCCGATAGAAATGATCGGAATTCACCAATTCCGATCGATTCATACTTGAATTCCGATGACTTCATAACATAAATTCCGACAGATTCATGTTTATGCATAAATTCAATTTCTAATCTGATTTTAAGCATGCATTTACATCTATGTTTCCAGAATTGATTCCAAACATGTATTGATCATAAACTAACATCAATTTCTACATGCATACAACCTAGATCATCAATTCATCATATAAAACATTAAATCGGATTTCACACATTTATATATATATATATATATATATATATATATAAAACCGAATTTAAACAACAATTAACATATTGATCCAGTAATCTAACCTTCTAATGATGTTAAACACTTCAATTTAACAGGTTTCGCAAATTGATCAGCAAATTTATGATTTCTTCTTCTCTCTTTTCTTGATCTCGGCCGAACTCAAGAACACACACAACACCTTAATTGTTTCTCTCTAATTGCATGTAATGGTGGAAGTGTTGGTGTCATCTAAGGGTTATGTGTCAAAATGTGACACCTCACAATCCACTTACACATAATCATATTTAATTAACAAATATTACTATTTAATCAATTAAAACAATTAATTCACATAAAACAAATAATTAATCAAATTAATTAAGATAAACCAATTTAATTACCTTAATCATACTAGACCGGTAAGGAGGGTGTTACAAATCTTTCCCCCTTAAGAAGATTCTGTCCTCGGAATCTGATCGCGCTCAAACAAGGTAGGGTAACGACTTCTCATATCTGCTTCGGCCTCCCAAGTCAAGTAAACTGTGCTTCCATTTCACCAAGACCATTGGTATCTGTTTATTTCTCAGCTTTGTTATCTTACGATCAAGTAATTCAACAGGTTCCTCAATCAGTCTCTTGTTGGAATCTACACGCAGATCTTGTATTGGCAACACCTGTGTCTGATCTTCTAGATTACATTTTCTCAGGTAACAAACGTTGAACGTATCATGTATACCTGCCAACTCATCAGGAAGATCCAAGGCAACTGTCTGATCATTTACTACTCGTCGAATTCTGAAAGGACCAATACAACGAGGAGCCAGCTTTCCACGTTTTCCAAAACGTATTACACCCTTCCATGGAGAAACCTTTAAGTAGACTCGTTCTCCTTCGACAAAAGACATTGGTCGACGACGCGGATCTGCATACATCTTTTATCGATCCCTTGCAGCTTTCAACTTTTCCCGAGCCACTGCTACCTTATCTGCTGTTATCTGAACAATGTCTGGCCCAGCAAACTGTTTCTCTCATGCCTCTAACCAACAAGTAGGAGTTCTGCACGGTCGCCAATTCTTGCTGCAGTCTATTCCAGAAGTTTGACACAAACCTCGAATCCCGATCTGACACGATAGACAAAGGAACTCCATGTCTAGATACTATCTCATCAATATACAGCTTGGCTAACTTACTCAAGTTTGCAGTCTCAGCAGTAGCAAGAAAATGTGCACTATTGGTTAATCTATCAACGATAACCCATATCATGTCGTTTCCTTTCTGAGTTCGCGGAAGTTTTGTTACAAAATCCATCGTGATGTGATCCCACTTCCATTCAGGTATTGCTAACTGTCTCAACGATCCATACGGCTTCTGGTGTTCAGCTTTTACTTGTGCACATATATGACATGATTCCACGAATCGAGCAACATCCAGCTTCATAGTAGGCCACCAATAAAAGGTCTTCATACTTTGGTACATCTTAGTGCTACCCGGATGAACAGACATTCTAGATTTATGAGCTTCTGTCAAAATCAATTCCCGTAAATTACCAAACTTCGGTACCCAAACACGATTCTGATACATTTTCAATCCACGTGAATCAATTGTCAACTCATGCTGTCTTTTCACCATTAACTCATCTTTCAGATTTTCTTCTTTCAATGCTTCCAATTGTGCAGCCAGTAACTGATCTATCAAATCAGATTTGATTTCTAATCTCATAAAATTCACAGTATCTGTAAACCCTTTCCTACTAAGTGCATCAGCAACCACATTAGCTTTCCCCGGATGATACTGGATATCACAATCATAGTCCTTAATCAGCTTTAACCAACGGCGCTGTCTCATGTTCAATTCCTTTTGAGTGAACACATACTGCAAACTCTTATGATCAGTGCAAATCGTGCACTTTGTACCATACAGATAATGTCTCCACAGCTTCAAAGCAAATACCACTGCTGCTAACTCTAAATCATAGGTCGGATAATTCTTTTCATTGGGTTTCAACTGTCTGGAAGCATAGGCTATAACCTTACCTCTTTGCATCAGTACACACCCTAACCCTGCATGTGTAGCATCACAGTATACCACAAAATCCTCAGATCCATCCGGCAACGCAAGAACAGGAGCTTGACACAGAAGTTGCTTCAAAGTTTGGAAAGCATTCTCCTGAGCCTCACCCCAGTAAAACTTAACATCCTTCCTGGTTAACTTAGTTAATGGACCAGCAAGTTTCGAGAAATCTTTAATAAAGCGTCTGTAATAACCTGCTAATCCAAGGAAACTCTTGATCTCCGTCGGCGTTTTAGGAGCGTTCCAATTCATCACAACTTCTATCTTCGACGGATCCACTTTAACACCATCTTCACAAATTATGTGCCCCAGAAATTGAACTTCACGCAACCAATATCACACTTTGACAACTTGGCATACAGTTTGTGTTGCTTTAAAGTCTCCAAAACTTGTCGCAGATGCTGATCGTGCTCATCCTCCGTTTTGGAATACAATAGGATATCATCAATAAACACAATGACGAACTTATCCAAAAATGGTCGGCACACTCGATTCATCAGATCCATGAATATTGCAGGAGCGTTAGTCAGACCGAACGACATTACAAGAAATTCATAGTGACCATATCGCGTACGAAAGACTGTTTTCGGTATATCCTCTTCGGCTACTCTTACCTGATGGTATCCCGATCTCAAATCAATTTTCGAAAAGTATGAAGCCCCCTGAAGTTGATCAAACAAGTCATCTATCCTTGGCAACGGATACTTATTCTTGACGGTCCTCTTATTCAAATCTCTGTAATCAATACACATTCGCAGAGTTCCATCTTTCTTCTTTACAAACAACATTGGTGCACCCCAAGGCGAAGAGCTTGGACGGATAAACCCTTTGTCTAACAGTTCCTGTATCTGAGTCATCATCTCCCGAATCTATAAAGGAGCTAAGCGATACGGGGCTTTAGCAATAGGCGTAGTACCAGGTATCAGATCAATCTTATATTCAACATCACGAACCGGTGGCAACCCTGGCAAATCGTGTGGAAATACCCCCGGATACTCCGAAACAACACAAACATCGGTAACAGGCCGTTTCTCCTTCTTCACATCAATAGCATAAGCTAGATAGGACGCACACCCTTTGGCTAAAGATTTTCTAGCCTTCATGTACGAGATAAACGGAAGAGAAGATAGAGATCTATCCCCACGTGCCACGACATGCGACCCGTCAGCCAAAGGAATAGTAATCAGTTTCTTATGACACTGGATACTAGCTCTATGGTGACTTAACCAATCCATGCATAATACTAAATCAAATCCAGGTATAGGCATCACCAAACAGTCTACAGGAAAACTAGTACCATCAATATTAATCTGAACTCCAGTCATAGAAGTTGTCATAGGCACTACATTACCATAAGCTACTTCTACCTCTAAAGGCGTAATATTCACAGAAGCAGGTAATTTCAACTTATCACACAGAGTCATAGAAATAAATGACCTATTTGCACCAGAATCAAACAAAACACGTGTAGGCATAGAGTTAACTACGAACATACCAATTATCACATCATCACTGCCAGTTGCTTCCTTGGAAGCCCTGCCTTCCGCAGAAGGTGTAGCTTTCCTCTTCTGACCTGCAGAAGACGATCCCCCGGTATTTCCTACCCTTGCCCCGGTCCCCACTGACTTCAACTTGGGGCAAGTTCCAGTTCTGTGCCCCTCTTCATTACAATTCCAGCAGACAAAAGTGTTGAACCTACAGGCACTTATATCATGACCAGTCTCACCACACCTCAAACATCTACGAGTTTGCGGTGTGCACGGTCCGGTGTGACGAGACTTACAGCTACTGCACCATGGCTTTCCCTGAAAGGATCCCAAATTCCTGAACTTCTGATCGGACTTACCATGATGACTCTGCCCCTTACCTTTTCCTTGATTTCCACTAGAACCTCCACCAAACTTGCTAAAAGACCCTCTGTTCATCTTCTCTCGATCTTTAGCATCAGATTCTGCAGCTCTTGCCACAATGAACGCTTGAACAAGCGATGTTGCCATACGGGTGTTACCCCGATATTCAGGCAACAAAGCTTTCACCAAGTGTTGTATTTGAGAGTGTTTATCGGGTACCCACTGTCTTGCAAACCTCAAAGTCTCTTGAAATTTGCTGATTAACTCGTCAACTGACATCTTATCAGTTTGTGCTAAATTTAGAAACTCCCGCTGAATTCTAGCCATATCAAAAGCATTACAGAACTGCTCACAAAATTTGTCTTGTAATTGCTCCCAGGTTATTGCATTATTAGTTTCTCGTGGCAGATGTGTAGTCAACGACTCCCACCACGTTAAAGCTTGATTCTTCAGGCGTTTAGTTGCAAATTTCACCCATTCCGATTTCTCACAATTACAGGCCTCCAATGCTTTCACCGTCTCCTTCAGCCAGTTCAATGTCTCATTCGGGTTTGAGATTCCCGAATACTCTGGCGGTCCACATGCCATGAAATCTTTGTACTGACACTTGTGCCTAACTTCTGGTTGTGGAAACCATGGAATAAAGAAATTCTGCTGCGGTGTTTGGTGTTGAGAAGATACTCCTTGTGGCATGGGGATAAACGGGAATGATCCATATGGGGTTGACACAGTGCTCACAGGAGCTGTGGTATAGACAGGTGGTGGTAAGGATTGAGTAAATGTAGCTGTTATCGGAGGCATCTGTGCAGTACAGGTTGGTTGGGAAGATTGTGTTTGATTCAGCTGTTGCTCAAGTTGTTGTATCCGATCCCTCTGTGTCTGCAAGGTATCTTCCAGTTGCAGTACATAATCCTGGTTATCAGATTCCCCATTATGAGAAGTACCCGCTCTGTTATGCTCATTTGCTGCAGTAGATGATAAATTGTTGTGTTGCCTTCTTGGGGACGGAGGGGTAGGTACCAGGCTCTCGTTATTATCAGCCATAATCTGTTGTACACAACATCTC
Source organism: Pulicaria dysenterica (assembly GCA_947179395.2). Lineage (NCBI taxonomy): Eukaryota > Viridiplantae > Streptophyta > Magnoliopsida > Asterales > Asteraceae > Pulicaria > Pulicaria dysenterica. Next base: position 20,188,220 of record OX359290.1, on the reverse strand, counting down.
ACTAGTTGTTAGATTATAATCCGTTAGTACAAACGTCATATTCCCTATAGCTATATTGCTAATTACCCACCCTGGAAATACTGGACTGATCAGAGCCTTAGTTCGAGTATTGCACGAAATCACCAATGCAAATCCTCAAACCAGGGCTCTGATACCATTACTTGTAACACCATATTTTCTAACACTACTTTGGAATACGCGCGGAAGCTTAATCACATACTATAATAATATATTAGAGTAAAATACAACTTTTAAAACTTGTTTATTACAAAATACATTTACAGTGTTACACAAACACATGCTCTTTACAACACAAAACATATATCAGAGTTAGATCAGTCTATAAATCCAGCTTCACTCCTATCAACCACATACCAGAAGTATCCTGTAAAAGATTACAATAGTGGGGGATTAGCACAAAGCTAGTGAGAGAATAGATATCAAAGAACTTACAAGGCATAATGCCCAACACATCAAGCTCAATCAAACAAGAGAACCGGCGGTCTTGCGGGACCTACAACCAAATGCCGGCCAAAGCATAGGTTAACCGATAGCCTAGTTAACCTGGACAACAATACGAGCACCTCTTGAATACAACAAATGCATATCAATACGATAGCTAATACTGTATATCCCTAAACACAGGCCCAGCTGAAAACATCCGCCATGCTGATCTCCAAAACGTCATGTATATATGCAGAAAATCAAGATACAATATCTTTAAGAGCAACACAATCAGGAGTTACATCCCATATATCCAAAGATATATATCCACTCACCGATATCTTCAAAAGTCGAGCAACTCAGTCTTTTCTTAACTACTGAGTCTTGTCTCCACCTGAACAAACAACTAACAATCAGTATTAGCTTAACAATCTAACAATAAGCACAATACCATAATTAAAACACATGTACATAAGATCACAAGTACATATCAATCTTCATGTATATGCAAATAATATACCATCATTCACTATTTCCCTTTACATGTTGTAATTCTGTGAATTCATTCAATTCCTTAGCTTGGGCAATACATACATTCCTTTCATAAGCCAAAGACACACTTGATGTACAAGTTCCTGTTTATCTTCAAATCATCAAAGGGTTGATCTTTAATCAGATTTCCTTATAACATTCAAATTCCGAGCAAAGGAAAGTTAGAATTCCGATAAATTCCAAATCCGACTGAATTCTCAAATTCCGATAAAGTCAATTCCGATAGGACCAAATCCGAGCTAAGGTCAAATCCGATAAAACCAAATCCGAGCAAAGGACTTAATTTCGAGTAAAGGCAATTCCGATCTAATCGAATTCCGATACCAAAACACAATCCGAGAATAGTCACATTCCGATAAAACATACAATCCGAGAAAAGTTAATTCCGGCAAAAACTCAAATTCCGAGAAAAAGGCATAATCCGATACAATTCACAATCCGATAATTGTAATTCCGACAAAAGCTAAGGCAAACAGTTCAATTTCTCGGATTTCAACCAATTCCGATAGAAATGATCGGAATTCACCAATTCCGATCGATTCATACTTGAATTCCGATGACTTCATAACATAAATTCCGACAGATTCATGTTTATGCATAAATTCAATTTCTAATCTGATTTTAAGCATGCATTTACATCTATGTTTCCAGAATTGATTCCAAACATGTATTGATCATAAACTAACATCAATTTCTACATGCATACAACCTAGATCATCAATTCATCATACAAAACATTAAATCGGATTTCACACATTTATATATATATATAAAACCGAATTTAAACAACAATTAACATATTGATCTAGTAATCTAACCTTCTAATGATGTTAAACACTTCAATTTAACAGGTTTCGCAAATTGATCAGCAAATTTATGATTTCTTCTTCTCTCTTTTCTTGCTCTCGGCCGAACTCAAGAACACACACAACACCTTAATTGTTTCTCTCTAATTGCATGTAATGGTGGAAGTGTTGGTGTCATCTAAGGGTTATGTGTCAAAATGTGACACCTTACAATCCACTTACACATAATCATATTTAATTAACAAATATTACTATTTAATCAATTAAAACAATTAATTCACATAAAACTAATAATTAATCAAATTAATTAAGATAAACCAACTTAATTACCTTAATCATATTAGGCCGGTAAGGAGGGTGTTACAAAGTTTTTATAAAATAATTTTTATAAAAACTGAAAAACTTTTTTATAAAAATCACAAGCTTGGTTGAAGAAGTATAAGACTTCTTATTTTGGCAAATACCAAACACAATCTAGCATTGAAATAAAAGAACACCATATTTAGAAAATGGAATCTCCCAAAGAAGCAAACATCTAACATACTTTATACATTTGCTTTCTAAACTTCTATATTGGTGTTTATATTCAAACATAAGAAGTATGTCCCCATCCCACCTTTTTCTAAGTTCCCTTTTAGCACATTTTTATGGTAAAAATGGGTTGTGTGTAATTTTGGTAAAAGACCAACGTCTTTATTTTTAACGCTCAAAAAGTTTCAACATGCTGACGGAAGATGCCACGGTCGACCGTGTATCAACCGTTCATCGACCGTGGACAGTCTGGACACTTTTTGAGCTTGCACCTTTTTCCTTATTTAAAACAACTCAAGTCTTGTGATTTATTTACCTCTTGCACAGCAAAAACACAGAATATATTTTCATATCATGTCCGCTCATATTCTTTGATAATTCATCTATCATTCAAGATCAAGAATTAAGCAAGAGCAAAGCTTTCAAAGCTTAAACACTACATCATCTTTCTACATATTTTGTAATAGTGTAAGGATCAACTCTAGCCTTTCTAATTAGAGTGAAGTGATGATTATCTCTAGCCTATAGAATTAGAGAGAAGTGATGATTAACTCTAGCCAACACAATTAGAGTGAAGTAAGGCTTATCTTAGCCTTATTTGCAAGAAAGAAGATTATTTCTTGTAAGCTAAAGAGAGAAGTTGTAAAGGTTTATCTCTACCTTTAAAGAGAGAACTTTTAGTGGAGTAAACCCTTCGTGGGTGATGCCAAGGAGTGGATGTAGTGCAAGTTGTTAACACTTGCATGAACCACTATAAATCTCTTGTCTTATACTTGATGATATCTCTCTATCTCTACTCTCTTTATTTCTTGTAAATGTTAGTTGTGTTATTATAATCTTCAAGATCAATCTTTAAAACACAACTTACTAATTTTTATTTTGAAAAATTGGTAAACTAAGTAAAAGAACCTATTTACCCCCCTCTAGGTTCCAACAATTGGTATCAGCGCAAGTTGCTCTGAATTTTTTGTAAAAATTGTTTTGAGATACAACTTGCTTTATAAATTTTTGAGAAAACAATTTATTACAAAAAAATCTTGAGTTAGATCCATGGACTTAGAAGATAACCTAAGATTGGGGGTTTATATGACCACTTTACCCATGTTGACTTTCTTAATATCAATAGATTATGACATGGGTGATTTTATTGAAAGTGATTTTGATGAAAATGAATCACTAAATAAACAAACATTGATATTTATTCATAAATCTCTTAAGGAAAGTAAATATGAATATATGTGTTCTTACACTTGTGCTAAGAGATTAAGAAATGATATAGGTAAACTTGAGGAGCTTGAAGCAAGAAGAAATGAAGAAAAAGTGACATCAAGAGAACTTGCTTGCTTCATGGCTTTTGAAGAAAATGAGGTATCTTTTATAAGTGATTCTAGTAGTAAAGATTACTTATATAATCTTTATGACGAGCTAAAAGATAAATATGATATGTTACTTGATATTAATTCAAAACTCATTAGCAAGACCAATGATTTGAAAAATGTTGAAAATGATAATCTTAAACTCAAAGCTCTTAATGAAATTTTAGTCAAGGAAATAATTGAGTTAAGAGAATCCAATATCATGTCACAAAGTTGCTCTACTTGTGTGGATTTCAAAGAAAAGAATATTAGAGTCCAACAATCATCAAGTGACAAGGAAGGTCTTGGGTTTTCAATTGAAACAAGTAACATATCAACAAATCTATTAGAACCAATCAAATGTGTGAAAGAAAAGGCAAAAGAAAAAATCCAGGCACCTCATGCTTGATGCCGTGCATCTTCAGTCAGCACACTGGAATTTTCAAAATTTTAAAAAATACAATATTGACTCTAGTTCTTCCACTAGTATGCCTAAGGTTGGAAGTAATAAACAAATGATAAAGTCTTATACTCCAACTTTAAGGCATGAACAAGGTTTCAAGATAACACGAAGGTGGATCAAAGTAGGTGTTTTTGATACTAACAACCCCGAACCCATGAAAAGATGGGTACCACACATATGAAATATGTCTGAGTTGTAGGTTGCATTTGAGGCTGAATATCATTCGTGATGCAACTTTAAATCGTGTGTGAATGAATGACTTGGATAATAAATAATCAAGAATAATGCTTTGACCAACACTTGTGAAACATAATCAAGATATGTTTCTCTTACACTTCTCAAAGCTTTATATGTTGAAATCTATGTGTTAAAAGTGCCATGAGAACATATGTGAATCTACTTGACATGTCTAAGTGTGTTTATTGTATATAGAACTTTACATAAACTTGGTTTGCTATAAAAATAAATCAAGGGTACCAAAAGCATTAACAAAAGACATACAAAAATATGTTGTATATCATAAAAGGCTTTATCAAGTATTTAAAACATATGTGTATAGGTAAATAATTATATAAATACATATATATATATATATATATATATATATATATATATATATATATATATATATATATATATATATATATATAATCTAAAAGGTATAAATTAATATCATACACTTTTCATGGCTTATTAAATATGTGTAAAAATGCTTAAGATCACACTTGGTTTAGGAATTACTTGTACTTGGAAATTTTATAAAACACATCATTTTAAGTTAAAAACTTGGTGATCATTCAAGAAAAGATACATATATATATATACATACATATATATATATATATATATATATATATATATATATATATATATATATATATCACCAAGACTTTATTGATTTGTGTAACTATTTAAAAATTTCTAACAAATTCTAATAATAATGTGTGTAAAAATAATCATTGAAAATTGCCATATCGAAAAGTATTGATATAAAATTAATTTAAGCTCAAATGACTAAGTATTGCATGACAAGGTGATTAAATATGAAAGACATAGAAATACATGTCAAATGCTTAAATGTTTTGCAAAGCTCAATCCATACTTATGTAAAATGCTTTTTGATTGAGTTACGAAGTTGAACTATATGGTGCAAAAATGACTTATTACTTATGCCCATATTACTTGAAATTATAACTTGAAGATCTTTCACATATATGCATGACAAAAATCAAAACTATATTGAAAATCATTATATAACTAACTTATGAAAATTGATAGTTGATTAGTTGTCAATAATTATTGATGTACGGTTTAATAAAGTTGGAATATACAAACTACATCTAAACAAGAGTATTTGCTTTTAAAAGTGGGAAATATTGTGCTTAAAGTTAAAATTGCATAATGATGAACAATAGTTCAAAATTTTGATATATCATGTTCATGTTCATCACATTGCCTTAAATGATTATATGCAATGCTTGAATTTCTCACAAAACATGTTTTGACTAAAAGTCTTTAAATAATATGGAAATATATGTTATATATTTCTATATAAGGAAATGTATAGTCAAATAATAAATCATTTGTCAAAGAATTAAATGTTTGCTTAAAACCCATGGATTTCATTTTCACATACACTATTTGGGTTTAAGTAATTAAAGAACTAAATTGGATTTTATCATATGTAACATTGTCTTAGAATCTAAAAGATATCATATTACAAATTAGGACAATTACTTTGATAATTCCTAAATCATATTAAGCCTTCATAAAAATAGTGCTCATAAGTTATATACATGCTTTAAATGTGGTTAAGATACATTAAAGAAATAATGTCTCAAATACACACATAAAAAGGATGAAAAATAGGCTTTAGTACTCTCACGGTCGACCAACGGTTGATGCTGTGGTGAAACCGTGAGATAACTACAAAAAGTTGGAAAAGTTCAATATAAGACACGCGGTCGAACCACAGTCGACCGTGGATCGACTGTCGGCCATCTGAAAGTTTTGAACTTTATCTTTCCTCCTTTCTCTCTCCACCTCACCTATCTTCTCCACACAAACCCTAGCCGCCATTTTGCTTTGTTACTCAAAAAGCTTAAAACTCACTACAAGAAAAAAGGATTTACCTTATGGTTGAAGCTACGGTCGAAGCCCGTGTTGTATTCGTGGTTCATCTATGATTGAAGTCTCTCTCATTCTTGTTTCTCTTTGATTCATGAATCCTCTTCACCAAAAGTTAAATTCCTCACCATTGTTTCTTCTTCATCTTCTTAGGGCTCTATTTTGGACGTAAATCTAACATGAAATATGTATGAACAATAGTTGTAAAAATAAAAATGAGGAACACTAATATGATGAAAAATGAGTTTGTGACATAATAAAACTAAAATATTTTCTCACATATGTATATGGTTTCAAAAGTATCAAACTTACTTGTGATTGGAGAGTTAAACAAATAAATAAAAAGTGATCTGGAGGTTCACGGTCGAGCCACGGTCGATGCTGTGGATCGACCATCGACTCACTGGAAGTTATTTAAAGATTGAAAACAATCAACCACCACGGTCGATACCGTGGTGCGACCGTGAGACTGCTGTAATTTTTAAAATCTTTAAGTTTTTATTTGAAACCTAATACATAGGTTTACTCTTGATTAACACTTATCATTCAACATAAATGATTCAATTGTCTTCCAAAATCTTTGAACATTTAGGTCACATGAACTCAATTGTTGAACATATACATGTTAAGTTTATACTCACATATGTGTTTCAAATATAATGAATCATCATGTATCTTATTCATCACCCACCACTAAATCACATCATCAACTATCTCTTTGAGAATTATATAAAATTTTTGAACATCATCGTAAATTTTTGTACATAGATTTGAATTATATAAACAAGATAGGTCATCAAGAAAACAATACATGCTAAATGATAATACCTTGATTCATGTTTGACATATCCTTGTTCTTTAAATTATCATATTTCAAATGTGAAATTCTTACATGAAATATTGTCAACATATGTAACATTATGATATGTCATACATGTTCATCAATTCTTAAATAAATATCATGTATTACTAAATAAATATCAAATTGTGGTCAAGCTATCTTAGATGTACTTTTCATATAAGATCATTATCAAAAGAGTCATTGAAATAAGTTTATGATTAAAGATATGTGAAAATATTTACAAGATGAAGAAATATAAACTAGCATATGGATTGTTGCAAGTGGTTCTCTCATACTATCTTGTCATAGTGCTTAATGAATTACTTTTTACATCAAGATAGTAAAGTTAGATGACATTATGTCTTTTATAAGAAATCAATTTGATTGTCATCTTGATATATGCTTGTGTATACCTTTGTACTTAAATGACTATCTTATGTGTCACGCACTACTGTAAACAAAAAGACAAACCTAATCGAGTAGATGGTCGATTTGGCAAATGGCAATCGGTGATTTCAATTTTAATATCCGCCACTTTGCTGTTTGCGGAATTGCGGTTTCCCCCCGCAGCCCACTGATTCACGAGTACGAACGAACAAAATCCAACATGACAAACTAATTCACGATGAGTTGTATAAGCAACAAAATGTAATTTGGCAATCTGATTTATCTAATTTGCTTCATGATACAAAAGTTACTTTTGAATTCGTTTTCAAAAACACAAACAGAGAAACTCGAACTTAGATTTCAATTTTAGAATGTTCTAAGCTCTAACCTGTGTAATTGATTCTTCCCTTTCTACAAGAGCTTGTTCGTGGATACAAATTTCAATTTCAGAATGTTTGACGCCCTAACATAATTGACTACGACTAATTGTGATGGTCTGATGAAGTCGCCTCATTGCCCTCTCCCAGTAGTCTCCGAGTAGTCTCGAGTCTCGAAAATCGACGCCTCGTTGTCTTCACCGTTCGCCCCCTCGGTATCTACACGTTCTTGTCTCTGTGAGTTCTAATGAAGTAAATGAGTGATGTGTTGTTTTCTATTTGGCTGCTTTTTTAACTAAATGAACCTAGTATATTGTAAATGGACCAATAAAGATGATGCCCCATTTGTATTTTTTGCGTTGGGCCTAAGCCTAGACTGCACATCGCTTGAGCCGAGCCTACAAGTAAATCCCCATCATATGATGTTGTCATGCCCCAAATGCTTGACCACATAGGGTTTCAGTTGTACTCGACATCCCCAACTATAAGATCTATAAAAATAATTAACAATTTAATTTAATATACTTTGATATTCAATTTTGGAACAATGATGTTGATCAAGTGAAATTAAACATGGATTGATCAACTTACGAGTATTCCATTGACGAATCAAACACTGAGGGTTTGAACGAGGGTGTAACCTGCAAGATCGATTTCACGTATATGGCTGACGGATGATTGAGTAACGATGATAGTTCCGAATGCGCAAACTCTTGATATAAGACCATGCAATGCAACTCCCCATATCTTTTTGCATTCAGTCCATACTCTTTCTGTTTAACTACCTACTTCTACCTCTTCTTCGTTACGAAGTAGCTTTGTGTGAATTCCGTTATCCATTATTGTTTAAACTGAAAAAACAGAAAAATACTGTTAGGTGTCGTGTTGATTGTGTGTTTTCTGTGTTGAAGTGAAGTAAGTAGAGATCGGAATTCAGGTGGTTAGCAGCGGTGGAGATCGATGGCTGAACATGAGGAAGAAGCTCATGGTGGTGACATGTCACTAGTTTCTATCTTTTAACAAATGCTTGGAGTACTCGTAGACGAGTGTCATGATCGATTGACCGTTGACTCACATATTTTTTATTTATTTAAGAAGACAAAAGAGGAAAATAGAAAAATAGAAAAAAGTCATAATATTGATTAATGGGTAGAGTGGAAATGACAAAAATACCCTTACACTAAAAGACAACTAACTTCTGATTTTAACGGAAGTTAGACTAAAGGACTCGTCAAGTAACAAAAAAACAACCATAGAGATATGTAGTGTAATTTTTCAGTTTAAAGGACTAAACTGTTGTTTTTGTCAAACCACATAGACCATTTCAGTAATTTACTCTTAAATAAATTATAAGCTGGAAAAAGTAAAGATCTAATTTATGAAATTATTGAAATTCTAATTATTGAAATTCTAATAAGTTCATAAATCAACCAAATAATCCAATTCAAGCACCCATCTGTCATTATGTTTACAATTTTAAGCCAATATAAAATAGAACATAATAACGATTTATTAGCAACGTTTAAGTTAAGTGTTACTATGCTTAAACAACTCCAATGAAAGTACTTTGTTAAATAATGAAAGTACTTTGACACACAAATATATACATATATGTTTGTATGTTATAAAACTGTAACGGATGAGACACAATATACAATTAAGGGCCAGTGCAAAGTAGATAAAACATATAATGATTAATAGATTATATAACTTACGGTTTTACTTAACAATTAACACAGGGTACAAACACAATATATAACATTTTGACATTCGGTGTGCAATTGAAGATACCAAATTTTACCAAAACATACTTGAGTCATTTAAGGTAACAACATTTTTCAAAGAATACTTGAGCTTAAACTAGTCTTGATGTAATGACAGGATTACAATAGTTTTTATGTACCTATACTTCTATATTAAGTATTAAACACTCTATCTCCTATAAAAATCATGAGTTATTAATTTTTCAATCAAAACTAAATCTTCACCCTTAAATCTTATTTACATAATCGCATCCATCAATTAATTAAACATTTCACCTCCTTATCTCTTTTAACAATTAAATGTCTTGAATATTACGACGAATTATAGTTTATTTTTCTCTAAGACACATTGACTACACTAATATTCTATTTTTGTTTAACATAAAAACGGTATAAGTTTTGAATAGTATTTATGATCTTCAAGTTTAACATATAATATTAGTATTATTTGTACCGTCTCATATTGCTTTTAAGTAAAAGTGTATAAATAATATTACCACACTATTAAAAATAACTTTCATATAACATAAATTTGATGAATAATACTACTTAAATTATTTCAAATTTATTGTAACAATCAGGTTTCATTCGCATACATCAATGCCTATTCCCTCCTCGTCACCAAAAGTATTCACAATCATTATTCTTTAATCATTGTCGCCGTATTGCTTGAGTACCAAAACTTGTAACTTTGTAACACACTACTATATATACTTAGTAAGCATTTTGATGTTGGTCTTTTGGCATTAAACATTTTACACCAATAATATAATTGGTTGCTATTTTTGGGTTTAGGTTGACATGCTCACAAGATTTTAATAATTGTCAATCTTAGAAATCACTAGGGACCAACTTTAACTAATTAGTACCATGTTCAATATATAACTAACCAATGGATCAAATGTGGTCCATCCTAAATAACATCTTTTAAAAGATGACCAAATTTGCTCCATTTTTACATGAATACATATGACAAACTCTCTCTAGCTAGCTAGCGTCTTAATACACCCAATTAGCTGACACATTAAGCCATAGTTATGCTTCATTAATTGTGCCCTACCTAGCTTGTTTCACATATGGTTACAATATATATAAAATCACTTGCATGCAATACATTCAAGGTGAATGTGAGCAACTTTGACTTGAGATTGATTAAGGTGCCGGCCAAATGCATCCAGTTCCATGATCGGTAACGTACGATAAGCATGACAATGGTACTAGGCACAACCCTCGAGTTCTAAGATCTCTTTTTGCGTCTTCATTTCCATCTTCTACACATAACTGAATAAAGACATGATTTTATATGGTAATTGTCATAATATAATCATAGATCGACTTAACTAAATCGTAGTATAGTAATATCGTCATCACTCATCAACATTTGAAACAGACATGCATGGCCACACATGGCCCACACGACCAGAAGAAATTTTTGATTATCCAGACTTTATTAGCAAATATATAACACTTACAAATGTGAAGAATTATAGAAAAAAATTAGTGTTACACAATTATATTTATATTAAATTTCTACATTAGAAAGTGTGAAAATTATAGTTAAAACATCACATTTACAAGTATAGATAGATTTATTAAATGTTCACATTTCTATATGTGAAGATTTAAAAAAAATCCTAATATTATAAACATACATGCTTTTAAATGCGAACTTTTTTAATTTTCACTTCACCACTAAATGGAAAGATTAGGGTAATTTTATAATCAATTCTATCCATTTATTAACATTTTTTTTATTTCTAACAAATTAGATTTAAACTAGTTTTTACATTTTTAAGTGTGAACAACATAAAAAATTAACATATTATTTTTAGCTTGAAATATAACATATCTTTGTGATAAACTATAGATTTTAACTTATGTTTCGTCAATATTTTTGGAAAAGTTTATAAGAAGACATTATCAAATATTAGATTTTTTTGGACAAAAAATATCAACTGGATCATGATGAAGTGACCTTATCTTAAAAAGATGAATACAACATGTAACTCATAAGTTAAACTTGAGTGATTATTAATGTTATGTGTTTTTAGTTATTCAAATTTGAATCATATTTTACTACTAACAAAACTCACAACCAAACTTATGTAGTTTCTTTTTTATCTTTATAAGAACTCTTTTATTTTCTTTCTAACATCTTGATAGTTTAATGAAATTGCCGTAAAAAATACATATATATACTCTTACCTCTCGTGCTGGTAGCCTGCTGTTCTTGTGTGTTGACTTCATGTATGGCACACTTAACGTCTGCAAAATTTCAATGATACTCATATACTTAAAAGCGAATTCATTCCAAGTCGAATGTAACTAAGACACACACACACATACACATATATATGAGAAAGTTCAATTGAGAGCCATTTTTATTACGACTACCGTGAGAATCAATCTAAATTAAGATGATGTCAGATGATGTGGATTACAACTTAATAGAAAGTTAAATAAAACCGGGAACTACATATAGCAAATGGCCTTTGATCTAGTAGTATCAAAAGATGATGTAAGATGTGTCGCTTCTATAAAACTAAAAGTTCAAGTGTAATTTAACACAATGGTGTAAAACATATTAGTTTGCTAGTAGAAACACACACGTATAAAGTTTTAATGCTATTTCAGATCAAAATTAATATCATCGTGATTACCTAAATATAGAAATCTTTTGTATGCTACACTTTTATCTGTTTTATGCTTGACTTCATAGAATTTTATTTCGTTGTCTGCTTTGTTTTGTATTTTTCATACGTTTTTGTCTCTGTCTTTGGTTTATTTTGTTCTACTAATAGCATTATATTTCGCTCACAAATATTTAATATTTATTGGATTATAGTTTGAAATAATTATATTTTTCAATAGGAAGATACTTTAATCTTAAGAAAGGAAATGGTATGCTCCCTTGCCATCGGCGCTCACCAACTTCAGCACATATATATAGCAGCGTCGATCAGTAGTTGAGCTTTCGTTAGCGTCAGCAACATTAATACCCTTCAATGATGATGATATGCTCCAGTAATGACTTCAACAAGCTGATTACAAATTCTTCCCGAAAAGGTCAATAGGGTAGATCAAACTCCACAACTCATTGGGTAGACGAGAGAAATTTTTGTTAGGTGTTGGAGGCTAATTAATATGCAAGGAGATATTTGAAAGGAATTCAAATTGTTGTTGATAATTACCCCACGTGGAGCTTCCTTGGTGCATGGTGTCAAATTCCTCAAGATAAAGATTAATTTTTACATTAATTGAAGATGAGAATTAGATAAGCATGGCTTATCTTGTTATTTGATTTAGCCGACTTAATTTGTTGCTTCTCGGCAGATAAGGAATTTGATATGGATGAGGAAACAAAAGCCTACACTTCTCATATATATACATAGCTTGTAATTGTAATTTTTATGCACTTCATAATAATAAAAAGTAGTCTCTAGTTCGGCCGTGGACGTAGCTTGATCACATCGATCAAGTGAACCACGTAAAATTCTCGTGTTCTTGTTCTCGTTTTGTTATTTGCTCATGTTTGTGGTGTTAATTGTTTGGGTCAATTCCGCGTTTCCTTACAACTGGTATCAGAGACAGGCAGTTTGTTTGGCTCAGTTGATGCAATGGCAGAAGACGGGAAGGTCAAGATCGACAAGTTTGACGGCCACGATTTTGGTTTCTGGAAGATGCAGATCGAGGATTATTTGTATCAAAAAAAGTTACATCTACCGTTATCGGAGACGAAACCAACAGATATGAAGCAGGAAGATTGGGAGTTGATGGATAGGCAGGCTCTTGGTGTGGTCAGGTTATCGTTGGCGAAGAATGTCGCGTACAATATCGTCAATGAAAGGACCACGTTTGGATTAATCAAGGCGTTATCCAACATGTACGAAAAACCTTCGGCTTCAAATAAAGTTTTCTTGATCTGACAGTTGGTGAATACGAAGATGAAGGAAGGGGCATGCGTTACCAATCACGTGAACGAGTTTAATTCGATACTCTCGAGGTTAGTATCAGTTGACATTAAATTCGATGATGAGGTACAAGCTCTTTTACTTTTATCGTCTTTACCTGAGAGTTGGTCTGGCACGGTTACGACGGTTAGTAGTTCATCTGAAACTACTAAGCTTACTTTTGAGGGGATTCGGGATTTGATTCTCGGAGAAGATATCCGTAGGCGGAACTCCGGGGAGTCATCGAGTTCTTTACTGAGTGCTGATGGCAGGGGTAGAAAGAATGACAGGGGTAGATGTAAAAACAGAAACATGTCAAAATCGAGGAAGAGGGGTCAGTCAAAGACCATGAATGATATTACTTGCTGGAACTGCAAGCAGAGTGGGCATTTCAAAAACCAGTGTACAGTTCCCAAGACTCAGAAATAGATGAATGTTGCAGCTGATGATGACTCTGATGCTTTATTTTGTAGTGTTGAGTGCTCGGTTGAATCCTGGATTATGGATTCGGGTGCATTGTTCCATGCCACCCCATGCAAGGAAGTGATGGCGAATTTTCAGGTCATATTCTGGTCAGGTTCGGCTAGCTGATGACAAGAAACTAAATATTACGGGTATTGGAGATGTTGTTCTCGGTACTTCCCTTGGTACAAGTTGGACTCTGAAAAACGTGAGGTATGTTCCTGGTCTCAAGAAAATGTTAATTTTCAGTTGGGCAATTGGATGATGAAGGACTTCACGTAGTTTTCGGAGATCGGCAGTGGAAAGTAGTTAAAGGGAATATGGTTGTTGCCCGTGGTCACAAAAGAGGGACTTCATACATGGCAGAAGTACCGGATGATAATGTGAATGCAGCTGTTGATGAAGATGCAGGTAGTTCCACTCTATGGCACCAAAGACTTGGGCATATGAGTGAGAAGGGTATGAAGGAGTTGGTTTCCAAAGGCAGAATACCAGGGTTGGAAAAGGTGACGGTTAGTTTCTGTGAGCCATGTGTTCTTGGTAAGCAGAAAAAGGTTACCTTCGTGAAGACTGGAAAGTCACCCAAGGTTGGGAAGTTGGAACTGATTCATACTGACGTGTACGGGCCTACATCAGTTGCATCAATAGGTGGATCACTGTACTATGTCACTTTCATTGATGATTCTACTAGAAAGGTATGGGTTTATTTTCTTAAAAATAAATCTGATGTTTTTGTTGCCTTTAAGAGATGGAAAGCTACTGTTGAAAATGAAACTAATCTGCAGGTTAAATGTTTAAAGTCTGATAATGGGGGAGAATACATCAGCAAGGAGTTTGTTAAGTTTTGTGCAGATAATGGGATAATAATGATTAAAACAGTGCCGAAAACTCCTCAGCAAAATGGTGTCACTGAAAGAATGAACAGAACTCTGAATGAACTGGCAAGGAGCATGAGGTTGCATGTAGGGTTACCTAAGATGTTCTGGGCAGATCCAGTTAATGTAGCGGCGTATTTGATAAATCGTGGACCCTCAGTCCCATTTGGGTTCAAGATTCCAGAAGACGAATGGCAAGGTAAAGAGGTTAGTCTCACACACTTGAAGATATTTGGTTGTGATGCTTATGTGAAAGTCAAAGATGCTGATAGAGACAAACTTGAAGCGAAAGCGAAGAAGTGTGTGTTCATTGGTTATGGCTCAGATGAGATGGGATATCGGTTTTGGGATGATCAGGCTAAAAAGGTTGTCAGAAGCAGAGATGTCACCTTCAATGAAAACTCACTTTATAAAGATAAGTCTTCAGCAGATTCTAAGACTGTAATAGAATCCAACAAGAAAGATCAAGTAGTGTTTGAAGATGACTTAGATGAAAACCTTGCAGATTCAAGTAAGCTTTCAGAAGATGGTGAGAGTTCAGAAACCAGTCAGGGTTCAGAAAGCAGTGGAGGACCTGGAAATAGTGGGAGATCAGGTGATAGTGGGAGCTCAGATGACAGTGATAGTGATGATGCATCCACTTTGAGAAGATCCATGAGAGAAAGAAGACCTCCAGCTAGATACTCTCCATCAGCAAACTATTTGCTATTGACCAAAAATGGTGAACCAGAATGTTATTCAGAGGCCTTAAAAGTTAAAGAATCCATACATTGGGAGAAGGCTATGAGGGATGAGATGAATTCACTCGAAAAGAACCAGACATGGTCCTTGGTCAAGCTACCCGCGGGAAAGAAAGCTTTGCAGAATAAATGGGTGTTCAGGGTTAAAGAAGAATCTAATGGCAGTAAACGGTACAAGGCGAGATTGGTAGCAAAGGGGTTCCAACAGAAAAGAGGGGTTGATTATAATGAAATCTTCTCTCTAGTTGTGAAGATGACTACAATCAGACTGGTCCTGAGTATCGTTGCAGCAGAAAACTTACATCTAGAGCAGCTAGATGTTAAGACCACATTCTTACATGGCGACCTTGATGAAGACATCTTTATGGTACAACCAGAGGGTTTTCAGATTGCTGGTAAGAAAAACCTGCTATGCAAATTAAAGAAAAGTCTGTATGGGTTGAAGCAAGCACCGAGGCAATGGTACTTGAAGTTTGAAAGCTTTATGCAGAGGAATGGTTACACACGATGTGAAATGGATCACTGTTGTTACTTGAAGAAATTCAGATCCTCTTATATAATACTGTTGTTATATGTTGATGACATGTTGATTGCAGGATCAAATATGGCAGAAATCAACAGTTTAAAGAAACAGTTATCTCAAGAATTCGAGATGAAAGATTTGGGTGCTGCAAGACAGATACTTGGCATGAGCATTATCAGAGATAGAACATGAGGTACTCTAAAGCTTTCTCAAGGAAAGTATATTTTGAAAGTTTTAGATAAGTTCAAGATGAATGACGCCAGAGTCAGGAGCACACCTATGGCTACTCATTTGAAATTATCTAAGAAACAATGCCCTCAGACGGATGAAGACAGAGAGGAAATGGCTAAAGTTCCTTATGCATCAACAGTTGGTAGTTTGATGTATGCAATGGTTTGCACCAGGCCAGATATTGCTCATGCAGTGGGAGTTGTAAGCAGATTTATGTCTAATCTTGGTAAAGAGCATTGGGAGGCGGTTAAGTGGTTGTTACGCTACTTAAAAGGAACTTCTAAAACTGCACTGTGTTTCAAGAAGAATGATGTCATTTTAGAAGGCTTTGCTGATGCAGATTTAGGGGGTTGTTCAGATTCAGGCAAGAGCACTACGGGTTTTGTGTTCACATTTGGTGGAACAACAGTCAATTGGATGTCCAGGTTACAAAAAAGTGTTGCTCTCTCAACCACCGAAGTAGAGTATATGGCGATTGCAGAAGCAAGTAAAGAGCTTATTTGGTTGAAGAATTCTCTATCGGAGTTAGGCATGAAACAGGATGACAGTGTTCTTTATTGTGATAATCAGAGGGCAGTTCACCTTGCTAAGAATCCGGTGTTTCACAGCAGAACAAAACATATTCAGATGAGATATCATTTTATCAGGGAGTTGATAAGTGATGGTACGTTGTCTTTGAAAAAGATCCTTGGTACGAAGAATCCTGCAGACATGTTTACTAAGGTGGTGACAACAAATAAGCTGAAGCTTTGCATGGCTTCAGCTGGTCTTCAGATTCAGTTATGAATGAAGACGCCGAGCTAAAGACAAAGAGAAAAAAAAGGTTACAGAGATTACAAGTTCTTGGATGGCAGTTGAGCTGATCAGCCTCCAAGTAGGAGATTATTAGGTGTTGGAGGCTAATTAATATGCAAGGAGATATTTGAAAGGAATTCAAATTGTTGTTGATAATTACCCCACGTGGAGCTTCCTTGGTGCATGGTGTCAAATTCCTCAAGATAAAGATTAATTTTTAAATTAATTGAAGATGAGAATTAGATAAGCATGGCTTATCTTGTTATTTGATTTAGCCGACTTAATTTGTTGCTTCTCGGCAGATAAGGAATTTGATATGGATTAGGAAACAAAAGCCGTAGACTTCTTCTATAAATACATAGCTTGTAATTGTAATTTTATGCACTTCATAATAATAAAAAGTAGTCTCTAGTTCGGCCGTGGACGTAGCTTGATCACATCGATCAAGTGAACCACGTAATATTCTCGTGTTCTTGTTCTCGTTTTGCTATTTGTTCGTGTTTGTGGTGTTAATTGTTTGGGTCCATTCCGCGTTTCCTTACAATTTTTGTGAGCGATGATCTACGTATGTACGTACTACTTGATTTTGAAGGATTTATGAGTTACACGAGAGAAATTTTTATGAGAGCTTCCCTAGTTTGTATCTTCATTGGGTATATAGATCTTCATCATATATATCTGTGAAAAATGCCTTAGAAACACCTTGAATCCATTTCCATCTTAGATGTAAATATGGTAATGATTTAAGAATTGTGGGAAAACTTTCTCTACATGATGGAAAATTATGCGAGACAATTCGATACTTGATGCATATATACATGTCCAATCATATATATAGTGGGTGTTGATCCTTTTTTTGTAAGTGCAAAAACCATGAATGGAAGGAGATTATCTAGCTAGGCATTGGTTTTTGTCTCTCTTTCTTTCGATTCAAGAACTAATTAAAGCTATATATGCTCAATTATTACTAGAGTTTCTATATATATTTAATTTGTAGCTTGCAGAAAGATAAACTTGAGGGTTTACATGTACTACAAACTTTGTTTTAATTGAATATACTATTTTCTTGTCAAAAAAAGAGAAGAAGAAAAGGAAAGATGTGTAATTTTTAAAAAATGAAGGTAACACCATACATACATAATA
Source organism: Pulicaria dysenterica (assembly GCA_947179395.2). Classification (NCBI taxonomy): domain Eukaryota; kingdom Viridiplantae; phylum Streptophyta; class Magnoliopsida; order Asterales; family Asteraceae; genus Pulicaria; species Pulicaria dysenterica. The sequence goes on along the minus strand of OX359290.1, from coordinate 20,169,855 downwards.
AAGAGTCTTTAGCCTAAAAGTATCAATGTGTTCCCTTTTCTCTTTAAGGTAAAGGGTTCAAGTATATGTGTATAATTCGAATGAATTTATGTGTGTTTACTGTTCAAAATACGTACCTCGACTTGGTTTTGTAAGAATTTGATATATCCATAAGCTTCCATGAGCACGGATGCTGTATCTGTCTACAAATATTCTCAAATGTACATGAGTCGATTAAAGTAAAAAAGTTCAGTTTGTAGTATATATATATATATATATATATATATGGATTATCTAACACTATTATTATTTATTCATGGTATAAGTGGAAATGAAAAAAACGTGTCATATTAAAAAACACTGGGAATATATAGTTTAAACGATAAAATTAAGAAAAATATCAAACTTTAAGTGTTTAAAATTTATTTTAAAAAGTTTACAATTTTAAACGTGTAAAAATAATAATGAATAAAATTTCAAAAAATTTCATATTTAAGAAAAGTAATTGTAGCATAGAGAAATTTTTTTGTGTTAACGACAACTATTTTGGTCTTCTATCTTTATATCTGAACTTTATATTCTTGTATGTGTCTACCTTGTAATTAATACAAAGTGTATAATCATTTACACCTAATGGAATGCACAGAAACCCTATTGAGGTTTACTAATTTACATTTTGAAAAGATAAGAATATAAGATAGAGATGCTTCAACATTTCACACTAATTAACAAGTGTGAAAATCCAAAAACTTTTCCAAACTAAAATAACATTCCCTTGGTATTTAAGTAACTTTTAATTGAAGATAAGATATAATACTGTAACATGTAATTATATGCAATTGAACAGACATTGATTCTTATAGGATTTGAGGACAATGATTTGAAGAATTTCATAGGGTGTGTGTGTGTGTGTGTGTATATATATATATATATATATATATATATATATATATATATATATATATATATATTGTGGAATTGATAAGCTATGCTTTAACAAAGGTAACTTTCTGAATTGATTTATATATCCAAAAGTAACTCATTAATTCCAGTCTTTTGTCGAAAGTTCAAATATTCGAAACCAACTTGTTAAAATGAAGCATATTTCTCTCTCTCTCTTGTAATGAAAGTAGTATATAGGAAATATATATATAATAAGAAAAGGAAATAACTTACATTTGAAGTTCTTAATATATAATTAACAAAAGTGATATTTATTAACAATAATACATGATACAATTCTAAATAATTAAAATCATCAACTTTTTAATTAAGTGATGGGAAGAAACACTACCTTGCCAAGAGGAGCCACCAACTGCTGTAGGGCTGCAATCCTATCTCCTAGTTTCTCCTTTCTAACCTGTTTCAATACAAAGTTCATATGTACATTCATGAAGATGATCCACAATTCATTCAGGCATAACTTTTTTTATTACCAAGATATGCATACAAACATACTTACTACATATACACTTTTGTACTTATGTGTATATATATATTATTATTAGCTAGATTACTTATTTCGTCTGAGGCGAGAGGATATCGGTAAATTATGCTTTCTGAAATCAATTTCAATGGCACTTTTAGGTTATTATCAGGACTTAAGACACTCTTTTAATTTCTAAAGGAAGAACACATTCGATCACTTTTTAATTATACAGATAATCGAATCTATTGAAAGTTCAAACGTTGTTTCTTTTTACTAACCAAATAAACCAGTTGTTGTCAGTTATATATCTAGATTAAAGAATTGTTAGAATATATATAAAATACCAACTCATATGACACTGAGAATTCAGTTCTAATGTTCTAGTAGTTTTTGATTGGAACTAAATAGGGGCAGAGCCGAAAATATAGCTTAACAAATTCAAATAGGCTCACGGATAAAACTAATAACGCGTATTTTTTATTAAATTAATGGATTCATAACTAAAATTTTACCCAAATTAAGCTAAAACCCTAAAATCATATGAAAATTAAGATTTTGTTTGGTGGGTTCAACGGACTCAGGAACTAATAGCCGACCACAAAAGATTAACCTTCAATGGTGCACAAGAAGTGCGCGGCTCCAATTTTGATTTCTTCGGTACCGTGGCTTGAGGAGCCTTTGTGTCCATGTAGCTGGTAGCTGGTCTTTTTGCTTCTGTACTGCTTGTTCTACTGTTATAGGCAGATGAAATCTGAAAACATTGGAAAAGTGTATAAAGTCTAGTTTGAACTTTGAATCATCATAGATTTATCTTGTCAAAGAGTCTATATATATCTAATTTAAAAACTGCATTTTGGCCTGAATCAAAGTAAATAGGTGAGTGCAATGTATAAAGCTGATCAGATATCATTTAAGCAGGCAGAAAAGAAAATAAAAGGCAACTTTTACTTGTTTAGGAGAAATTTATTTGCAAAAAATGTGGGAAATGTTACAAAATAAAGGAAGGACAAACCAAGTCCAGATGTCTCCCATTTGCTAGAAAAGACACAGATATTTGTCTTTTAAGAGCAGGGAAATCATATCTAATTAATTAATTAAGTGGTGAAACTTAAATTTCTTAAATTTATTGTGTCATGTAAATGATTTTTGGTCATAAATTTACATTGTATTATAGTAGTTTAAAACTTTAAAATTTGAACTTAATTAATAACTCCCATTTTTCTCAACAGGTTTAAATTCTTGAAAATTACTGTTCTAATTATAGGAAAACAACTTACTGTCACATATATACATGCTGCTGCACGACCTAAGTAGTTGTCACATTCACATGTATACATCTTTAATAATGCTCATTAAAAAGGTATGTATGTGTATTAGCACCTAATTAGGTGCTGCTAGCAACATATATCATTTGTCCTAGACATTAATTATCCTAATAAAGAATTGAAGGTAACTAGTTTTTTTCTAAAGAATACACTACAACACAAACCCCCTTTTGTGTCGGACGAATCCATGGATAATCCGTGGGAAAATGATGTTTCTCTCGGATTTCTCACGGAATCGACCGTGGATAAAAGCTTAGTGGGAAAACCATTTTCCCTCGGATTTTCCAAGATTTCCCACGGATTTCCGTGGGAAATCCGTTGAAAAATAGCTTTCTGACTCAAATCCATGGGAAATCCGTTGAAAATTTCCCACGAATTTGATCCGTGAAAAATCCGTTTCTAATGCTTGATTTTCTTGTAGTGATAGTTCTTGAAGGATAAATTTTTAATTGTTCATTTGTTGACACATCCTTAATTGGTAAGTCACTAACCATGTCAATATGATAAAAGCTAGCATTTGATAACATAAGAAAAATAATTCATAACTATAATCCATTAATTTAAATAAGTTAAGCCATGAAGCATGTGGCAAGGTGTTTTTGGGGGTAATAATGCCTTGGATCCCTTCTCTTTCCTTTTTCTAATTAAAAGAAAAAGGACAGATTACATGAGTGAGACAAATAAATAAATAAATAAATAAAAAGAAAACTCACTTTACTTCGGCAAATTACTGGTCTTTCATTTCGTTGATGCATCTGATCAAGGCCATAAGATAAACAAGTATCTTTAAAAAAGCTTCCAATTTGTTGAGGAATGAATGAATTAGAAGGATGACTAATATTCCCATTAAATCTTGGTGAACCAAACAGATCCAAAGCTGGCAAGTTCATATCAAAAGAGTTTGAAGAAATCGCTGCTCCCAGAGATTGAGAATTCAAATTCGATATATTTATGGTTGGTAAAATTTGGCTAAACGTTGTTCCTCTAGATGTTGTTCGAGTAGAAGAATTTTGGTAGCCATTGTTTTGAGAATCATCTTGGGATGATTGATCAATAATCTGACCATTTTCTATTTGACATCCATTGGAGAATGATGTAAGCAACAAATCTTGATTATTGTTATTGTATCCAGGAGAAGGGTTGTTTAAGTGCAAATCTTCAATACTTGAAGTTGGGCTACTCATGTTTATCATTTCTGAAAACTTTGGATATGATTCTGAGGCTGAGAATTCATGTTTAATTCTGGCAAGGTGATGAAATTCATGTGTCATGAAGTTTTCAATTGGAATATTGCTTGTTACATGATTTCTGTTGTTGGTATTCCAGGGAAGTCCCAAGGTAGGATTAGTGCTAGTATTGTCACAAGGCACAAAATCGATATTATTGTCTACGTGTTGCTTCAGATCTCTCGAGTTTGTGTCGTTATTGGAATCATTCCTGCACAATTAAAAAATAAGTGAGATAAATTTAAGACACACAAACATGCAAGAAATTAAATGGTATATCTTATAGCTTTTTAATGTGGATTTACATAGAAACCCTAATTAACTAGAAATTGCCAAATTAAATATAACAACAGTTTTTTTTAAAGATGGAAGCTTTGATATCTTTATATGGTTTCATGATACATAATTACAAATCTAGCAAGCAAAAATATCAGGTTAATCTAGAGTTTAGTCACTGTGAGTGGTAAAAAGTAAACCTAAGTTTCCAAATACAGAAAGTAGAGAGAGAGAGAGAGAGAGAGAGAGAGAGAGAGAGAGAGAGAGAGAGAGAGAGAGAGACTTACAAGATGGGATTTTGGGACCAAGAAAGTCCATAGCAAGAGGAGTCAAGTACAGGCTGATTATCGTCATGTTGTTGTTGATGAAAATTTGCAGACTCCATATATAGTTTATATGAACCAAAGATAATAATATATTGCTGCTGCTGCTGCTACCCTAAACACCTTTGTTTTGAAAATTTATATTTATAAAAGAAATGTAAAGAACGAAGGGAAAAGGGAGTATGGGATATTTAAAATCCCAAGAGAAAGAATTAAGCTTGGTGATCATAAAGAAAGATGATGGTGGAGAGAGGAAAGCAGTTTTAAACAAAAGAATCTCTACATCACCCCTTTTAAATTCACAGATTGAGTTGACACTGATAATTAATAGAATACTATACAACACATACCTGTGTGTTTGTGTTTGTGTGTGTGTGTGATTTTTACTTATGCTTTTTCATAGTATCTGCTGCACTCTTCACTCTTTTAAAGTCTCTTAAAGCAACCCTTGAAAAAAGGAACAAGAAAAAAAGAAATATACCCTTCAGCTTCAGAGACAACTCTCTTTTCACTGAAACTTTTTTGCACCATCACCAACACATATATTAAAGAAATACTGATTAAACATGTACATATGCGTACATACATAAAATACACACACACACACACACTTTATCTGTCCTGAATGGCATGGGGTATAATGGATGGGTAGGGGTAGACTAGAGGAGGGGGGGGGGGGGGGGGGGTTAGCTAAGCTGCAATTAGAGGGAGATGATTATGGTTGCTCTTACAACATATATAATTATATATCTTTTCTTTTGCCTTTGATCCCAAGGCATTCAAAAAAGGCCTGAACAAGAGCCAAAATCATGATGGTTCAACCCCATGCTCCCTCAACATACCCAAATGTTTGTAGGCCTATATATATACATATCTGTGTGTGTGTGTGTGTGTGCAATGTGTACATATCATATTGAAAGTGATCCACACCCATCAAACCAAAGGGTACTTTTTTCTTAGTCAACTTTCTTGTAAGTTGTAACTAAGCATCTATGTAGATATCGAAGGGTTGAAATTAGATCGGCCGGTTTATCTTAACTTCTTTTGAGACGATAAAAGCTAGCCCTAGCTATCGTCCACCTTGTATATACATATGTATGGACCATTAAAAAGGATTGAAATAAGCTAGCCATTGATTAAACCATTTGAGGCTATAAACAGGTTGATTGTAATATACTCTTGGTCAATGGATCATTTGGTAGGGTATCGAATTCAAATAGTAGAGTGGCAAAAAGATGGGATTCACTCCCAAACTTCAATATCGATCACTATTCTAATTTGTGGTCCTATCATTCATTGACATTGAAGTCATTTTCAATGTTTTTTTACACTTCAAAATAATAGATCGAATACAATTGGTTTTACTTTTAACAGTACATGAGTTATGGTGCAAGCCTAAAGTGCAACTATTTTACAATGTAATTAATTAGGCAAGAAACCGAATGAAAGTTTTTTGTTGGTTCGATGGATCACGATTTTAAGTCGACATTATTATTGGACAATTTTAACGTACTGTTATATTGATCATATATAGTACTGCCTAGCTAGTTATGCTATAGTTTAAGGTGTTTATATACTTTAAGCTAGATGTTAGAAACTACACAAGTAAAAGACCATCTTGATTTTCAATCAAAATATCAAATGCTTTGGAATAATATAGTTCAGGGCTTACTTTGTAATTTCATAAAGATCAGTACCAAGTTTATTTGAGTTAGTTAAGTTCATAGCTTCGATTAGTTGGATTTAATTATCATCTATGAGCATCAAAGGCATATTATAATTTCTTTCCTAGAATTACAACTCCCCGCACTTCATATGGTATAATTAAGAGCGCGCGCAGCCACTACAAAAAAAGACGGCTTTTGCGGCGACATATGGCGTCGCTAAAAATTAACATGTCGCCGCAAAAGGGTCGCCGCAAAAAGTTCGTACCCAAAACTTTTTTGCGACGACATTTTTGACGTTTTGCGACGACACTCAACGGGACCTTGTTCTGCCACGTAGATACCTTTTTGCGACGCAATTAAATTAAATAAAAAATTAAATTAAATACTTTTTGCGGCGACATGTACATCTTTTGCGGCGACACCAGTAAATTAAATAAAAATTAAACTAATTACTTTTACGACGACACGTGTCCTTTTGCGACGACACGTGGGCCACCTTTTTGTCGCTTAGCGAGGATTTGGCGGCGACATGTGTCGCCGCAAAAAGTGGTCGCTGCAAAAACGTGATTTTCTTGTAGTGAGCTCATTGCCTAATCTTGGGTGATTGTCAGGCCCGACCCAAGCCATACGCAGTCTGGCCCAGGGCAGCAAATACAAAGAGGGCATCATCTTTATTGGTCCATATACAATATACTAGGTTCATTTAGTTATAAAAAAAGCAGCCAAACATAAAGTAGCCCATCACTCATTTACGCCATTAGAACTCACAGAGGAGGCGAGAGCGTGTGGTTACTGAGCGGGCGAAGAAGGAAGGCAACGAAGCATCGACTGTCGAGACTCGAGACTACTCAGCGAGGGCAACGAGGCAGCTGCATCAGACCATCATCAATAAGTTGTAGTCAATTAGGTTAAGGCTTTGAACATCTTGAAATCTATATTCACGAACAAGCTCTTCTAGAAAGGGAATAATCAATTACACAGGTTAGGTCTTAGAAAATTCTAAAGTTGATATCACTCTGGAAGGAGTGGTATAAAAGGTCATGGGTTCAAACCATGGCAACAACCTACTCTGGATAATGATCAGAGGGAAGGGTTGGGGTGTATTGGGCTGCAAACCTGACACGCCGGAGTTGGTAGCGCCGATAAGAGTTCGGTAGACGCCGACCGAGTGTTACAAAAAAGTGCACTTATTTGTAACACCCGACCGACGCCTACCGGTCTCATACCGACGCTATCAACTCCGGCGTGTTAGGTTTGCAGTCCAATACACCCCAACTCTTCCCTCTGATATCATACCAGAGTAGGTTGTTGCCATGGTTTGAACCTATGACCTTTTATACCACTCCTTCCAGAGTGATATCACCAATTGAGCAGCTCAATTGGTGATATCACTCTGGAAGGAGTGGTATAAAAGGTCATGGGTTCAAACCATGACAACAACATACTCTGGTATGGTAGCAGAGGGAAGGGTTGGGGTGTATTGGGCTGCAGACCTGACACGCCGGAGTTGGTAGCGCCGATAAGAGTTTGGTAGGCGCCGGCCGGGTGTTACACTAGGGGCTTAAAATAAAACACGTCATCGCTCCTTCCCCTTATCATACCTCCTTGCCCCCTTCGCCACTATCGACACCAACCGTCTGTCCATGGTTACCGACTGCCGAAGTTCTTCCCATAGTCGCCAACATGCGACCTCGACCTCCATCGACACCTTATCCTCCCTTGCTAAGGTATCTCTCCATCTTTCATCACCCTTTAAAGAACATTAGCAATCCAGTATTATTATACTTTTTGGCTTTCATTTTCAAAGATAATCAATTTACAAATGTTTAAACTGAATTTGTTCCTCAACATAATATTGTTATTTTTCCTTGCAAGTTTTTTATGTATCTATTATTCAACAGAATATCGTCGCCTTCTCCTCCCTTACAAGCGTTTTATTTGTCCATCCAGTACTATAATATTGTTCATCAACATTCTTCTTGAATAATAAACAGATCAGGATCATTTTTTATTTTTCTTTCATTTGGTAATAGTACTAAATGGTTTCAACACATAAAAGGCCAAATCGACATGGTGCAAACATGAAACTGAAACTAGGCAAATGTATTCTATTGTTGTTCAACCACTAACAAAACTTTCAGAAGTTTTAAATTGATAGTCTTATGATCAATTTATGATAAGTGAACTCAAAACATTTTATTTGATCCATTTAAACACATTGTATATTATCTTTGAACATGGTTATGTTAGTTCCCTCAAATGTGAACTTCACATTACCACATTGTATATTATCTTTTTACCAGCCCATATTCTTCATTAAAAGATATACTATATTATATTATTAATGTCTTATGTGATATCATTAATGGCAAAATGGAAAAATGAATATAGATTAAATGCTAAAACATTTAGTGGTCATATGTTAATGGAGAAAGTAATATGTCTTGTTACAACATGATTTCATGCCCATGTGAATGTGTTCACTTGTATATTTTGTTTATGAATCTTGTTGACTAGGCTCCTGAAACATAAAAACCATTTTTTCTGTCCCCAAGCTGCTTCATGACCCCTCACTGGTCGTGAAGCCCAAGAACTCCATGGCCTATCACGGATCATAAGTAACTCGTGAAACACTAAAACATGTACACGACCCATGAAGGCCTTGTTGACAGTTTACCATAATTTCAAAAAATTGAACTTTTGAGCCATTTTGTGCCATATTCTTGTAGTAATGGCTCTGATACCACTGAAGGCTTCTCATGCATGTCAAGGAGTCAAACACAACGGAAGCAACATAAACAAAACAGATTTGCTGGAAAACCAAGTAATGCATGAAAGACAACCCAAGTGGACTATACTACAAGACCATATAGCAATAATAAACACAGAAACAAAAGGGACCAAGAACCATACCCTTGATGTCTCTGATTGTGGAAGGATGAAGATGAGGATGTGTTAGAACCCGAAATAAGCTCCTCTAATTATATCCACACCAAGCAAACGTAGGCCCGTCTTGCTAATGACCCAAAGATTGACACCTTCATGAACCTAAAAAAAATGGAATAACAATAGTACCTTATGCCTTGAAACAATACACCAAGTAGCTTGCACTAGAGCCTAAGTGTGTATGTAAGTATGTAAGGTTATTGCGCATGAGAAGAAAAAAGAGGGTATAAATAGCCCTTAGAGGAGCCTAAGTGACACCAGGGTTGGCCAAAATGCCTCCCCCTCATTGGACCATTAAAAAGGTCCAATAAGATTAAAGTGTCACTTTGACTTCTTCCTTCACGGGCTATCATGGGCCGTGAAGCACTCGTAAAGGCCACGCCACCATGACTCCCTATCCGGATGGTGAAGCCTTGTGACAGGTTTCCTCTTCACGACCCGTGAAGGTCACCAGAAACCCTAATCATACTTTTTCTTTTGATCAGGTTGTATTGTCTAAATCTACGCTTGGCGTGTGACCCAATAGGTACGTGCCTCATCAGTAGTGATGCCAGTATACGTTTATCAGTAGGTAGAACTGATACCACTTAAGGCTTCTCATGCATGTCACGAAGTTAGACACAACGGAAGCAACATAAACAAAACACAATTTTCAGGAAAAACTGAGTCATGAATGAAAGATAACCCAAGTGGATCTATACTACAAGACCATATAACAACAATAAACAGAGAAACATAACGGACCAAGAACCATACCCTTGATGTCTCTGATTATGGAAGGATGAAGATGAGGATGTGTTAGAACCCGAAATAAGCTCCTCTAATGATATCCACACCAAGCAAACGTAATCCCTTCTTGCTAATGACCCAAAGATTGACACCTTCGTGAACCTAAAAAAAACTGGAATAACAATAGTACCTTATGCCTTGAAACAATACACCAAGTAGCTTGCACTAGAGCCTAAGTGTGTATGTAAGTATGTATATACGTTTAACTGTCAAAAGGTTATTGCACAAGAGAAGAAAAAAGAGCGTATAAATAGCCCTTAGAGGAGCCAAAGTGACACCAGGGTTGGCCAAAATGCCTCCCCATCATTGGACCATCAAAAGGGTCCAATAAGATTAAAGTGTCACTTTGACTTCTTCCTTCACGGGCTATCATGGGCCGTGAAGCACTCGTAAAGGCCACGCCACCATGACTCCCTATCCGGATGGTGAAGCCTCGTGGTAGGTTTCCTCTTCATGACCGGTGAAGGTCACCGGAAACCCTAATCATACTTTTTCTTTTAATCAGGTTGTACAATCTAAATCTACGCTTGGCGTGTGACCCAATAGACACGTGCCTCGTCAGTAGTGATGCCAGTATACATTTATCAGTGGATAGAACTGATACCACTTAATGCTTCTCATGCATTTCACGAAGTTAGACACAACGGAAGCAACTTAAACAAAACACAATTTTCAGAAAAAATTAAGTCATGCATGAAAGATAACCCAAGTGGATCTATACTACAAGACCATATAACAACAATAAACAAAGAAACATAACGGACCAAGAACCATACCCTTGATGTCTTCGATTGTAGGAAGGATGAAGATGAGGATATATGAGAACCCGAAATCAGCTCCTTTAATGATATCCACTCCATGCAAAAGTAGTCCCGTGTTGATAATGACCCAAATCTTGACACCTTCGTGAACCTGAAGTTATTGGAACAACACTAGTACCTTAAGCCTTGAAACAATACACCAAGTAGCTTGCAATAGATCCTAAGTGTGTATGTATATAAGTTCAAGTATCAAAAAGGTTCTTTCACAAGAGAAAAAAAGGGTATAAATAGGCCTTGGAGGAGCCCAAGTGACACCAGGGTCAGCCAAAATGCCTCTCCCTCATTAGATCATCAAAAAAGGTCCAATAAGAGTGAAGTGTCACTTTGACTTCTACCATCTTGGGCTCTCAAAGGATGTGAAGCACTCGTGAAGGCCACGCCCCCAGGATCCTTATCCGGGTGGTGAAGCCTCATGGTGGCTTTCCTTTTTACGACTCCTTCACGGCCTGTGAAGGCTCATGAAGGTCACTAGAAACCGTAATCTTATTTTTTTTCTCTTGATCAAGTTGGCCTGTTGGGATCTATGCTTGGCATGTGACCTAATAGGCCCGTGCCTCATAGTAGTGATGCCAGTATACGTGTATTAGTAGGCAGATAACCAACAGATGAAATCTTGCATGTTATGCATTTGTTATATGTGTATATGTAGATGTCAAGATCTCCTTTGAGACAATGAATAGTTGTCGCAGGTGCATTTTATGACATGTATGTTATTATTTGTTGGTAGATGATGTGTAGTTAACGTTTACGTCGTTTGATATCAAGAACATTACGTACAAACTATTTAATGAGTTATCATAATAGGCGTGAAAACATGATGAGGATGATTTATGAATCTGATGTTACAAGTGTTGTTAATATAAGAACGAATATACATGCGTTTTTAACACTTTTTGATGTGCTAGAAAGTATAGGGGACTGAAGAATAGTAAAAACTTGTTAGTCGACGAGCAAGTTGCTATGTTTTTACATACCCTTCTCATAATGCAAAGAATAGGATGTTAGTCAATAGATGTTACCGATCTAAGGAAACTATAAGTCAGTATTTCAAGTTAGTACTAATTTTATATGTTGATTACACAAAGAATTGTACAAGTCACCCGTGCCAGTGCTAGATAATGAAACCAATGCGAGATGGAAATGGTTTAAGGTTAGTCAAACACATAATTTTTTTTATCAAAGAAACTTTTTGGTAATAGAAATTTTTAAGTAATCTGTTCTTTTTATGAAGGGTTGCCTAGTAGCATTAAATGGAACATATGTTAAAGTTAAAGTCCCTACCATTGATTGAAAACCAAATCGAACATGAAAGTGGAGATTTGTTCCAACGTACTCGGAGTATGTACGAGAGACCTCTTATTTACGTATGTATTAGCGGGATGGGAGGGTTCCACAACTGATAGTAGGGTTCTACAAGATGCAATTAGTAGACCAAATGGTCTGTAAATAACTTAAGGTATGAGATGGATAGTCTTAAAATAATATATATAGAATTAGATATCTTAATTAATATAGGGTTTATAGTTAATTATAGAAACATACTACCTTTGTGATGCCGGTTATACGAATGGTGAAGGACTTTTAACTCTTAATCGAGGTCAATGGTACCATCTTAATGATTGGTCTCGACCGCCTACGAATGCCAATGAGTTATTTAATATCAGACATTCGTCGGCAAGGAATGTTATAGAAAGATGTTTCGGGTTATTTAAATCTATATGGGTTATATTGCATGATAACTCATATTATCCCATAGAGTCCATGTTATGTATCATAATTGCTTGTTGTTTGTTACACAATTTCATACGAACAAAAATGAGTTAAGACCCTATTGACACCGAAGTCCCAACAAATCACACACAACCTGGAAATGATTATGACAATGTTATTTCTACGGTTGAGAATTCACAAGAATGGATGGAATGATTGTAGAGACCTTCTTGCTAATAAAATGTTTAACAATTGGAATGCGAGACGTGCCATTGATTTTTATTTAATTATCTTCATTTTCATTCTCCATGTACTCTTTATGTACTTCTTATGCATTTTTTATGTATTTATTTATGTTCCTTTTTTTAGAACAATGAATTTTATTTAATAATATGTTCTTCATTATATCTAGAAACATGAATGTTATTTAATAATATTTTCTTCATTATTTGTAGAACCATGAATTATGGATTATGTATTTGTATGTAGGTATGGCAGATTCAAATGTAACGAGAGATACTAGAAGGAGAAAACATAATGGGACAAACTAAGAAGATGCGAAGTTAATTGATGCATTAATGGAGTTACATGCATCGGGAAAGTATGATGGTGCTGACAAGAGATTCAAACCGGGCTACCTAAATTGAGGTCAAAAATTGCTAGACGTAAATCTTCCTAACTATGGTCTCAAAGCATAACCACATATAAGTTCTAGGATGAAGACATGAAATACACAATTTAGCATTGTATATGACAAGCTGCATACAAGTGGGTTCGGTTAGGATGAAAAAAAACTTTGTGGTTGCTAAGGGCAGTGTTTCGGATGAATACGTCAAGGTATATTTTAAGAAAATGTATTTTTATTGATTAAAGTTTATTCTAAATTTATTTTTGATTCCCTTGTAGTCACACAAAGGTGCTGCAAATTTGCGTGGCAATCCGTTCTCGTTCTAAGACAAAACTTTGTACCATCTTTGGTAAGGACATAGCAACGGTTAGTAAAGCAACTGATCTTGGAGAAGAAGATGATGTAATTCCAGAGACAGAAATAAGTCCCTGATTGATCTTGGAGAAGAATATGATGTCATTCAAGATGCTCGTTGATCTCAAGGACCAACAAGTAATGTAACCAACAAACCTAAAAGAGGCAAAAGCATGGATGGTTGCGATGAGATAAAGTAAATGTTGGTTATATTTGGGGAGATTGTAGAACAAAATCTCAATAAAGAAAGATCGGGAACTCGTGAATCTATGAGAAGGTTAGTGACGAGTTAAAAGTGTTATCGTGTATTACTATGAGCAAGTGTTTTAAAGCTGCTCATTTGATTGGTAAGGATGTGGTTCTTGGACGGTTATTTCTTAGGTCGACACAAGAGGAGAAGATATGCATGGTGGAATCATATACCTATGGTTCAATTGGATGAATATTTGTGATTATTGTTTTTTGTTAGACTTAGGTTGAAGATACTTTTTGTGGCCATGATTAAATTACTACTTTTGTATAACTGCCCGTCGTAATGATGTGTTTGGACGCGACTATGGTTGAAAGTTTTTTTTAGATCATCTAACATTATAGACAATGTATTTTAATGATTAATATATGTCATTTTTTATGTTTTTTGAGCTTAAAATAGATTATTTTATAAGTTGATTATGTGTTGGTGTTATTAAATTGACCATCAATAGAACTTGAAATATATGAAATTGGATTAGTAATTGACCTATGTTATGTAAATTATAAAAATGCAAATGATAAATTTGGTACATTCTTTGTTGAAATCTATATGCTATCAAACAAGAAAAATGATTTCTGTTACATTTCTCTACTGAAATCTCTGTGCTACCAACCAAAAAAATTCAATTCTCATTCTCCAAAATAATCCCCTTTCTCTCCAATTCCATTCTCAAATTTTTAATTCTTCATACCCTTAACCATAGATACTCTCAACCACCTCAATACCCAGTACCGGTTGCTCACGTTTCCGAACAACTTTCAAATCTAAATTCTATGCCAACTAAAACATTTGAGTCACGTTTAATTGTAATGTAACTAGAATGATTTAAACCGCCAAAGAAGAAACTATGTTGACATGTGCATAGGTCGACATATGGGAGTACTAGAGAGTTGTTAACTCACTATAAGAAAAATAGCGTACTGCACCGACAAAAGTCGTTTCTAATCGTGATTTGTCATCGATGTAACCCTTTGCGACAAAATGTCGTCGCAATTAAGTTGTCACCGTACTATCGTGGCTGATACATTTTTGTAATATTTAGGTTAACTGTGACGACGATTAATGCCATGACATATCGTCGCAAAAAGTCATCGCAGATAATTTTGCAACGAACCGTAAGTTACTTTTATCAAATAAATCCAATTAACTTACCACATATCAAAGTGGCTAGATTTAAATATGATTAACTACGACATTGTTCGTTTTAGCATATTAAGAAGCAGTCAATTTGATATGGAAAATCTCGACACATACACCCAATATATAACACGGCAAGAAATGAGTCATCCTTTCATTTATATGCTTGTGTGGGGGATGATCAAGATTATCCAAGACAATCGGACGTGCCTCCGATGAAGATGTCGAAAACCTCCAAGCTAGTTAGGATCAAATACTCCTCGATCGATATCCACGCTCCAATTGACGTGAATGATCGATGATGACGACGGGTATCATGAACGCTACACAAGTCACCCAACTTGTGGAAACACTTCAATTGCTTCAACAATAATAAGAGGATCGTGAAGAAATAAAATAACGATATTAGCAAGAAAAAATGAGACTGAAATTTGAAAAACCCGACAACCATCTCACAAGATGTCATCTATAATGTAATCTTCTAATATATATAAAAGACTAATTAGAAAAAAATTATTAGATGATTTGGACTATTTATTTAACAAAAATTTAATTTTGATCATTCATTTGTTTCACATTAAAAAATCAATTTTGACTATATAAAGTTAAAGTATTAAGGAGGTGTTTATATAAATTATATATTTATATTTAATATATATTAAATTGTATTTATCTATATTTTTCTTTTATAACTTTTAATGTATAATGACTGGTATAAATATAATTATATATTTATAATGGTCTTATTATTATTAGTTTAGTTCCTAAAAGTGTATCGAAGTTGATACTTTTTGCTATTGTATATAACAACTTTTAAAACTACCATTTGATATACCAAATTTACTAGAATTACCAATTTATATACCAAATTATTTGTTACCTACTAATGCTTAGGTGTTAAACTAGTGATTTGGCATCTACTTTGCTTAGGAGGCGAGATAGGTGGCATGATATTGAATGATAATAATTAATAATAGTAATAATATTAGAATATTAATAGGATTAGATATTTGCTTGGATTTATTGCTATGGCAGATTTGAAATTTCACATAGCTGGGTTTTTTGGGAATCTGAAAGTCATACTTTTTTTTAATTGCATAGTTATTAGTAAGTTAGTAAACCCCAAGTTAGAATTAAACTCTAATGTCAAGGTTTGAACCCTGGACCTCCTAGAAGGTTTTGCCTCCCCCTCACTCTTAACCACTAGGCTAAGAGATCATTGGTTGAAAGTCATACTTATCATCGGAGATTTGAAATTTCAGTTCGGTACATCGGAAGACATCAACGACTTGCGATGAACTCGTCACACCGACTTGCAACGTCTTCTCTAATCTTCTTTCGAAAGACACCTAGGGCTCCAACCTTAGAAGCTAATGAAATCATCGCACCGACCTCTCCTTCGGTGAATCGGAAGACATCAACGACTTGCGACAGGTCGAACTTCAGCGGCATATTTCAAGAACGGTAAGCTTAGGGATTGTTTATGATCAATTGGTTCATCTTTAAGAAAACCATCGCATTTGAGTTTGGATTGTGTCGCGCAAATATTTTTTGATTGTTCATCTTTTAGGGTTCCATTTTTATTCCTAAATTTGAGTTTTGTTAGGGTTCTTTATCGAAGATTCTTGTTCCTAGATTTGCTTTCGATTTTTTTTGCTTAGTGATTGTTATTGAGAGTTTAATGTATGGATTATTTTTGTGGGTTTAATTGGAATTTTTCTCATATTGTTTGATTTTGAATGTTCAAAATGAATACGAAGAAGATGATAAATTTTAATTGATTTGTTCACAGTTGCTGTTAGTTTAATTTCAGATTGATGTTTGAATATGTTGATTAGGCGTTGATTGTGTATGATGAAGATAGAATGTCTTGTTCTTCAAATGTTCTTCCTAATAATTCATTTGTTTTTTTTAAGATGATACTGGTGACATGGAATTACAAAAAATAAAAGATAAAAAGGTTTACCGTATACCTGTTGAATAGGTAACCATGTATACTAAATGGTTGTAAATGGGAATAGGTATTTTTTTTGTTTATCTTATACATAAAACTCTAAATCAGTAAACATATTTAGGATTAATTCTTATGTTATAAATCATTCAGTCAGTTATTTTTTATATGGGATAATTTTTATTTAAAGTATATGAGAATATATATTTACAATAGATAGTGAGGTATAACATCTTTTTATAGGATTGCTTATGTTTGTGAATCTCTCAATCATTATCTTTTGTATTATATATTATAACATTTAGTAGGTAGAGTGAACAGTAACTCTCCTGCTAAATGTTATATTTTTTAAGCAGCACAAGATAAATGAAATTTTATTTGCCGGGATGGCAAAAATGTAGCTTGCAAATGCAAGGGATCCATGTTCAAATCTGAGGAAGCGCATTTCTTCTTTAATTTTTTTTTTCAAGAGTTTTTTTTTTTACTTTCCACGTGATACCATTAGCCGCAGCCCATATGTTTTCTTCTTCGGGCTTTTTTTGTTGATAGCTAATTAGCTATATAGTCTCATTGATTGTATTAATTTTATACTTTATTTGTTTTTTATATAACTTTGTTTTAATATATAAAATGTTTGCTAGAATTATGAGTAAGTACTTATGAAGGTTTTATATATATTTGAATTTGGATTTAAGTTTATTTGTTATAATAACAGTTTCATTTTTTTTATTTTATACCTGGGCTTTTTTTTAGGAGTTTCATACCTTTGTTTGGCTTTATCAATGTTAACTTGATTAACACTAAATCTTATGACGAAAATTAGAAAGTTTGAGAGTTTTTTTATTTCTTCTTTCTTTTCCTGTTTTAATAAATTTATTTTTAAACTTTTTAGTACTAAATTTATTACAAATGACTATTTGCATCTTATTATATAAAATAACATATAATAATCTATATTTTTTGGTAAAAGCGAATTAAAAATCAAATATACTTAATAAATAAAGTTTATTTATTTCGAATAAAAATCATATAGTAAAATACGAGTACTAAAAAATTATACATGAATTCATTTTTGTTGTAATGTCTGGAATCACTTGATTTATATAAGTCGAATTCGACTTTGCTACATGTCACGTATATGTTTTAAACCCCCGTCGCAACGCGCGGGGTACTACACCTCGTTATCATAATCATACAATATTAAACCCTCCATCTATATTTTTTTTCTATACCAATGATTTCATAATAAAATACTGATTAAACTGTAATTTTTTAATAAACACACTCTATGTAAGTGATTAACTGGCCACAAATTTGCATGTTAAAAAAAGAAGGTTACGAGTATAACATCTAAATTTTGAGACAATGTAATTATGAGTAAATGAGGTGACTTATGTATTCATTATTATTTATGATTTGGGTTTTATGTAATAACAATGAGAAATTATGGTTAAATTTTATTTTAAAATAATTATTAAGATTTTGAAATTATGAAACATTATTTATTTGTATTTTAGATATTTGACTCTCATTTTTAATATATTATATATTTTATAGTTATAAATTGATAAAAATAATTATGACTAATCGTGTATCGTATGGGCGTCTAACAAATGAAGATGTTGAACACATAAACTATTACATGATATCAATAAACATAATTTTGATTGAAATTATTTTTAAGATAGAGTGCTTATGTTCCAACGAATGAAAAAGGTTGAAGACATAAATGATTATATTCCTATCAATGCTAAACACTATGAATGTATCATATTTCAATTTAGATAATATATGTTAAGATGAACTTTTATATCATTTTTAAGAATCACTGTACACACATAAGGATGATAATGAATCGGATATGTATATATCGGGTGATGTCATATCCACATTCATACCCCTTTAATTTTTTATTATCAATATTATATCCATATCCATCTAAAATAATTTGGTCCATCCGTATCCATATACATCCGATTAAATGGGAAATCTTCGAACATTTAATAAATATGTTGATTTATTAGTTATTTTTCTATGAATATGATTTTGTTAGTTTACATTATCTTATATATTTTATTTATACATTATTATATATCAAATGTTTTACGTTTTTTAAAGATTAAGTCGTGCGTGGACGGGCAATTCATCTAGTTAACCAATTAAAACATATCATTTTCTCAATTTTGACCAAAACGTTAATTTTGACTTCCATAATCATAAATCTATTTGCAAGAGTATATTAACTTATTATTAGAGAGCTATCTGAAAATACATATGGGGTGTTTTGTAAATTATACACTATATTTAACAGATGTATTTAATTTTATATGTTTATAGTTTTTCTTTTATAACTTTTAATGTGTAATGATTGATATAGATATAAGGGCAAATTGCCGAGAAAGGTAACTAAAATATCGAAATATGCCAATAAAGATAACATCAATTTTTTTGAGCCAAGAAAGGATTATAAATTTCGATTTTTTACAAAAAAGGGGAACGTATGACTTGTTTGAAAGATAACCGCTTACAAATGGATGAGGTGGCAAGAATCTCAATTTAAAAAAAAATGCTTATGTGGAAAATAAATTATTTATTACTTTTAATTATATCAATTTATCTCTAATCATTTTCATTTTCTCTCTCTCTGCTCCTTCACTTTTCTGCTCACCGCCACCATAGAACCACTGCCATCATCGCACCACCATTACACCGTTGCTCCACCGTTGCCATGAACCATTGTCCTACCACCACCGTCGCTCTACCATTGCCATGAACCACAGTGTGTGTGTGTGTGTGTGTTTCAGATCTGTTTCAGATCTAGTTAAATCGGCCATGAACCACCAGATCTTGTTAAATCTTGAACCACCGTGAACCACTAACCACAAGTTCTAGTTAAATCGGCCGAGATCTGTTCGAAATCTCTTTCTTCATATTTGTTCAAGAACATAAGTCTGTTCGAGATCTTTTTGTTCAGAACTGTTCGACATCTGTTCAAGAACACAAGTCTTTGTTCGAGATATGTTCAAGAGACACAAGTCTTTCTTCGGATCTCTTCGAGATCGGAGGTTCATGGCGGCAGTGATTCATGACGATGGTGGTGATTCATGGCGGCGGTGAATCACACCGTGTGTGTTTGTTGTGTGTGTTTCAGTTTGCTCGAGATCTGTTCAGATCATTCTTCAAGTTCCAGATCTTTCTCTCTCTCATTGTTCTTTAAGTTCTGATATATCTCTCTCTTTCTCTCTCTCTCTTTGTTCTTCAAGTTGTAGATGTTCTTCAGTATATGTTGATCTGTTGAAATATGTTCCAGATTTGGAGTTGAATATGTGGAATTATGTTTGCATTGAACACCATAAGTCATAAGAACAATGAAGATCAATAATCTGTTGAACACCATAAAACACCTTCAAGAAGTTAATAACAAAATAATTATAATTAGAAATAAATTCAAATAATGTTTAGAAATATAATTTGTAATTAAATGGTAAGTAAGTAATAGTTAATTAATTATTGCAAAATGTTAATTAGTAGTTAATTATTATTAGTTAGTTGGTAATCTATTATATAAATGATTAATATTATTTAAAAAATATAAAAAATAATTAATGATGACATGGATTGCCACGTATACAAATATATTAGCTGATGGTGATGATTGGACAGCCAAGTATGTAGCCACGTCATCGGTAACCTGCTGACCGTACGGTCAGCAGGTTTAACAGGTCATTGTTCCCCCCTTTTGTTAAAAATCAAAATTTATAATCTTTTCTTGACCCAAAAAAAATAGACGTTACCTTTATTTGCAAATTTCGATATTTTAGTCACCTTTCTCGGCAATTTGTACTAGATATAATTATATATTTATAACCGTCTTATTTTTATGTATGTTTCAATTTAACTTTTACCATAATGACACAAAATTCAAAAAGCTATTTTGTTTAGTTTTTACTTGTAAAAAAGTGTATTTAATAACTATTGAAATAGTGAGTTATTATCTTTGATTTTATGTAATTCGAAATGTAATGAAAATATTTTCTAAATGGAACTAGGTATTTTCTAACTTATCTTCTTTATAAAACTCTTCAACACTGAATATATATATGTGGTTAAATTTTATGTTATGATTCACAAAATCAGTAATCATTTTCTATGAGGTAGTTTTGACTTAGAGTGTAATAGAATATATATATATATATATATATATATATATATATATATATATATATATATATATATATATATACACACACACACACACACACACAAAACAGATTAGTGAGGTATGATACTTTTTATGGATAGTTTATGTTTGTGAACCGCTAAAACTCTTACTTTTTTGTTACATAATCAAACAAGCTTTGACATTAAAAAAGAAGATTATGAATATGACATCCGGATTTTGAGACAATGTTATTATGAGAGAATTAGATTATTTATGTATCCGTGATGATTTATAATTTGGTTTTTATGTAATAACAAAAAAAATTAGGGTTAAATTATATTTTAAAATAATTCTTAGAATTTTGAAATTAAGAAGCATTAACTAAATATATTTAGTTGTTTGACTCTCATTTTTAATATGCGTTTTTTATAATTATATTTGATAAAAATAATTATGCCTAAGTGTGTATTACATGGACATCTAACAATGAATAAGTTGAATATATAAATGATTACATGATATCTATTACATGGATGTTTAACAAATGAATAGGTTGAACATATAAATGATTACATGATATCAATGAACATTTATTTAATTAAAATTATTTTTAAGAGAGAGTAGTAGTGCATAAATGATTATATAGTATTAATGTTAAACACTATGGAGATATCATATGTGAGTTCAAATTATATGTGTTAAGCTTAACTTTCATATCATTTTAAGAATACTTGTACACACCTAATAAACTTAAGTCCTCAATGTTTCATATTTGTGACGATGATAGTAACCTACAAATAAAACTATGAATGTAGTATAGAAAGAAGTACACACCGAATAAACTTAATTCAATCTTTGGACATTCGATAATTTGTTATTTTATTAGTTATTTTTTCTGTAAATATGATTATGTTTGTTTAAATTGTTTCTATATTTTGTTAATGCTTATAAATGTTATAGGTTCTTAAAATTTTATATCATACGTGCACGGTCATTCAACTAGTTCTAACATTATAAACCAATCATTTGCCCCTGTACACTACCATTAGTGACCTCAATGTATTAAACAAACTTTTGAAAACATAAAAAGGAAAAAAAAAAACCATCGTAACTATGATGAGAATGACGAAGAGAAGGCGAAAGACTAATGGGAATGGAGTAGATCACAACCTATGACATGACGTGACGATATATGGCCGGATGAAAGTACACTACTCGGAACGTTCTTAGAGCATTTGTAATTAGTGCCATTGCTAAACTCTCTTTGGCTCGCTCGTGATCTGCCTAATTAACAAAGAACATCGTGATTCTTTTTTTTTTCTTACCTCAACCAATCTTATCTTACTATTCTAATAAAAGACTAAATATTTGTCACGTGTCGTCGTTATAAAGCCCCCAATTTTCTACGTGGCAGGCTCCTACGCTAGAAAATTTTGTTTTCCCGCCCATCAATCCCCCAAGATGATTTGTTTTCCAGCTCACCCAAGAGTTATTTTTCAATTTTTATATTCTATTTTATTTTTCATCTTATTTATATCTTAAAAAATTTTGAAGTTTTTTTATAAAATTTTAGGATTTATTTATTTTTTAAACCAACCCGTGTAATACACGGGTTTTAACCTAGTTATATATATAAAACAGTAATAACAGCGATAACTGTTATTATTCAATAGTGATTAGTGATCATAATAAAACAGTTAGTAGTTATTACTGCGATTGTTTATGTCACTAAAAATTTAGGAATAAAGAAATGTAGGATTATCGACATGGATAAATAAAATTAAATCGAAAAGAGACCGACACACCCCACTGGATCGGTCAAAACCCAAAAGTGCCCGACCCCTCCAAAGGCAAAAAGTATATGACTGTATGCCTTTTTATTTATTTGGGAATTAAAAAGTATTTTACATATGGATACTAAACAGTTTTAATATATGGTGGGAAGAAAGTTTTTAAGTATTTGTTCATGTCAAAATAATTAAATAATAAACAGGAAAACCAATATCCTATACAATATAGATGCGTCATTTGAAAATGGTTATTTTATTTGTAGGTAATAAATATTTTTCATCATGTAGGCTATACTAATTAATGTTAGGAATATCTTAAAACGAACTAATTCAGCACCCTAACTGATTACTGATGACCAGAATAGATATAAAAACATTTAATTTTCTTTTTCTCTTTTTCTAATTAATTTATGCAATATTTTTTACCTTTTCTAATCAGGTCATTCAACCATGCCTCCTCTCTCGGTTAATGCAAATGAGTGTGACCTATTACATGTTAACCTATCAACCATTTTCAAGTTTGTAAATAATCTATTTGATTATTTGATTTGTGTAACATTTTTTTAAACTTTTTTCAATTTGTATAATGTTTAATTTTTTCAACTTAATAATTTTATATTAGTAGTATTAATATAATAATGATAATAATATCTACTACTACTACTACTATTATTATTATTATTATTATTATTATTATTATTATTATTATTATTATTATTATTATTATTATTATTATTATTATTATTATTATTATTATTAGTATCGAATATTGAAGTTAGAATTGAAACAAAAATCCTTTCAAAATTCATATAAAAGCAAATAAGGAATTAGAAAAATTGAAAAGGAAAATCGTATATGGAAATTGAAAAAATATTCTCTTAATACATTTAGACAGAGTGAGTCGACATAAAATACGACCTGAACCTAACATGAAAAAAGGTGACGTGTCACTCAAACCTGACACAAAAATAAGTAGGTCAAAAATTGGTTGACATGAAACTGGCACGGACATGAACGACACGAATTCGACCCAAATTTATAGTCTTAGCCTTAGTATTATAGGTCATTTGTTACTATTTTATTGAGCTTCTCATTTGGGCTTTAGTTACCAAATGACTTGTAGCACATATACCGTTATAAGGTATTGCAAGGGCGGAGCTAGGATTTTAGTATAGTGGTGGTCGGTCTTACTTTATTTAACGATACACACATGCATACACACACACACATTATAACATTAAAAAGTTTCATTATCTGTCTAGATAAACAAATAATGAGAGGTCATTTAAAAACAAGAATTTCACGTGTTAAAACAACACTTAAGCTTTGTCAAAATCGGTCTTCAATGACCAAAGTTTTCTCACAATCGTCAGTTCGGTTGTCATAAATTAATGTGCTACAAATATAATTTAAATTAAAACAATAACTCGAATATTTTATCTTGATAAAATTTCAATGAAACCAAAAAATAACTATAAGAATCATACTTCATGTGTTTGTAGTTGGACGCTGCTTTGTTTATTTGAATAAAACTCATCTATTATATTGTCTATAGAGAAAATATCAGCAATATCTCAATGTAAAAAATCAAACTGTTTTTAAGATATTCATCACTAATGCTATTACGAAACCTTGTTTTCATAGTTTTCATTGGTGAGAAAGCTCTTTCAAATATCTGAATCACCACTTTAAGCCTTCTTTACAACTTTTCTGTTTTGAGAAATACATAGACTATTAATTACAATTAGGAGGATTAATTAATATATATGTGTTGGATTTAGGCTTATAAAATACTAAGAATGTTAAGCTCATTGAAGGGGGCCAAACACCCTTAAGCCCTCCCTTATCTCCCCCCTGAGGTATTGTGAAAATATGTTAGTTGCTAAATGATTGAGAGTTCAAATCTCACAGTAAACAAAGAAATAGATTAAAACGTAGATTTAGTTGTCGTATATCCAGCATTAAAAAAAATTATAATCTAGATGTGCCTTGAAATTTGAAAAAGTACGTTGACTTAAAAATTAAACTGGTTTTATAATTAAATGAAAATTCGATGCCACTTGAATATGCCATTTTCCTAATAGGTGGCTTGATTTCTGGATTTAGGTTTTTGATTTGACCCAAATTAAGTACAACATATATAAACCTGTATCTATATTCCAAGAATTTTCACATGGGATATAAATGGGAGTATAAAAAGCAAGCAACTTTAACACTGTTTATATCAATTTGTAAACAACCCAAGTATATTTGGTTTTTCTTTTTCTATAATATTGTATAGGTTTCAAAGTGTTTAGTTTTTTTCTTCTTTCAATAGATCGAACCGCTCCTCCTCCCCCCCCCCCCCCCCCCCCCCCCTCCCCCACCCCTGCACTCCCACCCAAAAATCCACCAGAACCACTATACATCTCGATTAACATAACAAACATTGAAGCCCTCAATCTCTCGATAATTAACGTCATTCAATCTTTAATTATTATTTTTAATCGAAGTTTAACAATAGCATAATAACTAATTTATTACTAACCAACTGCTGTGATAACACCAACTACTACCTACACTTAACCCACACATAATCGTTTATCATAAATTCTATCGGTTAAAAAAAATAGAAAAAAGAAAAACAACGTATAGAGAGAGCTCCACTAGTTACCCTCTCACCACGATCTTGTGGGTAACGAGGCCATGACAATGGATATAAGGAAACACGAGCTCATTATTTATTGCTTGTTATCATGGATAAAGAGTAGACATTACAAGTTCTCTTAAATTATGCGTGAATATAAACTATCAATCATATTAACATGCAACTATAACAACCTTTATATTTAATTCTTCAAAAAATTAAACAAATAAACATTCTAGAAAAGTAAGATACAACCATTCAAAGTTTAGGGTTTAACAAGGGTTCTACAGCTAACCGTTTATATCAATACTACAAAAAATATGTCATTTATCCATGTTTCATAAAAAGCGTGTAAAATTTTTTAGTGTTGTCATGCTTATAATTATGAAAAATAATTTAAAATTAAAGATTCTTATAAAAAGAAAAGACTCAACATTTATAGACGTGTGCATTTGATTTTAAAAGTCCACGCTTATAATTGTAACTCTAATTTATTTATTTTTTTAATTTCCACGCTTAGAAGTGTGCACATTTATATAATTTTTCCACACTAATAAATGTAATTTTTGACTCCAAATTTCACACTTGCAAATGTAAAGATTTGGTAAAAATTACTAGCACCTAATTTCTCTACGCTTGATCGTAAATCGTCACGGTTACAAATGCATTAATATTGATAAAAAAAGTATAGATCAACTACATCTTTTTTGTAGTGCAACCAAGAAAATATTAAACTCTCTCAAGAATGCCTTACCCTAGTACAAAAAGCATTTTAATTTAACCCCGGTTGTTTAAGGCTTTTAACCCTGGTTTTGAGGGGGGGGGGGGGGGGGGGGGGGGGGGCTAAATGGGGGTCGACTGAATGGGGGTATTCAACCCCGGTTAAAAAACCGGGGCTAAATCCCTTATAACCCCGGTTAAAAAACAGCGTCTGAAGGAGGTTCCAACCGGGTCTGAATCAAACGTTCTACCCCAGTTTTCAACCTAAATAACCGGGGCTAAAGAGTAAAAAAAAAAAAACAAATTTTTTTTTTCATATTAATTTCCATATTTCTTGCTCATATTTACCAACAAACGGTAACCCAATTAACTACGCTACAATCAGACTACTTGTTATGGGTAGCTCAAAGACCTCGAGCTCGATCGGGTTTAATCGAGCGCACCAAAACTCGATTTCGAGTTGACCCATAGAGTTCGGTCTTCGAGTATGGGGACTCGATGGTTGAGGTTGCAGGTAAACACCCCCCCTCCCCCTCTCCAACGGCTATATTACCGTTAAATTTTAATTTTCTTTTAATTTAATTATTTACTTTATAAATAACCACCCTTTCACCATTTTCAAATCACACAATTTCTCTCCTCTACGTCTACTTTTTCTTTCATATACATCATTTTTTTATATTTTTCATCCACAAAAAATATGGATCTACCAAACGAGGAAATAACTAACAGTCCCCCTCCCCCCTCCAACGGCTATATTACCGTTAAATTTTAATTTTCTTTTAATTTAATTATTTACTCTATAAATAAACACTCTTTCACCATTTTCAAATCACACAATTTCTCTCCCCTACGTCTACTTTTTATTTCTTATACATCACTTTTTTTATATTTTTCATCCACAAAGAATATGGATCTACCAAACGAGGAAATAACTAACAGTTTTCAGTTTTACGCGAGAAATAACAAGATGCTGCAACAGGTTTTTAAAACCATTTCGGATCTCATTTTTGAAGACGACGAGGAAATATCGAGTGTACAAACTAGAAGGCCGGCGAAAGATAGAAATCGTCTAGCCGGTCACGAGATGCTCATTCGCGACTATTTTGGCGAGACCCCGGTATACGATGATGATATGTTTAGGCGACGTTTCCGAATGAGCAAAGATTTATTCGAGCGTGTAGTTCACGACCTCCAACGAAAGTATGAATGTTTCACGTGGACATGGGATGCTAGAGGCCGGAAAGGGTTTTCAACGCAACAAAAGTGTACTTCTGCTATCCGACAATTGGCATATGGTACAGCTCCTGATTCCTTTGACGAGTACTTGCGGATGTCGGATAAGACCTCACGGGATTGCTTAGACAATTTCTGCAAAGGTATTATTGATCTCTATAGTAGAAAATATTTACGCAAGCCTACTAATGATGATGTTCAGAGTTTGTACACTGCACATGAAGTGAAACACGGCTTTCCCGGCATGCTAGGTAGCATAGATTGTACTCATTGGGCTTGGGCTAATTGCCCTGTAGCATGGAGAGGCCAATTTATGAGAGGTGATCATGAGCATCCGACAGTTATGCTAGAAGCGGTGGCATCTCATGATTTATGGATTTGGCATGCATTTTTCGGAGCTTCCGGTTCTAATAATGACATCAATGTTCTCAATCAATCGCCGATATTCAACAACTTGTATGACAACAAAGCACCGGATTGTACGTTTGAAGTGAATGGAGCGACTTACAAGCACGGATATTATCTTGCGGATGGTATATATACGGAGTGGGCAACTTTCGTCAAATCATTTACGTGCCCACACGACAACAAAAGGAAAAAGTTCAAGTCCGCACAAGAATCGGCGAGGAAAGACGTTGAGCGTGCTTTTGGTGTGCTTAAACATCGTTGGCACATTCTACACTACCCGGCACGAGCATTGACGATGGAAAAATTGAGGAATATCATGTACGCTTGCATCATATTACACAATATGATTATCGAAGACGAAGGCAATGCCATTTGCAGTTTCGATGAGAACGACCTTGTAGCGGATGATATAGAAGTAACTATCACCGAGAAACAACGCGCATCAAATGTTCGAGAAATAAAAAACCGGGAGATTCATAACAACTTACTGTCGGATTTGGTGGAACACATTTGGCGTATTCATCTCCCAAACAACGGAGACGAGTAGTTTTAAATTTTTAAAATTATATATTTTTTTTAAAGTTAAAATTATGTAATTTTAGTTTTTAGTATTGTTTGAATTTTAATTTAAGGGTTATTTGTTATTTGTTAAAATACCTTAATTTAATTAAATTAATAAATTATATTATTTATATAATTGGTTATTTGTTAAAATAAAAAAAAGAATAAAAAAATTGAAAAAAGATTGGGTAAGAGAAGGTAAGGTATAACTTGAAATTGGGTAAAGGAGAAAGGTAAGGGAGGGGGAATGATGTGGCGCTGATGTGGCTGCAGGTAAGCCTTACTTGCAGGTAATATATAACTAGCAGCCTCATAACTATACAAAATAAACCACTGCAACTAAAAATACATGAAACTATACAAAGCAAACAAGTTTTAAATTTCGGTAGTAACTACATGAAACCGTCTTTATTTTTCTAACTTGTGACAAACTACTAATGAATGTTTAATGACATAATAGTAGCTACTATCTTCCTTCTTAAATGATATCAAGTCAATGGAAGAATCAAGACCAAGTAATAGTGTAATTGTTCGTTTGAAGACCTGAACAAGCAAACACTAGTTACATAAAAGCAAACTCTTTCAAACAGAAAAAGAATAAAAAATGAACAGAAATGTCACGAAGATAGGTTAAAAGTCAAATGGCTTCCTAAATAAATAAGTACACAAGAATGAGCTACACTAGTAGCCTAGTAGGTGGTGATTCAATCCGGTGTGCATAATTTATGTTCACGTGACACTAGTAGCCTAGTAGGTGGTGATTCAATCCAGTGTGCATAATTTATGTTCACGTGAATTGATCAGTTAGAAAAAATGTATACAGGAGAACTTTAACATAGATGAGAACATAGGCTGAAAAATAACAATATCTAACCTCCAAAAAGGGATATTCCATCAACTTTTATTCCATTACAATCTTGCTAACATAAGCATTCTTCTCGGCTTCGGTAATAGCTATCTTCTTTTGTGTCTCAGCCTCTTTCTCTGCAACTCTCTGCCTTTCTACTGATGCAAATACCAATATATGAACCAGTAATGAAGGCAATAATATAGGATGCCATTTGTAAATCATAACAACTTAGGATTGTATTCCTTCCTAAAAAACTGTAATATCACTAGTTTCCAGTTCTCGCTGAAAACAGCAACGTTTCAAGTTTTGGAAAGTTACAATTTTGCATTACCTATCTGCTCATCACTGATCTACAGGAAAAAAAATCCTGAAATTTGGTCGAAGTCCCCAAGATTTCGCTATATTTTATTGTAATGGTATATTTCACATTTGCGCTTTATACATGCAAAAACTTAAATCATTAACAAAAAAAAAAAATCAGGGGAAGTCTATGAAGCTAAAATTATTATAAATATGCTACTTATGTACAATTTCCATCACATTGCATCTATATCAACTATGAAGATCCTATATCATGCAACATTTATTTATGTGCTTATATCAAGTTTGAAACTGTCAAACTGATGTTGAATTAAAACTGTGCATAGTGACTATACCAACAAATATTTTACTATAAATTTCATTATTCATTGAAGTTGCAACCTTTACTTTGTTATTAAATAATAATCTTGCATTATGAGTTTAACAATGTCCTGTGGTTACGGCTGAAGGTCTGTTTATTGCAATCTATATACGTTTAAGCCGATGAACATTTACACCGGAAGGCTGGGAGGTTTTCTATTGACATTCTATTAGTTTATTGAAAGTCATTGCTAGAAATAGTTCTTCATAGTGATTGAGCACGAGATTAGGGGAAATGGTAGAAAACAGAGTTGCATCAAAAAAAGAATAGAAAAATAAAGGAGTAACAACTACTCCTAAAGAGCATTTCAACAAACACTTGGAGGGCAAAAACTAAAGATACACAAGATAAAGAAAAAGTATTAGAAACATACCTCTCAGATTGGATGATCATGATTTCCCTAGCTGTCGACTGATTGAAATCATGCCAAATATCATCTGCTAATATAATCTGCTATTCTGCTGTTAATAGATTAAAATTCGAGAGCCGATATAATGAAGAAAGGTGATGGTAGCGACAAAATGGTAAGGGAATGGGTTGAATAACAATATCAAGAATGAACCTATATATATAATAATATGAAGCAGGAGTGGAAATCGCAGAGAGCTATGGGTTGAATAACAATATCAAGAATGAACCTATATACCGCAAACAGCAACCGTATCAGCATCAAACATCTACCTTCATGAAGAAAACCGCGACTACATTCAACAAATAGCAGGCATAACACCATCAGCATAGTCATGATGCTACAGCCCTCTATCATTCAATTAATTTAGTGATTCATCAACTAATTAATTTCTGTTCTGAAATAAGGACCAAGAAGGTTGAAACCCCCAGCAACCTTCAAAGACAACAGGGAACAAAAATCAAAATCTCTAGCCATTCAAAACCTTCATCATGAAAGAACAAAAATAATAAAATTGGGACCAAGAATTTACCAAAAGCTTCAGCAACCTTCTAGACCAACCTTCAGTAATTCAAAACTTTAGCTACCAACCTTCGAACAGCAGGGCAAACAAAATCGAAATCATCAACAAAATACGGGATCTTCAGTAATTCAAAACTGTCATCAAGAAAGAACTAAAGTAATGAAATTGGAACCAAGAACATACCAAAAAACCTTAGAATCACTCTATCGAAAACATAAGCAGATTTAGGAGAGTCAAATAGAAAGGTAAATTAAATTAGAACCCTAAAAAGGATTTCAAAACAAAAAACATAATAAAAAATAAGAACCCTATAAGAGATTAGGGATAATAACAATCAAAATCCTAGTTTAATTGAAGGAGGATAACAAGAAAAAGTAGAAATCTTACAATCTAACCACGTCGACTAAAGGAGGAGTTGCGTGTTGTCGACGGAAGACAGCGGTGGCGGTGTTGTCATTAGCGGCAGTGAAGTCATCGGAAGCTAGCAATGGTGGTGTGTAGTGAGCCACAGAAAGATGAAGGGTAGTGAGCCACAAAATGAAGAACGGAGAACGGATAACAGGAATTGGTACTGGTCGAACAAAGAGGAGGGTTTGGGGAATGAGAAAGTGAGGGAAACGAATTTACTTACGAGGAAAACAAATTTTCACTCGAGATTTAGCCCAGGTTATATTATTAAAAACAGGGTTGAAAGTTTAAAAGTTTTAGCCCCGGGTTTTTAATAGAAAACCGGGGTTGAATACCTACTTTTATGCCCGGTTCCTTTATTAAAACTGGGGTTAAATGTTTTGAAGTATTTTGCCCCGGGTTTTTAGTAAAAAACCGGGGTTGATTTCTCTTTTACTATTTTCAGCGCCCATTTGATAGTTTCAGCCCCGTTTTTTGTTGCATTTTTACAAAACCGGGTTTAAAAGTAGGGGGCTAAAAGTACTTTTTGTAGTAGTGCTTTGAGATCAACACATAGATATAAACCTGAATAATTAGAAATATATTTTAATTGAAGTTTTATTTGGTGGAAATAACTAGTAGTTGTACTAAAAGCCGATAGCTGATATCTATAAGCTTGTAGCTGGAGCTGGAGCTCGATCGAAGCTTTATATTTTAGTTACATATATGTTTGCAATTTCGCTGGTAGCTAGCTGCATAATGTAAAAAGAGGACAAATAATAAAAATAGGAGGAATTATAAAACTATTAAAAATGGTATTTAAGTAATTTGATATATAAAAAACTTTCAGCTAATATAAAAAATCCATTTCATCCGAACATGACTTATAAGCTTTTCTTTCAAACCAAAAAGGGTATTAAGTAATTTGATATATAAAAAACCACAACCACTCATGATGGGACAGTACTACTCCACAACCACCAAAAAAGGGCCACAACCCCTTTCTTATTCTCGGTTAGATGACATCCAAAAAATTAAAAGATACTTTCTTTCATCATTTTGAGGGTCATTTTCGGGAACCATCAATCTCTCGTCCTCTCTTTAGTAGTGATATGTTCAAGATGCTTTCACAAGTATATGTTGTTATGCTAGAATCTTCTTCCTCAGTAGAGGTGCGGTTTGGTTATGTGAAGGTTCATATGCACATCGCCCTGATGGCTTCGATTTTAACATTGTTAATAAGTATTAGAATATTGTTAAGAAGAACTAGTGGCTACGGTGCAATACATTGGTAGCTCCAGAAGGATATTTAGGGGAAACAACGCTTCTTTCATAGCTTTAGTCTCCAAGAAAACGATTGATGGAAGTGGGGGACTTAATTTAGACCTATAAACCTATTGAGCGAGTTTTATTCTAGAACAAAATGTTGACAGGAACAATATCAAATTGATACTAGGATCGATTCTTATATCAATATTCATAATTCTTAATGAGAAGAAATTACATACTTGAAGGGAATTTAGCATGATTTGTTGATGATGAAGAAGCCATAGTTATCCTTCTTAATCCTCTTAATTGCCCACTAATTAAATGATGGATTAATTGAGTACAAGTGTTCTTGTAAGAATCTCCCAAAATGGAGCTTTTAACCGTGAATTTAGAGAAAGATTCCAGGGAAATAAAGCTTAGGCAATTAGTGTTATTTTGTTTCCTTCCAAAATCTTCCCTACTTTGGGAGGAAAATTTGGAAAGAAAATAAGAGAGAATTTTTCTTCCAAAATCTTTTCTTTTCTCCCCTATAAAACTTGAGAACACAACTGAAGTTCATTTTTCTTTCTAAATCTTTTCTTTTCTCTCCTGATTTTAACTCGAAAACACAGTGTAAAGGAGGAAGATATGTTTCCAAGTACCCATAGTATCATGGCTTTGTAGATAAGGGCTAAATCTAGATCCTCAACATTAGATTTCTTCTACATCTATAGCGGTTGTGGGTTAGGGATAAGGTGTTGGGATTGTATCGTTTTGTTTTGTAGGAGTCTACAAACCTTCCTTTGTGTTGCGGCTTTCTTCTTTTTGTTGTTGAGACTCTATTGTTTTGAGTCTTTGAGTAGGGGTTTTCAAAATATCCGAAACCGAATCTAAAAACCAACAAACCGTACAGAAATCTAGATTAACTAAACCGAATATTTTAGTTTTCCCAGTTTGGTTAACCGAACCTAAAAAATTTCGGTTATTCAGTTCGGTTACGGTTCAAGATCTTAGAGACGGAAGGTTAACCGAAAAACTGAAAAATTAGAAAATTCAAAATTTATTTTTTACCTTTATAAATACTAAAAATTAATCGAAATTTACATACGATCATTAGCTACTCATAACAAATTATTACCCAAAGTCAATACTATATCTCACATTCAATATAGATATTAGTAGATATATGTTTTATTTAAGTTTACGAGTAAACTATATTTATAAATCTTACCATATACTATTTATTACCTAGTTTCACTTTAACTCAGTCACGTTTTTATTTAAAAGAATTCTTATGTCATAATTAGTTGATATTAAGTAACACAATTCATGATGTTTTATAAATTTCTCATATAATCGTTGTTCGAGTTGATATATGAATATTAAAATTTGAAACCTTTTATTTTAGAAATATATATTTAATAGTTAAAAATGGTTAATTGGTTAACCGGGAAAATCAAACCGAAAAACCGGTTAACCGGCCTTTTCGGTTTAGGTTTAGGTTCACAAAAGTTATGAACCGAAACTTCGGTTAACCGATTTTCGGTTAACCGTATGCTCGGTTAACTATCCATATACACCGCTATCTTTGAGAGACTATGCTTTTATATAATATAATTTTCTTTCCTAAAAAACACTTGGTGGATTAGTTACAACGGGGTTGTTTTAACTCTTTGAGACACAATGTAAGGGACTTTGACCCGTTATGTTTAGTACACATGTGCTACACCTTAGCGACATAGCTTGTAACGTCCCAAATATTTTCTTAAACACACGCACACGCACAACCCCACACACGTGTGTGTGTAAAAAAAAAAAATATATATATATATATATATATATATATATAGGGGAGGGTTCAAACGAGAACTGTTTTTCGTACGAGAACTGTGAGAACCAATCTCAGTCGTTCCTTAGATATGGGAAATTGATTGATGGAGAGCGTGGAGGGGATCAAGTGTGGCAGGGTGTATATGAGGAATTCATAGGTGGACAATGACATTAAAGGAGGGGGAATTGGAGGGCTTAGATTGGTTCTCGCAGTTCCCGTACGAAAAACATTTCTCGTTTGAACTTTTGCATATAGATATATATATATATATATATATATAGGGTAGGGATCCGGTAAAAAGAAAGTTATGGTACTTAATGTAAGGTGAAATCTCAGCCATCCAAAAATTTAAATCTGATCCTAGAAAATAGGCATTTTTCTTTTTCTTTTAAATATAAAAAAAAACTGTTAAGGGTATAATCGTCAACTAAAGTTTTAAAGTTTTTCTTTATCTTTATATTTTTTTCGTCGGCCAACTCTCTGATGCAAAGGTACAACCATTTTACTGCAGAAAGTGCAAACATCTTATGCACATAAATATATTGATTCACAGATTACATTCAATACACAAGGTACAACCATTTGATGCACGGGATAAGAAAAATACATGGTAACCTGATGCATAAGACATCAAACGGCAGCGGCGGTGGTGGTGCACCGGCGGTGATGGTCGGCGATGCACCTTGACCATTTACAAGAAAGAGAGGTGCACGGGCGGTGGTGGTCGGCGATGCACATGTCTTTCAAAAACAATGTAATTACCGTCACAGATGCACACGACCATTGCATATCATCGGACGTGGCTTCGACCACCCAAAGGAAGACCCCCGGTAAACCACGGCGCTCCTGTTCTCGTACCCTTCGCCGGAGGTAAAAAGATAGATGGCTTCGCTGGCGGTTGTGATCAGAGATGATGTCACACGGCGAAGAAGTCTACAACAACGACGGTGGCTTCGCTAGCGGTGGATTTCGCGACAAATAACATGGAGGAGGCGGAGATGGAAGACCACAGAGATGAACGGCGATTTAGGATCAACAGGGCGGTGGCGGCGATTGAACAGGGGAGGGAAGGATCTACAATAGGCGAGGCGGAGAACTGAAGGCGAGGCGGCGAAGATGACTACAACAGGCGGCGATCGGTTTTGGTGGTGGAGACGCGGTGGTCAGCGGAGGGTGGATGACGGCTGCAATGGGGGCGATTAGGGTTTAATGAGTGGAATGGAGCGATCAAATGCATACGTATGGAGTGGGACGTGGGGAGTGGGTTAGTGGGGTAAGAGAGAGAATTTTATATTTAGCTTGATGTACCTATTTTACCCTTTTATATTTTTTAAATTAAATGGACACGTGTCGTCACCATGTTTCTCCTTGTACCCTAAAATTTTTTTTACTTGATCCTGATTCTATATATATATATATATATAGTGTGAGGATCGAATGCGAACGCATATTAGATTGCAAACATTCGAACGATGTGGGATTTATACCTTTGACTTAATCAAATGTTGCGGCAAGATTTAATTCTTCCGATTGGAGCACCTTCATAATTCTCTTCCATTTTTAATAGATTTTGAATAAGAAATCATGAGATATTAATTATTTATTTAAGTCACTATCAAGTATCATCATGACTAGGGGTGTTCAAAATAATCCGAATCCGAACATCCGAATGGATTATCCGAAAATCCGATCCGAAATTATCCGAAAATTCGGATATCCGAAATTTCGGATACCCGAAATTCGGATATCCGAATTTTCGGATTCGGGTTCGGATAGTTTTTTTTTGAAGTTTCGGATATTCGGATATCCGATATCCGAAAATAATTTTTATTTTTTATTTTTTTTATTTTTATATTGCTTATTTATTTAGTTTTCTTAACATATATATTTTTATATACATGTATTTTTTTATTTTGAAACATACTTGAACTATTTTTGGTGATTAAAGTTTAAAATATGGTTATTTAGTAATTATATATTTTATAAAAATTATATAAAAAATAAAAATTTTTGAAATTTTCGGATATTTCGGATATCCGATATCCGAATCCGAAATTTCGGATATCCGAAATTTCGGATTCGGATTCGGATACTGAAATCCACTATCCGAAAATTTCGGATATCCGAAATTCGGATATCCGAAAAATCCGGATATCCGAAAATGAACACCCCTAATCATGACATCATCGTTTGTTATTATCATCTATGTTTTACATAATGAAAATATTAACATATCAAAAAAAAGTTATTATCGTGTAAAAATAATGTTATTTAAAATAAGAATGTGTTAGGTTTTAGATGCATCGGATTCAACCTTGAATACAATGATTTATAAGGAGATGTAGAGGTTTTTAAAGTAGAAAGATGTGGTAGTTTTAAATGCACTCTATATTGTTGTATACAAGATACAATGATTTTACGTTAGATGCGGTGATTTTGTAGACAAGATAGAGTGTTTGTAATGTTTGTATTCTAAGGCTCTTTTTAGTGATTGTATTTCAATATATATATGGTGGGGATTAGTTGCGGATAATGTCCAGCTTGTGAACATTATGAAAGTAATTTTTGGACGGCGGTAAAGGGATTGGAAGGTCGACGGCGCCACTGCGGCATTCAGAAGCAATGTTTTAGACATGTTGCAGTAGTTCTAGACTACATACAATATTTTTTTTAAATAACAACTACTTATCCTTTAACCAATATTTATTGCATCTCATAAAGATAAAGTCCACGTAAAAGTAGTGTATCTTGGTTCCGTATTCAATAGTTCCTCATTTTAAAAACCAATGCATCTAGTTTAAAACAAATGCATCTCATAAAAAACACTACATCTCATAAAAAACATTGCATCTTATTTCTATCTACATATATAAAATAATGATAATAATAGTAACTATAGTAGTAGTAATAATATTAAATTTTACCCACCCCATTATATCATATAATTAAAATCCGTCGCCTCCTATGGATCCGTGCCCGGATACGGGTTTGGGTGATAAACCAGGTTTGGGCCGGATCTCAGTTTTGGGCTTTTTGGTTTTCGACATCCATGGTTTGGGCCGGATCTCAGTTTTAGCGATGAAGTCCAGATCTTGGAGGTGGTGATGGGATGATGGTGGTGGCGACAGACGACAGTGGTGGCGACGGATCAATAGTCCAGATCTTTTACGTTTTATCTTTCACACGTACGTCTCCGTCGTAAGGTACGACCACCATCGTTGTTGCCGTCGTACGTCGTACACTGTTGTTGCCGGCAAGAATCTGGGTAGAACTTGAAGAACACAAAGAGGTGACTGATGGTGGCGGCGGAGCGGAAATTCGACTGATTCAAACTCGATTTAAACTCAGATCTAGAGATGACGGTGGCGGTGGAGCGATGGTAATATAGATCTGACCAACCCTAACCAAAATCCGAAACACTACCACCTGGTGCAGTGGAGCGACGGTGGATCGACAGTAGTGCCGGTGGAACCGTCTAGAGAGGAGAGAGAGAGACTCGTCGTGGTGGTGGATTCGTGGAGTTGTGGTGGTGGATCTGTGGAGTGGTGGTGGTGGAGCCGTTTTTAGAGAGAGAAGGGAGAGAGAGAGAGAGAGAGAGAACTTCAGAGAAAGAGAGAGTGTGGGTATCTGTGGAGTGGTGGTGGTGGAGCCGTTTTTAGATAGAGAAGGGAGAGAGAGAGAGAGAACTTTAGAGAAAGAGAGAGTGTGGGTATTAATTAGATTTATAAATTAAATTCATTATATTTAAAGATTTTTTAAAATTAAATAAAAATGTCACATCACAAATTATGTTGGCACCTCAGTTGAATTTTAACTTCAACTTTCGTTTGCCGGTTTCCTTTTCTGTTAGAAATTGAAATTTGTAATCCTTTGTGGGCCTAAAATATTGGACATTACCTTTATTCTTTTTTTTTTGGTCGGATAAGAGCCGGGTTTAGAATGGGTAGGGTCGGTCAACCCAAGACCCGTGCACTCTTTTCACAAACCGGGTTTACGTTTTCAGTTTTGAATTATAATTTTTTTTATCGTGCTCTTATGGGACCGGGTCGGTTTTTTATTCTTTTTTTTTGTCGGATAAGAGCTGGGTATAGAATGGGTAGGGTCGGTCAACCTAAGACCCGTGCACTTTTTTCACAAACCGGGTTTACGTTTTCAGTCATGATCAGATTTTAGTCCTCTCACACCCGTTCGGAGCACGGGCTCAAACTAGTTAAACTTTAAAATGTGTATGTTAAATAGTTTTGACACCACCATTAAAATTCAAAAAATAAAGGGAAATCTGCAACTTAATTCACTAGGCTGGCCATAATATTTGATTTTCAAATCAAAATAACAGCTAAAATGAAAAAGAAATTTCATATTAAACAATGTAAAAGTGGCATCAGATGCTGAAATTTAAAACAAAAACAAAATGAATATAATGAAATTTAAACAATATAAGTGCCGCCGTCAAAAAACACAAGCATTTGTGTTCGCAGCGTTCGCACTACACTACCGTTCGCATTAGATACTTTATATATATATATATATATATATATATATATATATATATATATAAATTGAATCAATAAAGAACCATGTGTTAAACAAAGAACCTAAAGAACCAATCTGGATCTTCGGACCATTAATATCAATGGATATGATTGATCGATGACAAAACTGTAATTATTATATATTAATTTAGAATGAATAGGGCAAAAATGTAATTATCCCTCTCCCACACCCACGATTTTTTTAAAAAAACTCCAAAAATTTTAAATTGCCATAACTTTTTAAGTTTTGTGAATTTAATCAAAAAAATTATACCATTCTTTTAGTTTTTTAATCCTCATTCAAACAAGATCACTCTTCCTATACTTTTCTAAAAAAAATTTGAAAATGATTTTTTTTGGCATTTTGGATTACCCAGCTCAAAATGCAAACTACGGATTTTGCATTTAGGCTTGAATTACCCAGCTCAAAATGCAAACTACGGATTTTGCATTTAGGCTTGAATGAACCCAGCTCAAAATGCAAACTACGGATTTTGCATTTAGGCTTGAATTACCCACCTCAAAATGCAAACTACGGATTTTGCATTTAGGCTTGAATTACCCAGCTCAAAATGCAAACTACGGATTTTGCATTTAGGCTTGAATGAACCTAGCTCAAAATGCAAACTACGGATTTTGCATTTTGGGCTTGAATGAACCCAGCTCAAAATACAAACTACGGATTTTGCATTTTGAGTTTGAATGAACCCAGCTCAAAATGCAAAGTTTGCATTTCAAAAAAAAAAAAGGTTCAGAAATATATCAAGTCCGGTCTTGTTCGAAAGAGGGCGAAAAACTGAATCTAATGGTATAATTTTTTTGTTAAAATTGTTAAAAACGAACGAGTTATAATTATTTAAAGTAATTGGGGGTTTTTTTTAAGTTTGTTGGGAGAAGATTTGCTTGGTGCTGTAGGCGCCGATTTTCTTTTCTTTTTTTATTTTCTTTTTTGCCCCTAGACTATGTGCCAAATGTCATCACCAGGGAGGTTCTTTAGGTTCTTTGTTTAAAGGAGGTTCTTTGTTTAACCTTACCCTATATATATATATATATATATATATATATATATATATATATATATATATATATATGAGACGGTTCAAATGAAAACTATTTTTCGTACGAGAACTGCGAGAACCAATTTGAGCCGTCCAATTCTCCCTCCTTTAATGTCATTGACTACCCATGAATTCATCACATGCACCCT
This sequence comes from Pulicaria dysenterica, assembly GCA_947179395.2. Lineage (NCBI taxonomy): Eukaryota > Viridiplantae > Streptophyta > Magnoliopsida > Asterales > Asteraceae > Pulicaria > Pulicaria dysenterica. The sequence goes on along the minus strand of OX359290.1, from coordinate 20,129,869 downwards.
GCCACACTTGATCCCCTCCACGCTCTCCATCCATGAACTTCTCATATCCAAGGAACGGCGGAGATTGGTTCTCGCAGTTCTCGTACGAAAAACAGTTCTCATTTGAACCCTCCCCTATATATATATATATATATATATATATATATATATATATATATATATATATATATATATATATATATATATATATATATATATTCAACAAAATTAATGACGAGGTTCCACACCCGGAACTACACATCTTACAAGTTTCGAAAACATAAACAAATATTTAATTACAAATATAGTTTTCCACGTTCAATGATTATAAAATAAACATTGGAAAACGTTTTGTAAAGGATGAGCCGTCTTCACTGCGCTGAAAAATACAAGTGTAAACATATAGCTTAGCAAACACACAACTGACACACTACACTAGTTATGTACATTACACGATATCATCCATGATCACATAATATGAAGTAGTGTACTAACGATAATTTCACACTTTTTGTCACAGTTGACTATCCAAGTTGTACAAAAGATTTCATATGTCCGACTATGATTGAGTTGTGTTTTCACCATAATATAACATAACTCTTCACTTCACATTTAACATATTAGTTCACTTGTGCAATCATATGCATGTACAGTTCACAATAATATAATGAGTAAGTCAGTGTAACTCACCTGGTTGTAGCACACATAATAACACTATATTGACTAAGTATCTGAAATACTCGCGTCTAACGGAAAATCACATACGATTAAGGTTCCCACATCAAATTGTGATTTTACTATTCAAATAACTAATTTACGATTAACATAAGGTTATGATTTCCTATCCCGCAAAAACTATAATTTACGATCCGTAACCCTTAGACTAGGCTCATTGGACATGGAACCCGTTGGGTAGTGCTGAGGTGGAGGGGTGAACCCACTGGGAACACCATCACACCTCATTGGGTAGAGTTGGGCTCCCAACCCATCTAGTCCACAAACCCGCTGGTTCTCCATACGGCTCCCCTTGTTTCTTTCTTTTTTCGTTTTTTTTCTTTTTCTTTAAATAGAAAAATAAAAAGGGTTAAATTGTGTTGTATGTGGAGGTCGTAGGGTTAGAAAGGGTTGGAGGTGGAGGATGATGTGGATGCTGATGTGGCGGTGCTTTTGGTTGGGTAAGTTGGGTTGGATGTTGGTCTTATGGGTTTTTGATTTGTATACCCTAATCGTTCATGATTCACAATGGTTCTAGTGAGTTTTACGAATTGTTATACATGCTCAATTTCCATTAACATTTTAACGTTTACGATTCCCACATAAGGGAGTTTTCGATTCACCCGTCGCCCTTAAAAGTTTTTGGTTCGCTTGTCACCCATCAAAAGTTTCAATTCACGTATCACCCATCAAAGTTTTCGATTCACTTGTCACCCATCAAAGTTTTGGATTCACTTATCACCCATAAAAGTTTTCGATTCACTTGTGACCAATCAAAGTTTTCAATTCACTTATCACCCATCAAAGTTTTCGATATGCGATTAGGTTTATACCCGACTTACGTTTTCGATTAATGACCTTGGATATCTCACATAGAGACTTAACCCTCAACTGATTTACGATTCTAGTTTCAATTTTGTACTTTTCAATCTAGTTTCATTCAGTTTCACAATTTTGTTTTCGATCCAGTCTTATTTCCGATTTACGATCCTACAAATTCCTAGAACATTTATGAATCGGCAATGTACACAATGTTGATCCTTTCCTCAATATCAAATTTCATGAATTCATAACCAAATCATATGATTTTAATCACATTAGGTCCCTAAACATCATAACAAGAAACCCTTAGCGTCTAATTGAGAAATAAACACAGTTTTGTGATCCAGAAATCCATTTATACCCTTCAGTGTTGGTGATTTTAGTGTCATCGGTTTCATTTAGTGTAATGGATTTTATACGTGTGTTTTAAGGGGATTTGACTTTGTTCTAACACAAGTATGGAGGGTGTGGAGTACACACTTGTTTTAGTCTAAGCTTGTCCCGTAATATTTAGGGGGCTTCGCCCCCTGAACGCAGAACGGGGTCACGCTGTCATCTGGTTATGATCAGGGTATGATTACGGTTTTGAAACACACAAGAATTCGAAATACACAAAAACTTCTCTCTGGTTTTGATCTTGATTCTGCCAAAATCAAGATTGTGACTTTTGCAATTATCCCAATTCGGATTTCGTGATACCTGGCATCTATGGTCGAAATATCGAATTTGGAAAGTGATTCACACGATTGTAGAAGTAATCCGGATATAAATTTCTAACATTCAGTTCCTCTCTCTAGTTCAATAGAACGAAATCCACAAAACCCCATTAAATCCTTAACCATTTGGTATAAAATATATTCATAATTAATTGCTAAGGTAAACAGATCATACGTGGTGGTTTGCAATTGGATTGTTGCTCACCTTCATGGTAAGTCGATATATACACGTGGTCTCGCACAGTCAATAAATACAGCTTGAATACGGCTATAGTAGCTTACATGAGGCTTTGGGCCCTAATCCAAGTTTAAATACCCTTCTCAAACTTCTAAATGGTCATAAGTCGCCCCTCACTTTAATACTTATCATACCTTAGGCACAAAAGAAATAGTATTAATACATTAACTTTAACATCTCATTAACAATACATCAAACATTGGAATATGAACTACGGGTATTACAATGCCAATGTTGTCCTAGTTTGAGCATTTGTAAAGGGGACGTCATCCCCTTCGTTGTGGCTAGTCGATCATGAGGATGACACCACTACGAGTGGTGTGTTATGACCTTACCATATAGGGGCTTCATTACCATAACAACCGCCATTATGTGGTTATTTTTGTCTTGCAAGTAAGAGAAATAGGTCTAGGAGGAATGTTGTTATGTGTCATGACTCATGACTACCATTGTTTCAATCATAATTCATAAGTCAGTCATGTTAATATAACATTCGATTTCAATGGTTATCTAATAATAATTGTAAGTCCTCTTGATGTCCCTCTTAACTTATATTTAACATAAACCTAATGCTATTGTTCATTAGTATCTCTTAGCTATAGCTAATTGATATAAAGAAGATACTTATAATAAGATACAAGCTTAACAAATATAGTTGTTTATAACAATAGTGACACGTACACCTATCACGTAGCGTGGGTTTCTCAGAGTTGGCCCTCAATTATTCACGCTAAGTATAGACTTTAAAAAAAATAAAATTCGTTACATATAATATACAGGTTAAACAATTGCTCAAAGGTTTTTTATAAGTCAAATTAATGATGACTTTTATTTTACCACTTTTTTAAAATTAAATCCAATTTGTTAACATGATACAATTCGACCACTAAAAAACTTTGTTTTATGTTACAACTTATATAAATGATCTACTAAACAAAGACTCGAGGTTTGAATTTACTTATTTCTCTGTTAAGGAGCGTAGCTTAATTTTGCTTACATGATATCAAAATATAAGAATGAACTTATAATCTTGAAAATTTTTATAATAAACTCAGAGGACCGGAAATAAGCTAATTAAAACAACCTCATGGTCTATAATCATGTGTTCAAGTCTTGTTATGAACAAATTGAGTAGATTTAGGACTAAATTAGTGTGTGCATATATTATGTTAAATAAATATCATTGCCCAACCTTTGTTTTTTATTTCAACTTAATTGAATTGAGTACTTGGTTTGATTGCAGAAACAAGACAAGCTGTTCATCTCTCCAGGTATATCACTTATCAGAAAGGTTAAATTTGTTGTAAATAAATAACGTTTTATCAATGTTTTATTATTGTATATGAAGTTTTTTTGTGTTTACATATATACCTATTAATGTTTACAAAGAAGTTTCGTGTGTTTAAAAATTTAGAACAAAAAACAGGCATAATGAAATAATCTTGTAAACATTAATATATGGCAACAGTGACGCATATTTTATACATTGACTGACATAATGAACGTTTGTAAATTTGATAGACATTTGACAAAAAAAAAATTATGTGATACAATAAAATATTAAGAAAATATTTTTTATATTCAATAACTATAACCCTTATTAAAATCAACGTTGGTTTATGTATCGTAACGGCAATAATTGAAAGATGTTTTTCAAAAAATAAAACTTGTAAAATCTAGTTTACGTAATCCAAGAAACGATGAGTTTATAGAAAGTGTTTTAGTCAATGTAATAAGAAAAAGACACTTTTAGAATGTTGAATTTGATAGATTCCAAAAATGGAATTATAACGGAGATAACATCATATCAACTTTCACAAAAAAATTAAGCTTATTATAAAAAATTAAACTTATTATTATATTAAGTAAAAGTTTAAATATCTATATTAAATTTTATCTAAATATATATTTTTTTCGATTATATATTAAGATAAGTGTTTTACTCTTGTATTTAAAAAAAAACATGACTCTTCATATGTGACAAAAAACTTGAGGATCTCCTTTAAGAGGTAAACTCAAAGGGTTAAAATATTCGATTAAATATGATTTATTATGTTTTACTATAAACAGGAATATTGATCTATTATTTTTAAATAAAAAATAAGTATCTTATTAGGTGTCATTTATAAAAGAACTTATAGTTATATTTAATCTATATAAAAGAAATGTTTATCCAAACTAAAAATATGTTTGGCTAACTTAAATAGCTCATTATTGGGGGGTGGGGGAGAGCCCCAGTACCTTTTCTTTTATCTTTTTCTTACTTTTACAAATACGCATTATTTAATTAAAAAGTTAAAGTAGTCAATTATACAAGAAAAATTCGATGGCTTTGATTAAGATTTGCCTATTATTATACATACATTTTACAAGAAAAAAAATACTTTCATAATATATATTAAATAACGTATCATTAAAAAAATGTGCGCTAATTGGATTGGCAATGACTTTGTTTGTCACCAAGGTGATTTGGATTCGAATCGGTTACATGCAAAATCCTAAATTTTTATTTTTTGGTGTCTTTTTCATAACCTATGTATTTTTTAACCTATTCGGCCTATTTTTAACTTTGAATTTCTTCAAAACATGAATTCCGATTTTTAACCCTTTTTAAACTCCGCTTTAATTTTTTTTATTTTTTAACCCCTTTTTAACTTCTATATTCTTAAAGCATCGTGTCTATTCTTTTTCTAATTTTTTTTCTTAATGTAAATTTCATATATATGTTTTTTATAATTTTATTTAAACAAAATTTAATATATTTGTATATTTACCAATTTTAATTAAGGTTAAAAAATAGTTTAAACTTTACTACGACTAAATTCTTAAACCTTTTTAAATATTTTAACTTAAAAACTTACGTTTATCTTGTTAAAACTTCCTATAGGTTCGATATACTTTTATATATGCTTGCTTTAGTAACTCTGGAGAAGCAGAGCTTAATTGAACATATATTTGCTCAATTGATACAATATGCTCATGGTAAAACTTTATATAGGTTCGATATAGTTTTATCTTCAACGAATGACCCAGTATTCAGTGCGAATCGAAGCATATGGTTGTCGGCTTGGTTAAATGCTAGCCTTTAATGAGAATAGTAATTCACTATGTTTAAGAATGGTCCCGAAGACTTTTTGGTTTATCATGCTATTACTCTCGGTTTACAACTATCTTTATAAAATTATTAATATATTATCATGTATATCAACTAATCATATAATTTACTATAATAATAAACTATTAGATATATAAAACCCGGCGTAATGCACAGACTATAAAATCTTAGTATCTACATATATAACAGAAACAGGGAATATTATTACTTTTGTCTTATGTGTAAAATTTCTAATAAATAAATTATAAAACAAACAAATCATAGTAATAATAGAAGATGAAATGCTAAGATTTTTGGATGTAAACCATACAACTCAAGTTCAAAACCTACTACAAGTTATATGACTATTTTTCTTTCTTTTTTACGCAAAGTACCCCTAACTAGAACATTATTTTATTAATTAATTATATTTCTCATTCTTTTTCTTGAACACTATTTTATTAATTAACTAGCGGCGTGATCTCGTAGGGGTTTTCACCTATAAATTCTCGCATTCCTCTCTGGATCAGGAACCTTTTGCACCATATTTGGCCGTCATACAACCATAGTTATGTTCCAGAAGCATTCAAGAGCAGCTTGGAGCAAGGAATTGAAGGTTTTGGGCTTAAATCGAAGATCAAGGCTAGCATCATTTATCTTTTACGGGTTCTATCATTCTATCACATCATGTCTTTCATAATTCATTGTTTCCAGAGTGATTGTATGAACATGTTAGGCTAGATATTTGTTTTCCTCCCTAGAGGAGATGAACCCAATGACAAGTTGATGTATTTAATGAGTTTGGGTGCCTATTAATCTTGTTTATGTTATGAATATCTTAATCACTCCATAATCCATGTTTTAGATTCTGATTTTGATTGTTAACAATCTGAGTTTTGTTAAAAGTGAGATGATCAATCTATTTTTATAGAACTTGGATCTTTATTATCTATGATAATTAGGTAATCTTGACTAGTGGTTGATTAATCCTAGTTAGACAACTAAAAATCGGATCTTTCACATGTGGTTCAACATATAATTACCTTTGTATGTTGGATTCATGTTTTGTTTTATTAACAAATCATTTGGATTAAAGATTTTCATTAATCGAATTTAATTGACTAATTGTACGAGTTAATTAATCCTTTGACCACAAGGATTGTTAAGGAGTACAAGTATAGGGTTCATTTCACTTTATTTTTATATTATGAGATCTTTTATTGACGGGTATATTTTTAATTGTTCATATTTTTCAAACACTATTTTAGCATAACTTTTTATTTTTAAATTATTATATCATATTTTTCTAATTTTTCTATAGTATTAATGATAAGATTTTATATCTATATATATATATATATATATATATATATATATATATATATATATATATATATATATATATATATATATATATATATATTAATGATTTTATAATGACTTCTTGAAAGTTCTAACTTTTTGTCTTTTTATAAAACAATAACATAGCTATTAAATATTATTAGGGTTGAAGTTAAAATCATAAGGTTTGTGGATTAATAATTTCTAAAGTAGCTTAACTTAGATTTTATAATATAAAGTTAAAGTTAATAATATAAAATAAAAACAGTCAAAATTTCTATCCCGTCGAATCTTGTTTATATATATATAGAGCATTTAACTTTCTCTCTCTTAAAAATTTTAAGACTACTTAATTTTAAGTAGTACAAATTTTTTTGCTTAAGATACAAACATTTAAAACAATAGTATAACCAATCATTCCCTTGATTATCTCAACTAATTTAAGGCAATTATTACTTTAATAAATCATTAAACATCAAAAAAATTATTTAATTTATCTCATTATGGCTCAATTACTTACATCAATACAATTTTAAGGATATAATATTTTTTTCTCTAATTATTCAATAATAATATTTTTTAGTTGTTTTTCAAAAACTATTTTAACAACTAATAAAATGGTTGATTGTAAAAAAAAACAAAGTAAAGAAATCGGAAAAGGTAGAAAATACATGGATAGGTTGACTAACATCGCATTTCACATACCATACCATACTTTTTAAATCAAACATGTTATCGAACACAAACTATTGTCATCGCCGCCGCATTGCGCGGGTGCTATGGTAGTATATATATATATATATATATATATATATATATATATATATATATATATATATATATATATATATATATATATATATATATATATATATATATATATATATATAATTGGGTTCAAGTAAAAAAAAACTTAAGGTACTAAATGTAAGGAGAGAGGAGGAGTTGTCATGTGTCATTTTCTATTAAAGGGAATTATAGGTAACAAATAGATTTTTTCTCTCCTAATTCAGCCCACGTCCCCACCCTTTCAGATTCATCTTCTTGCGCAGCCCTAGAAGATGAAATTTTGAAACCATCTCCCCGGTTTTCCAAAACCACCAAGCCCAGACGTTGCCGACGACCACCGCCACATGCGAAGCCATTTGCCGCCGCCATGAAGTCGCCAACCAACACCGCCACACGAAACCCTAGATCTGTCGTTTTATTCCGCCTCCATATATTTTTTCCTCTGCCGCCTTCAACTTCTGCATCGCATCCGAGATGCACACTCCATGCAACCACCGCTGAAATTGTCGCTGCATCACACACGAGATGCATGCGCCGCCGCTTTTTTTAGTGGAGGTACCGTCGATGCACACGCTGCCGCTTAGGCGATCGTGCATTCCTGTTTTGCGTAGGTTCCGGCGATGCATACGCCGTCGGGGGAGGCTGGATGCACGTCGGGGAGAGGGCGGATGCACGCCGGCAATGACGAGCCGTCGACTGGATTCACGCCGGCGGGAGGCTGCCCTGGATGAACGTCGGAAGAGGAGGAGGCGGCAGTTTTTCAACTTTTTTTGTCCCCTTTATTCATTTACCATTTTAACCTTTTCCATTTTTTTTAATTTCGAATTTCAATATTTTTATTGACTTTTTTTGTTGACTTTCTCATTGATCCTATGGCCAGGTTCTCTCCTTACATTTAGTACTATAATTTTTTTACCAGATCCTGACCCTATATATATATGGGAGGGTTCTTGCGAGAACCGTTGTTAGCGGGAGAACTGCGAGAACCGATATCGGCCGTTTCTTGGATATGGGAAGTTAAACGGATAGAGAGCGTGGAGGGATAGAGTGTGGCAGGGTGCATGTGAGGAATTCATGGACGGGCAATGACATTGAAGGAGGGGGAATTGGACGGTTCAGATTGGTTCCCACGGTTCTCGCACTAAGAATGGTTCTCGCATGAACTTTTTCATATATATATATATATATACATATATATATATATATATATACACACATGCACTACCTATAAAATAGTTATACATGTGTAATGTACTCATAACATTTCCATTTTGGTGCATGGGTTATCAAAGATATACTAAAATGAATATAACAAACACCTTAAGTTAAGATATACTAAAATGAATATAACAAACACCTGAAGTTTGTAATTATGATTTTTTTTCCTTAAACTTAACTAAAATAAATTTATAAGATTAAAATTGAACGCAAAAATAAAAACTGAATCAAGAAAAAGACATAAATGATATATGTATGAAAAAGCTATAAAATAAAATAAATCGAAAAGATTGCAAATTCGAAAAAAAAAATATGCTAGAAGAGAGTGGAAATGTTAAAAAATGGAAAAATAAATAAGATAAGTGAAGTTTTAAACAAAAGTCAAAACATCAAAGGTTGTAGGGGATGAATCATGAATGTGAAGTGGGCTCCATTGTTTTTTAAAGGAAAAATTAAAAAAAAGAAAGCAAAATGACAAGAATTGTAACTATGATTTCCTGGATATTTGCATAATGTGCTTACCATTCCCCTTAACTCTTCTTTGTTTGCATGTTTTAACGATATGAAAATATATTATGCATTTGTAGAAAATGACAAAAGTATATTGTTAATTGTTCTTGTATTTTGTTATATATATATAATATATAGAGTTAATTATATTTTTGGTCCCTGTGGTTTGCTCAAAATTATGGATTTGATCCCTGGGTCGCAATTTTTACAGGTTTGGTCCCTCCCGACTCGAGTTTCTTGCATTATTGGTCCCTCACTAACTTAAAATGACCAGATTACCCTTCTATCTTAATTTATTCATTTATTTTAATTCATTTAAAATATCACTTAACTATTAAATAATTAATCTTAGAGTTAATTACATTTAAAATATCACTTAACTAGGCTGTCTACTTTGTCATCTTCTTGGTCACCTCCCCGTTTCCGGCCACCACTCAAGTCACAGATTCCGGCCACCAAAGTTAACACAAATCAACCTAGTGTTACAATGACTCACACGCAGGCCAACCACCACCTAGACAAAAGCGTTTTCATTGCACACAGTAAACCCTAGATCCAAAAATTCTAAGCAAATTCCTGCGATACCACCACCATCACCGTGCTACAACCAACTCATGTTCATCAAAAAACGTATAGACTCACCAGAATCAAAACCGTAATCAAGATTCAGCAGACCCTTTGCCCCAAGCAGGTCATACAACCATCTAACACCAATCAAGTTCATCGCCCAACCCATATTGATTTCAAGAACCTAATCAAAGTCTACCAGACCCCTAATCGGACAAATATATACACAGAAATTCACCAAAATAAAAAAAGAAAGGAGAGAGAGATGCTACCATCGATTTCAAACGGTAGCGGTGGTGCAGTGTCTCACGGTGGTGGCGGCAGGATTTCTTGGCGGTGGGTGGATGGGTTGAAGAAAGGGGGGACAACCGTAATGTGTTTTGAGAGTGAGATAGAGTGATTAGACGGATATTTTCATATTTTTTAATATTAAAATGTTACTAATCTATTAAATAAATTAAAAATTGAAAGAAAATGCATAATTTAATGAGGTAAGGGTAATTTAGTCTTTTCAAAATTGAGAGGGACTAAAAGTGCAAGAAACTCGGGTCGGGAGGGACGAAACCCGTAAAAATTGCGACCCAGGGACCAAATCCGTAATTTTAGGCAAACCACATGGACCAAAAATGTAATTAACTCTAATATACATAATGTTTTATTTTATAATGGTTTACTATTTATCTGCGGTTTGCATTTGGTTATAAAGTTGTTTTATTATGCTAAAGAGATACCATGAGCGTTCTTATTTTACTCTGCTAGTAAAGCAAATCAAAGACATAATTTGTTGCTTTAGAAATTTGATCTTCTCTATTATAGTTAGATACCATATTTCATAAATAGAAATTTGACCTAGCTTCTCTCCTTGCATAGTCACCATTGAATCTAATTCGTTTTGTGTTTGTTGGAAAAAATGTATACATATATACTAATATGTACCCGCACAATGCAGTGACAACAAATATCTCCTGCTCGATATCGTAAAAGTATTGTAGTCACACACTCAACGACATTAAATAACATTCATGCGTAACATGTACATTTTCTTTTTATCTTTTTATTTATCAATTCTTTTATTAATTTTTAAAATAAATTTGAAATGCACTATTATAAAATAAAAAGTCTCTACATATAAGATAAGTTGATGATGAAAAATGTTTAAGTGTCGTGTTGGTACAACTATATATATATATATATATATATATATCATATAAGATAAGTTGATGATGAAAAATGTTTAAGTGTCGTGTTGGTACAACTATATATATATATATATATATATATATATATGTCGGTGTGTGTGTGTCAACTTACAGTAGATCATTACATATTTGTCTTGAGTATAAAAACGTAATTTTGCCGCCTTTTAATTAATAACAATTATTTAATAATTTTATGATATAGTGCATACTTTGAAATCTACTAATTATTCTTTATCATACAATAAAGTAGGCACTTTATTATTATAAATTTAAATAATTTATCATGTTATTAATTCCATTTTATAGTTCCTTTAACATATTGAATAATTTTCAGAATTTCTCAATGTGCTGCCGATTGAGTAACCTTATAAATTGTAATAAAGTTGTGTTAAATTTTCTTTCCTCGTTTTAAATAATGTTTACATTAGATTTCCTAATCTATTTATTTCAGTGCATTTAATTTTGTTTATTATAAAATACAAGTATTAACTAAAAACATTATATTAAGAAAAAATATTGTTATATTTCGAGTTAAAGTTGCTAAATAAAAAAATAAGATTATAATGTTTTATTACGGTACATGAAGTTTTTTTAATGTCCACATATATACTTATTAATGTTTACAAAAGGGTTTTATAATAAGTTTACAAAATTACCATACGCTTAGTCGTAACCATTCATTAAAGACAACACTCATAATTGTCACATTACAAGATTATCATATTACAAATCTAATTAGACTTCTATTTTTATAATAAGCTTAGAAGACGGGGTTTTAGTGACGACGGGTGTCGTCACTAATACCCCCAAATGTCGTCACTATAGCCTTTTGTGACGACGTGTCATCACTATTACGTCGTCACTACTGCCTCGCCGCAATTGCCTATTTGTCGTCACAATTGCTATCGTCACAATTGCTTGTCGTCACTATTACCTTTTGTCGTCACAAAAGGTGTCGTCACTAATACTTATTAAATTTTAATTTTCTATTTTTTTATTTTATTGATATTAAACCTGTATATTTAATATTTCAACCAAAAAATATAAAAAAAAATCGGAATTTTCATAAATCCACAACTACTAAATACCATTAATAACGTACTAAATCCAAATATATGTACAAATATTTTTAATACATTGTTAAGACGTACAAACACGTCTACTAATTAATAAAGATACAAACTACTCTTCATTGTTATCGTTCTCATCCTCCACGTTCTCGTTCTCCATGCTATTAATTTGGGTTATAACGGATTGAACCATTGCAAGCAATTGTTGTCTAAAGTTCGGGTTATTGAAAATTGCTTGAAGTGGATCCGGCTACAAAATAAACATATATACACTTATTATACATTTGTAACAAGTAAAAATGACTCATTAACACAAAATATGACCAATGCATACTCAATATAACCAATTCATACTCATATGACATTTATAAACTTATTTACAAGTCAAAATGATCAATTCATACCCAATATGACTAATACATACATAATATGACCCATTTATACTTATATGACTTATATAAGCTCAATTACAAGTCAAAATAATCAATTCAAACCCAATATGACCAATTCATACTAATATGACATATATAAACTTATTTACAAGTTAAAAAAACCAATTCAAACCTAATATGACCAATTGCTTGAAGTGGATCCGGCTATAAAATAAGCATATATACACTTATTATACACTTATAACAAGTAAAAATGATTCAATATACTAATACATCACATATAAGCTCATTTAAAATTCAAAATGACTAATTCATACCCAATATGACCAATCCTTACCCAACATGAACCATTTATACTCATATGGCATATATAAGCTCATTTACAAGTCAAATGTAACACCAGTTTTCACGCGCTTAAAATTAGGAAAATTTAAGTTTTTTAAACTTATATAATAAAAGCCAGCAGCGGAAGTAAACGTTATTAACAAAACACGATAAGTGTTAACTGACTTGGCAGTTATATTACATCAAAAATATGCCAAGTTCAACTGACAGGTGTTACCAACTAACCGACACTACCGACCATCGGATCCCAATATTTACAACGAGCAGTGTTCCAGCAAAAAGTACGTATAACAACTACCAACGGTCCCGCCTCACCAAACCAACTACTTCGCATCTGCAAAAAGGTAAATTAGGCACCGTTAGCTACAACTAGCTAGTGAGTACAGATTAACACATAGGCATCAACAAGCAGGTTATCCCAACTACGGGACAGCACATAAGGCTATCCTAACACATAGTGTCGCGCCAACGAGTCAGTAGGAATCATATCTTGCAGGGAAGGGAACCCCGCTCAACGATTCAAACTGGGGACCATCAGCAACAACTATCCGCAATGGTGGGGGAGCGAAGAGCAGTCCACCAAACGCGTTACGAAGCTCGAAGCTCGACAACTCGGATCTCAACTGAAGTTAAGATCCCAACTCACGTTAAGGAGCGGCGGTTTGCAAGACCACCCCGGCGTGCTGCACACCGGGTACCGTTGATCCCCGTTATTCCATCAAAGGGATCCAGCCTTCGGGAAGAAAGCTGACCTTAACCATGCCAACATCAGTCCGGACCAGTACCACATATACAACTATAACCCGTAGTGGGTTCAACTATACGCATGCGATTCATAACCAACGTGTAAAGCAACTTAACATGGCAACAGTATACAACTACATGTACAGCATACCTCATATATGCACGTGTGCGACATTAACAACATATTTCAACAAACAACAAACAACGCTACTTACCGAGACTCATGGGAAAACCGGTACTCACCTCGAGGTTATAAGAGGCAGATATGAATTCGGGAATCCTAGGAGCACACGGAATCGTCCGAATCACCTAACACATCATGTGTAGGTTCAGTCAACGTCTAAAAGTACTATTATTGCTTCTACGTAAACGTACAACAAACAACAAGCAACAGGCAATCTGGAACAGTTCCTACGGCCGCAGTAGATGTGTCCTACGGCCGCAGGACACCTTCCAAACACCTCCTACGGCCGTAGGAACATATCCTACGCCCGCCGGAGTTTCTTTCCAAGAAACCATATCCTACGGCTGAAGGGACCATACCCTACGCCCGTAGTAGTGATTCTTTGGGTACCAACGGTCGTAGGTTATGTACTTACGCCCGTAGGCTTCTTTCCTTCACCCGTAGGTGGTAAACCATACAAATTACATTACTACAGCCGCAGAGAACCCTGCCTACGGCCGTAGTGATTATGATTACCCCCTACGGCCGTAGGTAGCATCTGCTACGGCCGTAGGAACATCTGTTACAGCAGACTTCGTCCCTGTTCTTCGACAGCTTCTGTTTCTCGGATTTTTGACCCCAATTCCAACCCAAACTCAATTTTAATTGTTTCTACAACTTACTTAGCATTCATATACGAATTCTAACATGTTTTACACATAAAAACTACACCAAAACCCTCTTGAATCCATTAAAATGGGTTTACATATCACTTCAACTCAACTAGGTTTAATACACCAAAGCTTACCAACAAGTGAGGAAGATGACACGAAATCAGTGGAGATTGCTACTGGAATCAACACAAATCAACTTTCCTTGATTTCCTCTTTGATTTCTACTTGCAAACGCACAAGATGAAGTGTGTGTGTGTATTGATACGTATGTTTGTATGAGTTGTATGTGTTTGAGAAGCTAAAGCAGGGGATAAGGACTCCCATTGAGCCGACTAAGTGGGTTTAATACCCCACTTGGGTATTTCGTTCTCCTATTCAACTTTTAAAGCAACTTAGGTTTATCCGTTTTAACTAACGGAGATATTTTCGGAATCATTATCCGAAACCGTTCAATAAACTACCAACATTATCTATTTATGATATATTTCCATCTTTAGCTACATAACCACGTGTACCAACAAATAACAATAATTAAGCAACAAAACAACTTAAACAACTTGGTTAATGTCAAGGTACAACTATACAAACACAATGTACAACAAGCTACTACTAGGCCCTATTTTAGGGTGTTACAAATCTACCCCCCTTAAGAAGATTCCGTCCTCGGAATCTGATCGTCCACAAACAAGTGAGGGTATCTAGATCGCATATCGTCTTCGGTCTCCCAGGTCATATTCGAACCTAGGTTATGCTTCCACTTGACCAAAACCAACTTTATCATCTTTCTGCGCAACTTCTTGGTCTTTGAACCAAGTATTTCAACAGGTTCTTCAACTAGACGTTTTGAAGCGTCTACTTTCAACTCTTGTAAAGGCAGAATCTGATTCTCCTCCACTTTGCACTTCCGCAGATAACACACGTTGAACGTGTTATGGATTCCAGAAAGCTCTGGTGGCAACTCTAGCGACACCGTCTGGTCGTTAACCTTACGAAGGATTTTAAACGGACCAATATATCTCGGACTTAACTTGCCTTTCCGGCCAAATCGAATAACACCCTTCCAAGGAGAGACTTCTAAGAATACCCTATCACCCTCCTTGAATTCAACAGGTCTGCGTTTTGGATCTGCGTACATCTTTTGTCTATCACGTGCGGCTTTCAACTTCTCACGAGCGATTTTAACTTTATCAGCTGTGATTTGAACGATCTCGGGTCCGGCAAACTGCTTCTCACCGGGCTCGAGCCAACATGTTGGTGTGCGACAACGTCTCCCGTACAACATCTCATATGGAGTCATCCCAATACTGGAGTGATACGAGTTGTTGTAAGCGAACTCGATCAAAGGTAAGTAAGAATCCCATGCACCGCCATAATCGAGAACACATGCGCGAAGCATGTCTTCTAATGTCTGAATCGTTCTCTTCGACTGGCCATCTGTCTGCGGATGATACGCCGTGCTCAGGTGAACACGAGTACCAAGTTCATTCTGCAAACTCTGCCTAAAATGGGAAGCAAATCGCGCATCCCGATCAGATACAATCGAACATGGCAAACCATGTCGTGACACCACTTCGTTTACATACAACTTTGCTAGCTTTTCCAACGGAGTAGACTCGCTAATAGCCAGAAAGTGAGCACTCTTGGTCAGTCGGTCGACAATGACCCAAATTGTATCGTGACCTCTAAGGGTTTTCGGCAACTTGGTCACAAAGTCCATCGTAATGTGATCCCACTTCCACTCAGGGATCTCAAGTTGCTGCAGATTGCCATAAGGCTTCTGATGTTCTGTCTTAACTTGCGCGTAGATTTGACATTTCTCTACGAAAGAGGCAATGTCTCTTTTCAACGTAGGCCACCAATACAACGCTTTCAAGTCGTGATACATCTTTGTGCTGCCCGGATGAACCGACAGCCTAGATCTGTGAGCTTCCTGCAGTATCAAATCATGATTACCACCACAAAGTGGTATCCACACGCGAGACTGGAAAGTCTTTAATCCACGAGTATCATCAACAAGTTGGTCTTTCAGCTTTCTCATCAATTCAGCTTTCAGATTGTCATCTTGCAATGCCACTTGCTGCGCTTCCTTTAATCGAGCAATGATATCAGGAACCACAGTAAGTTTCATAAACTTTGCATCTACAGAAGAGCTTTTTCTACTCAAGGCATCCGCCACCACATTGGCCTTACCAGGATGGTAGCGAATTTCACAATCATAGTCTTTTATCAATTCGAGCCATCTGCGTTGCCTCATATTGAGCTCTTTCTGCGTGAAGACATATTGAAGGCTTTTGTGATCTGTGCAAACCACACACTTGGTACCGTAAAGATAGTGTCTCCACAATTTCAACGCGAACACTACCACTGCCAACTCCAAATCATAAGTCGGATAGTTGCCTTCATGAGGTTTCAATTGCCTTGAAGCATAGGCAATCACTTTATCACGCTGCATCAGCACACACCCCAACCCAGAGTACGAAGCATCACAATAAACAACGAAATCTTCAGATCCGTCTGGCAACGAAAGAATTGGAGCTTCGCACAATAGCCGTTTCAGAGATTGAAACGCTTGTTCTTGAGCTTCCGCCCAAACAAATACAACATCTTTGCGAGTTAGTCTGGTCAGAGGACCTGCAAGCTTAGAAAAGTCGCGAATAAACCGACGGTAATAACCAGCTAGGCCAAGAAAGCTTCTAACTTCAGAAGGAGTTCGGGGAACTCCCCAATTCATCACCGCCTCAACTTTCGCCGGATTTACTTTCACGCCATCGCTGCAAATCACGTGACCAAGAAAATGAACTTCTCGCATCCAAAATTCACACTTCGAGAATTTAGCATAAAGCTTTTCTCGTTTAAGAGTTTCAAAGACTTGTCGCAGATGCAACTCGTGTTCAACTTCAGTCTTAGAATAAATAAGAATATCGTCAATAAACACAATCACCGACTTATCAAGAAACGGACGACAAACCCGATTCATCAGGTCCATGAAAACAGCAGGAGCATTGGTTAAGCCAAAATGCATCACCAAAAACTCGTAATGACCATAACGAGTACGGAAAGCCGTCTTTGGAACATCTTCAGCTGCAACTAGCACTTGATGATATCCCGACCGCAGATCAATCTTTGAGAAGCACGTCGCTCCCTGTAGTTGATCAAATAAATCGTCTATCCGCGGCAAAGGATACTTGTTCTTTACCGTTCGCTTGTTCAGCTCCCGGTAATCGATGCACATCCTCATCGTTCCATCTTTCTTCTTTACGAAAAGTACAGGAGCGCCCCAAGGAGAAGAACTCGGGCGAATAAAGCCTTTGTCTAGCAACTCCTGAATCTGTGTCATCATCTCGCGAACCTCGGAAGGAACAAGACGATACAGAGCTTTGGCAACAGGGGTAGCCCCCGGAACAAGATTGATAAGATATTCAACATCTCTGACAGGCGGTAACCCAGGCAACTCATCAGGAAACACTTCTGGATAATCGGTTACCACCGGAATATCACGAACAACACGTTTCTCCAATTTAGCATCAATCACATGTGCCAGATAACACTTGCAACCCTTTGAAATTGCCTTTCTCGCTTTTATCAGAGAGATGACAGGAATATCCGATTTGCGTCTTTCACCGCGAGCCACAGCATATGACCCATCAGGTAGAGGAACTTTAATCAACTTCTTGGAACAGAAAATCTCAGCGTTCAGTTTGCTAAGCCAATCCATCCCAATTACAACATCGAATCTCGCAATCGGCATAAGAAGAAAGGAAACAGGAAAACTACTCCCGTCGATATCAATAACCGCTTGAGGAACATTATCAACAACTGGAACTACTCTACCACTAGCAGTCTCTACTCTTATTGGCTCAGATAGTACAGATACAGACATATGCATTTTATCACAGAAAGAGACAGATACAAAAGAATACGTAGCTCCAGAATCAAACAATACACATGCTGGGGCAGAATTAACAAGAAATGTACCAGTTATCACGTCCCCAACACCTTTGGCCTCTTCGGCTGTCATCTGAAAGGCTCGTCCTTTGGCTCGGGGAGCACCATCTTTCTTCTGTCCAGAGGCAGATCCACCAGCACCGGTACTTGGCTTTGTCCGGCAGTCAGATAATCTGTGCCCTGGCTTGTGGCACTTATAACAAACATCCTCTTTATACTCACACTCAGCAACCACGTGCCCCTTCTGCCCACACCGTAAGCATCGAGCAGTGGCTTTAGAACAGTCACCACTGTGATACGTACGGCAAGTTGCACACCACGGACGATCCACCCACGGCTTCTTCTGGGAATCAAACTTCCCACTAACAACAGATTTTCCTTTAGAAGGACCCGGCTTCGAGGACTGCTGAAACTTCCTCTTATGACTTTCACCAACTCGATCATCCTTACCCTGAATACGATCATCTTCAATTTGTCGAGCTATTTCAAACGCTCGATCTAAACTCCCAGCCATTCTAACGATAGCGCGGTAATCAGCAGGCAACTTTCCCACAAACTTCCTCATCTTTGCAGCTTCATCGTTCGCCAAACTAGGAATAAACCTCACTTTATCGATAAAGGTTTTAATCAGAACATCCACCGACTTATCTCCCTTACTAAGAGCGTTAAACTCTCTTTCCATCTTTTCCATATCATAATCTGTACAATACCGTCTGGTTACTTTCTCAGTAAAATGCTCCCATGTCATGGCAGCCACAACCTCTTTACTCAGAGTAGCTTTTACGGAATCCCACCAGAACAACGCTCTACCCTTTAACATCCGAGCCGCATATTTGACACGAAGCTCCACTTCACAGTCACAAGAATCGAACACTTCCTCGGTTTCTCTAAGCCATCTCACGGTATCTGAAGTACTATCACCACCCTCAAATTCTTTCGGACCGCAAGAACGGAATTTCTTAAACGAACATTTCTCGAGTTTACGCCCTTGCACAGCCGCTAACAACAACTCCCTTGTAAGTCGGAGCTCTTCCTCCAGACGTGTAATACGCACTGCTTGTTCTGGATCTTGCCTTGGCGGCTAGTCCTCATGAGGGGCCGATCCCTCATCAGCTTCAGGATGAACGCTTGAAGCTTCATCCTCCATACGCTTAAGAGCTTCTTCGGTGTTAAGTCGTTGCTCAGCCATTCTGTATCAACTTACTACACATAGGAACAACGTTTAGTACTATATTTCCTCAACAAATACTAACACTACAAGTTAGTTTTCAACATGCAACTACCACATAATGCTCATACTCATCCCCAAATACCCAACTAGGAATACTTAACGATGGTCGGGCCCGAGCTTGAGATTGAATACTCCTATGGGTACCCAATTCCTCAAACTTAGGCTCTGATACCTATTTGTAACACCGGTTTTCACGCGCTTAAAATTAGGGAAAATTTAAGCTTTTTAAACTTATATAATAAAAGCCAGCAGCGGAAGTAAACGTTATTAACAAAACACGATAAGTGTTAACTGACTTGGCAGTTATATTACATCAAAAATATGCCAAGTTCAACTGACAGGTGTTACCAACTAACCGATACTACCGACCATCGGATCCCAATATTTACAACGAGCAGTGTTCCAGCAAAAAGTACGTATAACAACTACCAACGGTCCCGCCTCACCAAACCAACTACTTCGCATCTGCAAAAAGGTAAATTAGGCACCGTTAGCTACAACTAGCTAGTGAGTACAGATTAACACATAGGCATCAACAAGCAGGTTATCCCAACTACGGGACAGCACATAAGGCTATCCTAACACATAGTGTCGCGCCAACGAGTCAGAAGGAATCATATCTTGCAGGGAAGGGAACCCCGCTCAACGATTCAAACTGGGGACCATCAGCAATAACTATCCGCAATGGTGGGGGAGCGAAGAGCAGTCCACCAAACGCGTTACGAAGCTCGAAGCTCGACAACTCGGATCTCAACTGAAGTTAAGATCCCAACTCACGTTAAGGAGCGGCGGTTTGCAAGACCACCCCGGCGTGCTGCACACCGGGTACCGTTGATCCCCGTTATTCCATCAAAGGGATCCAGCCTTCGGGAAGAAAGCTGACCTTAACCATGCCAACATCAGTCCGGACCAGTACCACATATACAACTATAACCCGTAATGGGTTCAACTATACGCATGCGATTCATAACCAACGTGTAAAGCAACTTAACATGGCAACAGTATACAACTACATGTACAACATACCTCATATACGCACGTGTGCGACATTAACAACATATTTCAACAAACAACAGACAACGCTACTTACCGAGACTCATGGGAAAACCGGTACTCACCTCGAGGTTATAAGAGGCATATATAAATTCGGGAATCCCAGGAGCACACGGAATCGTCCGAATCACCTAACACATCATGTGTAGGTTCAGTCAACGTCTAAAAGTACTATTATTGCTTCTACGTAAACGTACAACAAACAACAAGCAACAGGCAATCTGGAACAGTTCCTACGGCCGCAGTCAATGTGTCCTACGGCCGCAGGACACCTTCCAAACACCTCCTACGGCCGTAGGAACATATCCTACGCCCGCCGGAGTTTCTTTCCAAGAAACCATATCCTACGGCCGAAGGGACCATACCCTACGCCCGTAGTAGTGATTCTTTGGGTACCAACGGTCGTAGGTTATGTACCTACGCCCGTAGGCTTCTTTCCTTCACCCGTAGGTGGTAAACCATACAAATTACATTACTACGGCCCCAGAGAACCCTGCCTACGGCCGTAGTGATTATGATCACCCCCTACGGCCGTAGGTAGCATCTGCTACGGCCGTAGGAACATCTGTTACAGCAGACTTCGTCCCTGTTCTTCGACAGCTTCTGTTTCTCGGATTTTTGACCCCAATTGCAACCCAAACTCAACTTTAATTGTTTCTACAACTTACTTAGCATTCATATATGAATTCTAACATGTTTTACACATAAAAACTACACCAAAACCCTCTTGAATCCATTAAAATGGGTTTACATATCACTTCAACTCAACTAGGTTTAATACACCAAAGCTTACCAACAAGTGAGGAAGATGACACGAAATCAGTGGAGATTGCTACTGGAATCAACACAAATCAACTTTCCTTGATTTCCTCTTTGATTTCTACTTGCAAACGCACAAGATGAAGTGTGTGTGTGTGTATTGATACGTATGTTTGTATGAGTTGTATGTGTTTGAGAAGCTAAAGCAGGGGATAAGGACTCCCATTGAGCCGACTAAGTGGGTTTAATACCCCACTTGGGTATTTCGTTCTCCTATTCAACTTTTAAAGCAACTTAGGTTTATCCGTTTTAACTAACGGAGATATTTTCGGAATCATTATCCGAAACCGTTCAATAAACTACCAACATTATCTATTTATGATATATTTCCATCTTTAGCTACATAACCACGTGTACCAACAAATAACAATAATTAAGCAACAAAACAACTTAAACAACTTGGTTAATGTCAAGGTACAACTATACAAACACAATGTACAACAAGCTACTACTAGGCCCTATTTTAAGGTGTTACATCAAAATGACAAATTCATACCCAATATAACCCATACATACTAATATGACCCATTCATGTCAAGTATGACCCATACATACTCATAAACATATATGAACACATTTACAAGTCAAAATAGCTCATGCATACCCAATATGACTCATTTAAATAATTTACCTCAAAGGTCGTGCTATATATGATTGCACCTCAAACAAGAACTAGATGTCGTCCTTCCAGAAGGTTTTTGTGCAATCCCATTAATATGTCCCCTTCAAGAACCCAACAAAGAGACTTAATAAAAGAAGCATGATGAACAATTAAATTAAAGTATTTTTGACCAAAGAGTAATCGAGGGTGAGTTGGCACAAAGAAACAACCAAATAAAAAACAAAGAGGAAAACATGTATTGATGTATATTGATCCATAAACAAAGAACAGAGAAGGAAAACAATTAAAGATTGAATCAAGAAGATGGACAAAAAATAACAACTTGAATCATTATCACTAGACAACCAGTTTGGTGCTGAAACAACAATTAACTATAAGTACCAATGTTTATATTATAAATTAAACAATATGACAGCATGTGTCATTGCCTCATACCTTTCCTCCTTTGCAATGAATCAACAAGGGATGATTTCTTACATCTGTCAAAAACCAAAAATAAAATAAGAACAAGTGCGGCAACTAATCAATTTAATAAGATTAATGACATAAATTTCACGAATTTAATAAGATTAATAAGATTTAATCGTGGTTCCGAGTGCGGCAGCGGCGTCCAGGGCCGGTCCGAAGTGTTTTGATGCCCTGTGCAAACTACTAAAAAGATGCACTATACAAACCTCCCTAATGCCCATTTCCTTTCTGTACTATAATGTAGTAGCAACCTAATCAAAAAACCTTTCCGTTACCACAACTTTAGCTTTTGCTGATAAGTGTTAGTCAATAGTTCAACATTAAAAATAAGACAGATTTAATAAATGATTGAAGTCACACATACTATGTTACATACTTGCATTTATATCTATATTCATTTTCACACTTAGAAGTCATCACATGGTCTCAAAAAAATTTCTATCAAAAGTGGGTGCATACACTTTCTGCATAAAAGCATGTAATTTGTAAAACCAGAGTGATTAAGAATCACATAATTCATTCACATTTTCAAATTGGGTTAGATATTGAACATTAAATATGAACTTTTCATACCTCAAAGAATCCCCCTTTGAGCTGTAATCCTACTAGACCCAAAAACACTTTTAGTAGTAAATACTTTGCTAGCTTACCATAAAGTATATATCCCAAAAGGAAACTGGCTAGTAATCCTAGAAGCTGATGGTTGTGAATAGTATACTTGTATTGATATAAGTCTTCACTCAGTAAAAGGAATTGCATCTAATCCTCCGATTACATATGATAAGTAAAAAAAGGGATACGTTTACGCTTTTCCCTGTAAACCATTACTTCTCCAACCGTTTTTTTTTTTTTTGCAAATAATGGATAATATTATCATATTATTTGCTATAGATTCTAAAGAGAGTACATATCGATTTGAAAATTCAACCAACTGGATTGAGCAATTTATTTTTGATTATTACTCACAAGAATCACAAAGGTCTTACCCTAGCAGGATAGAAATCATAATCCAAGGTGCAAATCAATCTAATAAACAACCCTAGCCAAATCAATCATTCTCCAAGAAAATGGAGATCATCTGAAAACCCTAAACCTTCAAATACACGAGGATTAAATAACACAATAAAATTAAAATAAAATGGAGACTCACATGCTCTTCCTTCCATTTACATGGACTCATCGGGTCTTTCCAAAAGTCGACCTTTGGAGGTCCATGATGATCTGTAAATAAACAAAATCAATCGCATCAACGTTTCACAAATTAATACGTGCGGTGAACAAATCATACAAATACCATATCTAATGACAATAGTTGTGGTATAGACTTCACAAAACAATCTAAACTTCCAAGTTCAAATGCCATAGACGAACACAAACACGCATTTGGTCAAAATCTCACCCACTCGAACACAAAGTTTTGATCATCTTACAAAATATAAAAATGACCAGGTTATAATTGTTCGAGAGGTAAATAGAAAACGAGTTACCTTTTGCGATGTAGGGTTTTCACAGGTGTAGCGGCTGCGGCAGCGTCCGGCGGAATGCGGACAACGGACGGCGGAACGTGCGGGTGCGGCACTGGCGAGATTGCGGCGGCGGCGTGGATTCGACGGCAGTGATCGAAGGAGGGCAGTCGGAGAGGGCAGGAGGAGGTCGGAGAGGGCAGGAGTGAGGGAAGTGAAATGGGGAAAGTGAGTAAGTCGTGGGTTTTAATTCATAGGCAATTGTGATGACGTCTACTGTGACGACAAGGATCAGTTGTGACGACACGAAAATAAAAAGGGGGAAACTTAGCCGCCTATTTTTTAGGGGCAACTGCGACGACGGTAATTGTGAAGATATAGGGCTTTTGTGACGACATGTGGCCCGCTCAACCACATGTCGTCACAAAAGCCCGTGTCGTCACAATTGCCGTCGTCACAATTGCTCCTTTTTCTTGTAGTACCATATTTACATATATAATTAGACTCTTAATTTCCATTTTTTAATGATCACACAATGATATGTCTTTAAAAATTGGGTTTAGTTCACCAAAATGTATATAACTTGTCACGTTTTGCTATTGTGTGTATCGAACTTTAAATGTTTCTATTATGTGTATTAAACTTTTAATTTGTTGCTATTGTATGTATTTTAGATACTTAAAAAAGGAAAGATATTGTAAGTTTAGTACATGCAATAGAAAGTTTAATACATACAATGGCGACAAAGTAAATGTTCGATACATACGATAGAAAAAATTTAAGTCTGATACACACAATAACAAAACGTGACAAGTTGGATACACTTTGATGAACTAAACCCTTAAAAATTAACCATAGTTTACTCTCTATTTAATTTTAAGTGATTATTTGTAATATGTGAGGGGCTTTAAAGACATTTTAACTTTCTTAAAAATTAAGAGATTAAAATTTTGATTTAAATATTTTATAATATTTGTTTTTTTTGAATAGCAAATGTTCAAAAAACTAATATCATTGGATAACGGACATGAACAGCAAATTAAGAATATCGTGGGTAAGTAGTGGTGGATTCGGAGTTTTTTCTATCAGGGTAACACAAAATTCCTGATTTTTATTTTTCTTCACGATTTACTTGCTCATTCACATATATTGCTTTTCTTCTATTTCTTTTGTATTATTTTCATATATTATTTTACTAAATTAAATATCCGATACACATGTTGGTTTAAAAATAAAACAAATATTACTTATTAAATAAAAGATATTACATAATTATAAAATATGAATGGAATGGGAATTTAAAAAATAACGACAAACAGTGTCAACACTTAGACCACGGTGAAAAAAATCGGCGCAAAGTGTAATGATACAAATAGACGTAATTGTATATCTTATAATTGTCATCGATCATTATTATTATAATTAGATGCATTAAGGATGAGTGTTTAATGGCTATAATTATTTTGGAAATGATTACAAAATATTATTAGAATAATAAACTAAGAGTTTGATTAAATAATGACATTTTGAAAAAATATAAAGGGTGAATATGATATTTGTAATTTAAGGCGGGTAAAATATGATATTTTGCGATTTAAGAGGGAAAATATAAAAAGGTTTAGTTTCAGAAAGTGTACTAACTTGGTAGGAGGTTGTCCGCTTATGTGTAACCGGTTTTGATGACGTGGTGTTGCTGACATGTATTCTCTATTTAATATTAACTGAAAATATAATAATAATAATA
Source organism: Pulicaria dysenterica (assembly GCA_947179395.2). Classification (NCBI taxonomy): domain Eukaryota; kingdom Viridiplantae; phylum Streptophyta; class Magnoliopsida; order Asterales; family Asteraceae; genus Pulicaria; species Pulicaria dysenterica. The sequence continues at coordinate 20,103,949 of OX359290.1, read as the reverse complement.
ACAATAATAATAATAAAAATAATAATAAAAGGTCGAGGGTTTCAAATCTTGTTAAGCTTCAAATCTTGTTATGCTTCGGGTGAAGGTCACAATTGCCAAGAAAGTTTCATCGATTTTGAATATCTCTTCATATTAGCTTCATCATCATCTAGGGTTTCAAAGCTTTTGGTTAATTTTCATCATCATCATTGAGGGTTTTGACTCTCAAGCATTATTCGACACTTAAGAACACCATCGATGAACAGATGAGCAGAGGGTTTCAAATCCCTGCACTTTGACTGTTTGTGTATGGTTCTTCGATTTTCATCTGTTCAAGTATTCAATTGTTTATAAGACAAAATAGCGATTAAACATGATTTAGTGTTTCCAAGTAAGTTCACGATTTTCTGTTTTGATTTAATTTTTGTTCCATTTTCGAAGCCGAATCTGAGATGTTGTTTATGTGTTCTTCATGGGTTTCGATTTGAACACAATTTTAGTGATCCATTTTCGAACACAAAGTTTTGTTCCATTTTCGAACACAAAGTTTTGTTCCATTTTCGGACCCATATCTGAAATCTTGTTTATGTGTTCTTCATGGTTTCGATTTTGACCACAGATTTAGGGTTCTATTTTCGAACACGGCGTTTTGTTCCATTTATGAACGCATTTTCGGTGTAGGGATCTCATTTTTTATTTTGAGTCCAGATCTTGAATTCCATAATGTGTTTATGTGTTCTTCATGGTTTCAGATTACAAATTTTATGTGTTTTGTATGGCTTCAACGATTTTCACTTGGGTTTTTATTATGTTAAATTAAATTGAGTGTTGATCAAATGAAGGTGTTCTTGTTCTTGAAGGAGGGAAGAGCACATCTTCATGTTCATCTTGTTAAAAATGAAGATTGTATTGAATATTATGAGGTTGCAATAATTAATGATGTGACAGATTAGGTGGCGATTATTGTAATAATAAAAAAATTAAAAATTAAAGAAATTACCAATTACCTGTTTAGTAGGTAACCGGGTATATCAAATGGTAGTTCTTAGAAAGTTGGATACACTAAATGCTAATTTAAAAGTTAGGTATACACAATAGCAAAAAGTGAAAATTTCAGTATACTTTTAGAAACTAAACCCCTATAAATTTATCTTTAAGAATTTTGATTTAAAAGACAAAATTGAATCTAATTTTGATCAAGAAAATTCAAAATTGAATTTAAAAATTTATCAAAATAGATGGTTAAGATATAACATTTTTTATCTAAAAATAATGGATAAGATTATCTAATATATAAAATTAAAGTTAGTTTTTTTACTCGGTAAGCCATTATCCATGAAATGAGTCATTTCCATTACCCGGACACTTTTCAAGTTTCCCAAGAAAGAATAGAATGATCATGCCTATCTCTCTTTGGCTGGCTTGCTTTGTTTCGCTTGACTTCGATTTATATTAGAATATTAGAAGATAGAAAATAGATAACTATTCGTTATCTTTTTTTAATTTTTGTTAAATACTTATAATGCAAAAGATTGTAAAAACTGCTGAAGCAATCAATTAGATCATATACGATGATGATTAATGGTAATTAATGTTCAAATAATAGATTTATTATTTATTTTTATTTAAGATTAATTAAAGCTATAAGATTACATGGTTATTTAAAGGTTTCTATGTGATAGTTTGACTTAAAAAATCAAAATTAATTTTTTAGTTTTAAAAAATTGAATGGATAAGATTAAATATTTTTTAAAAACGGATAGTTTAGTAATCGAATAAATATTATTTGATTAATCTTTTATTTCTATTAGAAGATTAGTTGATTATTATATTTTAGTTTTGTTTTATTGTAATGTTATGAGAATTTGTTGAAATGGCCCATATCGTATATTCAAAATTTCTGGTTTCGTATTTTAAAATAGCAAATCAAAAAGTCTTTTTTTAAGAGTTTTCTAAAAATGTATCGAAATTGTCATTTTTTGATGTAATGTGTATTCAACTTTGAAAACTACCATTTCATATATTAAAGTTTTAAAAATTAGCATTAAATGTACTATGACCTGTAATAGTTGGTTTCTTACAGGATACCTTGTTTTAAAATAATAATAATAATAATAGTAATAGTAAATTCATATCAACAAACAATGGTCGATTTCCATGTTCTTGAAGAAACAATGGACTTTCATTTTCTGTTCTTGTTAATAATAATAGTAAATTCCTATCAAGAAACAATGGGTAATTTCCAGACTCTTGGAGAAACAATAGGAGTCCTTTTCCTTTGCGATACTAGGGGTCCTTTGCGATACCAGATTCATCTGCTGTTCATTTTCGGTTCTTGCTAATTGATATATGCTTAAACAAGATTCAAAGGGTCCATTTCAAATGTATACGAGTTGTGATTGGAGCAATTAACCCAAATAAGTGTTAAGGTTAAATTCAGGGTTCGATTAGGGTTCATCTTATTGAGATCTCTGCTTCATCTTGTCCATTAGCTTTGAAGGGTTTTTTTGAATCGGGGCTTTGAAGGGGCTACAAAAAGACACAATCACACAACCATCATTTCAGTTTCAATCTTGGGCTCAAATTTATAATCGTTTGATGCTAGGGTTTTCATTCTTGATATTCGATTTCACATGTCTGTAGTAGTTTCGTATCATTTTTTTGATTTTCGATTTCATAGATCTTAAAAGGGTGACTTGCTCGATTTCGTAGACCTTGAATGCTAGGGTTTCTTCCGATTCACAAATGTTCATACCATTCTGATTTTCAATTTCACAGATTTTCAAATTTGCTTGATTTTACTGATGTGTAATTGGTTCCAGATCTTCAGTTAGGGTTTTTGTTTGTTGAACTTTTGGGATTCTTTTTTGCTTGATTCGCCAATGTGTTAATGATTCTTGCTGATGGTTTCAAAAAAGGGTTTATGTTAATGACGATGCTCTTCTCAAATGTTATTCATCTTCATCCAAACTTTCACTTGTTCTACATATTTAAGTTTATCTTCATATCATATTCTTTAAGTTTGATAAATAAATAGATAAAAAAAACTAAAATTACATGCTACCGCGTCAAGAGATTTAACAATACACTAAATGTTAGTTTTTCAAATATGGATATATTAAATGGTGGTTTTTGAAGTTGAGTATATAAAATAGCAAAAAGTAGTAAGTTCGATATATTACAGATAGTAAACCCTTTTTTTAACAATCCGACTAAATTAAACTTTACTTGACTTGGTCACTGCAGCATATTGACACTATTCACCTAACGAATCCAACCACCCTCTTCTTTATGTTAAAAACACACAAAGCATTTAAACACCAGCAAAAGATCACTCAATATTAACAAACTCTATGTGAAATCAATATCAAAATGGAAGAAATTTTGGCAAGAAATTCCGACAATGGCCAAGGAATTAGTAAAGAGCAAGAAGGTTATGCCAGCTTTGCATTGCCAGCGAAAGAACGGCTTCACAAGTCGTTCTTGATTTTGACACATGTTTTTAGCTTATAACGAGGAGTATAAGTAAGAATAAGGCGGAATTTCATATATACCCTTTGAAACCTGATATTACGTGTATATCCTTACAAAACCCAATATTAGGTCAATATCCTTCTAAAACCTTAAAACTCTCAAATATACCCAATTCATTATTTAAAATCAATTAAATTAAATTTATATTAAAAACTAAATATATAAAAAATTGAAAAATACAGAATTCCTATAACACCCATGACTACAACTCACGTGAGAAGTGAGGGAAGAGATGACGATTTATGGTATGAGATATATATCAATTTCTTGATTGCTTGACACTTGGAGAACATAAGCTTCAAAACTTCAACGATGAGACCGATCTTCTTTATTCTCTCCCAGACTTCTCGACTTCTGATTCATAGCCAAATAGTTTACCGCGATATTGATTTCGCTTTTCTTTCCCCTTATACAGTTGCTATAGGTTTGAGACTTCCAAGCCGATTGTTATTCCAATTTCTTAGTTCATGTTTTTATTTTAGGCCTAACAAATTGGGTCTTTTCCCCTATCTATCTATACATTTGGGCTTAATAAACTTGGTTACATATGCATATTTATGAGACTATACTAATCGTAGGTCTCAACTAGCCGTGGGCTTTGAGCTGTTGCCCGAGCCTTAATTAAGACGGCCCTGGGTGGGAAAACCACTTAGGTGGTGAGTGTGGTACCACACCATAGAGGTGTGGGGAGAGAGGATGTGGTGATTATTACATAGAGATGTAGTGGGTGTGGTGGGACTATTTATCTATTAATTTTACTTTTAATTGGTTAATGGATAATATATGAGTCCTAAAATTTGGTGCGGTATGGAGTAATCACTACGAGATTGAGTGGTGGAAGAAAAAACTAACATGACGATGTGATGGATGTGATACAATCTTAACACTCCTTGCTCGCCATCTTATGGTACCTCATTTTCTCTCTTACCCAATATCAAATCAGTGTTACATCACTTTTTCTTCTTCTCTCTCAATCACTTGTCCAAATACGTGATATCCTAATCCAAACTAACACATTTTTTCTCTTACTCAAATAACTGTAATATTTAAAAATAAATTGATCTGGTGTGGGTAGCCGAAACACAATCAGTCAGTAGCTGACCGGTACGCACGGTCATAGAAATGATTTGTTACCAATAAAATTCAAAAGGTCCACAAGAATCTTTCCACCTCGACAAACAAGTACATCTTTAGGTCTTCATTTTAGATTTTACCACATCCGTATCCACCTTTGACTTCCTTTTCTTGCACGATTACCACTGAGTGAATAAAGTTACTTGTGTACCCGAAACCCGACTAACTAATGATCGATATTATGTGGTAACACGTTTTATTATTTAAAGTTCAATTCAATTTTAAGATATGATATGTGTACCTCGACACACTGTCGTCGCATCTCATTTTTTTTCCATGTATTACAAACAAGCCAGGATAGATAACTAGATATCAAATGTTCTTTAACATAGCGATATCGATCAATAGCTATTAAGATATTTATCCTTTTATAAAGTTGAGAGTTCAAGTCACGTTGTAACATAAGATGTATGTAAGTGAGGGTGTTAAATTGTTTGCCATTTTAAAAATATATATTCGATCGACAACTACCCTAAAGAAATAAAATCTGCTTTCGGGTTCCCACAATGAGTAAAGCTTCGATTCTTTGACAACTACACTACAAAACACGTAGGGGCGGACCCAGGAGTTTTTTTGACAGGTAGCACCATATAATGCGAAAATAAAATTAAATAAATTTGAGTGTCTGGTTCGGGTTTTTTCTCGGGTTTCCGGTTAATCGGGTCGGATTAACGAGGTTTCGACTGTTGTTCTGGTATTTTAGGGCCAAAATTTAAAACAAAACACAATTTATCTGAAACCATGTTAACTAAAATGTTATTCTAAAGGTAAACTAAAGTATTTTAAAAATATAAATGAAAAGATTAAACTATTTTTTATCATTTTTTTTAAAAGTTTCATTTTTTCTTTAATTTTGGTGGCGTCACCGGTTGCACCCCGAAAATTTACTGGTAGCACCGTCTTAAAAAATCGAAAATTAACACTACGAACTAAAAAAAGACCGGTGTCCCGTGCCTCCTCCCCCTAATATACAGGTCCGCCCCTGAAAACACGTATAGTCTATCCACAGGTTGCATGCCACATCCCTAGGTCTTTGGTCTTTGAGTTACACATTTGTGGTAAAAAGCAACAGCAAAAGAAAGCAACATATATGCGATAACTAAAGCTGATCAATCTCACCTTTTCCAGATATTTTCACGTATCGGATATATATTTAAAGGAGAATGGAGAAAGCAAGAAAGTGAAGATCAAGAAAGAAATTAAAGAGAGACCCACTCGATAACTTTGCATGTATGAGCATATCATATCATGTCATATATGCAGACCAAATGTCTCATTGAACTAAGGACAGCCCGACCATGTTATCTAATCTAGTTATTTAGGAAATCTAGCTAGCCTTTACTGTTTGTATTATTTTGCACTAATCAGATCACTTTCTAACTTGTTTGTGTCATTATGTGGCACAACTTGACCAGACCATAGTTGTGGAGATCCTACAAATACTAATCGATCATGTGAACAATGTGCGAAAGAAAATTGTATCCGCGTGCACCAAGATCGCACCGGAGAGGGCCTGTAACTTTGTTGCTATCATGACTTGAATCCATGTGTTTCTGATCCTTAAGGAGTAATGGAGAAACGATATATAGTGCATATCTTACTAAGTACAGGTGTTATTTTCAACCCATTCATATGGATACAAAATTGTAAGTTTTATTGATGACAATGATTCAAATGTAAAATTAGCTGAAACCAAATTGAAGAGTGTCAAACAAGGAAATCAATCAAATTAACGTGTTTGGGTGGGAGAACGAAAAAGATTCAACCCCGGTTGTTGTAAACAAAACCGGGTTTAAAGATAAAATGAGAAAAAAAAAACCTTGAATCGAACTTGATATATTAAAGATAAGTAAATTCTAAGATTTATTCAAATGGGTATTAATGGTGATAGATAGAGTGATCTAATGTTAAATAAAAAAATAGGAAGAAGATGAAAAAAAGAGATTGAATTAGCCATAAATATGGAACTTCAACCCCGGTTTTTATAAATAACCGGGGTTAAAAGTTTGGGGTAGTTGAGCCACTTGTAAGACATTTAAAATTTGAACTATCAGACCCGGTAAATTCTGTATAATTGGGGTTAAATGCAGCTTTCAGCCCCGGTTTATAGACAGTGTTAAATGCTTTGAACTTTCAAACCCGGTCTTTTGTTTAAAAATCGGGGTTGAATGCTTCCTTATTAATTTCACGCGCCATTTTTGAACCGCCATTTTCACTCCCGGTTTTTTAGTAAGAGGAGGGGGTTAAAAATGTTAAAACTTTCTGTCCCAGTTTTTTTTATTAAAAAACCGGGGTTGAATCCCGCACCACTAATTTTCACCCCCTAGCACACCTTTTAACCCTGTTTTTTTTACTTTTTACTAAAACCGGGTTTGAATGGGGGGACTAGAAGTCAATTTTGTAATAGTGATATGTAGTTGCAACCTACATATATTTAAGTAAAGCTTTGTATTAAATGAGCAGGAATAAATATATACAATCAAAGAGTTTGGAGTGGAAGAGGTATAGCAATGTGGACAACCCGTACCGTGTCATAGATTGCAGCCTCCCCACACCATTAATGCTTGGTGGAGGGAGGTCAAAGGTGGTGATTATAACGCCGTAAATGTTGTGGGATTGATTCTAGACGGGGTGAATCTCATCTAATTCTCTTATTTTATGTAATATAGAATCTCTTTTAAGTATATTGGTAAAAAGATATTATATGGGTCACAAAATGTGATATAGTGTGAAATGATCATCACGAGGTTAAGTGATAGATTAAGTAGTGGGTGAAAAAAAAAGATGACGTGAAGGGGTGGTGAGTGTGATAGAGTGTAACAACTCCTTACACTTGTGTTCATCAATGAGATTTTACAATGAGATTATAGGAGCTTAAGATTTTGAAAATTATAATATTAAACTATAAGCTTTGTTCATGGGTCAAAATTTTAAATAGATTTAAAAAAATAAAATCCCTCTTAATCCTTCATTATCAAATCTCCTTTAGGTAAATTGTTGAATTACTACCACTATTTAAATCTTAAGAAAAAATTAAATTTCTTCCTATTGTTTGGGGCTTTTTTTTAGCATGTGAAATAATCCGGTAGCACGAGAAATAATCCGATAATAGATAAATGAGTGATCTTGACTCTTATTAATAGTCATTGCAAAACTAAACATAATAGGAAATTTTCTTCTTTGCAATTTAACTCGTATTTTAGAATCTAAGGTAATCATCTTCATTCTATGAATATATTCTTTGACACCAGCCTGAAATTATTTTTACTTCAAATAATAGGTGAACCAAGTCGAATAACTTGTAGCGTTGTCTCATTGCATAGCCCTTTCGACTAGTTAAGGTTGCGAGATATTTAACATAACAGATTAATGAGAAACACCAATGTTTAAAGATAATTTGTGGTGGAAATGGCTGATACTTTGAATGAAGTGAACATCTAAGGAGAGTACAATGATTCTTCAAAAGTACTTGTCATTTCATTAGAACAAACATTATTGGATCTGAAGTAAGTTGTTTCCTTACTGTTTATCTTTGAAGACATGTACTCATTTATATGATCACCTTCATCGTTTGTTGGCACCAAAATTGCTCTATACTGAAAATAGTGTTCATCGTAATATATGGTCATTGATTGATGGACAAATCGAGCATATGATTAAATGAACACGATCACCATTAAAAGTAATCAAAATATCTTCAAGAATGGCTTCTCTATAGTTTGGGCCACCAACATTTCCTTTAATCACATGAGAGAATAGTCAAAAGATGCGATAATTGTTTAGCGCATAAAAATGTACTAAGAACATAAACAAAATAAGTGTTTATATCACTTGAGCTTTTCATCACAAAAACCAAGAATATGAGTTATATGAAGGTAAAATTGAAAACATATTGGAGTTGCAGTTACAATTGAATCAAGAACATCATATAAGAACAATATCTATGTTAAATAAACTGATTCGAGAAATAAGATTCGGATGCAAACAATGTTGATGTAATTAACGTAAACAATATGTGATACAATCGTCAAACATATTAGATAAATAGGAACTGAATCAAGAATCAACGAAATATGATCAAAATCAAAGTCGGATGATGTAATTGACACCTCTGAAGTTGATTTGTGCTTTAAGGTTTTCTGGATCTTCTTCAAACATATGGAGCAATTAATGAAATTGTGGTCTAGATGCAATCGCCGCCTCTGGTGATTATTTTAGGATTTGTGAATGATCTTGATGAAGAGAAGAAATGACCCATACAGATGAAAATTTTCAATTAAAGTTCGGATCGTGAATGACCCGTGTGTACTAAAATATGGGTCTTCAACGCAACTGTTTGTTAAAATTCGGGTTCTTGCTAATATTAGTAATCAAAATTAGATGTTTTTGACAAAATTGTATAAATGAGAGGATCCTATTGACCGATTGTAAAATTATTTTAGGAATGTTTCCCAACTTCAATTATATATATATATATAATATATATATATATATATATATATATATATATATATATATATATATATATATATATATAGGATTATGATCAAATAAGATGTGTAAGATGCATGGAGAATATGACACATGACACTTTTAATAAAAGGGTATAATAGTTCTTTTATCATTATAATTAAATTATTTATTTTAATTGATAACCCTAAATATAACAACTAATTCACTTTCTCTCTCATAAATAAGAAACCGTCACCCTCCCTCATCAAAACACCACCGACCGTCAGCCTCCCTCAACAAAAACACCACCCAATTTAGGGTTTGCAACCTGCAAGATCCCGCCGCCGATGAACCACCACCACCGCACCCATTCCCTCTCTCTTCCCTGAAGTGCGACGCCATCGAAACCGTCAGCCACCCTCATCAAAACACCACCGATTTAGGGTTTTGCAACCTTGCAGATTTCGCCGACGAACCACCGCCACCGCACCTACTGTCTCTCTCTCTCTCTCTCTCTCTCTTTTCCCTGAAGTGTGACGCCATTATCAGATTTGATATTTTCCTCCTCCATGAAGGTAGCCGACGGTGAGGCAGTGAAGGTTTCGACAGTGAAGGTCACCGATACTACCGTAATACGATATTACAGGGGGCACCGCCGTTTGTAATTGCCAAGTTCAATCATTTTTCATCTCTACCTCGATCTTCTTGTTTAAATTTAGCGGTGATGTGCATTCTATTCATCAATTTCTAGTTCATATTTTCATCATTTTTCGTTAATTAAGAAGAGGCAGGGTTAGCATTTCCCAAAATTCAGAATGTGGGTTCCATTAATTTCATCATTTTTGTTGATGAAGAAAAGAAAATATGCAGAAGATGAAATATGTGATAAGTATCCACCGTACCACCGTCATACACATCGTAGTATTATGTTTTCATCAATTTGATTTTATTGATGAAAATTATGTAATGAATTAATTCTTTGAAGAACACTTACTCTGCATCACTATTTTCAGGTTCTGTTTTGTACATTCTATTCGTCAGTTCATCTGGTTTTTATATTGTGAATCAAATTTTAGTATTGTATTTGTATAAATCAATTGGATTATTTATAGATAATTAATCATCAGTGTATTGTATTTGTATACATCAATTGGATTATTTGTAGATAATGAATCATCAATATATTTGTTCTATTAAAACACTTTTACGTTTGATGTAGATGTAAATGTAAAAATGGCAACGGCTTAATGTTAAATATGTATAAAAAGTCAATAATACCCTTAATTGCCATTTTTATTAATTTAATTTAAGAAATGAAAACTTTCTATAATTTGTGGATATGATAAAAACGGACGTTTCAGATTGCATCTTACAAGATTTTACATCTTACAAGAACCTCACACTCTCTCTCTCTCTCTCTCTCTCTCTCTCTCTATATATATATATATATATATATAAATTGGATCAATAAAGAACCATGTGTTAAACAAAGAACCTAAAGAACAAATCTAGACCTTTGGATCATCAAAATCAATAGATGAGATTGATTAATGGCAAAACTGTAATTATTATGTATTAATTTAGGAAGAATAGGGCAAAAATAATTATTCCCCACCCCTAAACTCACGAATTAAAAAAAACACCAAAAACGTTAAATTGTCATAACTTTTTAAGTTTTGTGAATTTAATCAAAAAAATTATACCATTCTTTTAGTTTTTAATCCTCTTTCAAACAAGATCACTCTTCCCATACTTTTCTAAATTTTTTTGAAAATGAATTATTTTTTGCATTTTGGCAGCTCTAGTCACTACAGGAAAAACAACCCTTTTGCGACGACAAAAGTCGTCGCTCATGACCTGAATGTCGTTGCTAAATTGTAACTTGAGATGACATGTCGTCGCAAGAGGTTCGTCTCAGATCAGAAATTAGCGACGATGAAGTTAAATCTGTCGTCGCAAATAAGCAAAGTCGTCGCATAGAGTGCGTCGCAAAAAGTTTATTTTCTTGTAGTGAGTGTTTCTGTGTATAGATTTTGCATTTTGGCACTATTAGTGTTTCTGTGTACAGATTTTGCATTTTGGCAGCATGTAGTGTTTCTGTGTACAGATTTTGCATTTTGGCAGCATATGTTCTACGGTTTTTTGCATTCTGCATGTTTATATTTTGCGTTTTTCGTTTTTTGAATTTTGCATGTTTATACGGATTTACGTTCTGCATTCTGCATGTTTTTGCATTCTGCATTTTGCATTTTTTTGCATTCTGCATGTTTTTTGCTTTCTGCATTCTGCATTATTCATTCTGCATGTTTTTTGCATTCTTCATGTTTTTTGCATTTCTGCATTCTGCATTCTGCATTCTGCATTCTGCATTCTGCATGTTTTTTGCATTCTGCATTCTTTCATTCTGCATGTTTTTTGCATTCTGCATTCTTCATTCTGCATGGTTTGAATTACCCAGCTCAAAATGCAAATTACGGATTATGCATTTTGCATTTTGCATTTAGGCTTGAATGAATCCAGCATCTATGGATTTTGCATTTTGGGCTTGAATGAACTCAGCTCAAAATGCAAACTACGGATTTTGTATTTTGGGTTTGAATGAACCCAGCTCAAAATGCAAACTTTGCATTTCAAAAAAAAAGTTTCAGAAATATATCAAGTCCGATCTTGTTTGAAAGAGGACGAAAAACTGAAATTAATGATATAATTTTTTTTGTTAAAATTCTTAAAAACGAACGAGTTATGATCATTTAAAGTAAGTGGGGTTTTGTTTTTTTAAATTTGGGAGGGACGCTGGGACGGCTACGAGATTTTTCTTTTTTTTTATTTTCCTTTTTTGCCCTTAAACAATGTGTCACGTGTCATCACCAGGAGGGTTTGGAAGGTTCTTTATTTAACCACACCCTATATATATATATATATATATATATATATATATATATATATATATATATATATATATATACACGTACTTATAAACTGATAATTGTTTTGTATTTATGCAACAAAATTTTGAAGATATTTTATTAGAAATGGTCATCGTACATATATATGATCAAGCATAACGTAAAAAACAAATCATTAGTTTTAAATTTTTAATTATGGAGAATTTTAAAAAGAAAATCATACAAAAAAAAAAAGTTTCTTCCCGACTTTGATTCTAAAACTGAAGCCATTACTAATTCTATTTGATACAAGTATACAACTAGAGATGAACATGGGCTGGATAATACTATAACCGGTTATAGTATTATCCGGTTCGGTTATCTGGGCCCAGAAAAAAACCGGTTATGAAAAAAACCTGTTTAGTATTAACCGGTTTTTTGTTCGAATATTAATACTATAAAATCCGGTTTCGGTTAATACTATAACCGGTTTTTTTCATAACCGGTTTTTATCCTATGAAAAAAATCCGGTCTGCACTAATTTACACAACCCACTGTTTTTTTTAAATATTTTTAATTTTTAATTTTTTTAAATACATTTCCTATAATATATACTTTAAAAAAACATACATATGAAAGAAAACTCAAATTTTGATTAATTTAAATACTTAAAAAGTACGACCTTGATCTTCTTGCGGATACGACTCTGCCACTCACAGAAAAAGCAGATTCCGAAGCTACCGTAGAAGGTTGGACGGTTAGAAGATCACGGGACATGGCTGCTAGAACGGGAAATTGTGATTCCATTTCCTTCCACCAAGCCAAAATATCAAAAGCTTGAAAATCCTCATATGTAAAGTTTGCGATAAAATTGGTTGCCATGTAATTCACCAACTCGCTACTTGCGGTGGTAGTACGTGCTCTCTTGGAATGAGAGTTCATGATCGTGTTAAAAGGTGACAAACCCGCATTATTTGAGCGTCTACTAGATTCCGCTTGAGCTCTCATTTGATCATGAATGGCACTAGATGTCCCGTATCTACCCAAATAAATCTCAAACATATCTCGAAAACATTTGTTAAAATGAGCGGTTTGGTCAGTTATAAAATCGGGATCATCTTCGGTAAGGTTAAAACAAAATGCAATTTGTTCGATTAATGTTTCAACTCCACCAACGTTTAAACAAGGGTTTAAAGCGGCGGCACAAGTAAAAACCGGGGGAATTTTCTTAAAATATTTTAAAAGCTTTTCTTTCATTTTTTTCCCCAACGAGTTTCAACTCGTCACCTTCAAACTCAAAGTCATTAATTTTGTTAGCCATCAAATATAATTGATTAAGCACCAACGATAGTAGGATAATAAACACCGGATAAAAAAGTTGTTGCGTCTTTAAAAACCGTGAGCAAATCGTGTAGTTTTGATATTATTTCCCAACTCTCATTCGGATATTCGTATTCAACAAGACCTTTATCAACTAAATTTTTGTGAAAAGCTTGCAATGTGTCTCGTTGCCTTAAGGCGGTGTGCATCATCATCCAAGTGGAGTTACAACGAGTTGGACAATCCAAATTAGGACCCAAAGCTCTACAATTAACCGACTTGCAAAAACGTTTATAATTATTCAACCGTTTGTTGTTGGAGCAAAGAACCGATTTGATCATTTCTTTAAATTCTTTTCTTTTGGAGTCAATAACCTCCAAAGCGACTTGTACGGAAAGATTGATGATGTGTGCAACACAACGAGTATGACAAAACGCACCGTCTAAAATCGGTGAAAGTAGTAATTTTAATTTTGGAACCGCGTTTGTGTTATTTGACGCATTATCAAACGACATAGAAAAAACTTTGTTTTCTATTTTATAAACACAAATCGCCCTTTTTAAAAGCGTAAATAAATTTGCGCCGGTGTATGGTTCACCAAATAACTCAAACACGATTGTACGTTTCATCATTTGCCAACTATCTTGGTCTAGCCAATGTGCCGTGACGGCTAAAAAAGAATTTCCGGTGTTATGTGGAGAACTCCAAACGTCACATGTAAGTGACACACCATAACGGTGTTCTTGGAATCCTAAAATCATTTTTTCTCTAGTCACACGCCACATTTTTATTGCATCACGTCTAAGGGTAGTACGACTTACAGCGGTGTAACGCGGTTGCATGAGTGTTTGGATGGTTTCGGTGAAATCTTGATCATCGAAGTGGTCAAACGGCAAAGCTTTCGTAATCACGAACCTCGTAAAAGCATCTCGTAATTTGTCGTTGTCGTAAATGAAAACACCACCTTGATTCGTCATGTTGGCTTGAGTTGCATCGGATGTTGCTCTTAGCGCCTTGCATGACTTGGTAATATGAGCCCTCAAAGTAGAGTTGCCTTCGGGTGCGAGAAACTTGTGACAAAGTTTGCACCGAGCCCTTTTTGAACCGTTAGACATCTCGCACAAGTCGAAATGTTCCCAAATTTCTTTATTTCTATTATGCTCGACAATCCTCACCACATCGGGGTTTCCTCCTACGGAAGATTGTATTCGGCATGCTACTACTACCCGCCATGATATAAATCTCAAGAAAGTGAATCTTGATGAATAAAAGTAGAGAGTTTGGAGAGAATATGGAAGATGTAAGTTGTGGTTTAATTCTACTACATACCTACACTATATATAAATTTGGGTGGCAAAAGTGTAAAAAAACGGTCAAGAAGCTCCTCAAACGGTCAAAAAACGGCTAGTTTTTTTGAAAAAAACGGCTATAATTCGGATAGGATAAAAAACCGGATAAAAACCGGTTTTTTATAACCGGTTTTTTATCCGGTAAAAAAACTGGTCGCACCAAAAAAATAAAATCCGGTCATACTATCTAGTTAAAAAAAATCCGGTTCGGATACAAAAATCCGGTTTTTCTAAAAACCGGTTTCAGATATTTTTTCGTATAAATCAGATATTCGGATTTTTTGTGCACCTCTATTAATACAACGATGATGAGGATGGGCCGAGATGTGTTGAAAGCGAGGTGGGTTTGGACTTCTAAAATACAAAGGTCTTGAGTCTTGACCATTACCCAAACTTCAACTTCATTAATCATATTGAAAGGGAGGTTGTTTGGACTTTGGACCATATTATTATTATCCATTATTTTTTAGTCCAAGACGGCAAAACATCAAGTTTGTAAACAAATTACAAAATGGAAGTCGATCACTACCATATCTATAATAACGAACAACATATATACTAGCTTTAGAAAAAGATACTACGATGATCATATTAATTTTTTTTGTTATTATAAATTAAAAATGGAAAATGATAACCACGGCCCGGACTATAATAAAAGAAATATTTTAAACATGGTAACCGTATGTTATGAATGAAAAGTTCAAATATTATTTAAAAGATGATTAACGTGGAATTTTTGTAAACATGAAAAATTGATTATGTAACATGAGTTATGAGTATTAATTTTAGAAATTAAAATTACCATTTATACTCTTATCTACAACCCTTAGGGTTGTGGTTATCATTGTCCATCAAAAATAAATGTAATTATAAAAGCATTGATTTTGTTAGCGTTCTTCATGTACTATATGAGAAAGTTGCTTCCATAAGAACTCATAATTAGAGTGTTTCGTAAGTTTTCATAACATTTACATCGGATAATGATGACAATTCATGGAAGCATAAAATGGAACTAATGCAGCGTGTGTATTAAATGCTTTTCATATGTCCACGATTTTCTTCACATATTTCACCCCAAAATTATTTAAAAACTAATGAAACATCTATGATGCATAATCATGAATCTAACTAATTCGTAGATACATATAACTCCGTTGCTTGGTTCTCGTAAGTTTTTACAATAAAACTAGCTAGGTATCAATGGAACCTTCACCTATACGTACATATATATATCGTTAATTTGATAAGTGAACTTCATGGATGTGAGCGTGGGAGGATCAAGTGTGACGGGGTGCATGTGATGAATTTATGGGTGTATGATGACATTGATGGATGAGGAATTGGACAGCTCAGATTGTTTATCACGGTTCTCGTAATAAAAATGGTTCTCACGGTGCATGTGATGAATTCAAGTGAGAATTGATATTTATATGAGAATTGGAGATTTAATCCTGACCCTTCATTTGATTTGATCAGACGGTGTAAATTTGGCCCTTCATTTAATTCATTGCCCTACCATGAATTGCGACGGTCATAAATTATAACGGGTGAATTACGACCTTTAAATCTAATAGATCAACATCTAATTGATGGCTAAAATTTGTTATCTCATTTATACCTAAATATGTATTCTTAAAATAACCCTCCCTAACACTTCTTTTAGAAAGAACATATCATAGTCACTAATCTAATCCAATGACTATATAATAGATAAATATGCTATCAAAGTAATTCACTATACATTTAGTTTTTATGTTAATTACAAATTTATTGGATATTTCTAGTATTTTTAGATAGGGTTTTTCAAACTTTATAAGTTAATCGGGTACAATTGTAGTTAACACCTTAAATATAACTAGTGTCAGTTGCGAATTTATATAAACAAACAAAAATAAAATAAAAAATATTATATATTTTCAATTTTTAACAGTGTTTATAAAGCTACAAACATGTTTATCCATATATAATATTTAACACAAAGTTTTACATGCTCAAGGAATGAAAACCCACTAGTTTAAATGTAAAACTAACTACACGACATTATTATACATATGAAATACCCTTATTTCATATGTGACATGCCACAATTCCACATGTGAAATGCCATAATTTCACATGTGAAATACCGTCATTTTATATGTAAAATGATAGACTGTATCATCCCTACACCTATTTAGGTCAAAAGCTTATTCCCCTTATACAACATTTATCGTTTAATTAAATTCTTATACAAACATATGATTAAACGTTTGATAAATATACTCATAATTTGTTTACCAAAAAAACATGGAATTGATACGGAGAAAATTGTTAATGAGTCAATCAATCAACCATTACTATCACCTATACAATAAATAGAATACATGGAAAGACTAACATGCTAGAAGACTGAGGGCCTAAGAGACTAGATACAAAGAATATATAAATATAAATCTATACATAAAACGTATACACTAACAAAAAATAATATAAGTAACATACAAAGCAAACCAACTTGTAATCATAATATTTGAGTGGTCAAACATGTTTGAAAACAGATACAAACTAAAATCGAGTGGCCATTTAATTTGAGAAGCTTAGCTTCTTCTAACACCCTATTATCCGGCCTAGATTAATTAAGGTAATTAATTAATTAATCTTGGGATTTAATTTGTTTATGTGAATTATTTATATGTGTTAATTGATAATTTTTGGGATATTATTTGGTCTTATTATTTAAAGTAAATAAGTAAATTATTTTAATAATTAGATTGGTATGGGGGTGGCCGGTTTGGTGGTATAGGCACCAACTCAACACCATACCACATTACTTGCAAAGTTATACAAAGTGTGTTGTGTGTGTCTTGTGTGTGTATTTCGACCGAGAAGAAAGAAAGAAAGAAGAACATTCAACATTTGGTTTTCAATCTTGCATGCTTAAATTGTTAACTGAGAATCATCATCTTAAGGTTAGAATTATGGAATCATATATTATATGTTATATTGTATGCGGTTTTGAATATTATATGAAAACTGATTGATTCTTGATGATTTGTTGTAATAGGATGTATGCATGTTAGAAATTATGATCTATACATGTTGTTTATATGAGTTGGATGAATTCTGGAAATCTATATATAACTTGTATGCATGAAATCAGTAAGATTTAAGTTAGAAATCGATTTTATGCATGAACACATAAATCTGTCGGATTTTAAGTATGAATGTATCGGTATTGATGAAATCCGATAGAATATTCTCGGAATGGTGATGAATCCGAGCAAATTGATAGGATTGTATTGAATACCGATAAAAGATGAACTATTAGCCTTAACATTTTCTCGGAATGTGGAATTCCGATAAAACGGATTTTATCGGAATTAAGATCTATCGGAATCCTATTTTCTCGGAATTGATTTATGCCCTAACACCTTTGTCGGATTTCTATTTTATCGGAATGTTATATATCGGAATTTAGTTTATCGGATTGTGTCTTTTATCGGAATTGGACATTTTATCGGAATTGAGATCTATCGGATTGTGCATGTTCTCGGATTGTGTATTTCCTCAGATTGTGCCTATGCTAGGAATTGGGTTATGATTCTATCGGAATCGGCATTATCGGATTTGGTACTATCGGATTTGGGCTTCATCGGATTTGAAGATTTAATGATAAACATGAAATTGTATATCTATTGGGTTTATGTATGATGAATATATATGCATATGTGCACATACATGATTAACATGGTAAGATATGATATCTATTTTGGATCAGTATTATGAATTGAATACTGACTTAGGTTACTTCAATCTCAAGAACTGAGAAGACTCGGTGAATTTAGTCATCTGAGTGTGCCAAGGTTTTGAAGACTTTGGTGAGTGGATTTATATCTTCGGATATACAGGATATGATATCCTATTTGGAATGCTCTTGTTTGGATTGTATATACATGTTAATTTGGAGATCAGTATGATGCTGGGCCTGTTGCTTGGGGATTTACAGTATCTGATCTTGATGTACCTTTGTGGTACTCAAGGGGGCTGATACTGTTGTCCATGTTAGCAGGGCTATCGGTAAACCTTGGTTTTGGCCGACCTTGGTTGTAGGTGCTTGCAACACCGCCAGTTCTCCTGGGATTCATGAGCTATTTGGGTTTAGGCATATTTTCCTTGTGTATGTTTAGATATTGGTTCCCTCACTTAGCTTTGTGCTAATTCCACACTAGATTGTTTTGCAGATACTCGTTGGTGAGTTTTGATGCTTTTGGCTGGGAATATGGACAGACCGTACTCTGATGTCAAAGTTTTTGTTAGAGCCTGTTTTTGTATTAACACTCTAAAAGTCTTTGTACATCAAACAAGTTAAATCTTTTGTATCTATTATGTAATTAAGATAATTATATGTAATTAGCTTCCGCGTGCAGTAAATTATATGTTTAAAAAGTACAGTGTTACACTTCTCGTTATGGTCGACCCGATGCCATCGGGTGATGGCGAGTCCAAGCGGGAACACCAAAACTCATCATCGGGTACCACCATCGAGTTCAGCCATCGAGTCTCCAAAGCCGATGATTTCCCACTCCCCACCCCACTCCCTACCCCCTCTCAACCAATCACAATCACACACATATTTTTTTATTTTAATATATTAATAAAAAAATAGGGATAGTTTTAAGGTAAGGTATAACTTGATATTGAGTAAAGAAGAAAGGTAAGGAAGGAAGAATGATGTGACGCTGATGTGGCATCGGGTAAGCCTTACCTGCAAGTAAGGTATAACGCCCTGCCTAAGAGATCTTTTAATAAAACTCCTATCTATCTAAAAGCCCATTTCAAATATCAATAACATTGATTGAGTCAACACATCATTAATTTGGTGACGTTTTACAAGATTCTTTAGAAGCCAAAACCCCGTCCTGACACATGTGTTAGGAACGACGATCAAGGGAACCAAAACCTACAGATTAGGTTATGCGTTATGTGTTATCTGCAGCTTCCCTTTACCTAATGTCATATCAGTGTCACATCATTCTCCCTCCCTTTACCCAATTTACAAGTTTTACCTTACCTTAAAACTCTCCCCATTTTTTTATTAATATATTTAAATAATTAATTAAGTGTGTGATTGTGATTGGTTGGAGGGGGGTTGGGGGTAACTTGGTTGCCTCGCCGAGTAATAGAGCCTGATGGTGAAACTAGATGATGCGTTTTGGTGTACCTTGAGGTAGCCAATGCTACCCGATGGTAGCGAGTCGACCACAACGTGTGGTCTTAGCGAGCGGGGTAGGGGGTTGTCCTGACAACAACATTGGTGGTTGGTTGATTCGGCAACGACAATTATTGGTTACGAAAGGTGTGGTGTATATGGAAAAAATGGGTGTATAGATGTGATATGAACACAAATCCCATTGGTTCGACCAATCGACAACAATAACGGTGGTGGTGCGTGGAGTTGCACAATGGTGGCTAGTTGAGTCGACAAAAACAGTGACATAGATTAAATAGTTCTAATACAAATTCTCTTTCTTCCCTGTATATGTGCATATATAAAATAAAGTGGAGAGCAATTGAATATTTGCAAGTAGACCAAGTTGAGGAAACTTGATTTCATGAAGGAATGCTGGACAAATAATATATTCTCATGTTGGTCTATAAAGTTGCCTAGTAGTGGACCGCTACTACACATCTATTTTAATAAACAAATCTCATACTTAGTCAAACAACAATAACTAAACGAATTTTTAAAACACGTATTTTGATATCAAAACCTTTATAAATTAATAAAAATTAGTCATACATAACAATTGTAACATTTTTACTACATTATAAAGCATTTAACTTTCTCTCTCTTAAAAACTTTAAGACTACTTAATTTTAAGTAGTACAAATTTTTATGCTTAAGATACAAACACTTAAAACAATAGCCTAATCAATTATTCCCTTAATTATCTCAACTAATTTAAATGCAACTATTTAAATCATTAAACATCAGAACAACTATTTAATTTATCTAATTTTGGCTAAATTAATTACATCAATAAAATTTTTAAGGATTTAGTATCTTTTTATCTAATTATTTAATAATAATATTTTTTAAATGTTTTTTAAAAACTATTTTAACAACTAATAAAATGGTTGGTGTGATATAGTAAAAAAATCAGAATAAGGAGAATAAACATGGATATGTTGACTAACACAGCATTTCACACATATCATATCCTACTTTTTAAATCAAACATGTTCTCGAGTACAAACTATTGTCATCGCCGCCGCATTGCGCGGGTGCAATGCTAGTCCTTATAAATATATGATTTACTTTTCATCATTTATTAATATAGGTTTAAATCCTCTCATGTTTGGGTCAAATATGACGGGTCATGGTCTCTCACAAACATGAGAGTGAGTCTCTTATATTAGTCAAGACTCAAAAATGTGTCTCCTTTATAGGGTCCACTATCATACTTATGAGAAAACACGACCAGTTATATTTGACCTAATATAAGAAGATCCTAACCCTATTAATATTTTCCAAACACAATATTTTTGTTATGAATAATAGACTCTTATCCGTGTACAAATTATCTCTCTGATTAAGACCATGAAAAATTGAATAGCTGTTGATCGAGAATACGTAGTTGCCAATCATTAGGCAACTTATTGTGTTTGTGGTAGAAAAGCACTTCATACATATAATAATGGCCATTTTAACTACATCATCCTTTATTAATGATGATTGTGAATTTGTGATTTAAATGCACATCATGCTTACAATGATTAACTACATTCCATTTCATCAAGATAATATTTATTATGTAATCATTATTTTGTATCAACAAAACAGCTAGAATTCTGGAATGTATATCTTATTATTTTTCTTAATTATTAAATTTTTTTAAGGCAAACATACCAAATACCATTACCACCCAAAAAGCACATCAAACAACATCCAAAGGTTCACATGGCATCTAAGCCATGAGCTGGAGACGACTACTAAGGCCAAATCCATGAACTAAACAGAAGGACATGAACAAAAACAACTGCAGGTGCAACAATCTGCACCTTCGCAAAGAAAAAGAGCACCGACAGGCCCATGAAGCCAAACAACAGCTCGACTAAACTGAAATACAAAAAAATCATACCTTCGAAATAAATAAATTACTCCCGAAGCTTTAGTATCTGCAGGAAAGATAGCCAAACCGCCCAATCAGATCTGCGAAGCCCTTTTTGTCACACCCCGCTAAAGCGGAAACATGAGATGTTACAGCAAAAGGTCTCATAGCAGATAATTTAAATTAATATCAAATTACAGTCATCCAAATACAATACAAAAATAGAGTATTGTCTTTGACATGAAAATAAAAGCAACTGATTGGAAATTCGTTTCATGATGTCCACACATGACATGCTCTTATGTGCTCTAAGACCTATCGAGGGTTACCTGAAATGCATGAATAAAAGAAAGGTCAACTACGAGAGTTGGTGAGGACACATGTTTTATATGCACAAAATAAAGTTTTAATGCAACAATAATAAATATAGTGTTGGGGCTTTGGGCCCAACAATTTTATGTAAGGATGGAAACTTTAATCCAACCACAGTTTATTGCCCAAATTTGATACGCATGGGTTTTGAGTAAAAATGGATGTTTTACTAAGCTTGAGCCATTTCCAATCCTATCGACATACTGTGCCCGATATATTTTTTTTAACCCAACGCCTATGTTAAATGACGTTAGTAGATGGTAAAGTACACCTATAGTTCGTCAACCATAAGTGGGGGATGTCGACCCCAAATAGCGCTACCTACAAGTACCATAGGCCCCTTTAGTGAGGTTAATGGATAATGTCAAGTTGAGGGACTTTTTATTAATAAGAACTCAAGTACATCAAGTATAATTCTACCATAGCGCGTAATTTAAATATTCATGCTTTCACCCCAAATAATTGAGTAAACATATTTAAAAAGGGGTTGTGAACACTCACCTTGTGTTGAAGCTTGGTAAGTAATAGAGAGTCCTACTAGTTCTTTAACTCGTCGACACACCTTCTTCCTATTATGTTAAATGTCCATCGTAAGGTCCTTTTTAGAGTAATACTCTTTTTTAAGGTATTATGTTAATGTTTGTAGTGTTTTAAGGTCTATATAATTCTCGCTTTTATAATGTGGAATATCTTTTAAATAATTGCTTATAGTTGTTATTCATTTTTATATAATACATATAGGTGGTATATTACGAATATATATATATATATATATATATATATATATATATATATATATATATATATATATATATATATATATATATACATAGTTGATTTTAAACATGCAACACACACACACACACACATATATATATATATATATATATATATACATACATCTTTTATGTAGACTTATATATATATATATATAAAATAGTTTTTAAAGAAATATAGACACACAATCTTATTATATGTATTTATGACTAACTTTGATGATGCATGAATGCATTATAAAGTTATTTTCTTTTATAAGAATGCATAAATATATATAATATGAGTATATCTTTAGTTTATATATATATTACTACGTAATAGTATATTTTATAGTTTTTAGAAACATACACACACATATGCATAAATCGTATATATATATATATATATATATATATATATATATATATATATATATATATATATATATATATATATATATATATATATATATATATATATATATATATATATATATATATATATATATATATATATAATATCCATATACATGGTTTTGAAATTATTAAGAATCTTTTATACATATAATAGGTAGATACTTGCATGCATGTTTATATATATATATATATATATATATATATATATATATATATATATATATATATATATATATATATATATATATATATATATATATATATAACCAATCTTTTTCATTAAGTAGAGTATAGATAACCACATGCATGCTTCTTGCCTTACAACATTTGGTATGATTAAATCCATACATCAAATGATAGGATAATGTCCTTTAATAGGATATTTACGTGCATGTGTTTATATGTTCATCTTCTTGTATATTCAAGAAGATAATAAGAGAAAAAAAAAAGATGGTGAAGATGGTGGATTTTTGCAAGAAATAACAAGTGTACAAAAGTTAGTACTAAGGGTTGGTCATTATACCTTCAAAATAACTCTCTTACTTGAAGAAAAGAAATGGCTTCTACTTGATCTTCTTGAGGGTATTTGAAAATGTAAGTTAGAGAGAAGAGAGAAATATCTTAGCAAGTGATGAAGGGATGAAGGAAATGAAGGGAAATGGTGTGGTATTTATAGAAGCAAAAGAAGAAGAGTGAGGGGGGGGGGGGGGGGGGGTACGGCCGAAGGCTAGGGGGGTTGGTGAGGTGGTGAGGGTGTGAGGGTGATGATTGTGGTGGTTGTTTGAAAGATTGGTTAAAATGATGGTATTTGACTTTTAATATTTTAATCTTATTATTATTATTATTAATATTATTATTATTATTATTATTATTATTATTATTATTATTATAATGTAAGATAAACATCTTTAATATGTTTATTATTACATTACATTTTATTTTATAATGTACATAAAAATGTACTTTGTTACTTATTAAATATTTACATAATTATAATTGATATTTATACACGTAATAGGATTTCTAGGTGAGACACCAGATTTTTTTTTTGCAAGAAACAGGACTTTTATTTATATACTTAAGCTACGAAAGGTAATTCTAAATTATCGAGATCTTATCGAATTTAAACTTAAAGTATATAGGACAAACCTTTTTATGATTTGGTGACGGTTGTCACAGTCTCCCCTAGTTACAGAAATTTCGTCCCGAAATTTACTTGGCGCTACCGTCATTAAATAGGTGGGGATACTTATCTCTCATGTAATCCTCACGTTCCCAAGTATATTCGGGTCCGTGTCTCGAATTCCACCTGACCTTTAAAATGGGAATCTTGCTTCGTCTGAGCTGTTTGACTTTTCGGTCTAAAATCTCGATTGGTTCCTCCGTGAAGTGCAATTGCTCGGTTACTTGAACTTCTTCTAATAGTACAACCGTTGAGTTTTCGGACAGACATTTCTTGAGGTTTGATACGTAGAAGGTATTATGAATAGCGCCCAACTCTGATGGTAGATTGAGTTTATATGCTACAGGACCAACCTTCTCAATAATTTCAAAGGGTCCAATATATCGAGGACTCAATTTTCCTTTCTTCCCAAAGCGAATAATGCCTTTCCATGGGGATACTTTCAAAAGCACTTTGTCCCCAACTTGAAACTCTAAGGGTTTCCTCCTATTATCCGTATAACTCTTCTGGCGATCTCTTGCCGCTTTGAGTTTTTCTTTGATGATAGAGATCTTATCAGTGGTTTCCTGAATGATATCGGGTTTGATTAGTTGTCGATCACCAACTTCTACCCAGCTCAAAGGAGATCGGCACTTACGCCCATACAGTGCTTCATACGGGGCGCACTGTATGCTGGTGTGATAGCTGTTATTGTATGAGAACTCGACCAATGGTAGTTGAGTATCCCAATTTCCTCCGAAGTCTATCACACAAGCACGTAGCATATCCTCTAAAGTTTGTATGGTTCTTTCTGTTTGCCCGTCGGTTTGTGGGTGGTAAGCTGTACTCAAGTCGATTCGAGTACCTAATGCTTTTTGCAATGATTGCCAGAATCGCGATGTAAACCGACTGTGCCTATCTAAAATAATCGAAATCGGCACACCATGACGTGCCACAATCTCATTGACATATATTTGGGCAAGCTTTTCCATCTTGTAATCTTCCCGGATTGGGAGAAAATGGGCAGACTTAGTAAGTCTATCTACTATGACCCATATGGCATCGTGAGCTCTTGCCGTTCTTGGCAGTTTGGTAACAAAATTGTGATTTGTTACCATTTCCATTGTGGAATGTCGGGTTGTTGCAGTAACCCAGATGGTTTTTGGTGTTCTGCCTTTACCCTTGCACATGTTAAGCACTTTCCTACGTACAAGGCGATGTCCTTTTTCATACCCGGCTACTAATAGTACTCCTTAAGATCCTTGTACATTTTGTCAGCTCCGGGGTGTATGGAGTACCTTGACTGATGAGCTTCATCCAAGATAGTAGCCCTTATGTTGTTGTATTTCGGAACCCATACTCTGTTCTCGAAATAGTGCACTCCATCGGTCTTAGTTACAAATCTGGACTCCAAGTGGTACAAAGCTTCGTCCTTTAAATTCTCTTCTTGTAACGCCTTTTCCTGGCTTTCCATAATCCGACTCTTCAAACTGGTTTGGACCAATGCTCCCATAACTCTAGCCCTAGAGGGCTTCACTCTTTCCTTCCTGCTTAACGTATCTGCTACCACATTTGCTTTGCCAGGGTGGTATTTGATTTCGCAGTCATAATCATTGAGTAGTTCAACCCATCTCCTTTGCCTCATATTGAGCATTTTCTGATCTAGAATATGTTGAAGACTTTTGTGGTCAGTGTAGATGGTACATTTAGTGCCATACAAGTAGTGTCTCCAAATCTTAAGAGCAAACACCACTGCTCCAAGTTCTAAGTCATGGGTAGTGTAGTTCTTCTCGTGAACTTTCAGTTGTCTTGATGCATAAGCGATGACCTTATCTTTCTGCATCAATACACACCCCAATCCTTGATGTGAAGCATCGCAGTAAACCACGAAGTTATCTGTTCCTTCAGGTAGAGTTAAGACAGGTGCATTACACAATTTGTGCTTGAGAGTTTGGAATGCTTCTTCCTGTTTCACTCCCCAGATAAATTTCTTATATTTCTGGGTTAGTGTGGTTAGCGGCTGTGCAATCTTCGAAAAGTTTGCTATGAATCTCCTGTAGTAACCTGCCAACCCAAGAAATTAGCGAACTTCGGTTGGTGTTTTTGGTGCTTCCCATTGCTTAATTGCCTCGATCTTTGCCGGATCTACTTGAATCCCATTCTTATTATCCACATGACCAAGAAAGTGTACTTCACGAATCCAGAATTCGCACTTAGAGAATTTTGCGTACAACTTTTGGTCCTTAAGTAGTGTTAACACCAACTTCAGGTGCTGTTCATGATCTTCCTTGCTTTGTGAATAAATGAGTATATCGTCGATGAATACGATAACAAATTTATCCAAGTATGGTCTACAGACCCTATTCATCAAATCCATGAAGATAGCTGGAGCATTTGTCAACCCAAAAGGCATAACTAAGAACTCATAGTGTCCGTAACGAGTCCTAAATGCTGTTTTAGGAATATCCGTCTCACATACTCTCAATTGATGATATCCCGAGCATAGATCGATCTTTGAAAAATACGTAGCTCCTTGAAGTTGATCAAACAAATCATCAATCCTGGGAAGTGGATATCGATTTTTAATTGTCAACTTATTAAGTTCCCTATAATATATGCTCATCCGTAATGACCCGTCCTTCTTTTTAACGAAAAGGACTGGAGCTCCCCAAGGGGACGAGCTTGGTCGGATGAGCCCTTTGTCAAGCAATTCTTGAAGTTCCGCTGACAATTCTTGCATTTACGATGGCGCTAAGCGATAAGGTGCCCTAGCCACCGGCGCTGCACCAGGAACTAAGTCGATATGAAATTCGACTTGACGGTTCGGAGGTAACCCTGATAATTCCTCCGGGAAAACCTCAGGGTAATATTGAACTACGGGGATTTCTTGAATGCGCCACTATTTTGTATCCTTGTTAGTGACGTGAGCTAAGAATGCCTCGTTTCCTTTTCTCAAGTATTTCTGCATCTTCATGCAGGATACTATTTTCAAATTTCTTCCCGACTTCTGTCCGTATACGACGAGTTTTTCTCCTCTAGGCATAGGAATGCGTATGATTTTCTCAAAGCAACATATCTCCGCTCGATATTTAGTAAGCCAATCCATGCCGATAATTACATCAAAGTTTCCTAACTTAATTGGGATTAAGTCTATACTAAATATCTTATCAGCTAAGTTCAATATACAACCAACAATTATATCCTTAACCCTAGCTTCCTGACCATTAGCAAACTCTATGGTATATGCTTCTTTCATCTTTTCAGTTTTCAAATTAAGCGTTGTCTTAAACTCCAATGACACAAAACTCCTATCTGCTCCCGAATCAAATAACATTGATGCATAATTATCATTTAGAAGGAAAGTACCTGTGACAACATCCGCATTCTGCCTAGCTTCATTCATTCCAATCTCAAACACTCGTCCTCGAGCTTGGCCTCCTTGACCCTGCTAGTTCATTTGGCGGTTTTGATTAGCATCCTGTCCCTAGTTGGGACGGGGGCATATACGTGGATGATGCTCCAAACTCCTGCATTTGTTGCATGGTCGTGCCTTACAATCATTGGCATAATGGCCTCCTATTTTGCACTTAATACAAATGATGCACTTCCCCTCGTGAAGCTTAACGCACTTGTTACACCTAGGATAAGTCCTTCTTCCTCCTGTCGTCTGTGCCTGAAGTCCATAGTTCCTGTTAACCTTCTGGTTCCTTCCAAACCTCTCATCCAATTGCTTCCTCGAAGGTTCCTCCATCTTTCTATTTCCTTTACTCTTGCCACTGGCAAACATTCCAGATCGTATGTCATTGTTGGTAAGACTGGTGGCCAAATTCACTGCGTTCTGGAATGTGGTAGGGTTTGCCGAGGTGACATTCGCTCGTATCTCAGGAGCTAGACCCCATATATATCTATCTATACGGTTTTCTTCAGGGGTTACCAAGTGTGGGACTAACTTAGACAGTTCATGAAAGCGGGTAGTGTAAGTGCTGATGTCACTTCCCACCATTTCATGGTTCCATAGTTCAGCTTCTAGCTTCTGTGTTTCACTCCTGGAGCAGAACTCTTCTCTCAGCAATTTTACAAATTCTGCCCAGGTGAGTTGATGAGCGACTTCCCTTCCTCGGGTCTGCACTTGGATGTTCCACCATGACAAGGCCCGACCTTGTAGCAAGCAAGCAGCGAATTCCACCTTATTGGCTTCCATGCACTTGCTGATACTAAGAACCGATTCTACACTCTCAATCCAGTTTAGCAATCCTACAACTCCCTCAGTGCCATAAAACCTCTTAGGGTTACAGCCCCTAAAGGTTTTGTAGTTGTAGTCTCTGTTTGCCGCATTCGCATTTTGTCTAGCTTGTAAGCCTGCTGCCACTTGGCTAACGATGTTGGGTAATGTAGTTATCACCCGTTCCAACACCTATTGATCTAAGTCGTTTTCTCTTCTTGGAGGCATGATTCTAATATGTGAAGATAAGATGATCCTTGTCAAGTTTAATTCTTAACGAGGCTAAGTATGATCATGCAACATTTTTCAAGCACTAGATAACACTATCAGGACAGGAAATCTCTTAAAATATTATAATTACCATTGCTAAATTTGGGTACATATATCGATTGCAAAATTCCCAAAATATGGCAATGCATAAATTGTTCTGATTGGGTTTACATACTATTATCAAAATTTCCCAATCGTACATAGCGATATCTTATATAAGTCCTAATTAGTAGTTCCTAGGTTAATAGTAGCATATTTAGGGATCAAGAAATGGTCATCTCAGAGGTTCCTTCCTAACATCACTCCTATCATGACTCCGACCACCAATGTCAGCACTGCTATGGCCTTCACACGCTCATAAATCCTTCGTATGCCCTCCTGTGCATTAGCCTCCACCCTTGATGTGTGCTGGTACTGAGCCTCCGCCATTTCCGTAAGAACACCAATTGAGTGGCGCTGGCAATCTAACCGTCCATCAAGATAATCAAACTGGGAGGTAAGCCGCCTCAGATGTCGGGTTTGTGCTTCCATCATTCCAGGTGTTATGGCAGGTATACCCGGTAACACCGGGGTGCCCTCCGCTACTCTTCTGACGGTGGATGAGTCACCGGTAGCCGATACTTTCTGTGGAGGTGCAATGCGCGGGGGTAATCCGGTTGTCTTTCGAGCAGTAAGTCTGGTGCGTGGGACTGGTGGCTTATTTTTGGGTTCTAAAAAGCCAGGTGGTAGTGCACAGGGATTTGGTGAACTTCGTCCGCTAGACATCTCTGGTTCCTCATCAGATGATGAATGCTTCTTACCATCCCTTGTTGTACTATGAGTGTGTTCGGTGGGTTCCGACTCACTGTCATACTCTGATCCAGGGGTGTACTCGGTTGACATACTGATCTGCGATAATGATCTACTTAGTTACTAGTGTACTATTGTGAGTGTCTAATAAAGGTTATGCATAGTACACACACAATCGTGCTTACTTAAAAATGAAAGAAAATTTTATTCAAGCATAGTTCTATTACAAGTAACCTGAGTATTTCATCATACTTACTTGAATTAAACAAAGGTGATCAAGCTTTGTTTAATTAAAGTAAGATAATGGAAAACTCAACTTAATCACATTAGTAAAATGCTTTAGGAAAACTTTATCTTTTAAAAACCTTCGGTTATAGTTTGAGTTTTCCCCCCATAAGGAAAACTACATTCTCTATAACCCTCGAGCTCTGATACCAATTCTGTCACACCCCGCTAAAGCGGAAACACGAGGTGTTACAGCAAAAGGTCTCACAGCACAAGGTAATAGAAAATTTCCAACCATAACAGATAATTTAAATTAATATCAAATTACAGTCATCCAAATACAGTACAGAAATTGAGTATTGTCTTTGACATGAAAATAAAAGCAACTGATTGGAAATTCGTTTCATGATGTCCACACATGACATGCTCTTATGTGCTCTAAAACCTATCGAGGGTTACCTGAAAGACATGAATAAAAGAAAGGTCAACTACGAGAGTTGGTGAGGACACATGTTTTATATGCACAAAATAAAGTTTTAATGCAACAATAATAAATATAGTGTTGGGGCTTTGGGCCCAACAAATTTATGTAAGGATGAAAACTTTAATCCAACCACAGTTTATTGCCCAATTTTGATACGCATGGTTTTTGAGTATACATTGATGTTTTACTAAGCTTGAGCCATTTCCAATCCAATCGACATACTGTGCCTGATATATTATTTTTTTTAACCCAACGCCTATGTTAAATGACGTTAGTAGATGGTAAAGTACACCTATAGTTCGTCAACCATAAGTGGGGGATGTCGACCCCAAATAGCGCTACCTACAAGTACCATAGGCCCCTTTAGTGAGGTTAATGGATAATGTCTAGTTGAGGGACTTTTTATTAATAAGAACTCAAGTACATCAAGTATAATTCTACCATAGCGCGTAATTTAAATATTTATGATGGCAATAAAACAATAAAATATTTATATTCATGCTTTCACCCCAAATAATTGAGTAAACATATTTAAAAAAGGGTTGTGAACACTCACCTTGTGTTGAAGCCTGGTAAGTAATAGAGAGTCCTACTAGTTCTTTAATTCGTCGACACACTTTCTTCCTATTATGTTAAATGTCTATCGTAAGGTCCTTTTTAGAGTAATACTCTTTTTTTAAGGTATTATGTTAATGTTTGTAGTGTTTTAAGGTCTATATAATTCTCGCTTTTATAATGTGGAATATCTTTTAAATAATTGCGTATAGTTGTTATTCATTTTTATATAATACATATAGGTAGTATATTAAGAAAATATATATATATATATATATATATATATATATATATATATATATATATATATATATATACATAGTTGATTTTAAACATGCAACACACACACATATATATATATACTTCTTTTATGTAGACTTGTCTTAAGGTATAAATAAATGTTCATGCAATGTGATATAATATATATATATATATATATATATATATATATATATATATATAAATTGGATCAATAAAGAACCATGTGTTAAACAAAGAACCTAAAGAACCAATCTGAACCTTTAGATCATCAAAATCAATGGATGAGATTGATTGGTGGCAAAACTGTAATTATTATGTATTAATTAAGGAAGAAAATGGTAAACATGGAAAATCCCCCCCTCCCCCAACAAACTCGATTTTTTATAAAAAAAAACCCCTAAAATTTTTAAATTGTCATAACTTTTTAAGTTTTGTGAATTTGAACAAAAAAATTATACCAATCTTTTAGTTTTTTAATCCTCTTTCAAACAAGATCACTCTTCCCATATTTTTCTAAAATTTTTTTAACATGAAAATTTTGTTTGCATTTAGGCAGCATGTACGTTTTCGTTTTTTGCATTTTGTATTTAGGTTTCAATGAACACAGCTCAAAATGCAAACTACGGATTTTGCATTTAGGCTTGAATGAATCCAGCTCAAAATGCAAACAACGGAGTTTGCATTTAGGCTTGAATTGCCCAGCTCAAAATGCAAACTACGGATTTTGCATTTAGGCTTGAATTACCCAGCTCAAAATGCAAACTACGGATTTTGCATTTAAGCTTGAATTACCTAGCTCAAAATGCAAACTACAAATTTTGCATTTTGGGCTTGAATGAACCCAGCTCAAAATGCAAACTTCAGATTTTGCATTTTGAGTTTGAATGAACCCAACTCAAAATGCAAACTTTGCATTTCAAAAAAAAAAAAAAAGTTTCAGAAATATATCAAGTCCGGTCTTGTTTGAAAGAGGACGAAAAACTAAATCTAACGGTAAAAATTTTATGTTAAAATTGTTAAGAACGAACGAGTTATGATTATTTAAAGTAAATGGTGTTTTTTTTAAGTTTGTTGTGGGTTTTGGTTGTGGGTGCTGTAGGCGCCGATTGTTTTTTTTTTAATTTCCTTTTTTGCCCTAAACAATGTGCCACATGTCATTACCAGGAAGGTTCTTTAGGTTCTTTGTTTAAGGGAGGTTCTTTGTTTAACCACACCATATATATATATATATATATATATATATATTTATAATAGTTTTTAAAGAAATATAGACACACAGTCTTATTATATGTATTTTTGACTAACTTTGATGATGCATGAATGTATTATAAAGTTATTTTCTTTTATAAGAATGCATAAATATATATAATATGAGTATATCTCTAGTTTATATATATATATATATATATATATATATATATATATATATATATATATATATATATATATATTACTACGTAATATTATTTTTTATAGTTTTTAGAAACATACACACACATATGCATAAATCGTATATATATAATATCCATATACATGGTTTTGAAATTATTAAGAATCTTTTATACATATAATAGGTAGATACTTGCATGCATGTTTATATATATATATATATATATATATATATATATATATATATATATATATTGTAAGTCTTTGTACCTTTGAAATTCTTGGTTATTATCCATCATTTTCACCAATCTTTTTCATTAAGTAGAGTATAGATGACCACATGCATGCTTCTTGCCTTACAACATTTGGTAGGATTAAATTCATACATCAAATGGTAGGATAAAGTCCTTTAATAGGATATTTACATGCATGTGTTTATAAGTTCATCTTCTTGTATATTCAAGAAGATAATAAGAGAAAAAAAAGATGGTGAAGATGGTGGATTTTTGCAAGAAATAACAAGTGTACAAAAGTTAGTACTAAGGGTTGGTGATTATACCTTCAAAATAACTCTCTTACTTGAAGAAAAGAAATGACTTCTACTTGATCTTCTTGAGGGTATTTGAAAATGTACGTTAGAGAGAAGAGAGAAATATCTTAGCAAGTGATGAAGGAATGAAGGAAATGAAGGGAAATGGTGTGGTATTTATAGAAGAAAAAGAAGAAGAATTAAGAGGGGGGGGGGGGGGGGGGGGGTTACGGCCGAAGGCTAGGGGGGGTGGTGAGGTGGTGAGGGTGTGAGGGTGATGATTGTGGTGGTTGTGTGAAAGATTGGTTAAAATGATGGTATTTGACTTTTAATATTTTAATCGTATTATTATTATTATTATTAATATTATTATTATTATTATTATTATTATTATTATAATGTAAGATAAACATATCTAATATGTTTATTATTACATTACATTTTATTTTATAATGTACATAAAAATGTACTTTGTTACTTATTAAATTTTTACATAATTATAATGGACATTTATACACGTAATAGGATTTCTAGGTGAGACGCCGGAATTTTTTTTTTTTGCAAGAACCAGGACTTTTATTTATATACTTAAGCTACGAAAGGTAATTCTAAATTATCGAGATCTTATCGAATTTAAACTTAAAGTATATAGGACAAACCTTTTTATGATTTGGTGACGGTTGTCACACTTTTCTCCCCACGATCCAGTTGAAAGCCTTGACTTGAAACTCGAAAAACAAATCCTCGAACTCTTTTTTAGAACCCCGAAAAACCACGTTGTTACGCTGCGACCATATTTGATACATAAGACACCACACGCTTGCCTGCCACACCGAATGGTCTTGAGATAAAATATCCGCCATCGATGAGGGGAG
This sequence comes from Pulicaria dysenterica, assembly GCA_947179395.2. Classification (NCBI taxonomy): domain Eukaryota; kingdom Viridiplantae; phylum Streptophyta; class Magnoliopsida; order Asterales; family Asteraceae; genus Pulicaria; species Pulicaria dysenterica. The sequence continues at coordinate 20,069,900 of OX359290.1, read as the reverse complement.
AACCCCCTACTTTGACCACCATTTCTCTACCAGCATCCAAATCTTCTGCACCTTTCGACATCTTCAGATGGCATGCTCCAAATCCTCGATATGTTCCTCACAGTGAGGATAGAGTGTAGAATGCAAGTCCACCTACAAATGATCAAGATTTGCCTTGGCCGGAAGCCTACCCCCTAAGTCTCTAAATAAAATATTAACCTTTATAGGTACATATCGATTCCACCAAGTCTCTATCCCTCCCTGACTCCCACCTAGAATCACCTCATCCACCATTACTCTAAGTTTTCTCACAGTGAAGATCACATCCTGAACCATCCACCATCTACCCATATCCAACCTGGACCTAGCTGGCTGACACTGTGACAACATCGAAACCAAACTCTGAAGTTCCCCTAACTCTCTTCCCCTTAGCTCCCTCCTCCAATCCTAACTCCATACCCATTCATCTCATCTCCAAAAGCCTCTATCTGACACCACCGTAACCTTATACCTTTCAGGATTGAAGAGCCTACCAAATCTACCTTTTAACAAAAATTTCCCTACCAACCTATCGTTCCACAAAGAGACCCCCGAGCCCGTCCCAAGTCTCTTCCCAAATGAAGACATAAATTGCAAACCTTTATTTTCTAAAACTATCCCGACTTTGACTATATTTCCCCATACTGTGTTGGAACCTCTCACCCGACCCAGGCTTCCCTCCAACGACTCTCCCCCCCTGAGCTCATAAATGCTACTAATAACTTTGACCCATAAAGACCCGACCTCATTATTCTAATGCCACCACCATTTCCCAAGAAAACCCAAATTGGCAGCTTGAAGGCTACCAATATTTAACCCCCCACTCCCAAAAGAATCGAGAACCCTATCCCATTTGACCCAATGAATATATTTAGCAACCCTCCGACCCATACCTTTTCCCCAAAAGAAGTTCTTCCTCACCCTCTTGAGCAAAGTAATGACACTCTTTGGGGATTTAAACAATGAGAAGAAATATATTGGTAATCTACCGAGGATTGATTTTATCAGAGTCAGACGGCCACCAAACGATACTGAATTTGCTCTCCAATGAGATAGTTTATTCTGGACTTTGTCAATTACCCCTCTCCAGTTATCCAGCCGATTCATATCCGTACCAACTGGCATTCCCAAATAGAAAAAAGGAAACTCACCCACCTTACACCCGACAAGATTTGCCCAAAAGAATACCTCATTCTGATCAACACCCACCCCTAACAGAGAACTTTTCCCCAAATTGACCTTTAGACCTAACAGTTTTTTAAAACATTCCACTTCCCAAATATAATTACATCGTCCGCATACTGTAAGTGTGAAATTCCCACTTTGACATTTTTTCCAACTTTGATCCCCTGGAATTTTTCTTTTTCTTTAGCCTCTAGCATCAAAACATTAAGATTTTCCGCATCAATAAGAAACAAAAAAGGAGGTAAAGGGTCACCCTGTCTAAGCCCTTTGTCCATACTGAACTCCCCTGTAGGTGACCCATTTACTGAGACCCTAGACGATTCTAGACATGCTTTGATCCACCAGATCCACTTATCCCCGAAAACCTATTTATTTTAGAGAATATAACATAAACGGCCAACTAACATTATCGTATGCTTTTCTTGAAGTCGATGTTAAAAATAAATCTTTTCTGCTTATTTTTGTTTAAAAATTGACAGTTTCATTTGCAATCAGAACCCTGTCCACAATATTTCTACCCCCAATAAGCGCCGTCTGACCCTCCCCAATTACTTTTGGAATCACCTTTTTCAATCTTTCCGCAAGTATTTTTGCTATGATTTTATAGTACACCCCTATTAAACTAATTGGTCTAAAGTCATTTAGGCTAATTGGGCAACTAACTTTTGGAATAAGTGAAAGAAAGGAAGAATTACTGTAGGGATTTACAGGGTACAACAAGCACAGCGGAATATAAAATCAGTAAATCCCATCCCAAGATCAAAACTGGATCAGGTGGTGAAACAGAACATGGAATCATAATTAAACAGATAAAATATATATGTGTCTAACAGTATTAAAGAGGATAAGAAAGTATACCCTGAACTACTATAGGAGGATACACAGTTATTGCACCACGTAAACTGGCTGCTAGACTGCCAACACGAAACACTACCCGGAAAAATGATCCCGTGTGTGTATGTACCACCAAAAGCCGCCGGCTTTTGGTGTGTCTCGATCGCCACCGCCGAGAAGCCGCCGTAAGAGGCTCTTGGTCCTTGCTCCGCCGCCGTTAGCCGGAGATGACCTAGCCGCCGCCGCTAGGGGTTGCTTCCGTCCGTCGTACGCCACCCTTGACCACCGTCGACCACCACCGTAGGGTGGTGGTGGTTCTCGGCCGAGAAAGAGAGAGCAAAGGGAGAGAGAGAGTATGTGTATGTGTGTCTTTTGCTTTTTACTAATTGTGATTGCAATTAAGTTAAAACTTAGGCTTAATCCCTTTAAATACTTATTTAATGGATTGAGGCCCTTGGACTCCGAAGCCTGGTCCGATGATCAATATCTTTGATCAATTCACAAAACAAACCCTCTAGTTTGATTTAATATTAATTAATTAACTATCAATTAATATATTCCAACCAAACTTAATTATATTAAATATTAACTAATATTTAATATTCCCTTTCAATAATAAATATCTATTTATTATTTTCTCTTTCTTGATAATTAATCAACTATTAACTATCTTCTTTACACATATCTTATTGTTTCTTGGTTTATTAGTTGGGTGTGCAGCTGTGTGACCCTTTAGTGACTTATAATGTCCATGTATGTGATGACACGTGTACACTATCCCTGTACACAATCTTTCAGACTCCTATTTGTGCACGATAGTTACACTCCCTTGTTCATCACGGGCCTTAGGAGGTCCCCAGCCAGACACTTAGGTTAACCATGACTATAAGTTCTCTTATGTCCAGAGATTCTGTAATAATTTACTTTGATTACCCGTCTTTTCCTTTTGCATCGCAATATCCCGTAATGTGGATTTCAGACATGGAGCACGTGATCTATTCTGAAAAATCCAGATTATGATTCTTGACCTCTGATTTCGACTAACTGCAGTTACAGAGTTACTAAATGATGTTCATCATTCTATCCGAGCGCGGCCACACATTTCATTTAGTCTTAACCGTCAAGGGGCCCTGGAATATCTCCTTTCTACAAGAGAAGGTGCAAATCCCAACTTGACTGCTTGCATTTAAGCATACGTCTTCCGCTGCACCCAGATACGCTCGTTATAGTTACCCTGTTACGGCGTAACGTTAGAACGTTCCAAAGTACAGAAGTCCTCGTGCCCCAAACCAAACATCTCAGGTCTAAGGACAACCAATAATCTAACTCATGTCGAAAGGCTCCATGAAGTTAGACTGATGCATATCACCTCCAATATTTGTACCCCTGACAAATATCTATAAATACTTGATCACCAAACTTGTGCTGTTATTTTCTACACGAATAATCCATAAAGTATTTATAATAGCGTTAGTATCTCCCTGATGTAGCTCCCACCGCATCAAGTAGCTACGAAGTAATTTTGATACAACAAGACTTGTATATCATGGATAGATAAATATGCAAAAATTGGAGAAATTTAAAACGATTATATTAAACCTCATATTTCAATCAGGCGGAAATGTTTAATAAATAATCATAAGTTTTAAAACTCAATCCATATAATTTTAATTGAATACTGAAAAACTAGCTGCTAGGTCCCATGTACTGCATTCCAATGGAACTGGCATGTTTCTCATGCTTTTCTCTAGCTAGAGCCTTAGTCAACGGATCAGCCACGTTGTCTTCTGTTGGTTTCTTGCATATCCTCACATCTCCCCTTCCGATGATCTCTCGGATGAGGTGATACTTTCAGAGTATGTGTCTGGTCCGCTGGTGATCTCTTAGTTCTTTTGCTTGCGCTAAAGCTCTCATGTTCTCACAAAATATATCAATCGGTCTAGAGATACTGGAAACAACTCTTAGATCTGAGATAAAATTCCTCAGCCAAACCGCTTCCTTTGCCACATCATTTGTTGCAATGTACTCAGCCTCTGTAGTTGAATCTGCTATTGTATCTTGCTTCTGGCTTTTCTAAGATACAGCTCCTCCGTTTAGGGTAAAGACAAACCTTGACTGCGACTTAAAGTCATCTCTGTCCGTCTGGAAGCTCGCATATTTGTAACCAATTACACTGATTTCATCCGTGCTTCCTCCAAAGACCAAGAACATTTCCTTTGTCCTTCTCAAATACTTGAGATTGTTCTTGACAGTCACCCAATGAGCTTCACCCGGATTTTGCTGATATTTACTCGTAAGGCTTATGGAGTAAGAAACATCGGGCTTAGTACATAGCATGACATACATAATCGATCCTACTACCGAAGCATAAGGATCCGATTTCATCCTCTTCTGCTCTTCTGGAGAAGTAGGACATTGAGCCTTGCTTAATGGTATTCCATATCTCATTGGAATAAAACCTTTCTTGGAATCTTCTATCTTAAAGCGTTTTAACATTTATCAATGTATGTACTTTGACTAAGTCCGATCAGCCGCATAGATCTATCTCTATAGATCTTAATACCAAGTACGTATGCGGCTTCTCCTAGGTCCTTCATCTGGAAACATTTACCTAACCAGGATTTTACTCCTTGTAATGCTGGTATATCGTATCCTATGATCAGTATGTAATCTACATATAGGACCAAGAAGATTGATATGCTCCACTGAACTTTGTGTAAACACAGGACTCGAACTCGCTTTTGGTAAAACCAAATTCCTTGATGCGCTCATCAAAGTGCAAGTTCCAGCTTCTAGATACTTGCTTTAATCCATAAATGGATTTTAGCAACTTGCGTACTTTACCTGGATTCTTGGAATCCTCAAAACTGTCCGGTTGTGCCATATACACATCCTCTGTTAGTTTCCCGTTAAGGAAAGTGGTTTTGACATCTATTTGCCATATCTGATAATTGAAGTATGGATATATGGCCATAAGAATCCTAATAGACTTAATCATAGCTACTGGCGAAAAGGTTTCATCATAATCAATGCCATTAGTCTGAGTGTAACCTTTCGCAACAAGCCTAGCTTTGAAAGTATGCACATTTCCCTCCATGTCGGTCTTCTTTTTGAAGACCCACTTGCATCCAACAGCTTTACTGTGTTGTGGCAAATCTACTAACTCCCAAACTTGATTGTGATACATGGATTGCATCTCAGCCTTCATGACGTCTAGCCACTTGTCAGACTCACTACCCGACATAGCATCCCCGTAGGATGTGGGTTCATAAAGATCCCCTTCTTTTTGAGCAATTAGAAATCCTAGATATCTATTTAGCTCAGTACGAATCCTACTGGACCTACGAAGGTCTTGTGTTTGCACTTCTTCCTCAACCATAGACTCGCGTTGGGATTCAACAATTCTTTGTTGACTACGGGTTCCACAAATAGTGGAGGCATACCTTCATCCTCTTCAATTTCTTGAAGATCTATTTCTTTTCTAGAAGTTTCCGAACTTAGAAACTTGTCCTCTAGAAAGGTCCCTGACCGAGCAAAAAATACTTTGTTTTCATCGGGATTATAGAAATATCATCCTAAAGTTTCCTAAGGATAACCCAGGAAGATACACTTATCTGATTTGGGCTTGAGTTTATCCGAGAACGGTCGTTTAACGAACGTCTCACAACCCCAAATCTTTATGGAAGACAACTTGGACTTTTTCCCTGTCCATAGCTCGAACGGTGTCTTTCCTTTCTCCACAGATTTCGTTAGAACTCGGTTCAGCATAAAAGCAGACATTTCGAGTGCATGTCCCTAGAACAACATTGGTGGACTAGTTTACCTCATCATAGAACGAACCATGTCAAGCAAGGTTCTATTCCTCCTTTCTGACATACCATTCCACTGTGGCGTATACGGAGGTGTGAGTTGTGAAACAATCCCACATTCTTTTAGATGATCGTCAAACTCTTGACTCAGATATTCACCACCCCGGTCAGACCGAAACATCTTTATCTTCTTGTCAAGTTGGTTTTGTACTTCATTCTGAAACTGTTTGAAGAAATCAAAACTTTCAGACTTGTGTCTCATCAAATACACATAACCATAACTACTGAAATCTTCAGTAAAGGTAATGACGTACTGGTATCCGCCCTTGGCTTCTTGACTGAAAGGACCACACACATCTGTGTGTATAATTCCTAGCAGTTCCTTTGACCTTTCATTCAAGCTATCGAAAGGTTTCTTTGTCTTCTTGCCGCACAAACAAGATTCGTAATTGTCAATTGATTCAAGATCAAATGACCCAAGAACTCCACTTTCATGAAGTTGCTCTATGCGTTTCTTATTTATATGTCCGAGCCGACAATGCCAAAGGTATGTTTGGTTCAAAGTGTCCTTTGACCTTTTACTTATATGATAGATTTCCTTGTCATCTTGTAGATTTATCGTGTATAGACTATTTTGTGAACTTGCTTTAAAATAAAATAAATCATCTTTAAAGCACAAAAATGTTTTTCCTACCGACTAATAGGTAAAACCGTTGTCTATTAATAAATCATACGAGATTACATTTTTAATTAATATAGGAACATAATAACAATTATCTAGTTCTATGATTAATCCTGAAGGTAGCCTGAGACAATAAGTTCCTACAGCTTCAACACCAATGATGGAGTCTTCGCCTACCCGTAGGTCCATGTCCCCCTTCCTAAGTTTCCTACTCCTCTAGAATCCCTGCAAGTGATTGCAAATGTGATGACCACATCCGGTATCGAGTACCCATGATTCAAAAGAAGTAACTAAACAATCTATCATAAAGATACATGACTCGTCGGTAGAACCGACGTCCAGCTGATCAATGTCGAGTGAGTGCTTACAGATATCTTTCCTACCGCAAATTGGGCAACAAATGTCTTGTAGCTCATCAATCTAGTCATCTTCCTCCATTGACTCAACTATTGTTGTATCTAGGAGGTCTGGGTGCACCTGGTCATCTATGCACATTAAGAACTCGTGCATACCAACTACTGTTGTATCTGGTTTTCCAAACTTGTCCACTACCTCTGCCTGATAGCGGTCCGTTAGGGATCCGACCAAGAGCATCACTAGTTCATGTTCACTGACTTGTGATCCCAGAATCATTAAGCAATCAAACAGCCTTCTCATGTTAATGAGATGATCGCTCAACAACTGGCTTTCTTTCATCCCCTGTGAAAGAGTCCTTCATGAGCAGAAAGCGTCCATAGCGCTCACTGTTCTTGAAGCGCTCCTCTAGGTCCTGCACAACCTCAAAAACAGACTTGTTCTTGAGTTCATCCGACAACTCAGATTCTGTGGAGAGTATCAGAATTGACATGACGTCAGATTCATCAGATAGATACTTATAATATGTATCATACTCTTCATCCTGAGCGAAATAGTCGGGTGGTGCTAGAGGAGGTTAATCAACTGTGTACAACCTTCCCTGTGCCCTTAGGATATTCCTAAAGTGCAACTTCCAAACCATAAAGTTTGGACCTGAAAGCTTCCACCTTTTCATGATGAGGCTAAATGACTCCTCAGGTGAATAAAACGGTATAACAGATAAAATCGACATCTACAGTAAAAAGCAAGAAATAAACGTTTCTGTAATTAATTCTTCTAAAATAATTTATAACCTTTACATATATATTTTAGAATAGGATCCATACTTCACACGTGCCGTGCACGATTTGGGCACGACAACACCGACCCCATGTTATTTCTGGTGGGTATAAACCATACCAATCGTATTTAATCCAAAACACGAATCCTATATCTTTGAGACATCGAATGAAACATAATTAGTACATATTTAGTCCTCCTAAGTGCACTTTGGGCCCGTCACATCAGGGAATCACCAAAATAGACCTCACAATCTAAGACGGGGTGAACTCTGGTCTGTCATATCAGGTAATCGCAAAGTCTTTCACCCGCTCCCCACATCGATTTGAACCCCGGTGTGCACAGTTTGGGCACGACAACACACCAAGGTATCAGGAGCAGGAAAGGTGAACCATTAGATGGGTAGCACTACTGATCTAAGATTTTTGAAAAAGGGTTAATTTGTTTCAAAAACATTTTGCCAGTTTTAACCGTTTTTCAAAACTTGTAAAACTATTATCCTTTTTAAGTGAAATAACTTTTCATCTTAAAAAAGTACTTTATATATATGTATATGGTTTTAATAACGTGCGTGCACTATATAATAATTATTTAAATCACAACCATGTAACTAATATTAACAATAACCCAAAATACATAATTCCTTTTTGACCATCACTGCTACTTAACTGAAAAATCAAGTACCCCTGTGGTCAAACCCTAAATGGATTACAAACAACACACATGGCATGGATAATATTGATGCTCCCACTGGCTCCAGCATCCATGGCATCCTCTATCATTGTCTTGCTCCTTGCCTTGATTGTCTCCAATGTTACATTTACAAATATCAAACTAACATATTACAATTTTGATAAAAAAAACTAATGCCGTATTACATAATAATTCAAAGGCCCGCAGGCCCGTTAAAGCTAGTACTTTTACAAAATTGAATAGTGGTTGTAAGTGGCATGCAGACCTCCCCACACCGGATAAATAATAAATGTAAAGCAACCACAAATAAGGAAATAAACAACCACAAGGTGATCCACTAGGTTTTAGGCGTTTGGCTTAATAACAATAAACAATCAATAACGTACTGAAAAAATTAAATAATAATAATACACACAACCTGGGCCTCAAACTGGGCCTAAAATGGGCCTTTTGTTATATATCTCAAACCGGATAAAAACAAAAAATACCACATAGGTTAAACGTTAACATTATTAAATATATAATAATAAAGCTAGAAACTTGATAAAAAAATTCAAAAAACTTTGAACTTTTAATAACCACAAGTTTCTCACAATTTATACAGATATAAATTAAAGACAAGTAAACTAGAAACTTTAATCGGTTAAAAGTCAAAACTTTGACTTTTGGGCCAAATACCAATTCACACTATAAACAATAATCTAGAAACTTCAAATGGTAAAAAGATCAATACTTGATCCTTAAACCAAAACCAAAGTTTCACAGAAATATATAAAATATATATTTAAGCAGTAAAACTTGAAAACTAATCAGGTAACGGATCAGAAACTTAATCTTAATCACAATATCAGTTTTTGCACATATATATAAATAATATATATAATCATGATTAACTTGTTCCCCACCGAGCCTAGAAGAAGGCTCTGATACCACTGTAGGGATTTTACAGGGAACAACAAGCACAGCGGAATATAAAATCAGTAAATCTCATCCCAAGATCACAACTGGATCAGGTGGGGAAATAGAACATGTAATCATAATTAAACATATAAAATATTTATGTGTCTAACAGTATTACATAGGATAAGAAAGTATACCCTGAACTACTATAGGGGGATACACAGCTACTACACCACGTGAACTGGCTGCTAGACTGCCAACACGAAAGAATACCCGGAAAAACGATCCCGTGTGTGTGTACCACCAAAAGCCGCCGGCTTTTGGTGTGTCTCTATCGCCACAGCCGAGAAGCCGCCGCAAGGGGCTCTCGGTCACCGCCGCTGGGGTCTGCTGCCATCCGTTGTACGCCGCCCTTGACCACCGTCGACCACCGCCGTACGGTGGTGGTGGTTCTCGGCCGAGAAAGAGAGAGCAAAGGGAGAGAGAGAGAGAGTGTGTGTGTGTGTGTGTTTTGCTTTTTACTAATTGTGATTGCAATTAGGTTAAAACTTAGGCTTAATCCCTTTAAATACTTGTTTAATGGATTGAGGCCCTTGGACTCCGAAGCCCGGTCCAATGATCAATATCTTTGATCAATTCGCAAAACGAACCCTCTTGTTTGATTTAATATTAATTAATTAACTATCAATTAATATATTCCAACTAAACTTAATTATAGTAAATATTAACTAATATTTAATATTCCCTTTCAATAAAAAATATCTATTTATTATTTTCTCTTTCTTGATAATTAATCAACTATTAAATTAACTATCTTCTTTACACACATCTTATTGTTTCCTGCTTCATTAGTTGAGTGTGCAGCTGTGTTACCCTTTAGTGACTTATAATATCCATGGATGTAATGACACGTGTACACTATCTCTGCACACAATATTTCAATTACAACCTCTGCTGATTTTTGCTGAAACCCTGAACCATCTCAGACTGCGGATTAGATCTTCCTTGATTAAATTCCAAACCTTCTTGATAAATCTGAAGTTGAATCCATCCGGACCGGGTGCTTTGGATCCCTCACACGACCTGATTGCTAACCATATTTCTTCCTCCGTAAATGAAGTGAATTAGAGAATATATCATTTTAAGTTATCATATAATACAATAATTTAGGGTATACATTATAATTAACACCTCTCATCATGTAATGTATGTATGAAAGTTAGCCTATTAATTTAACTATGTATATACACTATCTCTGCACACAATAATTTAACTATGTCACACGACCTGAAATAAATTGATTCTCTCACAATCTCTCTCTAGAAATATTACCGTTCCTGCTCCGACTTCTCGCCACGCTCAGGCTTCTCGCCGCCCACCGGCTCCTCGCCGCCCACCGGCTCCTCGCCGCCCACCGGCTCCTCGCCGCTCAACCGGTCACTCGCAGCCAAAAGTACAGCCGTCTCCCGGTTTTACCTGCCAGACCGCCGCCCCCTTACTGTCTCAGGCTACCTCCACCGCCCGGATCTACCTGTTGTTTTATTTTTGTCTCGACCTTTGTCTTGCTTTTTGGGTTTTTCCACAGGTGCATAACGGAAGAAGGAGAAGGTTTGCGGAGAATAGATTTGGACGGCAAATTTTTTGAGGTGTCTCCGGCAGCGAATTCGGCTCCTCGCCGCTCAACCTACCGCCAACCAGTTTGAAACGGAAAGGAAGCTTTAAAAGCGTAGGCTACCTGTTTCCCGCCGATCAATTTCACACTTCCCCATTACGCCGGTCAGGGTCAGGTCAGTAGACCGCCGGCGAGGTAAAACCCTTCAACTCTGTTTTTTTCTTTCTTCTTTTTCGTATATTTCCCTCTGTCTTTTGGTAGCCAGGATTTTTTTTTTAATCTCTCTTAACTTTTTAGTTGGAAGATTAGTACTTAAATTTTTTACTGGTTAGCGATATGTGTGTAGTTTTTTAATAGGTTTTTAACTCTTTGATTGTTTTATATATATATATTTTCTCCTATATACTTGTATCTATTTTTTTTATATTTGTTTTTTCGACTAAGCGTAGTTGTTTTTATTTAGTCTTTCTAGTACACACTCTTATTTTTATTGGTATCTCAGTTTTTTAGCGGTACTTTTGTCTTTGTTTTTATTTGTATCTTTTTCCTAGTATACTTTAGCTTTCGACTTTAATATAGAGCCTAGGTATCATGTTAGACAGCTGAGATCATGTGCCACGTCCCAGGAGTCGAGGGGGGTTAGGGTTTCTAGAAGGAGCAGCTCTATTGACAAAGGGTATAGACTAAGAATTGGTAGCTGGAATGTAGGTACTTTAACAGGTAAGTTTCTGGAGTTAGTGGATTGCTTAAGAGAACGTAGGGTAGATATCGCGTGTTTTCAAGAGACTAAGTGGAAGGGTAACCGCTCCAGAGAGGGGATTGGGTATAAGCTTTGGTATTCAGGATCGAGCACTGCCAAGAATGGCGTAGGAATTGTTCTATCAGATAGAGTTAAGGGCAATGTAGTAGAGGTGAAGCGGTGTAATGATAGGATTATAGCTATTAAAGTGGTCCTAGGTGCAGCGGTAGTCCATGTAGTAAGTGCTTATGCACCTCAGGTGGGTTTAGGTGAGTCAGATAAGATTAGCTTTTGGAAGTCCCTAGATGATCTTGTGAAGGGATCCCAGATGAGCAACTTTTGTATATAGGAGGTGACTTTAATGGACATATAGGTGCTGGAGAAGATGGATACCCAGGGGTACATGGAGGCTTTGGATATGGGGCGAGAAATGAAGAAGGGCGTTTTTTACTTGAGTTTGCGTCTGCACATGGCATGGCCATCACAAACTCTTTCTTCAAGAAAAGGGAAACACATTTGATCACCTACCGTAGTGGTGGACATAGCACGCAAATTGACTACCTTCTTGTGCGTAAGAGAGATCTTAGGAATTGCAAAGACTGTAAGGTCCTCCCACGTGAGGCTGGCCTTTCACAGCATCGTTTACTAGTGTTAGACATCCTTTTCAGGAACAAAGTTGTAAGAGATAGATTAGTGGGTAAACCTAGAATTTTATGGAGAAACCTATATGGAGCAGGAAAAGAGGACTTTAGAAGTAGAGTAGCTGAAGAAGTTAGTAAAACCTTTCCGAGGGATGCAAATTCGGCATGGAACCGCATGGCCCAGACGATTAGAGAGGTAGCTAAAGCTACACTAGGATATACTTCAGGTAAGACCCGAGTTCATAGGGAATCGTGGTGGTTTAACATTGAGGTCCAGGTCAAGATTAAAAGAAAACAAGCCTGCTTCAAAGAGTTAGCATTAGTGAGGGAAGGTGTAGAAGAAGATAGGAGTAGAGCTTTGAATATCTATAAAGAAGCAAAAAGAGAAGCGAAGAAAGCTGTAGCTCAGGCGAAAGAAAGAGCTTTTGTAGACTTATACAATAGAATAGATTCTAAAGAAGGGCAAAATGAGATCTTCAAGTTAGCTAAAGCCAGGGAGAGGAGGAATAGAGATTTAGGGAGTATCAAGTGTATTAAGGATGACAGAGGCAATGTAATTTCAAAGGATGAGGAAATTAGGAGTAGATGGGGCGAGTACTTTCTTCATCTCTTTAATTAGGAGACAGGGATAGATATGAGGGGTAGTGGAGCGAGCACAGAGGAGGGAGGTAGCTTTCAGAACGACTGTTATGGTACTAGGATATCTCAAGGGGAAGTTAGAAGTGCGCTTCGAAAGATGGGAAGTGGAAAAGCAGCAGGACCTGATCAAATCCCTATTGAAGTGTGGAGGTGTCTTGGAGAGCAGGGCATCAACTGGCTTACGAACCTTATTAACCTGATTCTCAGAACTGCTAGGATGCCAGATGAATGGAGAAAGAGTGTGGTTATCCCAATTTTTAAGAACAAGGGAGATGCCCAAGTTTGTGAAAATTATCGGGGTATCAAACTCCTTAGCCATACTATGAAGTTGTGGGAGAGGGTCATAGAAAATAGGTTAAGACGGGAAACTAAAGTATCAGACAACCAATTCGGGTTTATGCCAGGGAGGTCGTCGATAGAAGCAGTCCACTTGATTAGAAGCATCATGGAAAAGCATAGGGAAAAACAACGTGATTTGCATATGGTGTTCTTAGATCTAGAAAAAGCTTATGATAGTGTCCCTAGGGAGCTTATTTGGAGAGCTTTAAAGGATAGGAACATCCCTGGGAGATATATTAAGGTCTTGAAAGACATGTATGAGGGAGCTTTGTCGTGTGTCAGCACTCCGGTTGGAGATAGCGAGTACTTCCAGGTTTTACGTGTCCTTCACCAAGGGTCTGCACTTAGCCCTATCATCTTCGCAATCATTCTTGACCAGCTGACGAGAAGGATTCAAGGAGACATCCCTTGGTGTATGATATTCGCAGATGATATTGTCTTGGTGTCTGATTCAAAGGAGGAGATAAACAGAAGATTAGAACAGTGGAGGGCTGTGTTAGAGAACTCGGGACTTAGAATTAGTAGAGGTAAGACTGAGTATCTTTTTTGTCATTTTAGCAAGACCGATATCGAGGATAGTCTAGATATTCGCATAGGGGAACACGTGTTGAGACCCCAGGAGTCTTTCAGATACTTAGGATCCTTATTACACAGAACGGGTAGGATAGAGGAAGATGTCGCCAACCGTATTCAGGAAGGATGGCGGAAGTGGAGAGCAGCGTCAGGAGTGCTTTGTGACAAGAAAGTTCCGCCTAGGCTTAAGGGGAAATTCTACAGACTAGCTGTTAGACCCGCCATGTTATATGGATCAGAGTGTTGGCCCTTGAAAAAGGCGCAAGCGGAGAAGCTAGAAGTGGCGGAGATGAGGATGCTCAGATGGATGTGTGGGAAGACGTTGTTAGATAAAATCCCGGTTGGTGTTTTTAGAAACGAATTACGAGAAGGGAGACTGAGGTGGTTCGGTCACGTTAAAAGGAGGCTTCCAACAGCACCAGTTAGGAGAGCTGAAT